>CP126890.1:23717500-24317500 GCA_030440675.1 Furcifer pardalis
GAAGATGGCACGTGGCCACCCTTCACATTATTTTTACCAAAGGAAATCCTGTGACCTCAGAATTAACTCCTGTACTAAATGAAGGAAGGGGTGAGCGTAAGTAAATTACAGGCAGGTGGAAGTAACAATTTCTGTCGAGTTGCGTTGCTGATGTGCTCTCTTCTCCCTTTATTCTCCTCTTTCTCTCACAACTGGTTCCCAAAGAATGCTCTGGGAAACATGCTTTTTCTACAGAAGCCAAAGAACACCACAAAAGAGGTGGTGCAGCAAAACAGAGTACAGTAGAATCCCGTATAACAAATGCCTCGTACAGCAATTAAATCGCACAACGAGAATTTGAGAAAACATTGTGCCCCATATAACAACTAAAATTGAGGGAGAAGATTTCATGGCCTGGCAGGCGGCTAAGAACATCGCCCCCTCCTCTGGGCCCACACCAACAGCCAGAGGGGAGTTAGTCTGTGTTCTGCTCTGGTTGTTTTGTGAGGTTGTATTTTATTATTTTTACCATACTGTTGCTATTTTGACTGTAAGACGCCCTGAGTCGCCTCGGTGAGTAGGCAGCAATATAAATCTGAACAAACAAACAAACAAACAAACAAACAAACAAACAAATAAAATTGTTATATGGTGCAATGTGTCTCTATAGGAAAATTTGTACAATGAATTTTTGTTGTTGTATGATTATTCCCATAGAGATATTCATTGTACGATGCATCCCATAGGAAAAATCGCTATACAATGTATGCATGTTACCATTTTTTGAACACTACAACTCCCACACTCCCTGGGTTCTGTGGCAATTGTGGTCAGAGCTCCACAAACTCTGAGGTGGGTCCTCTTTGAGTAGTTATGTAATTTGAGGATGAGGCTCAACAGGGTTTGTAGAAGGAAGATTTAAACCCACTTCTGAGTGAAAGGGAAGTGTGCTTCTTGCAATCACATAAAGAGAAGATGGTCAAAAACATAAACAATTCAGGAAACAGTCCATGGTCTTACAGGCCCCTTGTCCTTCAATATTATTAGGTAAAGGTAAAAGTCTTCCTTGCTTGAAAGCCAGTTGTGTCTGACTCTATGGGGTGACACTCATCTCCATTTACAAGCAAAGAGCCAGAGTTTCCATGTGGCAGGCATGACTAGATGCCTAACTGCACAAATGCTATTACCTTTCCAGCCAAAGCAGTACCTATTTATCTACTTGCAGTTTCTTGTTTTGGAACTGCTAGGTTGGCAGGAGCTGGGACAGACGACTTGAGCTCACTTTGTCAAGCAGCGCTCGGTGTCAGCTTGGTTAATAGCCCCCTCCTCTCACCTTTGGCTCTCTCATGTGCCACCTGCCCCTTAACCAGTGATGGGCTGCTACCGGTTCGGACCGGTTCAACCAAACCGGTAGCAGCCATCCGGAGGGGATCACCAGGTGGTAGCAAACCCCCGGGCAACCGATTCAGTCACCTCTCCGGCTGCCCTCTGGATGACACTTCCAGGCAGCCCAAAATGGCTGCCCATAAGTGCGCATGCATCAAAACTCCATTTGACGCATGCACACTTCTATTTTTCAGTACGCATGTGTCAAATGGAGTTTTAATGCATGCTTACTTACGGGCAGCCATTTTGGGCTGCCCGGAAAGGGTGGAGCAGCCTCTTTTGAGCGGCGGCGGTGACCTTTCCTCGGCGCAGCGCTGCAGTGGTTTGCCGCTGTGCCACCACCGCTGCTGTTACTGCCTGGCTGCTGCTCCCTGACAACCCAAGGTAAGTGACAGGTTTGTGTTTGGGGTGGGTGGGTTGAGGTGTGTGTGTGTGTTTTATGTTGTGTGCTTTTATGTGTATGTAATGTCTATTTTAATTTGTATTTTTATGTTTTTTATTTCTATTTAATGTCTTTTTAATTTGTATTTTTATGTTTTTATTTCTATTTAATGTCTATTTTAATTTGTATTTTAATGTGTTTTTTATTTCTATTTCTATTTTATGTGTACTGTATTTTTATTATTTTTATTTTTGTTTATGTTGGCTCTGCCCATGATGTTGGCTCTGCCCACGGTGGGGTAGTAAAAATTTTAACAGCCCATCACTGCCCTTAACTTAGGTATTCTTGGTACTCCCAAAGATGCCACAAGGTCCGGGCTAAACCAAAGCCAAACTCAAACACCTGCCTTCAGTTAGGCAGACCCCTTGCTATAGTAAAGCAAGTAACTTGTGAATTGCTTCCCGGAGCAATTCACTGACATAAAGGAGAGTTACAAATAAGGTAGCGTGAAATGTGTCTAGATTCTCTTGTGATTCAAATTCCAATAATCAGATGTTTTGATGAAATAAAAGGTTTCTTTATTTGAATAACACAGCATTCAGTTTCAGTCCATAAAAACAGGTTCCAGGTCTAATAAAAATAAGTTCCAAGGAGAAACAAACAAATTGCCCCTTTCCACCCTGAAAGCAAAATAAAGATCTTCTTTTAAGTAATCATTTTCTGATAGTTCCTCATCTTTGAGCCTTGATTTTGGGCTCCGATTTGAATTACTACATATTCTTCCTTCTAACTCCAAACTCCAACCACGAACTGACACATGTTCCCCTATAGCACTGGTCTGCAAACTTGGCTCTCCAGGTGTTCCTGGACTTCAATTCCCAGAAGCCTGAGTCAGTATCCCTGCTGATCAGGGGCTTCTGGGAAATTGAGTCCAAGAACATCTGGAGAGCCAAGTTTGCTGACCCCTGCCCTATAGTGAGAACATGGCTGAGTGAGAACATGGCTGCTGGGTAGCAAATTAGCATACAGAACACCAGTAGAAATACACCAAAAGGAATAACAATGTCTTTCCCACAGTCTGTTCCCAGAAAAGAGGCTCTTTGCCCACCTGGCTTTCTTGTGAGCAGAGGCTGCGTATATTCTCCGACCACAAGGCCAGGAATTTTCCAGCAACCAAAACATATTGATGTCTGCCTGTACCTTGTGAGAGAAAGCTTAACACAGGGGTGCCCAAACTTTTTGGGCTGTGGGCTGATCACCTGGTTCAGGGAGCCAATCACTAAGGCCTGGGTGCCGGATGTGGCCCCCAATGCCAATTCATCCAGTCCACAAAGCCCTCATCGTTCCTGAAAGTGGAAGCAAAATGTGCCCGTACGGGCATGTTTTACTTCCGCTTCCAGAAGCGACAAGGGCGTCGTGGGCCAGATAAATTGGCACTGGGGGCCACATCCAGCCCCCGGGCCTGAGTTTGGGCACCCCTGGGTTGACAGAAAGAAATACACACATACAGGAGTCCTCAAACTGCATGGACTCCATCTTGATTCTACTACAATACCCAGGAGTCAGTTAATACCCTGACAGTCAGGGCTCAAACTGATTACCTACCAACCTTCTAGGCATCGAGCTCTGCATCTTAACCACTAAGCCACCACAGCCCTAAACATATTATTATTATTATTATTATTATTATTATTATTATTATTATTATTATTATTATTATTATTATTATTATTATTATTATTATTATTATTATTATTATTATTATTAAAGAAGGCACATAAAGTATCAGTACAAAATAATAAAAGTAAAATTAAAATGCAGTGCAGTATTACTGAATTCTGTTCTTGTCCTCACAGTATGTTACATGTTTAGCAGAAAGGACAGGAAAGCCTAGATGTATGGCTAAATAATTCCCTGTGTGGAGCAGCAACTGGTACAACCTGAAAAATAAAAACTCTAAAACAGTAGCTGGATTAGCAGGCGAGGGAGCAGTGTCTGGGCTTACATGTTTCTTTCAGCTTCTCCAAATGGAGCATTTCCAAACTGAGCACAAAGCCGAAGGGAACATTATCTCAGGACCAAGTATATTTATTAGAAGAGCCTGGCGGCGACTTTATTCCTATCACAGATTGAAAAATTAGTGGGAAGTGGTTAATAACAAACTGAAAGTAATAATTAAACTATATTTATGTTAAAAGAGGGAAACATTTTTAATGTTTGTTTTAAAGCTCAATTCACATTTAGATTTACACTGTGCTGGTACCCTACAAGCCTTACCAATATGATGGAGGTTTAAAAAAAAAAAAAAAAAACAACCTCACTTATGATTTGTCTCCTCTATGGTTTCCTCCTTGCCCATTTCTGGTACATGAATTTTTGGAAGCCCTGTTTTCTTTCCATTAAAAAAAACTGTATAGGTCTGGCTTTTTACTGTCTTTTTACTGTCTTTTAATCCCTTCTCTTTGCATTCCTTGGTACGCTTTATAACTTTTTAGTAAAGTGGGCATTGCGGGGGGGGGGGGCTAAAAAAAATCTTGGCAGGATCAGTAGTTAAAGTCCCTTCGGATTGAGATTGCAAATTTGAAGAACAATTTGGTTATAACAGGTTTCATCTCAAGGGAACATAGAATTAGTTCTCTGTATAAAAAGCCATCCTTGTGCCAGCTGGAAGCAGAAGCGTTCAGAAACACTGCAATTCCCAGATCAGCCGAGTACTGTACTAAATTTAACCAAAAATTTATCAAACCTGCAGTTTCAGCATCTGTATCTGCCAACCTCTGGAATTCTTCTATTTTAATCTTCCAGTATTGATGTTACTAAATCCTGTTTGCTTCTCTTGCTCAAGGTTCACTTAGTGTTCACGGCTCAATGGGAACTTGATTCTGGGCCTCCCAAGTCACAGTTCTACAACCTAATCTAATTGCATATGCTTTTCGCATAAACATGCAAAGATCGACACCTACCAAGCAATGGTGGTTTGTTTGTTTTTTAAGAAAAGAATGCATCAGTGCCTTTGGAAGTTAATTGGAATTTGGCCAATAGATGTATATTATTTGCTACTTCAGTGGTCAGCATAATTTTATTATCTACATTTATACCAAACTTCATCCTCTCTCTCTCTCTCTCTCTCTCTCTCTCTCTCTCTCACACACACACACACACACACACACACACACACACACACACACACACACCACAAAGCTCAAGGCATTACCTTGGCTGCCCCCAACCCCTCATTTATCCTCCCAACAGAAACCAGGTTGGCAGTAGTCCAGATGACATTGTGGGGTTTCAATTCTTTCCAGGCTGCAGCAAGTCCTGTTACTCAAAAGCTGAAGCTCTTGTGGTAAAACAATATCACCGCTAGTTGTACCATGCTAATCCTAACATATTACTGGAGAAACGTTCACACAGAAATGTCAGTTTAACTCCATCATTTTCACTTTAAAAATACAGTGGAGCCTCATGCAACAATTGCCCCGTATAGCAACGAAATCGCATAACTATTAGGTTTTTTGGGGGGAATGGTGTCCCTCATAACAATTTTCCCTATGGAAAAAAAAATCATACAACAATTTTTCAATGGGAAAAACCACTTAGCAAAAAAAAAAATCGTATGATTATTCCCCTAGGGAAAATCCCGTGGAACTGATTAAAATCGTTGTATGAGGTACCACTATACTTACATTACCAAACATCCAATTCAAAACATATTTTACATAACTACAATACCTTCATGCCCTTTTCAAATTCTTGTCTGGACTGCCCTAAATTTTAGTGTCAGGTATGTTTAATGAAACTTTTAAGCGTCAAACACTGCATTCAAAAAATAGGGAAACATAATCCAGGGTTTATAAAAACAAAAAGCTACCCCACCTTCTGAAAGAGTTCAGTGTTGCCTCAATTCAGTGTGTGTGAATCTGGTTGTTTCCACACTAGGCCTTTCTAGCAGGCATTATTTTTTCAGCACTCAACGAGCAGTGCAATTAAAACTGTGGTTCCCATAAAATTTATACCGCTGCATTTTCTGACAGGATTCCTTCTCAAGGCCAAAATCCTCCTAAAATGTCTGTTCTTAAGCAAACATCCCTTTCCCCAACACAATTTAGTAGTCTCTTTCGTGCACCTCCTCTCTTTGTTTATTGTTCAGTGAAGCTGTAGGGTTACTAATGAATAGCCATTTAATTAGTCCATTCATGTTCTTTGTGAAATAAGGTAAAGTGAGTGATATTACTGGTATTTCTTGTATTATTTTTGTGATTTATTGAAAAGTTGATTTATTTTTTTAAACGAACAAAATCAGTTAAAAATTATTTTTAAAAACCATCCGTCCCTAGGGAACAGGGTACAGTATGATTAATAAAGAGACCATTGAAAACTAATTGAGTAGAAGGGGCAATGCCCCATAGCACTGATCAGGCAATAAGAATGTAGGAAGGACACTAGTAATACAGTTCCAGAAGCCATGAAAAACCTCTGTAGGACTTTAGCAACAGGTACTGATTATTATTTTTAAGTCACCACATATTTTGGCTGAACCACGGCAGGAGAAAAGAAAGAAAGAAAACTGCTTGCCAATAACATCATCTGTAAATACCATTTTAAAGAACATGAATACAAATTTCCATTTTCAGACTAGAAAACTAAGGTGGCAGCAACCTCACAATTGTGTGTCATCTTACATTTTAGTGCCTGCTGTCAAGTCTTCAGAGCTAAATGTTTCTCCCAGATCATGCAATGTATGGAGACGATTCACTTGCAGTGATCTAAACAAAGTCTAATGTATCATTCTGGCACAATGATTTGCCTTTCTTCATAATTTGTCTGCAGCTATTTTTAAAAGCAGAACCAGCTCCAGCTGCCAGAAGATGATGTGTTGTATTCAGCAGTAATAGTGGCACAGTGCAGTAAGAGTGGTTACTAGTCAGAGGGAAAGAGGACAGAGGTTCCTGGGAGAGGAAGGAGGGTAGGGAGCTCAAGGGAGCTGGAAGTGGAGGCAACTGGACCCTTTGACTGGATCTTTCTTCCCTTCCTACAGGTATTTTACAGCAGCAGCATAGCCAGAGGCAGCATGATGTGAAGAGTGCATTTAACACAGCGGTGGGCTGTCAAAAAATTTACTACCCCATTGTTTTCCATTGACAATGCATGAGGCTTGCGGAGCTAGAATCTTGGGTTCAGGCTGTTTAGAATTTAAAGGGGAAACTTCATAAAGGTAATTGGGTCAAATTGTCTCTTTGCAATTATTTTTCTGCAAAGTGTTCTGGGTTACACTGGGGAAAGGGTCCTAAGCCTTTGCTTTGTTAAACTAGTCAGACTGGTTTTGCAAGCCTTTGTTATTCAAATGTGGCAAGCTTGAGAGCAGGCAGCAACTCCCTTTCTCCCAAGAGAAACTGGTGAGTCACAGCCACACCTCAGGGAATTTGAGGCAAAGGTTATCTGATGGATCGGATAACGTTAACATAATGGTTAACATAATGGTAAACATAATGTTATCCGAGCCAAATGTTTGCCTCAAATTCCCCAACGTTATGCGATTTTAGTGTTATCCGATCCAATCGTTATCCGGTGTTTTACTGTAATTGAAAGAAAGGCACAGAGGCAGTGAAATAACTCTTTGCAAAAATCCCTTGGCTCACCTTGAAGTTTGGGGGACAAGGAGTCATCCTCAGCCCTTTTCCTCCAAAGCAAGGAGGGAGCAAGAAATACCCATATCTAAAAAGCCAAACCTGCACCATACACTGGGACAGAGGATTCCTTCTTCACGTGACCACAAAGGATTAACTGCATAGGGTCAGTATTCCTAGAGAGGAAGGGAACAGGATGGACACAAAGTGAAGAGTCCTCCATCGCAAAGGTCCTCCTCCAAAATAAGTCCCTGTCTCCTGCTTTTCTCCTTCTGGAGGGAAACAGAGGTGCCATGAACTATCTCTGCAGGTAAAACCGATGAAATTGAAACTGCTCTACTTTGGGCACATCATAAGAAGGCATGTCTCTCTAGAAAAGACAATAATGGTGGAAAAGGTGGAGAGCGCTGGGAAGAGAGGGAAGCCAAGCACAAGGTGGATCAATTCCCTAAGGGAAGCTACAAACTATAGCTTGCAGAAACTGAGCAGGGTTGTTGAGGACAGGTCATTTTGAGATCTCTCCTTCATATAGTTGCCATAGGTCAGAGATGACTTGATAGCACATAACAACAACAAACAGTAAGATGAAAAAGCATAACGTTTCCTACCTGTGCTTATAGGGTTAAGTTGCCACTTTTTGTTATATTGAATTCTCAGCTTATGTCTTTGGCTGTTCCCAAACTTACTCTCTAAATATTTTCAGAATGGACTCCTGGAAGCTCTTGATTTTGATCATGGGCCATGTTAAGAATTGCTGACAGTTGTTTTCCAAACCATTTTAAGGAGCTTATTTTGGAAATTACTTTCTAATTCTCTTTGTCTACAGAAAGGATTCTTCACTTATGGTCCTTACAGGTCTCATAGAAGCCCCCACCAGCATTATCAATGGTTAGGGATTCCAGGAAGTGAAGTCCCAAACATAGGACCAAAAGTTGAGAGCTACTGTTCTGTAGCTAAGAAGCTTTTTGATACTTCAGGTTACGCTTTGATTTATATTGGGGAAGATGATACATGGATTGGAAGCCAAGGTTTACCTACACATCTCTCCAAAGTGTTCTTAGCGGAGTTTAATAAACAAGCTAACATACCCTATTTGCTGGCATATAAGACTCACCCCTCCCCACTTGAAAAATGGAGTGCATCTTATACTGTATATAGTGGCCTATAGTGGGCTATTTTTTTAATAACATGGTGCATCTTATACACCAATGTGTCTTATAAGCCAGCAAATACGGTAGTAGCTGATCTGAAGTATCAGCTTCATTCTGGGGCTTTTGCCTATAAGACCAGAGCACACTACATAGGTCAGCTCCATTAACACCCTCCATATATACAGACAGAAAGAAACAACATGCCTCTAGGCCTGCCAAATACATGCTCAGTGCACAAACAATTCCCCACATGTAATTAACATGCTGTGCACAACAGTAGTGGGATACCAGTGCAGAGTATGTACAGTCAGCCATGCATACCGTATGCAAAAAGACTGTAGAAAATGTCTTGAGGTTTTCAATGGGATCAGAAACATTGCACAGGGAAATTCTACTTGCCCGGTCACTGCCCCAGTGAAAAATGCCCTCCAGTGGTGCTGTTTGCCTAGCTTGAGCAAACTTGTAGGTGCAAAGCCCATAGTGAGAACTGCTGAGAAATGCAGTCCAACAATGCTCCCAAGGAGTGACGTACCCCTGGCTTTGTTGAGTGTGGATGGAATCTTCTGCTGCAGGAGATAGCAGTAGCCCTTCAATTAGCTATCACTAGAAACAAATTAAACCTTTTAATGTAAGAAGTTAGCCTGGAAGGCTAAAAGAAAATCCATGTATGCAGGCAATGAGGTCACATTTTAATGCAAAAGTGTATTTTGTTGTCTTACTATATTATTCCTCCAAGCCAGGATTTCTCAATGTCTTTGGATTGTGGCCCGAATCACCTCCCCCCCCCCCCGACGGCTGAGAGGGCCGGTCACGTGATTCCACATGAGTTCTTGCATGTATTCTCACATGTTTTCACGCGTTTTCACTGAGTTCTTGCACATTTTTGGTATGTTTTTGCTGAGTTCTCATGCAAAATCACGTGTTTTCAGTGTTCTCACATGGAAACACGTGTTTTTGCTGCATTTTCTGCACATATTCGGCGCTTCCGCCACTTACAGTGGCAGCAGGTACGAGGGCAGAGGGCCACATGAAATAGCTGCATGGGCCACATCCAGCCTGCAGGCCTTAGGTTGTGAATGCCTGCTCCAGCCAATGCACCTCTGTCACTGAAACATACCTGAAATATTTGGCAAACAAACAAAACCATGCAATCTCCCAGCCAACTGAGTGCAAAACCATTGTCAAATAAAGATTCAGGCAAGCTCATGTGAGAAATTCAGATAGTCTTTTTCTTTTAAAGTAGTGCTGCTTCTAGGTATGAAATCGCCATCTCATCAACTGAAGTCTTTGGAATAGAAAATGCTGCAGCCAGGAAACAGAATGTTGATGCCTAATTCATTCCCCATTGGCAACATCCACATGAATTCAGCTGTTCGTTGATGAAGAAGGATGCCTTACTAGATGGGCCTACATAAAAAGATAATTCTTGAATTCTTAACAAAACTTCATAACTCTTAGAGAATCTGTCCAGGTTGAGATCCAGAGGCTTATTTGGTTTCACAATCATAAAACCTGAAGTATTTACGACAACCTTTATAGGTGATAAAATGGCTAATGTTACTCTGGAAATCACCATGGACACGTCTACACTTTATTTCTATACAGTTGTACCTCGCTTAAAGAGCATAATGCGTTCCACAGGATTGCTCTTTAAGCGAGTTTGCTCTTTAAGTGAAACACCATTGTAAATGACCAATTTGGGGTGGGGGGGATTTGCAAACCCGATTTATTTGTTAAGCGAGTTTTTGGTTGGTTTTATTTGTTAAGTGAAGCGAACATTCAGAGAAAATTCTACTCTTTAAGCGAGACGTTCTTTATGCGAGGTTTGATTGTATTAGGTACTTCCCTCCACCCTCCAGGGGAACTTTTCAAATCCAGTTTTCCTGAATATATTTGGAAATCATTACCTCTTAAGGAGGAAAAAGAGGCTGCCTTAAAACATTGATTCTACCTGCATCTTAAGTAAAACATCGTTCTAGTCCAGCAGTTCTGCAAATGTGGCATTGTGACTGAGGTTTACATAACGCAATAGGAAGCAAAGTAACTATGGTCGAATATATAACTCAGAAATAGAAGAAGGAAGGACAATCAACCATTTTTTAAAGTTTTTTTTAAAAAAAGAAAGAAAGAAAGAAAAAGTGTAACCAGAAAATGAAAATGCAGAGAATAGAAAGAGATAAAAGTGTCAAAAGTGGCTTAAAGATCAGAGCTGTGGATTTTTTTTTTCGTTAAGATTTTTTTATGCTGCTATTTAGAAGGTGACTTCATGAATCAGAAAGGCAAGCAAATGTGAGATTGTCATAGCTGCTGCTTCTTTTTACATTTAACATATCCCCCAGAATGATGTGGACTGAACAAAAGCCAACACCAAGGGAAAATGTTATGTAAGAATGAACACTTCACAATCCGTACAGATTTTGTGTAGAATGCACAAATCACTTGCAATCTGTACAAATTTGCTGCTTGTTTATTTTACATGGTTTGCAGTCTCTAAGAAATAGGCAGTATATGCCTCAATCACATTTATACTATTTTTACAGGGATGGAGGTTAAACTACTGTACATGTCTGTTACTTTTTAGCCCAATAAATATTGCCAGCAGCAAATAGTAAGCAGAGACATCAGTTATACAAATATTTCATGTAACCTCAACATTGGTTACACTGTATGCAATCTGAAATCAAAGCCACAAGCCAAGACTATAATTAGTATTATACACTCAGAGATCTTTGGACACCAAAGGAACAAACTCCCATTTTTATACCAAATAGTACGTTTCAAAGAACACCAGTATGAGATCTTTACGCTGTTAATTTACTAATGCATCTGTGACATTTAAAAACATAAAATATGTCTATCTAGTCAAGCAGCTTGTCCCAGGGCAGCCAACCAAAGGCCTCTGGGAAGCCCACAAAGCAAACATCAGCATTGCGGCCGCTTCCTTCTGCTCATGTTTTCCAGCAATTAGCATTACGAGGCACAATGCCTCTGGTGCTGGATAAAACACTTAGCCACGTTTTTCAGTAATAGATCTCATAATTGAGCTATGTGTTGAGTGAAAGGGGGGGGTCACTACTCTGGGCTGAAATTGCCATCATTTAACCTTCCTAAGTGACTTCAGGTGTTAGTATTTTTGAGAGACAAACCAATCTCATTCATTTTCTCCACACCACTGCATAATCTGTACCTATCCAACCTTTTTAAGAATGCTAAACAGACTCCCAAACAGACCCCTTTCCTCACAGCAGAGTTATCCCAAAGCCCTTGATCACACTGGTTGTCCCTTTCTAAACATAACTAAAGTGTCACAAAATAATTCAAGAATGCTCACACTACACATTTGTGAAAAGACTTCATAATATTAACAGTTTTATTCTTGAAGTATTTTCCCTTCTTCTTCTTCTTCTTCTTCTTCAAGAAACTTCAACAATTAAAAACAATAAAAAGCTTTACTTGTCCTCAGACTTATGTCTAAAAATATGGAATGTTAATTCAAACAAGCCCAGCTATTAATCCTTTCCTAGGGATGGCAGCTTTACATTAAATTCAGTCTTCTTTTATACAGAGGGGTTTCCAGTCCTAACCATGTGTTTTCAGAAGTCCTGCTGAAGTAATGAAATTTACATTGAAGTAAGCATGCATGTGACCATCTTAATTGTTCAGAAGTTTTTTTCATAAAGGGACATCAGGAAGAGAAATGATTTACCTGTGGTACAGCCGGTCTGAATAATGATGATAATAGTAAGGAAGATCCAGAAGATTGTACTGTGAAATGAAGGGGTAGACATCTTGACTTCACAGATACAGACCAAAATTATTGTGAAGGGGTAAAAGTAAATCAAACATTTGGGTCTAAACATACCACTGCCTCATCAATTCCGTTCTCATCTTCAGTAACAGAGAAAATGCAAACGTGTCAAACCACTCTCTTAAAAACAGGAAACAGAACTCTTTGATGGCTTTTGTTTATTCATCCTTTCTTGTACACCTCCATTTCCTTGCTCAGTTCCAAATTTAAATCGCTGACTTCTGTCAAACTACGTCCTAGCCAGAATTTCACAAGATGGAAATACCAGTCCACAAAATCAGAAGGAGGGAGGAGGAGCGGGTTTGGAGCCCAGCTAGAGCTGGTAACCAAGGAAGTAGGAGCTGACTGGATAACTCTAGTACAGGGGTGGTCAAACTATGGTCTGTGGGGTGAATCTGGCCCCCAAAGCCAATTCACCCGGCAAGCACCGCCCTCATCACACCTGGAAGCAGAAGTAAAAATGTGCCAATATGGGTGTGTTTTACTTCCAATTCCAGGAAAGACAAGGGTGGCACAGGCCAGATGAATTGGCATTGGAGAATGGATCTGGCCCATGGACCATAGTTTGGGCACCCCTGGTTTAAGCAGAGAAAATGGCAGCCTAAAGTCTATCTCATCCTGTTGCAAAACAGATTGCAAGGCATGTTTTACTTCCGCTTCCGGTGGGAGGAACCACTTGACTGGCCTGCTGAACCACATGGCTGGCTCACGGCCTGAAAAGTTTGGGCACTCCTGCTCTAGTAGTTTAGGTGTATGACTGCAGAGCCAGAGGTTGAGAGTTTGATTCCCCTCAGTGCCTCCTAGGAGAACAGCCAGTCTATGTGGCCTTGGGCAAACTGCCCAAACTCAAATCACCCCCAAAAGAAGGGAATAGTAAAGCACATCTGAGTACTATCTACCTAGAAAACTGTGGAAAGGCTCAGTGTAAATCAGAATTGACATGATGACACACAGTCGTCATCAACAACAGCAACAAACCAGGAAATAATTAGAGCAATTTAGATTTAGAGCCCGAAGGTTCTGGACAGCCATTGGCCAAAATTCTTAGGCATATAAGGTCTTACCTTTCCTCTGATCTGTTGCCTCAAAAGGCAGAACTACTGCTACCACTGAAATGAGAGAGAAAGAGAGAAGAAAAAGGACACTTTCCCATTCCCCATTAGTTACAAAAGTTCCATTATAACTTGAAATTCATATGTCGTCATTTGGTACCCATGCCAGAATTCAAAAGTTCTTGTTGCAAAAATGTATTTGCTAGGATGTCAGACACTGAGTGAAAGATCAGGGGGAAATATCGCTATTAGAAAGTATTGGGAAGAGGTTGCATTGGTAACCACAGATATCAGTCACTACTGGCACTAAGAAAAGAAATACACATGCCTTTCACTCAAGTTTTAATTTCTACTCTAAAATAGACGATGTCCTCATTTATAAGCGAATACAGGTCGTGTCCTCCCAATTCCAAAATCATTCGCAGTTGCCTGAAACCATGGAAAGCAGTGAACCCCATATTATAGCCCACATATCTGAGTCATACTAGTGGTGTTTGTTTGCTGAAAATGCTTCCTTCTATCTTTCAGGTCTGCTCAGGAAAGATTCCTCTAGAAACATTGTCTCATTTCTGCATTTGTAGATACTGACCTCTAGTGTCCAGGTCTAGTAATGCACCTCAGAAATACATACCATATACAGGTATACTTGAGTATAAGCTGACCCGAATATAAGCTGAGGGACCTAATTTTGATCTGAAAGCCCAGGAAAATAGATTGACCCAAGTATACACCGAGGGTGGAAAATTCAGCAGCTGCTAGTGAGTTTCAATAATCAAAATACATGAAAATATGGTAAAATTAATTAAATTGTTGGCACATCTCAATCCAGTGCAATCTTGAGACCCTCATGGCCATTGACCCAAGTACTGTATAAGCCTTGTACCCTTTTGGGGGCTCATTTTTGGGGCTGAAAAACTTGACTTATACTCAAGTATATACAGTATGTATTTCAGGGATTTTCACTGAATATTTTTGGCCCTGTGGATAACTAAACCTACAGATATTGAACTCACAGATAGGGGGCAACCTATAATAAAATAAATTGAAAATGTCACAGTAGGGTCTTACACGACAACTGATACTATGCCATTATTCTTACAACAGGGACTTGGCCCATAAATTAACCAACCTCAGATATAGAAACTAAGCTCTACAAGGTATCACAAAAGCCATCATACATAACAACACATTTGCTGTCCACCATGAGTGGAGGAGAAGAGTTTTGGTGTGCGTGTGGAAAGAGGTGGCCAACACATAGAGAAAATTTTGTAAATATTTTGTAAAATTTTGGGATGAATATTTTGTACATAAAGGTACATTTATCTACAATTTCCCATTTTCCCTATGTATGGTGGCTTTTGGGACACCCTGTACATTTAACAATTCTCCAACTCAGAAACCAAATTCTACATTGCTATTGACACAATCACTTGCAGAAGAGAAAGAAAATCCATAGACCAGTTTTTCAATGAAAATACATCCTCAACCATTTTTGGAGAGACACATTAAAAGCTGCTGTAAGAGGAAAATGGATGCAATAAAGATGGCAAGGAGTTAGCAGATGCGGAAGAGATTAAGAAAAGATGGAAAGAGTACACAGAGGAACTCTACAAAAAGGACCTCAACACCCCTGATAATCACAATGATGAGAACATTGAACATGAGCCAGACATCCTAGAGAGTGAAGTCAGAAAGGCCCTAAAAAGCACTGCAAACAACAAAGCCAGTGGAGTTGATGGTATCCAAGTTGAACTTTTCAAAGCCCTACAAGATGATGGAATCAAATTACTACATTCTATATGCCAGCAGATTTAGAAAACACAACAATGGCCACAGGATTGGAAAAGATCAGTATACGTTCCAATCCCCAAAAAGGGTAATGCCAAAGAATGCTCAAATTATCGAACAATTGCGCTCATCCCTCACGCTAGCAAGGTGATGCTCAAGATAATACAGGATAGACTGCAACAGTATGTGGAGAGAGAATTACCAGAAGTGCAGGCGGGTTTCAGAAGAGGCAGGGGAACTAGAGACCACATTGCCAACATAAGATGGATCATGGAAAAAACAAAGGAATATCAGAAATAAGTCTACTTCTGTTTCATTGATTACACTAAGGCTTTTGACTGTGTCAACCACAACAAAATGTGGCAAGTAATCAGAGAGATGGGGATACCTTATATGCCTCATGAGAAATCTGTACATGAATCAAGAAGCAACAGTTAGGACAGAAAATGGAATGACAGAGTGGTTTGGAATAGGAAAAGGAGTAAGACAAGGCTGCATTTTGTCACCATGCTTATTCAACTTATACACAGAACACATAATGCGCAATGCAGGGATGGAAGAATCACAATTTGGGATCAAAATTGCTGGAAGAAACATCAACAATTTGAGATATGCAGATGATACCACCCTAATGGGAGAAAGTGAGGAGGACCTAAAGAAGCTCCTGATTAGGTTGAAAGAAGAAAGTGCAAAAGCTGGCTTGAGACTCAATATCAAGAAAACCAAGATAATGGCAACAGGCCCTGTCAGTCCCTGGAAAATAGATGGGGAAGAAGTAGAAGCAGTGACAGATTTTACTTTTCTAGGATCAAAGCTCACTGCAGATGGTGATTGCAGCCATGAAATAAAAAGGCATCTGATTCTTGGGAGGCAAGTGATAAGAAACCTGGAGAGCATAGTGAAAATTAGAGACATCAAATTGCAAACAAAGATTTGCATAGGAAAGCTGAGCGCAGAAGAACAGACTCCTTTGAGATGTGGTGTTGGAGGAGAGTTTTGAGAGTCCCCTTGACAGTGAGGAGAACAAATAGGTCAATCTTAGAAGAAATCAACCCTGACTGCTCCTTAGAAGGTCAAATAATAAAGATGAAGCTAAAGTATTTTGGACATCAAATGAGAAGAGAGGATTCACTTGAGAAAGCCTTGATGCTTGGAAAGGTCGAGGGCAAAAGAAGAAGGTGGCGCCCCAAAATGAGATGGCTAGATGGTATTGTAGAGACAATGGGCACAGAGCTGAGCGAGTTGAGGGGGATGGTGGAGGACAGGAGTGCCTGGCGGACAGTGGTCCATGGGGCCGCAGAGGGTTGGAATCGACTGTGCGACTGAACAACAACAATATTCAAAGCAAGCAACAGGGTTTCAACCAATATATAGAGAAAAATTTATGCCCAAACCAGATTTATGCCTAAAAGAATCATAAAAGATGCATTCATTCAGACACACAGTAAATATTTTTAACCAGAGGAAAAATATTACAAAAGAAAATGACACTTTCCTAGTTAGATGCTGCAGTATACCTAGAGAGCTATCCGTTACTCACTACTACCACACTAGGGAACTGCACCCTTCTTGGCAATCATAAATGCCTGGCACATTCACCCCAAACCTAAGCCATTTCTTTCTCTGTGCAACAACCCTCAGATCATTCCTAAGTATTTAGCTTTGATCCTTTTAAGTGTGCCACTCTGTCAATGCCACCTTGTTCCAGCTGTTTATATTTTGATTTGTATTTTAGTGAAAAGGCTCATTTAGTTAAAACTTAGCTTCATCTGAGCAGCCTGCAGACATGAGTGTCGTCACTCTCTATAAAACTTGATTGTTATCAACACTTTATTACAGCAACACTTAATTTCTCTAAAGTCAATGTCCTAGAGTTATATTTTGGATCAACCAACAGTGTATTAGGCATGGATGGGTAAATGGCAAAAGGAAAAGGGGCGATGCATAAGGTATTTAAGCTTGAAGGAAGAACAACCTTAGTTTTATATTCACAATTCTACTGTATTCACATACCCTCTTCAACCCAGACCATTCTCCTCTATACAAACTCATGATCAGCTGTCCAAACAGTCTCCAGGCAACCATCTCCTTAAACAGACTCTCATCAACCCTCTTCACTAAAAACGGAATAACTTCCACTTCATATAACAATCATTTCCATTCCAAACACACCCAACAGTCAGCATTCATCCCTGTGTCAAACATTTCATCACCCATCCACTGGTAATTCTAGCATACCATCTACATGTGCATACCAGTTGTGCACCCAATAGCTATATACAAATCAATCATTCCCCCCCCCTCCCAACTATATACTAAATATAATTGCAGCTAGACCTAATGGCCAAAATCTGCTTGGATGCTCTTAAGGTTAGGGAAGTTTTAACATACTTACAAAGTTATACAAGCAGAAAATGTGTACAAATAGATAGAATTGAACATAACACAACTTAGAAGAGTGACATGACAGGCATTTTCCACTGCTTTTTACACTGGCACTTGAAATTGTTGGCAAATGTGATAAGGCAGACAGTCAGTCAGACAGACAGACAGACAGTCAGACACACACACACACACACACACACACACACACACACACAAATAAAAGAGTGATCATAAACAGAAAAGAGCATAAAATCACTCATTTTGCAGATGATGTACTATTATACACAACAATCTCATTAGAAAACTCAGTAGAACTGACAAACGGACCAAAGAATTGGGGAAATACACAGGATTCAAGATTAATTGTACAAAAATCAGGATTATTTTGTATCAACATGACACTTCATAAACAAAACAAACGTCAGAAACAGAAGAAAGTGCACATTTATCAAGCTTTAGAGGTTTAGGAATACTCATAATGAGAGACATGAAATAACTGACTTAGTTTAGTAGGAACCTGGTTAACCGAGAAATTTAAAAGACTGGGCAAAATTATTCTGAAAGCACAAAGGAATGAAACATAGTTGCCCCTTAAATCTAAATCATAGAAATATCACTCAAAATGGTATATAGGTGGCATTTAAACTCAGGAAAAATATCAAAATACAACAACTACTATAATACCACAATATTGAGGAGACTTCAAGAACAAGAGATATCTTCGTGTATGGCCAGAAAGCCTCCAGGGTGAGAGGAAACTTGAAAACCATACTTAATTTAATACAACATATGGCAGGTCAAAAGTTTAAATATGTTGCTGACCTTCTTAGAGTACACTTAAGGAGCATAATGTATTCCACGGGATTGATCTTTAAGCGAGTTTGTACTTTAAGCAAAACACCATTGTAAGTGACAAACTGTGGCTTCGGGGGCGGGGGGGTTGTTTGCGAACCCTGATTTAGTTGTTAAGCAAGTTTTTGGTTGGTTTTAGTTGTTAAGCGAGGCGACCATTTAGAAAAAATTCTGCTCTTTAAGCGGGTTCATCTCTAAGCGAGGCGCCCTTTATGCAAGGTTTTACTGTATTCTCTTTATTCATTCTATAGAACAATTTGATGAAGAAAAATGGATTGTTTTTACTTACTTAAAAAAATCCTTCTCCTTTTTGGTATTTAATGTTTTATTTAATGTTACACTGTGCAATTTGATTTTTAAAAAAATAAAATAAAATTGATCCTTGCTAATCTGGGGCTGCGGTGGCTTAGTGGTTAAGATGCTGAACTTGATGACTGGAAAGTTGGCAGGTCAGCAGTTCGAGACCTGAGTGCTGCACGATGGACTGAGCTCCCATCTCTGTCTCAGCTCCTGCCAGCATAGCAGTTTGAAAGCAAGAAATTGCAAGTAGATACATAGGTACCACTTTGGTGGGAAAGGTAACAGCATTCCCTGCACTCTGATGTCTAGCCATACCTGCCACATGACCATGGAAATGTTTGCAGATCCAGACAGCGCTGGCTCTTTGGCTGTTAATGGAGATGAGGACCGAACTCTAGAACCAGACACACCTTTAAGGGAGACACCTTTAAGGGAGACCTTTACTTTCAGCTTACTCAGATACTCCTACTGCTCCACCACCAGCCTTAGCAGAAAATAAGTGAATTGAGAGAGTCACGTTAATGCCACACCAAGAGAGGCTATCCTGAAAGAGCAGCCTCCCCAAATTTCTCACTTTCATGTATTGAAAGTTGGGAATGGGAGACTGCTGTAACCACTTTATTGCATCTGAGCACCATGTACCATACAGTACTTAAATAACAAGTGAATAGGCAGGGCCAGAACTAACCATTTGGGCACTTAGGCCAAGCAGCATGGTGTTCTGCCCACTCTGCCATAAAAAAGGAGTCTAAGTGCCCTGTGATAAAGAAGAAAGGAAATGGGTTGCCCCCCCTCCCCCAAATAGATAAATGTTATGCTATTCAGAAAAAGGAAAGTAAATAATGCAGTGAGGTGTTGCCATTTATTTCTCTAACACTCATCAGAAGAGTTCCCTCTAGATATTGTTGCCCTCTAAATACAGTAAAACCCTGACTTATATATGCCTGGAGTTACATAAAATTCAACTTACATAATGATTTTGTGCTAAAACCATGTCCAAATGTACACAATTTTCTATGGGTTTGCTTCAAGTTACATAAAGATTCTTTTTCCTATGGGTTTGCTTCGAGTTACGTAAAAATTCATTTCCCTATGGGTTTGCTTCGATTTACATAAAATTTTCATTTTTCCTATGGGTTTGCTTTGAGTTATGTAAAAAAATAATTTTTCCTATGGTTTTTTTTTAAGTTATATAAAAAGCCGATTTAAGCAAAAGCCTACGGAACTGACTTTTTTTGTAAATATGGGTTATGCTGTATATGTTTAGGGGCCATGGTGGCTTACTGGTCAAGATGCTGTTGGGGATTTTATGTACGCCGGCCAGACTCGCATGTCGATTGGGGCAGCTATACAAATTGAATAAATAAATAAATAAACCAGAAGGTCAATAGGTCACCAGTTCAAGACATGACGGAGTGAGCATCCATGATCTGTCCCATCTCCTGCCAACCTAGTAGTTCAAAAGCAAGAAATTAGACGTAGATAAACAGATATCCCTTTGGCAGGAAAGGTAACCATGTTCTGTGTGCTCCAGCATCTAGTTATGCCTGCCACATGACCATGGAAATGTCTGTAGATGCAGACTGCACTCACTCTTTGGCTGTAAATGGAGATGAGAGTCGGACATGAATGGCTATCAAGCAAGGGCAAGCGTTACCTTTTGTGCCCTAGAACAAGGCCCCAGTTGCTCCATCCTGCTTACAGCCCTATAAATAGGGGTTATGTAAGAAGTTAAATCATGGAGTTATAATGAGATTTTCTTTGTATTCCATCCACATAGCATACTGATGGTGTAGAAAACTAAAACATCTTTATTTATTTATTTCTCTCTTCCCCTCCTCTTTTTTTCTCTCTGCTAGAGGCATGGAAACAAAGAACTACAAACCACTGCCAATGGACTTCTGACCATCCTCTGCAAATTAATAACCTAATTAAATCTCCTCACCTAGGTATGTTAATGCATATATATTGACCATCAGGATTGAAATCCTGAAACTTGACAGCTCTGGACTCCTGTGTTTTGAAAAATGCAGCCTATTAAATTGTTTATTCCTTGCTTTTAATGAGTTCCTATATGAATGTTTTTGGCTTTTCTTTGTCTTGTTGATAAAGAATATATAACTTCAATTTTTCTCTGTTAATATTCTACCCCACCTAGCATTACTGGTTCGTTACATAAATAAACACCACATCTCTTTTGCTTAATTTGGAAACCATTTCTCAAGAGTTCCTTATATACACTGAGTATAATTAATTCTGCTCAAATGTTCATTTTGTCTGTGGCTGACTCATTTTAAGTTCTAAACACTCCTCAGAGCCGTCTCTCACTCACTCCCTCCATATTTTGTGCCACAATGGCACTAAGAATTGTTGCACTTCATTCTGCATGGAAACACCAGCTTATTAGTCAGAAAATGCTCTATTTGGATTCACAAAATGTAAAAATACCAGTTTTCATCCTTGCTTTTGACAGTTAAGAAAATATTGCCAGAGTCGTTGGAGCAACAGAATGCTTCTACAGATGGCATTCGCTATATGAGCTCAATCCTGAGGCAATAAGAGTTCAGAATACCACTGGTATAATGAGCTGATCAACAAGAACACTGATTTATTTAATAGTATTACGAAAGATAAAGACACCCCAGAGTCATGGAAGACCTTTAGTGTATCATTCAGTCCAGTTAAGAAAAGGGGATTCTTCTTGTTGTTCTGCCATTATCTGAATCCGAATACAGTATTGGCAATCCTCATGGCCTTGAAGACTGTCCTGAGAATATAATGCAGTGGCCTTTCATCTGCCTTCCACATCACAGCATGACCCCCATACCACTGATCCAGTTCCACGAGTCACTTTCTGGTCCTTGGCACACAAAGTCTTTATCAGCCTCAGGTCAGTATTGATGAAGCTGCTGCCCTCCATCAATATGGATTCGAGCAGGATTTAATCTACTTGGGGACCATCACCCTTCCCTGTGGACTTTGGCACCCAAGGCCATTAGTCCTCAGGGTTATCAGGCTAATTAAATGCTGCCTGACATTTGGCGTTAAGTGACTGGCAGTATGGTCTAGGATAACCTGGCCAGACATTTGAAGAGAGATTGGGAGTGCTAAATCTTCAGCAATATTAGGATGCCTTTCAGTTAAGACAAATGCTCCCCCTTCTAAATTCAGATTTACAACAGCAACAACAAAATGGGTAGAGATTGAGCTAAAAGAGTTCCATCTGAGTGGGGTGCTTATTGTACCATGTTCTAAATGTGTCATCTCAAAAATAATGACTCCATTCCTCAAAGCACCTCTTAAGGTATGGAATTAATAGATACCTAATTTGGCACCTCCAATATCCCCACTCATCCCATTCCTTTCACATCTTTCTTTCTATCATTCTGACAAATGTGGGCATTTTGAGGACTGGGAAGATGCTGGTCTTATTAAACTCAAGGACTTGCACTATGGTCATAAACTAATCAAATTCAAATAACCTTTATTGACATTACAACTAGCACTACAGTGCCATGAACATTGCAAGCAGTTGATACAACAAGTTGTGGTACAAATCAAACCAAGAGGAACCTGGGATCAACTGCTCCTGCCTCTAGGGTGGAGTCTGGTAGCACACATTTAAAAAGCAGCCACTTTATCTATAAAATCAGTAGAATCATTGTTTAAAAGAAGGAACAGGATGAATCTGGAAATCCACTGAAACTTGTCAAAATGTGGTTTAAAATGTTAAGGCAGATTTCCTCATAATATGGGCAATAGAAATGGACATGGATAACTGTTTCAGATTATTTGGCCTCACGGGGCAGATCCTGTCTTACATAAAGCCCTCATTGACATTGCAAATGTCAGTGGTATAAAATTTAATTTAAGAAGTCAGAGCAGAAAGGAATTCAAGATACAGATGTACCTCGCTTAAAGAGCATAATGTGTTCCACAGGATTGTTCTTTAAGCGAGTTTGCTCTTTAAGCGAAACACCATTGTAAGTGACCTATTGTGACTTCTGGAGGGGGGGGGATTGTGAACCCCAATTTATTTGTTAAGCAAGTTTTTGGTTGGTTTTATTTGTTAAGCGAAGCGAACATTCAGAGAAAATTCTGCTCTTTAAGTGAGTTACTCTTTAAGCGAGGCACTGTTTATGCGAGGTTTGACTGTATACTGATAATAAGTTTTTTAATGCATGGTTCATTTTTATTCAGTTTTGTTGAGGGGAATTTTAATGTAGGATGGAAACCATTTGGATGTTTGGCAGGGCTATAGCTGCTAAAATGGAATTTGATAATAGAATTTTAGTAATTACACAGTTATTGTGAGGGTTTTGTAATATTTTGGAGCTGAAGATGTACGTGAATGTATTTTGTGCCTTAATCCTTTCAGAAAGATGTATGGTTTCTAATAATTTTTTTTTAAAAAATCATCATAATTTAAAAAACACATAACCTATAGATTAAAAAAAACTGTTTGGAAATGAAAATTTCCCATTCACAGTGGTAAAGTACCTGTTAGTTTATATTTCTTTGAGCCCCTCCCTAAAGGTACAGGAAGGATACACTGTGGTATTTTAAAGCCCTGGGATGTGGTCAGGTGAGGTGTGGATTGCATAATTGCCCAAGGTCATTTGTGGTATTTTCCAATCACTCCAGAAGACATCATGTTCTGGTTATAACCTGACAGTATTTTCCCACTGATGCTTCCATCACCTTTATTCCATCACAGAAAAGAGGGAAAAATACACTAGCTATACAAAGAGCCATTTTATTCATAGCACCAAATATTACCCTGAATCATCTTGCCTACAAACCGTCTTGGAAAGTGGGGATTTTCCAGCAAACTGAAGGCTTGCAAATGAATACCTATCATTGTTGAAGCAGGGATACACACCCTCTGTTGAAGATCAGAGGGAAGGATGTTAAAAGGGGCTCAGAAGAGTGCTATTTTGGAAACCAATTTTTTTTTCTGATGTGATTTTTGTCATGGCTGTTGGTGTTGCTGCCTCTTGTTCCTGAGAATTTCATACCACGGGATTAGCAGCATCCTTTCTAACCTCTCTTTAAACAGTTCTGCTCTGCTTAGTATTGTAATCCAGTTAACTAACTCAACCCAGTTGATTAGGCAACTCATAAGCTATTTCATGAAATAAACAAATTGCTTCCAAAATATGGTGGTTCAAAATGTGGATCATCCGTCCTCTTCCTTGCATGCAATGTTTCCCTGCTTTTCTAGGTAAAGGTCGCCCTTGCTCGAAAGCCAGTTGTATCTGACTCTAGGGTTCAGTGCTCATCTCTGTTTATAGCCAAAGAGCCAGCTCTGTCTGTGCCCACAGACGTTTCTGTGCACATGTGGCAGGCATGCCCCAACACCGGAATGCACAGAACACTGTTTACCTTCCCACCGAAGTGGTCCCTATTTATCTAACAAGCTGCAAATTGCTCTAGTAAGATTTTTCTAAAGGGAAGAGTCAGGAATGGCAAAGACTTTGTCCCCCAGCTCCAACCAGCTATGATGATTGTCTATATTTGGATGATGATGAATTTCAGCCAAGGTGAGCCTTTCCTGGGTGCACAATCGCACCCAGTAGGGTCCGGAGAAGAGGCGCCCGCTGGCACACAACAAGGCGTGCAAGCGGGCACCTCTTCTTGCCACCCTACTGGACCCCTAGCGCTCGCTAAGGGTCCAGTAGGCTTTTCCGAACCCCAGCGCAGCCCAGTTGGGGATTGGAAGAAGCCTACTTCGAACACCATCCGCACAGGGTTCGGAAGAAGCCTAGGGCAGTCCAGTGCGGCTGCACTAGGCTTCTTCTGAACCCCATCCAGGCTGTGTTCGAAGCCTCTAGAGTCTAGGCTTCGGACACAGCCCGGATGGTGTTTGAAAGAAGCCTAGCGCAGCCCAGCAGGTGCCAGTGGGCACCTCTTCTCGCTAAGGGTCCAGTAGGGTGGCGAGAAGAGGAACCCGCTCGCGCACCTTGTCGGGCACCAGCGGGCACCTCTTCTCGCCACCCGACCCAACCCAACCCAACCCTTAGCGCTTGCTAAGGGTCTGGTCGGGTGTTGAGAAGATGTGCCTGCTGGCACCCGCTGGGCTGCGCTAGGCTTCTTTCGAACCCCATCCGGGCTGTGTCTGAAGCCTAGAGGCTTCAAACACAGCCTGGATGGGGTTCAGAAGAAGCCTAGTGCAGCCTAGCAGCTTCGAACACAGCCCGCCCAGGCTGTGGATGAAGCTTAGCAGCGCCCAGGCTAGCTAGCCTGGGCACTGCTAGGCTTTGAACACAGCCCGAATGGAGTTCGGAAGAAGCCTAGCGCAGCCCCGCTGGGCTGCGCTAGGCTTCTTTTGAACCCCATCTGGGCTGTGAATGACTTCATGGACAAACCACTTTTCTTTTGCCCCTAAAGTCAAGGTGACCCTAGGCTAGCAATCGCTAGCCTAGGGTCAGTTTGACTTCAGGGACAAACCGCACGGTTTTTCCCTGACGTCAGGGCTTTTTTTTTAGCATTGTTCAATGCATGCATCGGACAAAGCTAAAAATCGGATAACGTCATGACTTGTGGAACCAAGTCATAACGTTATCCGATGTTCCAGTGTACCTTCTTTGGAGAGGAGAAAATGGGGGAAATAGAAAAAGTGACTAATAAAGGAAGCAACTGCAAAGAAGGGGAGATTGTAAGCACTCTGAGATATGGAGGTAGTTAAAACTAAGGCTCAACTATATGGGAGAAGGGGCGATGCAGGAAATACAGCAGGTTTGGGTTAGTCTAACCCTTTGCCCCATAGTGACCAGCCCCCTGAACCATGTGACTGGCCCGTGGCCCAAAAAGTTTGGGCACCCCAGCCATAGGTTCACCACCACTGCTATAGAACTACAGGTACAGGCAGGCAACGTGTCCTTATTGCTACAGCAAAAGTTGGCTGGCGCAAATAGCTGTTACTTCTAAGCTCAAATGTGCCTGTAACCTTACTTGCCCTTTGATCCTGTTTCCTGGTTTGTCCTTTGGGGTCACCTCTTTGTCTTTATTAATGATTTCTCCCAATTCTTCTGGCTTACCTCAGACTGCTGGACAAGGCTGAGCACAACAAGCACATGTACATACAGATTAAAAATATATATACTGTACTTCTAAGAAGGCACCTTGCACACATTATCATATTCCTCAAAAGCAAAACAGGGAGGATCTGCTTCAGAAAGTATGGACTCTCATGGTACTTAAGGAGAAACAGCGCATATCAGAAATCTCTGCTAGCTTCCTGTTTATCTGTCCTCAGTCACCATATGTAGTCCATCTGCTTCACTTCTCAGCCCTAGATTTTAAACAAATAATAGTGTCATACATTTTTTTCTATACCCAAAATATTACTGGAATCTTTTCTGGACTGGCCTGAAACTCTTTGCTGACAGGACAGATTCCCAGAATAACAGAAGTGGTTGTTTATCATTCACTGGTGAGAGTAGGACTGAAGCATGATTTGGGTCAAGACATTGGGGGGCTTGTAAGAAAGGCCCCTTCCCACACATATAACACAAACCCACTCTATACATTTAAACTCCTGAGTTAAGGAATTTTCTAATTTAATTCTGATATAAAGGTTTAGGTTTTTTTTAACATTTATAACATTACACTCTCGCCCAGCTTGAAGCATTGCTATCACACTTCTCTTTTATTTTGTTCAGAATAACACTTAGCCTGAAGAAACTGAAGTAACTTTTTGAATGGTCCTAATAAAGATTTTTTAAGCATTCATTTGGGGGCTGATGTGGTTTAGTGGTTTAGATAAGTTTAGATAAGGTGGTTTAGATAAGTAGCTACCATTCAGCAGGAAAGGTAACAATGTTCTGTGCACTTTGGTGTCTTGTCATTATTATTATTATTTATTAGGCTTATACACAGTGGTGGGTTGTCAACATTCACACTACCCCACTGTGACATCATGGACATTGTGGGCATAACTGATGTCATGACGTCATGATGTCGAGGGCGGAGCAAAAAATAATAATAAAAATGTCTGGGCATGCGTCAAACCTCCGTTTGACGCATGTGCAGTTCTTTTTTTTAGTGCGCATGCGTCAAACCTCTGTTTGACGCATGCACACTAAAAAATAGAACTGTGCCTGTGTCAAACGGAGGTTTGGTGCATGCGCAGTTCCAGGCAGCCATTTTGGCTCCCTGGAAATACATTTTTGGAGGGGGCCGGAGTGGCGACCGAACTGGTCGCTGGGGGTTTACCACCCCCTGGCGACCCCTCCTGATGGGATGCTACCAGTTCAACCGAACCGGTCCAAACCAGCAACATCCCATCACTGTTTATACCCAATCCATCGGGGATACACTCCTACTCTGGGCAGTTCACAAAATTAAAAAAAAGCAAAACCATAAAATCATAAAACAACCACCATCACAGTCAAATCAGAACCAAAGACCACTAGTCTGAGTGGCAAATAATGATGGGTCTCCTATTTGGTCTTCAACAAGCTGCCAAAGGCCTCCTCAAAAAGAAAGGTTTTCAGTTGCTTCTTAAAGATCCCCAAAGAGTCCATCAAATGCAGCTCCCCAGGTAGAGCGTTCCAGTTAGCCTGAGCCACCACCAAGAAAGCCCTCCGAAGAATAACGGACTTTCTGGCCAACTTGGGAGTCAGTACTTGGGATTGTGTTGTCAGAGAAGAGCGGATGATGTGGGCCTGGTTTCTGAGGAGTAGATGCTCCGCCAAGTAGGGAAGTCCCAAACCATCATGTCTGCCACATGTTCGCAGAAATGTCTGCAGACGCAGACAGCGCTGGCTCTTTGTAAATGAAGATGAGCACTAACCCCTAGAGTTGGGTATGACTGGCTTTCAAGCAAGGGAGAGGTTTAACAAAGATGCTTTGGTTTTATTATAAACAGTCCCATATAGAACCGAAGTCTATGAATAAATCCAAATGTGTAAATTAGGTTTTGCCCTTTTCAGACATTCTAAGTAAGGGGACTTGCCAGAAACCACAACAATGCTTGGGAGAGTGGAAGGGCAGCAGAAAGAGAGGAAGAGCAAATATAAGATGAATTGACCCCACGAAGGAAGGGGCAGCCTTGTGTTTGCAAAAGCTGAGCAAGCCTCCAAATGACAGGACATTTGGAGATCGCTCCTTTTTTTTGGAGGTGACTTGAGAACACATAACAACACATAGGTGACAAAGAGCACATGGCAGGGCAGGAGTACCGACCCTGTCATTGCTTTATCACAAGAAAAAAGAAGTATCTTTCTTGTCTACATTTTTTTTAATGTACACAAGATGTCCAGTCATCAAGTTCAGTGTCTTAACCCCTAAGCCACCACAGTCCTAAAATGCTATATAGTAAAGGTTGTCTTTGCTCAAAAGCCAGTCATATCCAACTCTAGGGTTCAGTGCTCATCTCTGTTTATTGTCAAAGAGCCAGCGCTGTCTGCATCTGTAAATGTTTCCATGGCCATGTGGCAGGCATGCCTAGATACGGCAGTGCACTGAACACAGTTTACCTTCGCACCGAAGTGGTACCTATTTATCTACTTGCAATTTATTGCTTTCGAACTGCTAGGTTGGCAGGAGCTGCGACAGACAACAGGAGTTCCCTCCATCATGCACTACCAGGGAATCGAACTCCGACCTTCCAGTCAGTGAGTTCAGTGTCTTAACCACTTGAGTCACCACAATCCCACTACTGTTATATAGAGAACAGTTAAATGAAGGTACCGTATATAACATTCTATTGGCACTTAGCAGTTTATATAAGTTGTTGGGTGTTTTTTAAAAAATATTTTATCTATGTTTTCTTTTATATTGTATTTGTATGTTGTTGTTGTTGTTTCTATTTATGTTTATATTTGGAAAAGGTTTTCAAACATCTGAAGAAGAGAGGCAGACCAAAATCTTCATGGAGACCAAAATCTTTGGAAATCATGGTTCAGAATTGCATGAGGAACCTGCATACAAATTCAATGTTCTCAGCTTCAGACTTGTCACTTGAGAGCAACAGCAGAGGAAGTGAGTCCTTGACCCTCCTCTCACCAGGTGTTCGGTAATATTAGAGCTGCATGCAATGGGATTGTGTAGCTTGGCCAAGGCCACAATAACTCTCTCTAGTCCCAAGAGGGATAGAAGGAATTAAACTCCTAAATCCTGACTCTGTGGCCAGGTGTTCCAGCATCTATCCAGCCAACCATTCATATGTTAAGGAAACCCTTATTTGGAATACTGAGTACGGTAAAGGCTGTTTATCCAGATCCCTCTTGCAGCAGCTGAAGCAAGCATCTTTTAGCAAAACAACTCCTCTTCTACTATAGAAAGTGCTACTTCTCAAGGCTATTCAGTTTTACATCTACATTACTTTGTAACTTGTAGTTTGCCTCAAAGTGTAAAGCACATGCACCTGTATGCCATCAAGTTTAAGGGCCATAAATGCACAAAATGAGGTACATGTGCTTTAACAACTTAAAAGTGGTTTGGTGCTTTCCGATACACTCTTATCATGTTTTAGCAATAACAATTACACTTATATACCGCCCTCTGGGTTGTTTACGGGTAATTAGCATTTTGCCCCAACATGCTGGGTACTCATTTTACTGACCTTGGAAGGATGGAAGGCTGAGTCAAACTGGATCTCTGTAAAACTTGAACTCACAATGTTTTGGCTGAAATACAGCAGTTTAAGCACCAAACCACCAAGGATTTATGAAGAGGATCGCAAATATTACTGTGTCCCTTGTAATTGTCAAACTTGAATGGTATGTGTATAATCAATAGATTAGTAACAGGTTACCTTCTATGTATTTTAGACAGTGACACCCATAAGCCCCAGCCATGATCCCTGCCCAATGGTGAAGGATCATGAAAGCTGTAGTCCAAAATATCTGGAAAGCAAATATGCTTTAACTTATGAACTTCCCAAAGAGTGCACAAAGTGCTATGGGGTGGTATATAAGTGAGGTTGCTTTTATTGCTTTGCTTTTATTGACTGTGTTGTACATGACTGAATTATTTAAGTATAAAAACTACTGACAACTTTTGACTAAGAATTTCTGTTTCTTATATTATCCTATCTATCAACATTGTTGGAGATTTGTTTTTATTTTTACAACCTCACATGCTGCTGAAGGACCTGGAGGGACTTTTCTAGGTTGAGGTGCGGCCCATGACACCATTTCATGTGGCACCACCACCCCCAGAAGTGCCATGTGTGGCAGGCAGGGCAAAATGGCTGTCCGGCCCCTGAAGCTGTCTGAGGTAGCATGATCCGGCCCTCATCTTGAAAAGGTTGAGACTCCCTGGTCTATGTATCCAGTTTTAATTCTTTGTGGTGTTTCCATTACTTTTGTCAGTTGGTTGATCGTTTATGTGCATTGAGAAAAGAAAGCAGCATGCATATATTTGTAATACTAAGTAACAAAGACATTTTATTCTTTCTCCTACAAATGTCTCAGAGTGAATTATTGAAACTGTGGATACCCAATAATTAAAAAAGGGGGGGACCTCTGGGAGACTTGTAGGTCTTCTGTGGGTCTCAGCGTTTCTGCTGCTCAGCTAAAGTAAGTTTACCAGAAGTTCAAAACCCTACAATAAACACAAGTCAATGCAAACATGGATTTTTTACTCTCGCAGTTATGGAATTCCATGCTGCCACTTTGGTAAGTAAAATGTTCCTTCCCTACAACTCAAAGCTCATCAATTAGTAAGTGTTATGAGGCTCTGGCATGAGGGCACAAAGCAGAAAGAGGTGCTTTGAAAAATCACTTTTCTGATGGTAACTCCCAATATTTCCCAACCCACATGCCACTGATTCTGGGAATGGTCATCTGAAGCTGTAACTTCTTCAAGCTCTGAGATATATTTGGGCAGGGTGGCAAGTGGCAAAGATTGCCACATACATGCCTCATCTCTATAAATAGGAAATATTTTGAAGTGTATGCACTCTGGAATATTTAAGGGAAGGAAAAGTATGAGGTTGTGGTTTAAGCTTTATGCTGAGATCCAAGAGGTCTGGAATCTATTTCCAGCCACGCCACAGTCTTCCTGTACACCCTACAGGCTTAGAGAAGCTTTCTGGGTTTCTGTTCCCTATCTTCGCAGGGCATAACTCTCATCTGTCATGTGCTCCTGTCATGTAACCAATGCTTACAGTGGATTTTTAAAAAATTGAGAACAGAGCTAGGAATACGGCATTTCCTGTTTAGAATGGAATGAAAGACATTAAAGCAGCGTGGAAAGAGATTCCTGTTTGTTGGAAGCCTGAGTTGCAGGCTAAAGGCTGAACCAGTGGTTAAACTGCCAGTGGTTTGAGATTTCAGATGAATGCCATAGTCCTCTTTCCGCTCACTTGGGACTCTGTAGGACTCACTGAACTCAGCGTAGCTTGTTTCTAATGAAACATATGTGAGATCACCCTGTAAGAGTCTACAGAAAATAAATGAGAATGCACATAAATGTGCAGGGTATTCCAAAGGTTACCATACATAGGCAAAATGGGAAGTAGTAGCTAAACATATCTTTATTGAGAAAATAATTATTACAAAATATTGCAAAATGTTTACAAAATATTCTCTACAGGTTGGCCCTTTTTTCTACACAGGCACGAAGTTTTCTTCCCTACTTGTGGCAAACACATTCCAAGATATCTGTTGTCTCACAATTGTTCCTACGTATGGTGACCTTTGGCACACCCTGTATCAGTGATGGTTGACCTGAAGCAGTCATATTCATCCACTGCGAGTGATGAATCTAATCCAATCTGAAATGTTATTCCAGGAACACAATTCTGACCAAATCATAAAATGTAAACTAATCATCATGTCAAATCACAGTTGATTGTGTGAAAATGTCCAACCAGATGTTAACCTAGGGGTTTGCAACCTTTGGCCCATGGGCCAGATCCGGCCCACAGCACCAAATAATCCAGCCCCCAACCTCACTCCAGCCGTCCAGCGGCCTCTGCCACTGCTGCCGGAATTGGCTGTGGACTCATTTATGGCCACAAAAATGCATTTGTGACAGCCGTAAATGAGTCTGCTGCCCTCCACATTTACTACAGCCATGAATGAGTCTGCAGCCATGATAAATGTGTTTACGACAGTTGCAGATGTGTTTTATGGCACCAGTCTGGCCTGCATAGCTGTCTGAGGGGGCATGGTCTGGCCCATGGCTGAAAAACATTGAGTTAACCTAAGGAGCATGTGTTGCTTCTGACATTGATTGGCATGTGTTTCCTGTTCTCACAGCTTAGAGAAATCACATGACAGGACATCCCACAGGAGAAAAACAAGAGCAAAGGATGGATTGAGTTTCTGGCACTGTAATAGGGCTGGGAAACGTCTGGCCTTCTGGAATGCTGTTGGACTCAGTTTGCCAGCACAGCCAGTGGAGAGAAATGAGGGGAAAATACAATATTAATCTTACAATTGCACAACTGGAAGAGACCCTATGGATCATCGAGTCTAGCCCTTGCCAATGAGGGGACAGTGGGGAATTACCCAAGCCACTGAGCTATCCAGGTTCATCAGTATAAAGGGCTATGTTCTTGAGCACAGATGGCAAAAAGGCAGCAAGTATGCTGCACTCAACCTTGAAAGCAGTTTTTGTTCTAATGAAGAGCAAAACATTTTTACAATGCAAGCGATAGAGATTTTCTCTTCTTTTTAATTTTATTTTGTGGGGAGTGCTATTGATTCCCTGTGTGTGCAACTGAAACTGAAACCCATCAGGTTCAATGATCAGAACTTGTAAATTTTTCTTCTTCCATGTCCAGGCCAGATGAGAATCTGCCAAAATCAAGACACCTTTTGGTGAGTTCATTCTGCAGTTCCTTTCACCTGACCTAGTGTGAGAAAGATTAGCTGGCAAAACAAGGGTGCCATTACCAGGGTACTCCCAATGGTGGTTCAAAAATACCACAATCTTTGAGGAGGTTCTTTATGTGTACCTCAACTTGTAAATATGACTCTCTCACCCACTTGCTGGACTGCGTGTGTGGTGTGTGTGTGTGTGTGGTGTTGTTGTTGTTGTTTTTTAAGTAAGCAGTTAGCAATTACACTTATATACTGCCCCATAATGCTAAAGGCAATATCTGGTAAGTTCTCAGGTAATTAGCTTTTTGTCTCCAACATGCTAGGTACTTATTTTACAAACCTCAGAAGAATAAAAGGCTGAGTCAACCTCGAGCCCATTGGGATCAAACTCCAATTGTGAGCAGAGTTTTGACTGCTGCCCCATGAGGGCTCATCTGAGTAACATTCCTCAACTTCATAGATGACACATTTTTATGTCTACATAAAGGTGAGAAAAACAAAACCTCATACACTTTAAGGACTAATAAAGGACTCGTACACTTTAAGGACTAAGTTTAACTTGGCATACAGCATTTCATTTGGTATAGCTGGCATTTTAAAATATATTTATTTTGCACTTGCATCTTATGAAATGGGGTGCAAAAGCAATGATGGGATGTAACAGGTTTGCACCAGTTTGCAAGAACTGGTAGTAACTTTCCCCAGTGTCCTTCAGAACCGGTAGCAGATGGGGAGGGGGGAACCACCTTGGGGGCTTACCTTTTCGCTGGTTCCCCCACTCCGCATGCGCACCAAGCACTTGCATGCCTACAGTGCTTGGCGCGCATGTGCGGCCTCCTTGCTATGCTCCCAAGCAGTGAGGAGGAAGAGAAGCTGCTAGCCTGAAGCTCCCTATAGCCTGCTCCCCAGGGTAAGTGACTCACCTTTGTGTGTATGGTGTGTGTGTGTATTTTAATGTGTATTTAATGTGTATTTATTTTTAATTGTGTATTTTTATGTTTTCATGTGTATTTAATTTGTATTTTTATGTGTTATTATGTCTTTTTAATGTGTATTTTTATGTGTTTTATGTCTATTTAATTTGTATTTTTGTGTTTTATTTCTATTTAATGTGCATTTATTTTAATGTGTATTTTATGTTTTATGTGTATTTTTATGTCTATTTAATTTGTATTTTTTATGTGTATTTATTTTTATGGGTTTTTACATTGGCTCCACCCACATCATTGGCTCCGCCCATGATATCATGACGTCGGCTCTGGCCACGATGCTTGCTCTGCCCACCATGTGGTAGTAAATTTTTTGGCTGCCCGCCACTGTCCAAAAGCCCATACCAGATAAAGCTGTTGGCTTGAAGGTGCTTTCTGTTTGTTACAAGAGACTTCTATAGCTACCATCCTGAATTTCACCCTGATGCCTCTTCCATACACTTATTTCTATAGAGGTCCTGAATTTACTTCTTTCTGCTTAAAAAATAAATGATTACACTTATCATTCTTGGGTTACTGAAAAAGCAAGTTTGGTCAAAGTACGACGATTTGTACAAGTACTTATAGTTGTTTTCACGTTGCCTGTTCTATTTCCAGATAATATTCCTCTGAGTCTTAAAAAGATGTTGCACTTCAGCTGATACTAAGTATGACACACTTTCTGGCATTATGGAAAAGTACTGATAATTGATAAAAATGTGTACTCCTTCTCTGCAGCTACATGTTTTACCAAACTGAGCTGTCATGAACTACATAGCAGGGCAGCTTAATCAGATATAAACAAGCAAAAACATTCCAGCATCTAGCTAATAAGCTGTGGGACATTTCCTGTTTTACTCCCATTTATTTTCCAATCAACAAAGTACAATGTTCCATTTGCTAATGAACCAGAGTAAACTTACATTTTCTTGCCCTGATCTGACTGTCAGACAGAATTCCTTCAAAAAACACCAGGGTCTGAATCCAGTTTATGCCCTCAGTTCATCAAATTAATATAATTTACCTTAGTTTTGATGCTTTTGAATAAGTAGCTTCTCATTCAGTCAAGCTACTCTCATTAGGACCTGTAATCAGATTTAGATCTAAAACTTCTTTGACTTCCATACCTTTGCTGCACAGGCCACCAGCATCTGCCTCTTCATTCCATTCTCCCAGAATTTCCCTCTTAAAAAAATAAAGCAGCAGATAGCAGTGAAGGACTTTAACTAAAATCAGAGTTACCACCTGGTCCCACAGCACTGGCTTCACCAGATTTCAAGTAGGGAAGCAAGTATCAGCAAGCAGCACTTAGGGAGAAGATAGCTTTCTTTTTAGGCATGTGGAGTGCTTTTAAAGCACTCATTTCTCCTATTCCTCAGTGGCACCAGGGCCACTGGGTGGTGGGGCAATATTGGCATATCAGAAAGTGAAACTTCAAGGGAAAACAGAGATGGGATGTAACAGGTTCTCACCAGTTCGCTAGAACTGGTAGTAACTTTTCTCAGTGTCCCGGAGAAGCGGTAGCAGCTTTTGGGGGGAACCACCTTCGGGGCTTACCTTTTCACTGGTTCTCCCACTGTGCATGCGTGCCAAGCACTTGGTGTGCATGCATGCCTACAGTGCTTGACGCGTATGCATTGCCTCCTTGCTGTCCTCCTTGCTGTCCTTGCGTTGTGGGTGGGTAGGTGGGTTGAGGGGGGGGTGTTTATTTTATTTTATTTTATTATTATTTATTTTTTCTTTGGCTCCGCCCACAATGTCATGACATGATGTTAGCTCCGCCCACACTGTGATGACATCACAGTGGGGTAGTAAAAATTTTGACATCCCATCACTGGTAAAGAGCCAATGAATTAATGTACTGGGCCCAGGTTAGAGTATGGCAGGGAATGAAACGGCAGCATCACAACTTGCAAGCTTTATTGTACATGCTCTGATAGCAGCAGCACTGAGTATGCCCAAAATAAATAAATAAATAAATAAAATTTTAAAAAGAAGAATCCACACAGACTGGTAGTCAGCCTTCCCTAGTTTCCCTGGGCTTAAGAAAACTCCCCCATATATTGTGGATACCACCAACAAGTCCACACAAGATGCAAGCCCTAATAGGAATGATGACAACCCCTCAGTTGTGTGGACACATCTTACCACCTACTCACCTGAAAACAAATGCCTCCACTTCAGGATTGCCATACTACCTAGTTCACCAGGTTTTACCCCTATCCTGGGCTCATGTACCTGAAGTCTTCTTCTCCTTGTTAGTCAGCTAGCCTAGAAGTAGTTCTGCCTTGGCTGTTGGGATTCCACAATTTCCTCTCCCCCCCCCCCAATCCTGATCTGAAGCCTTTGCCATAAAATTTCAGTGAATGAGATGCTGTTGAGTGGGGAACTTGCAACTTGTTGTTATTCATAACTGTCAGCACCTCTAGCCAGGATGATCCTTGGTAAAGGATAACAAGGTTCTTCATAGCAGATTTAACCTCTTTCTTAGCTATCTTCTGAAACCACGGTTTTCCCAAAATGGCTTGCAGTTAGATGGACAAAGCCGCTGGCTTGGTAGAAGACAGCGCCTGTGTTCCTCTCCAATTAAATCACAATATAAATTAAATCACAATATACACACTAAACTGAGTTAGGAAAACTAGTCATGATGGCTGAAGGATTCAGGGATTTCTCCAAGCAGGCGATTTTGCAAAATCTGATTCGAATGCTTTGTCTCATCTTGCAATGTTCAGAGCTAAGAAATACATTGTTAAAAGGCTGCGGATAAACATTAATGTGTAGCAGCATTTCATACGATGCCAATTTCATATTTGCTGTTGTTTGTTCCTTTGCCAGGACTGACGGTCACATGTGAAGCAGCTGTAATGAGCCTTTCTGAAGTACATGCCACGCAGCTCTCATAGAATGACATGGTGACCTCTGTTGCATCCAGTACCTCTCTCTGACTACATGCCGTAATGCTCATGTTTCCCTGGAGAGGAAAGGTTGGGGGAAGGGTGTGCTGGAAGACAAATGACATCATTCTCTATCTCCATTCATAATCCCACAGCAGACCAGCTTCTCCTGCACACTGTCTAGGAAGTTACAATAATATATTGCACATGTCAAATGCTCTTTATGTTTGGAGTTCCACAAGGAACCACAGGGCAGAAAGGAAAGGCAGTTTCATGGTACAGCTGTATTCTCCAGTAAACACATTGTTGGTCTATGGCTGAGAAGGCCCAATTAGAAAAAATAACACACAACACAAGCTAATTGGAAAGGGGAAACCCCCACAATTTTACTGTATAGGGACATGGAATGTGAGATCTATGAATCAAGGAAAACTGGAAGTGATAAAAAAGGAAATGGAAAGAATAAGCATTGACATACAGTATTGGGAATCAGTAAGTTAAAATGGACAGGGATGGGTGAATTCAGCTCTGGAAACCATCATATCTACTACTGTGGACAAGAAAACCTCAGAAAAAAATGGAGTAGCCATAATTGTTAATAAAAGAGTGAGAAAGCAGTAATGGGATATAATCTCAAAAATGATAGGATGATGTCAGTCAGAATACAAGGCAAACCATTTAATATCACTGTAATCCAAATATACGCACTAACCACTAGTGCAGATGAAGACACAATTGACCAATTCTATGAGGACTTAGAACACCTCATAAAACAGACACCAAGAAATGATGTACACATTATCATAGGAGATTGGAATACCAAAGTAGGAAATCAAAAAGTAAATGGAATAACAGGCAAGTTTGGTCTTGGAACACAGAATGAAGCAGGGCAAAGACTGATAGAGTTCTGCCAAGATAATGCACTGGTCATAGCAAACACTCTCTTCCAGCAACACAAGAGGAGACTTTACACATGGACATCACCAGATGGCCAACATCGAAACCAGATTGATTACATACTCTGCAGCCAAAGATGGAGAACCTCCATACAGTCAGCAAAAACAAGACCAGGGGCAGATTGTGGCTCAGATCACAACCTATTGACCGCAAAATTCAGGCTTAGACTAAAGAAAATAGGGAAAACAATTAGGTCAGACAGATATGACCTAGACAACATCCCTAAGGAATACACAGTGGAGGTGTGGAACAGATTTAATGGCTTGGACCAGATAGACAGAGTTCCAGAAGAATTATGGACAGAGATGCGGGACATCATGCAGGAGGCAGCAAGGAAAACCATACCAAAAGAAAAGAAGTGTAAGAAAGCTAAATGGTTGTCCAATGAGGCTCTTAAAATAGCAGAGGACAGAAGGAATGCAAAAGGCAAAGCAGAAAGGATTAAATACAATCACTTGAATACAGAATTCCAAAGAAAAGCAAGGAGAGATAAGGAAACCTACCTGAATGAACAGTGCAAAGAAGTAGAGGAAAACAATATCAGGGGTAGGACTAAAGATCTTTTTAAAAAAAATGGGGAAATCAAGGGAACATTTAAAGCAAAGATGGCTAGGAGTTAGCTGATGCAAAAGAGATAAAGAAAAGATGGAAAGAGTACACAGAGGAACTTTACAAAAAGGACCTCAACACCCCTGATAATTTCAATGATGAGGAAATTGAACTTGAGCCAGACATTCTAGAGAGTGAAGTCAGAAAGACCCTAAAAAGCACTGCAAACAACAAAGCCAGTGGAGATGATGGTATCCAAGTTGAACTTTTCAAAGCCCTAAAAGATGATGGAATCAAATTATTACCTTCTATATGCCAGCAGATTTGGAAAACACAACAATGGCTACAGGATTGGAAAAGATCAGTATACGTTCCAATCCCCAAAAAGGGTAATGCCAAAGAATGTTCAAATTATCGAACAATTGTGCTCATCCCACACGCTAGCAAGGTGCTGCTCAAGATAATACAAGATAGACTGCAACAGCATGTGGAGAGAGAATTACCAGAAGTGCAGGCGGGTTTCAGAAGAGGCAGGGGAATTAGAGACCACATTGCCAACATACGTTGGATCATTGAAAAAACAAAGGAATATCAGAAACAAGTCTACTTCTGTTTCATTAACTACACTACGGCCTTTGACTATGTAGACCACAACAAAATGTGGCAAGCAATTAAAGAGATGGGAATACCCGAGCACCTTTTATACCTCATGAGAAATCTGTACATGAATCAAGAAGCAACAGTTAGGACAGAATATGGAATGACGGAGTGGTTTGGAATAGGAAAAGGAGTAAGACAAGGCTGCATTTTGTCACCCTGCTTATTCAACTTATACACAGAACACATAATGCGCAATGCAGGGATGGAGGAATCACTATCTGGGATCAAAATTGCTGGGAGAAACATCAATAATTTGAGATATGCAGATGATACCACCCTAATGGCAGAAAGTGAGGAGGACTTAAAGAAGCTCCTGATTAGGTTGAAAGAAGAAAGTGCAAAAGCTGGCTTGAGACTCAATATAAAGAAAACAAAGATCATGGCAACAGGCCCTATCAGTCCCTGGAAAATAGATGGGGAAGAAGTAGAAGCAGTGACAGATTTTACTTTCTTAGGATCAAAGCTCACTGCAGATGGTGATTGCAGCCATGAAATAAAAAGGCGACTGATTCTTGGGAGGCAAGCAATGAGAAACCTGGGGAGCATAGTGAAAAGCAGAGACATCAAATTGCAAACAAAAATTCATATAGTCAAAGCAATGGTATTCCCTGTGGCAATGTATGGTTGTGAGAGCTGGACCATTAGGAAAGCTGAGCGCAGAAGAATAGATGCCTTTGAGATATGGTGTTGGAGGAGAGTTTTGACAGTCCCCTGCACAGCAAGGAGAACAAATAGGTCAGTCTTAGAAGAAATCAACCCTGACTGCTCCTTAGAAGAGCAAATAGTAAAGATGAAGCTAAAGTACTTTTGACATCAAATGAGAAGAGAAGACTCACTTGAGAAGGCCTTGATGCTTGGAAAGGCTGAAGGCAAAAGAAGAAGGGGCAGCCAAGGATGAGATGGCTGGATGGTATTGTAGACACAATGGGCACAGGGTTGAGCGAGTTGAGGGGGATGGTGGAGGACAGGAGTGCCTGGAGGATAGTGGTCCATGAGGTCGCAAAGGGTCGGAATCGACTGTGCGACTGAACAACAACAACTGCTGGTCCACAACCTTCATGCCCCTACTGATTGCTCTAGTCTAGTCTTGACCAGCACAACCATCCAAGGTTGGCCCTCAGGCACCTCTAGCAATGGAGCTGTCATTCTGGGAGTTCCACCTGCTACCGGTGCCTGGCCAGTCCATCACACCAGCAAACAAAAAGGGTCCCATGTAAATGTGGGGTCCAGTTTTCTCTCCACAGTTTAAGGGACACATGGATTCATTTCTTCCAAGAAAACCACTGGAATTTAGAGATGTTCCCACATCCATTTCCTCACACCCAAAATATGGCTTCAACATTTCTCTTGGTTTTAACATTGTTCTATGTTTGAACAGCCCTTTAATTGGCAGGGGGGCACACACACTGATATTTGTCCTACTATTTGTCTCTGTCGACTGTGGTTTGTGTCTAGTTGTGTATATTAAAGTATGTATGTACGGTTGGAATTTATAAAACCTCACAAGAAATATTCTGCTGAATATTGTTTCCCTGTTTTGACTGTAAGTATTGACTAGATGTTTTAGGAAACGGAGTTCATTGTTTTAGAATCTCTTTCTGTTGCTATGGCAACACTTTTGTGCTTTCTCATGCCTTCAGCGTACAGCTGTGCTTTAAGGCATCTGACGGCTGCATGTATTTAAAACCTAGATAGCCATAAGCAGCAGAACATCTATTGCATTTGTTTGGCCACTGAGGTTTAAAACTGGTTTTAACATAAGCTTTTAAAGTATGTTTACCATCCTCTAAATTTTAATCCCTTCTTTACATCAATATTTTAAATCTATTTCATCATATATTGTTTGGTGGGCAGAACATCAATCAGTAAATATGTTAAAATTGGTATTAAATAGAACTATTTGCTAGCTGAAATTTTGGGCAAAGTGGATATGATTGGAATCAACTGATTTAAATGATGAAAGAAATCTTGATTTAATCATTTTATTCCCACCACCACATGTATCCTTAATACAGTCAAACCTTGCTTAACGAGCGTTTCGCTTAGCGAAAAACTCGCATAATGAGCAAGTTTTTTGCTCAGCGGTCCAACTCACATAACAAATTTTTCGCTATGCAAGTCGGACTTTTCCCTATGGAAAAACTCGCATAACGAGCGTTTCTATGGGGAAAACTCGCATAGCGAAAATTTTTTGCTGTGGGAGTTTTCCCAATAGAAACACTCGTTATGCGAGTTTTTCAATAGGGAAAAGTCCAACTCACATAGCGAAAAATTCGTTATGCGAGTCTGACTTGCATAGCGAATTTTTCGCATAGCAAGCAGCCTCGCAGAACACATTAAATTCGTTAAGCGAAGTATGACTGAATGTTGTTTTGCTTAAAGAGCAAACTCAATTAAACTCACTTAAAGAGCAATCCAGTGGAATGCATTATGCTCCTTAAGCGAGGTACAACTGTACTTGTTTTTCACAATCACTTTGCCCAGACTGACTTCACTGTCAATAATAAATCCTCTGTTCATTAATTTATTTGTTTGTTAATTACATTTATATCCCACCAATCTGGGATATTTTCCCACTCTGGACGGCTTACAACATATTAAAAAATATTTACAATAAAATGATTAGACATGAAGAATAAACCTAGATGAATTATAAATATCAACAAAAAAACAAAAGTGAAGCCCCAATTAAAAACAACACCAAACCTAAATTTACACATCCAGCATTTGAAGTGAACACTTACAGTTACCTTTGACATTTTACATCCAAATAGCAACAATTCCAAATATTTGAGTGGATTTCTGACAATTAAGAAATACAGCAATTATGGATTTAGGTTTGATCCCCTGTTCGCTATTATTGTTGGACAGTCATTAAGAGGTATGGAGTATTGTTACCTCAGTAGGTATTAAGGGATTGTTATACACTGCCTTAAAATAGGGGAGGAAGTCAGTTCAGACGTTGGATTACAACCTACGTTAATCAGCACAGGTAATAGTGAGAGATGGTAGAATTTTGGAGAATTTGTTTCCATGGAACATCTGTCTTTTTCCAAAATTCAGCAAACTATCAGTCATGGTATAAAACCTAAATGGGGACAGAACTGCATCACTTGGAAAATATACTGACAAAAAGAAAAGTATACATTAAGTTGGAGCCACAGAGGAAAGCATTGTTTGACAATCCATATTATAAAAGTCTCAAACATTTTGATAAAATCTTTAGGGACTGGGCATTTGATATTCCTTTCTTAAAGAAATGAATCTCTTGGAAACATTTCTCTGGCTAGATGTCTTTGCAGAAAGCACTCTCTGATTTTTATTTAACCAACCACCATTTTGTTAATACAGTACTCTATTTGCTGGTATATAAGATCCACCACCCCCTTTAAAATGCACTGAAAAAATGGAGTGCATCTTGTACTGTATGTTATTATTATTATTATTATTATTATTATTATTATTATTATTATTATTATTATTATTATTATTATTATTATTATTATTATTATTATTATTATTATTATTATTATTATTATTATTATTTCAAATTTATATTGCCACCCACTCACCGTGGTGACTCAGGGCAGCTTACAAAAAATACTTTACATTACAATACAATATGTTGGTGTGGGCACGGGGGGTGGTGGTGGTGGTGGTGGTGAAGTCCTCAACCTGCCCTGACTTCTTCTTCCCCTGGCAGTTGGTCCTATATAGTGGCTTATACAGTAATACCTCGGATAACGTTTACCTCGGATAACGCTAAAATCACATAACGTTAAGTAATCTGGGGAGGAGAATTGGATCGAATAACGTTAAGGTCCTATGGGATGTATCGGATAACAACCGCTAAAGCCTGTGCGGTTACAATGTATCTCTATGGAGCTTTAACGTTATCCGATACATCCCATAGGATTTTAACATGCATCAGATAACACTAAAAATCGGATAACACCAAGACTTGTGGAACCAAGTCTTAGCATTATCTGAGGTATTACTGTATTGGGATATTTTGGTAATGGTGGGGTGCGTCTTATACTCCGATGCATCTTATGCACCAGCAAAAATGGTAACTCATTTTTAACCTCCCAGCTTTTCATGCAAAACCACAATATCTCCTCCTCAGCTTCATAGTCAAGATCACTCAAATTTCTCTTTCTCTCACTAATAGCTCAAAGTTGTCAATTGTTTTAACAAAGAGGAATGTTGTGATTTGTTAATTAATTAATTAATTAACCATGAAAGGGCTCACTTCACTTAAGTTAAAGTAAAAATCTACATCCATTTCCAGAGGGTCTGTTATTTAGACTACACTCTCCTTGTTTATATTTCAGTGAACACACAAAGCCTTACATTCAAAACCATTCTCTGAGAACATTTGCTGGAAACATTTCCCACCACTGTTTATGGCTTATTTTCCTGGTCTTTCCTATTCTGTATTTATAAGTCTCTCTCTCTCTCTCTCAAACATACAAACATGAATTAGGGTAACATGATAGCCTTCTTACAATGGCAAAGTGGCTTTTTATGACTCCCAGCTCCCAGCAGAGTGGTACAGATGTTGATGTCATCATGCTATGAGGATTCTGGTTCTCCTGCATTCTGTAATTTGAACATAATAAGTGGATAGGGCTACAGCGGCTGAGCCTTACTGGCAACCGGTTCATTTTACACTCAGAAACATCTGTTAGCTGAGCTTCATTATAAACCTGAACTTAAAATTGCAGGTCAGAGTTTCACATTGGAGTCTCTCCATTTGAATCTACCAAAATAAGAACAGTATTGAAAGTTCAAGGGAATTGCCCCATTCTAAAATGCTGTCTTTGTGACACTTTAACTGTGATTGCTTCCATAACAAGTGGAAACACCCTACCCAGGCAGAAATCAGTTTCCAAGACTTCTGTGCACCTGTTTTAAATGTGTGTTTTTTAAAGAAGGCATGCAAAAAAATTGAACAGCTCAAATGATATGAACTATTACCCTAATTTAATTGATATCTGCCACATGACCACACAAATGTCTGCAGATGTAGACAGTTCTGTCTCTTTGGCTATAAATGGAGATGAGTACCGAACCCTAGAATCGGATATGACTGGCTTTCGGGCAAGGGCAACCTTTACCTTTATCTTAATATTAAAAGATTGCTGTGAGTAGCACAGAACATAAGTGATGCAGGTTCTTCCAAAGTACAGTAATACCTCGCATAACGAGCATAATGCGTTCCACACACTTGCTCGTTATGCGAGTAATTTGTTAAGCGAAACACATTTCCCATAGGGAAATGTATTTCGCTTAACTTCACCTGTGGTGCATGTGCGTCACCTGGGTGTTTGGAAAGGGTACGGGGATCTTCTCCGTATCCTTCCCAAAACCCTGCTGGCGTGCAGGCACCTGCAGGGTGTTTGGGAAGGGTACGAGGGAAGATCCCCTTACCCTTCTCAAACACTTTGTGATGGGGGTTCGGGTGCCGGGTTGATCGGGCACGCGCCTGTTTAACCTGGCACCCAAGCCCCCATCGCAGACTAGAGCGTGCTGGCTGGATGTTTTGGAATGCAGCGGGGAGCCACGGCCGCGTTCCAAAACACTCTGTCGTCTAGCCACCTGGCAGCTGGGTGTTTTGGAATGTGGACGGGGGACTCCCCGCTGCGTTCCAAAACACCCAGCCAGCACGCTCTAGTCTGCGGGGTGTTTTGGAATGCGGCGGGGGAGTCCCCCGTTGCGTTCCGAAACACCCCGCAAATGCGAAGCTTCTCGTTAAGCGAATATTTGCTTGTTCAACGAAGCAGACCTATTGGGGAAAGGTCTGCTCATTAAGCGAGTTTTTCGCTATGCGAGATGCTCGCTATGCGAGGCATTACTGTATGCAAAATCTATATTAGATAATAAAGAATGCAAGTATTGCTATAAAAATAGTTTTACTTTTATGAGAAATAAAAAATACAGTTGCAGTTGTCCTGATATTTATAATCAACAAAAAGCAGAATTCAAAATCTTTTTGTAGCATTCATACATTGCAACTTTGCCTCTCTGCCTAAGCATTCTACAGGTGTGTTAGACTCAACACAACTACATTCTTCAACTTTTTGGAACTACAACACCCAGAAAAGTAACTTTGTTGATGGGGTATTCTGGGAATTGTAGTAAAAAAGTAACTGTTTCCACCACTAGGAATAATCTGCTCTATGTCAGCTTCTTGCACAAGGAACTCAGTCCAGTATAGGGTAGCCTGGACAATGTGTGGCTTCATCTGGAGGGACAGAAGGCATTGTACCAGGACCACCATCTGATCACCATTGTTCAGCAATAGGCTGGAATATATGAGGAACAGAGGTATAGGTCATCCCAGACAGGCCCTTTCTCCACTCTCAGTTTCTCCAGAAACAGGATTTAAAATAATGAACAGTCTGCGTTAAATTTTTGGCTAAATATTACAAAGACATTTCCTGATGTCCACCAGTGGACCAGATTGTCCTGGGAGAAAGTAGGCTTTCCTTCACTGGAGGTAATGAAGAAGAGACAAGATGCTACAGTTTCATGGCTCCTGTTATGAGCAAGGAACTGGATGAATGGAATCTAAGGCCCCTTCCACCTATAATATGGAATGCCTACATCATAACCTCCCATCACTACTTTCCTCTTGCAGCAATTGAGACATTTCCCTACCTCTGCACACTTCAGGAATATGGCCTTTGTTAACAAGCATTTCCCAGAGCTTGGAGAAATTTTTGTTCTGGACTACAGCTCCCACAGTGCTTCAGCCAATATGGCCAGTCACCATGGCGCGCTGGAAACGGCTTCCTGGAGTTGTGGTCCTGTAGGTAGAAAATTTCCACACAGATTTCCTGCTAAGCAACCAAACTCTATCTCTCTTCAACTCTTAATTATTTGCTTTGTGTTGTGGCTCATCCCACCCTCCCACTGGTCATTGCACTTAACCGAGCGCCTGTTCCTCTTCTTTACGGCAGCATTTAATTCACAGTCTGTTGCCTTTCATTCTGCCTATGACATGCCAAATCCTTATCCATTTTTCTGGCTCTTCTTGTCATCTTTTCCACTTCATTCTTATATCCTTTTAAAGTATATTGACCTGAGCTTAACACAGTACTCCCGACTGTGAGTGGTGCTATTATAGTCACTCTTATCTGCCATAGGGTGCTTCAGCTCACAGAAAATATGTCTGGATTTCTGGCAGCATGACATTACCAACATTCAAACTGCTGTCCGCTTTAAATTATTGTCCCTACTGTTCTTCAACCATGGTAACTCAGAAACCCTTGCCAATCTTGTATTATTTTATTTATACCCCATCATTATCCCAGGACTGGGACAAAGGGCAGTTCATAAAAACTAGAAATAGAGACCACTAAAAGAACAATATGTTATAATAATTAAGAAAAACACAATTAAGCAAATTATTGGCCCAAATCCTGTTGCTTAGTTACGCCTGTGCAAAGTAAATGGTAGAATTTGCAGCTCATTCTCATGCGTAGTTAATGAGCCCCTACTTGCATCTTCCAGCTTAAAGATAGCTGGTGGGTGTACTCACATCTGATAATCTAAACAAGGATTACTGTTCTTTCTGTGAAAATACACAATTTGCCATTTTTGAGCATAATTAAGCAACAGAATTAAGAACAATTTGAAGTATAAATAAACACCTCTGTAAAAAAGTACTTCCTCATAACCTGGCAGTTGCCTAAAGATCCCCCCAAGTCAAAAAGTGTTTTTCTTCTCACAAAAGGACAATGAGAAGGAGGCCCGCCTAGCTTTCTTTGGAAAGGTTCCACTATTCAAACAAGTCAAAGAGAAGGCTCTCTCTCCTGCCCTCCCACAATCTTGAATCAGGTTCATAGGGGGTAACCGGGTCCTTTTGGATAGCCTCACTTCAAGCTTTTAAGGGTTTTGTAGATCACAAGTAGTCTTCTGAACAGAGCCCATAAATGACTGATATTCAGTCATGTTGATATATCAAAGAAGTTGTGTTCTCCCCCACCCCACCTCCAGCCCTTTTCAATACAGTCTGGCCACAACTTTCTGGACAGGTTGATGCTTCTTACAACTTTATAATGGTAGTCCAACACATTCCAAGCCAAGTGGGATGCTAACTAAATTATTGGTCAATATTATGGATTATGGTATAGCCATGTTTCACTGTGCAGATGTACTCTCAGCTATCTTAATTTCGAAGTCCACCAACAGTACAGTCTGAATTTGCTCCTCCAAGAAGCCCTGGCACTACCATATATCAGTAGCTTCAATTTACATCCTAGATAAGTGGTCCAGAAAAATATCACAGTCAATGATACAGAAATCAACCAAGAGGTCCAGGAGAATCAGCAACAATATATTCCTGACATCCAGTCCCATGTGCAAATTTTTCACAAGTACAATCAAAATTATCTGTGCCCTATAACCAGATCTGAAGCCAAATTACAGTCAGTCCAAATAATCAAATACTCCAGTACCTCGACCAAGAACACAATATTGAGTGGCTGACTGGTGATTATTCCATATTGGAGAGTCCCTGGACAGCTTTTTCATCCAAGGTCTTACAATTGCCTCTTTGGAGTACCTTAGAACCATGGCTAGATTCAAAGAGGCATTTGTCACTCCATTTACCAATTCAGGCAGCCATTTTGTGAGACGGGAAGGATCTACTACATACAGTAAAGCTGCTGCTTCTCCAGGGATCTACTTCAAGTTCTCAAACAGAAAAATACCCATTACATTACCTTGGATAGCTTGGAGTTGTTTTTCAGCAAGGAGTCCCTGCATGAGTAGACATCTCTGTGATGTCATTCTGCACAACCTCCATCCCCAACTATCTTTCCCTGACAGTTCTTCTCCATGTTAGTAAAGGTAAAGGTTTCCCTTGCTCGAAAGCCAGTCATATCCAACTCTAGGGGTCAGTGCTCATCTCTGTTTCTAAGTCGAAGAGCTAGCGCTGTCTGCTTCTGCAGACGTTTCCATGGTCATGTGGCAGGCATGACTAGACACTGGAGTGCATGGAACGCTGTTACCTTCCCACCAAAGTGGTCCCTATTTATCTACTTGCAATTTCTTGCTTTCGAACTGCTAGGTTGGCAGGAGCTGGGACAGAGACGGGAGCTCATTCCGTCCTGCAGTACTCGGAAATCGAACTGCTCACTTTCTGCCTCCCAGTCAGCGTCTTAGTGACTTGAACCACTGCAGTCCCCTTCTCCATGTTAGTCCAACATTATTATTTTTTTGAGAAAAATCTTCCCATCTGCAAGATGATCTTCCCTTGGGTATTTGCGATCTCTTGGATACCAATTCATTATTCTGGTGCTCTGTCTACATTAGATCACAATGGCCTGCCATTTTTGTAAACTAATGTAATGTAATCTACATAAACTCAATATGACTTTGAAATTCAGTGCCTCGAATGTGAAAGTTTGTCTGAATCATGTCTTCTTGACACAAATGTGTTGTCAACTTTAATCATAGTTCTATGTCTGTTTCTGCTCTCACAATCAGCCAGAAATTGCACTTGGTTTTGGTTGTGCCTCCTCTGCTTTCTTCCGTTTCCAGATTATTTTCTTAGATAGAGCTAGCTCTTTGCTCATGAAATATGGTTGAAGTGGTCCTGATTCATATTAAAAATATGTATTCCCCCCCCCCCCATGCCTGGCCATGGTGTGTAAATTGGATCATTTGTTTCTAAGAGATGTTGCTCAATCTTCCATGACTCTTAAGTCACATGGAACAAAGGCATCTAAATCACTGGTGTGAATTTTGTCACTGGGGCTGAAAGATCTTTGCCACACATGGGAGTTGAAAACTCTGGGAACATCTACGTTGTCTCATATTTCAAATACCTCCAGGTAGCAAGAAATTCCACAGACAACATTTTTTTATGTTTACCTGGCAGAAAAGACTGTTGTAGACTTAATGGCATTTCTATATCTCTTTATTTACAAATAAGCACTACCTAAATAGAAGGCAGACCTATACGCACAGACAGTGCCTGTCTGAAAATCAACACCAGTTCCCGCAGAAGCAAAAGAATGCAGAGGTCATCCCAGGCTGCTCCTTATCAACCATTTGCAAACAAAACAAAACTTTCTTCATCTGGCTGCAGCCCTCTTGCCAATATTCTCCACGAATACACAAACTGAGGGAGAATGCCAGCCTCATCCCCAATAAACAGATAGCACTCCATAAAGAAGACAAGTAAGTGAGTCCTGTATTAGATCAAGCCAAAACTGTCCCAAGAAGCAAAAAAGAATGAAAAAACAAACTAAACTGACACTGTCCTACTTTGGGAACATTATGAGAAGACAAGGCTCATTGGAAAAGATGGATGAATTCAATAAACAAGCCTGGAGTTTGCAAGGCCTAAGCACGGTTGTAATGATGAAACCTCTTGGAGGTCACCAACTCATTGGATTGCTACAGGTTGGAAGCGTCTCAATTGCACATGCCAAGAACAGCAACAATGTCTTCAAATCCACCTCCCACCCCTTGTGAAGCTTGTAGCACTCCTCCAATTTCTCCAGTCCTCTCCTATCTACTCTATGCAGATGATTCCTGTGTCTTGGTCTCTCTCTCTCTTTCTCTCTCTCTCTCTCTCTCTCTCACACACACACACACACCTTCTCCTTCAGAGCTGAGACAGTATTGCCAGTCAATGTGGTCAGAAACCTTCCAAAGGCCTCCAGGAATTCCTTTGGATCCATTAGCCAGTGAAGGTCCCTTCTCTCCACTTGGATGGGGCATCATCTCAATCTCAAATTGAAACGCCACAAAGGCATTCCAGAACGGCACTTATGGAATTATAAAATAACTTTTTAAAAATCCCACTTTTACTGATTTTGGGCTCGGAGAGTTTGTGGTAGTGAAAACCAGGTCTTACCTCGACCAAAGCTATTGGAGATTTTGGTATTGGGTGTGGTGGTAGCTGTACCCTTGCAAGGTAGACACCTTGCTTTCCAGAGCCTAGCTTTGTAGGGCTTTTTAAATTTTGAACTCCCTGGAGCACTGGCAAGTCTAAGGTACTAAGACAAGTCTGTAGGAGTATGGGGAGAGTTTAAGGCTACTAGTGAATTTTTAGTTGTGTTGTTTATGCCAAACTAAATCCAGTACTTTGAAAAGCAAAGCATGTGGAAATACGGCAACCAAAGCAGCTATAGTATTTTTCATTGAATGGAAAGGAGGCGGGAAAGCGGATAGGCTTAGCTGCTAACCCAGAAATCATGTGGGAATAGCCTGTCTTCTTGATGATTGCCAGGTCAAGAAAACTGGAATCGTTCAGATATTACTCATCCAAAGATTATCTCTTTTGAGACCTAGCTTTTCTTTGTTGGCAGCTTCCTTCAGACTTCAACTTGGATGTGGAAAATCCACTCAGGTTTGGTGAAGTATGGAAGGGAAATGTGTTTATTCCCTAGAACAGGGGTGCCCAAACTTTTTGTACCAGGGGCTGACCAGCCCCCCAGAACAGCTGAGCAGGTCTGACCTTGCCCCCAGAAGTGGGCACGTTTGCACATGTGTGTCCAGAACTACTTCCAGGAGTGGTTCTGGACTTCCCCACACATGTGCAGACATGTCTGTGCCACTCCTGGAAGCGGTTCTGGACATTGCCACACATGCACAGATGCATCCACGTCACTTCTGAAAGTGGTTCTAGATGTCTCGTGCATGCACAGATACATCCGCACCTCTCTAGGAATTGGTTCTGGATGTGCATGTCCCCCATCCACTTCCAGGAGTGGGGAGAGCATCGTGGGCCTGATGAATTGGCATTGTGGGCCATATTCAGCCCACCAGTCATAGTTTGGGCACTCCTGCCCTAGAAGGTAATAAGGGTCAGCAAAGTTGGAAGAAGTTCCCCCTAAAGCTAAGGGATTTGCTAAAACATTAAGGATAATGGTTCCTCCCATGGGGAATATTGAGGTTGTTCCATTCATGCTATGAATCCTTTTGTCTAGCCATATGTTTGCCAGCATTTAGGAATTAGAATTAGCTGGAAATTGTTAGAATACTTGTCAATCTTTGGAAAATACTTTCATGACTCACCTACATGAAACTTCACATATGTTCACACTCTAATACTGTTAGGATGAAGAGTGGAGCCCTTGAGTTACAAGGGCATGGTTGCAGAAGTCTGAGGCTACAGTGAACACATAGGAACCAAACAGATACTGTAGTGCGAAAACAGTTGTTTACTTATGGCAAAAGCAAAAGTTGAAAGCAGAAATCAATGTAAAGTCTTTGTCAAGCAAAACACAATAGTAGCAGATAGCAAAATAGTGTTCCAAAGCAAAACAGAAGTACTGTACAGTACTGTATTCCTTTCTTACCAGTTCTCAGTAAACATGGAAAGAAAAAGTCCAATGCAAATAGTCAAACAACAAAAAGTACCAATAGCAATGTGCTGAGCGATGATCAGTAGTCAAGTTTCAGGCAGTAGTTTGGCAACAGCTGAACTATGGGCAGAAGTCAGGCATCATGTAGTGTTCAGCATTCAACTACAGTGAGCCTTAACTGCGTTGAGCATTGAAGCTGACTATTGCTACAAAACCTCATTTTATCCACAGCAATGGCAAGTAAATAACACAATTAACCTGCTCTAGCATGAACTCAGTACTCTTAAAGGACTAAAGCAGATATATTATCCTTCCCAATTGGTTAGGCAAAGACTTACATCCTAACAAATACCAGCTCACTTCACATGATTGTTTGTACCTTAGGTTGCCACTGAATTTCCAAAGTGCTACAATAAAGACAAGCACATTTGGCATGAAACCAGGAGTCGCGGGAGTATCTTGTTTTAAAGAAATCATACTCAGAGAAGATTTAAGAAGTACAGTATTGGTCTGTAAAAACAAGAAACTCCTGGCATACCTTGTGTCAGCATGAGAACACATTTGACAGAAACTAAAGTGGAACTTCCCAATGCTAGTTAGACCACGCAACAGATTTCAGTGTTCTGCAAGTGGTGCAGCCCATAGTAGCATCAAAGGGCACAAAACAATGCCACTCTATGTACTTCAGGTTTAGAAGATCTTGGACAAGACACAAACATAAACACATATTCTCTCTTATGCATAGCTATATTTTCTGTTTTCTGGATAGTGTCCATTATCCTAGTATGCCATGTCATCCAAATGGATGATTCTAGTTTAGAATCAGAAACCAGTTCAAACCCTAGTTTCTGATTTCAGTCTGGAGGACAAATACAACCATAGTTTGCCGATGCATGTTGTGGCAGCTAACTTCACTCACAATACTAACTGAACATGGATGTGGAAGTTGCATGTGACTGAGGAGAGGATGGGAGCATGTGAGTCTGCAGTTCATTTCTGACAAGCAAGGACAAGCAAACCCATTGTGCCTTGAATCTAGGAGGGAATTTTAGAGATAGATTCCTCATGCTTGTAATGGAACAAAAAAAAATTCTATCAGACCTTATGCCATGCTACATGTATGTATATTTAAAATGCCATGCTATTAGGGACATGTATGTCCTATGTGTCTCCTAATGACACTTCCTGATGTACAAAGATGCCATAGATATGAAAGAAGAGAAAAGAATCCTCTCTTGTCCTTTTGGTGAGAGACAAAGACCTACTTTTGGGGGGACGGATGGTGATTCTTCTGGATGGTGTGCATGGTGTGCATATAGGCTTTTAAGCGGTGTTTTCAAACCTTTTAAATGTTCAGATCTATTATATGTTTAATTGTATTTTTAATCTTATAATTTATGTTTTTACTCTATTATTTTTTAATCCTCTGTAAGCCACCTTGTGCCCTTCACCAGGAGAAAGACAGCATAGAAATGACACAAACAAACAAACAATATTGTTCTGATAATGTAAACATGAACACTCAGCTGAAGTGCCCACAATTTTTTTGTACGCTAGCACCCTGACTTTCTAGATGTGGTGATAGCTAAGAAGAGGAGCAGAATATGCATTAAACTGGGGCTGTGAAGTGTATGGGTTTGTAGATGATGATGGACTCCCACTGCCCTCATTCTTTGCTATGGCAAAGGGCTGATGTAAGTTTGGGGCCAAAACATTTGGAAAGTTATGCATTTCCTAGGTAAAAGTAAAGGTTGCCCTTGCTCAAAAGCCAGTTGTATCTTACTCTAGGATTCAGTGCTCAGCTCAGTTTATAGCCAAAGAGCCAGTGCTGTCTATGTCTGCAGACGTTTCCATGGACATGTGGCAGGCATGACTAGACACCAGAGTACATGGAATACTTTTTACTTTCCCATTGAAGTGGTACCTATTGATCTACATGCAATTTCTTGCTTTCGAACTGCTAGGTTGGCAGGAGCTGGGACAGAGATGGGAGCTCATTCTGTCGTGCAGTACTTGGGTCTTGAACTGCTGACCTGCCAACCTTCCAGCTGTCAAGTTTAGCATTTTAACCACTAAGCCACCACACAGTCCCTATGCATTTCCTAGTCCTGCAGTAAAACTGTAGGATCCTAGTTTTCAAATCTAGTACATTTTTCCATAATAAAAGCAGTAGGTTTTTTTTAAAATTATTTTTTCATAGCCATAAGCTCCTTTTATTTAGACAGAAAAATCTTCTATTTTGAGGAGCCTAGAAATCATACCATTTTTTAATTAGTAGTAAAAACAATTCAGGCATGTTTCTTAGCCTTCAACTCAGGAGCCAGCTTAAAGGTTGTGTGTTTTATTCTCTTTCCTCTTAAGTCATAAGTCCTTCAGGTACCGTAGCAACAACTGCATCACATGATTTCCACCATGCCATCTATAAGCAGATGTGAACTGTGCTAGCTAATGAAGTCTGGGCAAGTGTCAGACAGGAAGAGAATTCAGCCAGGCTCTGCACTGCTTTGACATAATTCATCAGCAACTGTTTCCTCGTCTCCTCTGATTCACCAACAGTTAAAACCCAACCCATCAGCTAAGTGAATCCTAATTACTATTCAGCCTGTCAAAATGAAGCTGCCAACGACATGTGCATTTGGCAGGTTTTATGTTTTTTAAATTCCTAACACTGTATGCATTGCTCTAAGGGTGGTAGCTAAAAATCTGTATTCCTGTGACTACAGTATTTGTTTGCAGTATTTGCAAGGTGGTATTGATCCTGGCTGAATTGCTGATCTTCTGGGTTACCAGCAACACAGACTAAAACTGTCGGTAAGCACTGTTGGTAATCACACACGCAAGTACAAATGCACATGCACATGCATGCACACACGCACACACACACTGCAAAGCATTTTTAAAGAGCAGCTGTAGCAAGGCAGGCACAGCTGAAAAGGCACCGGCCCGAGGAGGAGGCTGCAGTCGGCTGCCTCTGCCGCCGCAATCCTTGGTGGGCACCCAGTGGAGGAGAGACTGCAGGCGGTGGCGATGCACCCCGCCGGGTGTCCCCAGGCCATGGGGGCTTGTCAGCCCCAAGTCCCTGGGAGGGCTCAGCGGGGGCGGATGGCCCGGGTAGGCCTCAACGTGCCAGTGGGGGCTCGGCAGACCTGGGGGAGGTGCCCTCCTCTGAGGTCTGGTGCCGCCACCGCCGCCAGAGCCGCCAGAGCCACTCTGAAAAGGTGTGGCTCCGGCTAAAAGAGGCAGTGGATGGCTGCCTCTTACTACGCATGTGCAGAAACTCAATCTGACGCTTGCACAATGCATCAGAGTGAGTTTCTGCGCATGCGCACTAAATTGGAGCCATTTTGACTCCAATTTTTTTTAAAAAAATCTTCCAATGAGGCATCCGGAACCGGACACCTTAAAAATGGACTACCCTCTTGGAGAACCCTCTGAGATTGTTCCTACCGGTTCCGGGGAACCGGATGGAACCGGGGTCATCCCATCACTGCCTGCTTCCCAGGGTAAGTGACTCACCTTTGGATGTGGTGTGTTTGTGTGTATTTTAATGTGTATTTAATACCTTCACCTATATTGACGTACTACCACAGTTCCTAAAAAGGCCTGGTGGCCTGGCTTGGGGTTTTTAAGCAAAGTCTTGGAGTTACCTCATCAATAAGCTACACCTGTGCTGTTCCAATTGCTGTTCCAACTGGAGAACCCTTAATGAGGTACAGCTGTTTTACATTTACATTAAGGCATATTATCCTAGAGAACTGGTACGATGACCATATCCATCTTGCAACATGGTGCTGCCCAGGCACTTATACTAACAGGTAAGTGACGGGGTTTGTGTTTGGGGTGGGTGGGTGGGTTGAGGTGTGTGTGTGCTTATTTGTATTTTTTTTATTTTATTTTTTATTTGGCCCCGCCCATGACATCATGACATCATGATGTCATTATGTTAGCTCCGCCCACACTGTGATGACATCACGGTGGGGTAGTAAAATTTTTTACAACCCACCACTGATTTTAAAGGTTAAAAAATAACCATAGGGAGGGATATGGGGCCCTGGAAATTGTCCAGCCATAGACAGCCACTCTTAGCCAACAGACTGAGAAAGTACATAGGTCACCTAGCCATCCTCTTTTCCGCTTGAGTAGATACACTGTAATTCTGTTTAAAGTATTAAACAGCTCCAATTTTGCATTGTACATATAAATTACTACATCCAATATCGGGCATATCAATATCCTCCTTTTGGATGATGCATTGTGTCTGCTTCTCCTTTCTTTCCCTAAGCTCTTGCCTTACTTTTTCTTCCTGCTACCACCTGTGTGGCTTTGCCACTTATTCAGCTCACATCCATGCCATCAAGACCCCATCCCACAATTTCCTTACATATCCATTTCTTCTTGTCATTCCAAAGAGAAGAATTCAGCAACTCAGCTAAATGGCTAGAGAAGATTTGGCCTGCTGACATGTCACAGACAGTGTTCGTTTACTACCACAAGGTGAAGTTAAATGGAGCATACAATTACTGTATTAAAATACACATATGCACATCAATTCAGCAAGCGAGTAGGTTAATCAACATAAAATGGTGATGGGAGAAGAACCAAAGGCTTGGAAATACTGTAGGTATTGAGGATTGCCCTCCAGTCTTTAACAAGAAAGGAACAAACTCCCCACCACTACATTCCCATTGATAATATTATGTAATTTACATCAAACTATGTCTCACTGGAGTATGTGATTCAGCCATGATACATACTCTGTCTGCCTGTTCAATTCACACCCAGTCTTTCTTCCAGAACAGGGAGCCACGAGAGGTCACAGTGAGGTTAAAAATAAATGAGGCCCATTAAAAAAATGGACGTGAGCGCTTTGCCTCCGGCCCCTAGGGCAGGACAGGCTAGCGGCGGCGTGCTTGCTGGGAGGAGCCAGGCCTATAAAAGGCCTGGGCGGGCCTTTTCGTTGCGCCGATCGCTGGAGCCAAGCAGTTTTTTGTCTCTCTCGTTCTCTCCTCGTGCTTGCTTGGACCTGGTGTTAGCGCTTCGGGAGTAGCAGTTATCGGCGCAATTGCGTTTAGTGATTCCTACTAGGGATTGGGGATTAATTATTAATTAATTAATTAACTAAAATAATAATAATAATAATAATAATAATAATAATAATAATAATAATAATAATAATAATAATAATAATAATAATAATAATAATAATAATAATAAATAAATAAATAAATAAATAAATAAATAAATAATTTTTTTTTAAAAAAGGAAAATAACCCGAAATAACAACAATAAAGTAGAGGCAACATGGCGCCCAAGTACACACTGCAGAGGCCTTCAGCCAGGGCCAGGGCGCAAAGTGCCTCTTCGGACAGGGGTCGGCTTACTTGGCCTGCAGTTCACAGGCCTCCAGCAAGACCTGCGTAGGCGGCCTGTGCGGGTGTGCCCTCCATGGCTCCGGATGCGAGAGCCGCCATTTTGACTCTCATTGAGGCACTGGAGGGTGCGGCTGCTGGCCCGTCACAGTGCCCGTTGGCGGGTCAGCCAAGCAGTCGGCCAGCCAGGCCCCGGGGTAATGTGGACCCCATTGATGATTTGGCCTCTATAATTCGCAGGGTTGAGGAGTTGGAGGCTGCTCAGCTTCAGCGGCAGAACCAACCAGAGTTGGAGGTCGGACAGCAGGATCCATCACCATCAGGGGACATTCCTATTGTGCCAGAGGAACCGGAGCAGCCTAGTTGTTCTCCGCACGCTTACGTGCACCCACAACCCCCGCCACCTTGGGTTTTTGGGGAACGTGGTCCTGGTGAGTATGCGGTACAAAGCATGCCAGCAGCACAGTTAAATACACCATATGATTCCTGTGCCTTGCCTCCGACTCAACGTTGGCCTTGGCCGGTTGGCCCACCATACCCGACACAAGTAGGTTCATTGCCTTCGCCTCGCCTAATCAACCTTGGCGTTCTCCATACCCCCAGTGGGGTTCGCTTTACCCACCAGCTACGATGTGCACCTTGCCAGGTTGGCCTGCATATGCAGTTGGGGACACTGGATGTAATTCTGTGCCCAGGTCAGTGTTGCCATTTGGGGATCAGTCACTCCCTTTAGGTGATCACCTTCTCCCTGCCACCAGGGATAAGATTTGGAGGAGAGAATATGTGGATATTTTCACACTCCTCAATCGAGACTCTGATAAAAAAGACAAGGAGAAGGATGATGAAAAAGACAAGGAGCTGGCTAAGCGCAAAAAGCCCCCCCCCCTGGTACATGGGCAAATTGGCTTCCTGTGTATTTAATTTATGCCGGTGTCTCCATAAAAGCGGCCCCGGAGTTGGCTGGCCCCCTGTTCCAATATTTGGACATAATTTACAGGGCTTACATTGACTTCCCAGGGGGGGAGGGCGTGGCTTCTTTATGATGAAGCCTTTCAAATTAGGGCTGCCATCCATCATGACATGCGATGGGACGTGACGCATCAGCAACTATGGTTGCTTTTTATGACACCTTTGTGGCCTGTGCTGGGTGACCGATATGATTGCGGTCACCTAGTGCAGCGCCCACAGCAAGTCCAGATATCCTGCCCAGTGGCGGGGCAGGCGGTTCAACCCCGCCTGCTCTGTTGGGACTTTGCGTCTACGGGAAAGTGTGCACGAAAGCAATGTCGCTTTAAACATGAGTGCGCCATTTGCTCGGGTGCCCACCTTGCCTCATCGTGCCCCAAGGTGGGCTCCGCCAGGCAACGTGGTCAATCCGGTCAGCCCAGGCGAGGGCGGGATGGGTCAGGTAATGACATCGGGGTAACTTCCGGTTTGGATCTAGCGACCACGGTGTGCAGGGATTTTTCCTTGTTACACCGTTGGTGGCCGCAGACCCATTTTGTCTGGTCAGCAATCATACCAAGGGCAATTTATAGGGCCCATGCGGATGCCTCCACTATTGATCAGGTGTGGCGTAGGGTGAACCGCTTGGTTGCCCATTTTTTCACCACTATGGCTATCGGTACCATTGTGGAACATCCTTCCATAGCGGTTGCTTATGGCGGTTTGTATCGGGCGGATACCTGACCTCGGTACCCAGATGTTTCTGTATAGTCTGCATGGTGGTGTCCAGGCCGAATTTCCGGCCGTGGGCGGGTCGGAGAGCAGGTAAAAAAAGTTGCTCTCCATGTGGCGGGTAGCACAGGTGAGCCATTGATTAGTCCAGCCATTTCAGGCAAGGAGTGCATTTGACTGACCAAAAGGAGCGAGGCAAGGTGAGGTCCGTTGGGGTCAGTTAAATGCATTCCAGGAACAGGGGTAACCAATTTGGATGCTTTGGGAGCCCCATATCATGTTCACCTGAAACATGGGCAGAGGTGTGAACCAGGATGCCACTTCTGTTATATGGACTAATTCAATTATTAGCATAACCTTAACACCAATTGGATTGCTCGCCTGTGCTACTCTCACTGCGCAGACTTTTTGGTCACAGTTATAAGTTGTTTTAATAAAGTGGCCCATTTTAAAACCCAGCACCGTTGTCTGTCTTGTCATTTGGGGTTTGGGGGCAATGGACGCGCGCCCGGAGCTTGTATCGGGGCGTGCACTTTGCCTCCAGCCCCTAGGGCTAGCGGCGGCGCGCTTTCTGGGAGGAGCCAGGCCTATAAAAGGCCTGGGCGGGCCGTGGCGCGGCCTTTTCGTTGCGCCGATCACTGGAGCCAAGCAGTTTTTAGTCTCCCCCTCCCTCCCTGTGTGTAGTGTGACTGTTTTGGCTGCCTTGTGGGCCGGATGGGAATTTTTGCATGCACCATGATTGGCCGGTTGGTGCATGGAGTTTTTGCCCATCCCACACTGCATTACGGGTTGAGCATTGGGGAAAGTTTTGGTTCTAGTTTTTGGCTGGCGGGTAGCACAGGTGAGCCATTGATTAGTCCAGCCATTTCAGGCAAGGAGCACATTTGACTGACCAAAAGGAGTGAGCCAAGGTGAGGTCCGTTGGGGTCGGTTAAATGCGTTCCAGGAACAGGGGTAACCAAGTTGGATGTCTTGGGAGCCCCATATCACGTTCACCTGAAACATGGGCAGAGGTGTGAACCAGGATGCCACTTCTGTTATGGACTAATTCAATTATTAGCGTAACCTTAACACCAATTGGATTGCTCACCTGTGCTACTCTCACCGCGCAGACAGTTTGGTCACAGTTATAAGTTGTTTTAATAAAGTGGCCCATTTTTAAACCCAGCACCCTTGTCTGTCTCGTCATTTGGGGTTTGGGGGCAAAGGTTGTAACATTAAAACAGACATGCACAGGCCATACTGTGGTCAAAATCCTTCAATATTATTGTGTGTCTGGGATAACCTATATTGGATGCCAGAAACATTAAATTAAATCATACTAATTAAAAGCTTCCTTTCCCCTTATTTTTGATTCCGAGGCTCCATTGTTCCCTGGGGAAGCATTTGGGGAGGAGGCTGTCTGGGAACAGGGGAAAGGCTTTTAAAAGTCAAAATTGCAATTGGATAGTAGAAGTGGTGCCAATCTCAGCTCCAGTGACCTGGTGTCAATTTGCAACTTTCAAAAGGCAATCCTGAGGCTCCCAAAGGCTTGCCTAGGACAAAAGGGAGCTGGGGGAAGCCTCAGAACCTAAAATGGGGGTGGCATGTAGAAACATTTAATTAGCATGAATTAAACATTTCTCACAGTCAATCCAGGCTCAAGGTTATACACAGTGGTGGGCAGCCAAAAATTTTACTACCACACTGTGGGTGGAGCCAACATCATGGGTGGAGCCAACATCATGACGTCATGGGAGGAGCCAACATCATGATGTCATGGGCAGAGCCAACGTAACAAACCCATAAAAATAAGTACAGATAAAATGCAAATTAAATAGACATAAAAATACACATAAAACACATAAAATACACATTAAAATAAATACACATTAAATACACATAAAACACATAAATGCACATTAAAAATAAATACACATTAAATACACATTAAATAGACATAAAAACACATAAAAATACAAATTCAATACACATAAAACACATAAAATATACATTAAAATAAATACACATTAAAATACACACCCACACCCCACACCCAAAGGTGAGTCACTTACCCTGGGGAGCAGGCTATAGGGAGCTTCAGGCTAGCAGCTTCTCTTCCTCCTCCCTGCTTGGGAGGACACCAAGGAGGCTGTGCATGCGCGTCAAGCGCTGTAGGCGCGCATGCACACCAAGCTCTTGGCATGCGTGAGGGAACCGGCAAAAAGGTAAGCCCCCGATGTGGTTCCCCCAAAAAGCTACCACCAGTTCTCTGGGACAGTGGGAAAAGTTACTACTGGTTCTGGTGAACTGGTGCGAACCTGTTGCTGCCCATCACTAGTTATGCAATAGAATTTCCCCTATATATTTTAAGAACAATTATTGCAATTGTTTTATGCTTCTCTTAGAGCTAAAATTACCTGCGCAGGAGAAAAATATTTGGGAAGCATCCCTCATTCAAAGGCTCATTTAAATGTTACAATAAAAATAATTCAATAATGTAAAGATTGGGGCAACCAGGTTACCAATAATTACATGAATGAAACCAATGACCAGGATCCTGTTAAATTAACTATGTAAAAGATGAAACTTTTGGAGACGAATTGTCTCAAGTTAAGAAATCTTTGCAGTCATTCTCTGCTTGCAGATACTGAGTCATCCTTGGCTAACTTAATGACTCTTGATTCATGCATTCCTCCAAGATACTGAATGGTTTGGGGAGAGGCACTCTGCCCCAACATGACTTGCATCATAAGATTGTTTTGAGAATAGGTTGACAACTCTTTTTAGCTCACTGAAGGAAAGACAGGAAGGTACTAAACAGGAAAAGAGACAGATATGTCTACTGATAAAAGCTACTCATGATTCAAGTGTTTTGGAAGAGGCTTAAGTGAAATTTGAATTGGACGTCTTATCAGTGAATAATGTATCATTTTATTTTAGTCTTCTACTGTAATCTAATGTCCTTCAATTTAGAATTTGAAAAATATACTTTATTATCAGAATTATTTTCTGTCCTGCCCATTCTCAACCCTCTCAGCCAACACCACCCCATGTCTTATTTGGCTGAAAGGCAAAAACTGCAATATATTTTTCTTAGAAGAATGTAAATAAGACCTCCTCTGCAAGCTAATGCTGTTGCTTACAAAGAGCTCGTGATCAGCATTTGTATGGTGAGAAAATCAAGTTTTAATAGGATTTTGTGATTAGCGGACCTGCTAGATCCCAGCAGATATCTTGGTTTTTCAAAATTACATAAGGGTATTTCTTAGTCTTTCCCCACACTGGTAAAATACAATATATTAATTTATGTTGCCCTGTGTGTCATGCCACACAGTCCCAGGCAACCCCCAGAGGAAGGACATGGTAAATCACTGCTGTATATTCTCTACCTAGAAACCCTAGAAAAGGTTGCCATAAGTCAGAATTGACTTGACAACACACAATTATCATTATACGTCATGCAAGTCAACATCTTTAATAATCATTACAGGAAAGACATAATTTACCATTGCAGCTGACATGAAAGATACTTTTGTAGGCACTCTTTAGCCCAGGCATGCCCAAACTACAGCTCAAGGGCCAGATATGACCCCCAAAGCCATTCCATCAGACCCACAACACACTCACCAAACCAGGAAGTGAATACAGATGCTTCTACACATGTGCAGATGCATACGTATTTACTTCCTGGTTCGGCGTGGATGTCCTCGCACATTGGCATACATGTCCGTATTTACTTCCTGTTTTGGTGCAGATGTGCTTGTCCATGTGCAGAAGCATACACACCAAACCAGGAAGTAAATATGGCCACTTTCACTCATGTGCAGAAGTGTCTGTGCTGAACCAGGAAGTAAATATGGACATGTATGCACAAACATGCCCTGTTCCAGGGGTGTGATCTGGCCCACTCAGCTGTTCCGGGGTCATGGCCAGGCCCCAAGCTCAAAAAGTTTGGGCACCCCTGGTTTAGCCAAAGTCAAGAATGATGTGTGTCTCCCAATCTCACATGTGCTAACTCAGAATTAACCTCTACATAAATAAGCAACATGCATAGGACTGTAGTACTGTGAGGTCAGTGGTTTTGTAGGTCTGGCAGCAAAATCAATACCAACTGGCTCCAATAGTGGGATAGGAGCACAGAATGCTCAGATCTTCAGAGAGCTGGGATGTTTGTAGTCCTCCCTCTCTTAGAATAGGTGTGAAACTGTCAGTCTGGCTAGGATTCAAATCTCACCAAGAAATAGATCCCAGGACTCAAAGAAAGCAAAAAAGATTTGACTTTTTTTAAAATAGAAAGGTTTCAGGTGGACAAGAAATCTATGGATTGAGGGTGTGAGGCTCCAGACTGCTTATTTTTTTTCCTGTGGTAATGTGATCTAGTGCTAAACTAGTGTATCAATAAAATGCCTTAGTGCTAAATTCATTTATTCAAACAATTGAAAATGTCTGAGACACTTGAGGAATAGATCCCAAGGATGGGAATTCCTAAGCTTCATGCCCCAACTGACTATGTCACCACAACATTGCCCATAAGCATCTTCTTCCCTTCATTTTGTGGAAGGAAACAACTGTTCAAACAGGGACGAGTCCTTTCAAATAATTCCAGCTAAAATGTGTTGGAAACAAAAAGGGCCAGGTTGCTTTGAATTGGCTGTTTAAAAAAAAACTCCTCCATTTTATACCCGTAACAAATCCCTCCATGTAGTTGCAGTGTAAAATATGCTAAGGCTACAGCCACTTAGCCTGAAGCCCCTAGCAGAGTTAGGACTGTGTATTGTGCTAGACAGGCAGAAGAGGTTGGAAAGGAGTCAAGAGTCCAAAAATGATTAGACCTTAGGAATATTGGATCAAGCGACCAAAGGATGATTAGAGCTATGACTCTATTTTATTCAGCACATAAGGGACAGGATATCTCGAATCTCTGTCTTTTTCTGCTTATAGAAAACTATCAAATCAAGAAGAACTGGGTTCTGGTTCCATTGCAGTTTTTGGAAAAAAAGAGCATAATGTGTTCCACAGGATTGCTCTTTGAGCGAAACACCATTGTAAATGACCAGTTGTGACCAATTGTGACTTCTGGTGGGAGGGGGGATTGCAAACCCCGATTTATTTGTTAAGTGAGTTTTTGGTTGGTTTTATTTGTTAAGTGAAGCGAACATTCAGAGAAAATTCTGCTCTTTAAGCGAGTTACTCTGAGGCGCTCTTTATGTGAGGTTTGACTGTACTTCTGAAAAACAGCAGAAGTTTGTTTCCAAAGGCCATGCACACAGTAAAACAGAGAACTGAGTACTCAACAAATGTCATCAAATCTATGTATTCTGTGCATTGCATTTCCTACCTCAGATGTAACTAAAAGCATTATGACAAAATCAAGCTCACTGCCTGTGAGTTGGCTGTATGCTTAATAAGAACATTTCAGTGTATGAGTACTCTCTTTTGTGATCACGATGCTGCTGTTTTCTTTACAGAAAGCACTAGTTAAAATAGGATGTGTATGCCGTTTTTTCCTCCCTCATGGTGGTTGAACTATTTCTTTGTTCTCAAAGTGCAGTGTTCTCAGACACTTAGGTCTGCATTCAAGATGAAGGCTCAAGGCTAGATATCATAAGTCATACATTTTCCCTGCATCGTTGACAACAACAGAGTCTTTTACACGATGTCTCTAGGCAGAGGGCATGCCCAGGTTTTGAGAGGAGAAAATGCCAAGCAAAACAGAATTGCTCATAGCTAACTTCTAGTCTTTTGAGTGGTTGTCTCTGTATGGTAACAACATTTGGATTAATGCCCATATGGGCCAGAGTGCAGAACCTTCTAATGTTCCTGGCAAGGATGTGAAGTGTTCTCTTCTCTCAGTCTGAGATGACTGCATGGTGCGTGTTGTTGTTTTCCAAACACTGTGACCGAACATGGAATAGTTGCTTTTGGTCAACAACTTAGAAAATTATCTGGAAACTTTTCAGTATTATTCTTATGCTTATTCTTATTCTGGGTTGAAAGAATTTTTGCAGAAGAAACTCTCCTCAGGGAACACTCAAATGAGGCTCCTTTCATGTTCCCAAAAGCTGGGAGAGAAACGGGCATTCACTCCGTCATGCAGTACCCGTGTCTCAAACTGCTGACTTGCCAGCCTTCCAACTAACAAGGCAAGCTTCTTAACTACTGAGCCACCACAGTTTTGTTGTTCAGTTGCACAGTCGATTCCGACCCTTTGCGACCCCATGGACCACTGTCAGCCAGGCACTCCTGTCCTCCACCATCCTCCTCAGCCCACCCAGCTCTGTTCCCACTGCATCCACAATACCATCTAGCCATCTCATTTATGGCCGCCCCCTTCTTCTTTTGCCCTCAACCCTTCCCATTATCAAGGCTTTCTCAAGTGAGTCTTCTCTTCTCATTTGATGTCCAAAGTACTTTAGCTTCATCTTTAGTATTTACCCTTCTAAGGAGCAGTCAGGGTTGATTTCTTCTAAGATTGACCTATTTGTTATCCTCGCTGTCCAGGGGACTCTCAAAACTCTCCTCCAACACCACATCTCAAAGGCATCTATTCTTCTGCACTCAGCTTTCCTAATGGTCCAGCTCTCACAACCATACATTGCCACAGGGAATACCATTGCTTTGACTATACGAATTTTTGTTTGAAATTTGATGTCTCTGCTTTTCACTATGCTCCCCAGGTTTCTCATCGCTTGTCTCCCAAGATTCAGTCGCCTTTTTATTTCATGGCTGCAATCACCATCTGCAGTGAGCTTTGATCCTAAGAAAGTAAAATCTGTCACTGCTTCTACTTCTTCCCCATCTATTTTCCAGGGACTGATAGGGCCTGTTGCCATGATCTTTGTTTTCTTGATATTGAGTCTCAAACCAGTTTTTGCACTTTCTTTTTTCAACCTAATCAAGAGCTTCTTTAGGTCCTCCTCACTTTCTGCCATTAGGGTGGTATCATCTGCATATCTCAAATTATTGATGTTTCTCCCAGCAATTTTGATCCCAAATTGTGATTCCTCCATCCCTGCATTGCGCATTATGTGTTCTGTGTATAAGTTGAATAAGCAGGGTGACAAAATGCAGCCTTGTCTTACTCCTTTTCCTATTCCAAACCACTCCGTCATTCCATATTCTGTCCTAACTGTTGCTTCTTGATTCATATACAGATTTCTCATGAGGCATATAAGGTGTTCTGGTATTCCCATCTCTTTGATTACTTGCCACATTTTGTTGTGGTCCACACAGTCAAAGGCCTTAGTGTAGTCAATGAAACAGAAGTAGACTTGTTTCTGATATTCCTTTGTTTTTTCCATGATCCATCATATGTTGGCGATGTGGTCTCTAGTCCCCCTGCCTCTTCTGAACCCCACCTGCACTTCTGGTAATTCTCTCTCCACATGCTATTGCAGTCTATCCTGTATTATCTTAAACATCACCTTGCTAGCGTGTGGGATGAGCGCAATTGTTCGATAATTTGAACATTCTTTGGCATTGCCCTTTTTGGGGATTGGAACGTATACTGATCTTTTCCAATCCTGTGGCCATTGTTGTGTTTTCCAAATCTGCTGGCATATCGAATGTAATAATTTGATTCCATCATCTTTTAGGGCTTTGAAAAGTTCAACTTTGATACCATCATCTCCACCGGCTTTGTTGTTTGCAGTGCTTTTTAGGGTCTTTCTGACTTCACTCTCTAGGATGTCTGGCTCAAGTTCAATTTCCTCATCATTGAAATTATCAGGGGTGTTGAGGTCCTTTGTGTAGAGTTTCTCTGTGTACTCTTTCCATCTTTTCTTAATCTCTTCTGCTTCAGCTAACTCCTTGCCATCTTTGTCCTTTATCATGGTCATTTTTGCTTTAAATGTTCCCTTGATTTCCTCAATTTTTTTGAAAATATTTCTAGTTCTACCCCTGATATTGTTTTCCTCTACTTCTTTGCACTGGTCATTCAGGTAGGTTTCCTTATCTCTCCTTGCTTTTCTTTGAAATTCTGTGTTCAAGTGATTGCATTTTTTCGTTTCTCCTTTGCCTTTTGCATTCCTTCTGTCCTCTGCTATTTTAAGATCCTCATCGGACAACCACTTAGCTTTCTTACGCTTCTTTTCTTTTGACTGTGTGGACCACAACAAAATGTGGCAAGTAATCAAACCACCACAGTAGTGTATTTATTTTACTTTTCAATAATCCAAAATAATATTTACAAGCTCTCATCTTCAAGCATGGATCAGGGATATGTTTCTAGGAGGGACTAGGGTTCCATGACCGAGCATACACTTTGCAAGCAAAATGTTTGACATTTAGTCCTCAGTATCTACAGTCTGGATATGGAAATGCTCCTGCTTAAAACATGGACTAATCAGCAATGCTAATAACACTCAGCAAGAGAGAGCAATGATCTGACTCAGTATGGTAACTCCCTACATTTCTTCATATGAATAGGACCTGAACATACAACAGTTGGATAATTACTTTTGACAATTATCGATCTGAGCCAATATTATTGTTACACTTACATTATGGAATGTAACCATTTACTTTGCAAAAGTAACTAAGCTATTTACTTCTAATTGCCTTATGAAAAATTTGAATTCTACAAACACTCACTTCTAATATACCTCACTGGTGCCTCATTGTTCTCATCAGCTATTCAAGTGCAGCACTTGAATCACATGATAATTCTATTCCGCCATATTAAGAGTATGCACCCGTACCAAAAATACCATCTAAAAGTGATGGTTCAAACCAAATTAAGCCATCCTTTGTCAGGTTGCATTCATAACGTAAGTTAACTATATCGTTGTTATCAGTGAAATAAATTAATTATTTCTTTTTCGTATCCTGATCAGAACCTGGACTGACAAAATGAAGCCACTTTCTTTGCTCTGTCATTGCCCAAATGCAAGTCCCCATTTGTGCATGTCTCTGTCAGCAATCAGCAGACCAGCAAATGGGCCGGGCTCTGTGTCTCTCCACATTAACACCATGTGTTGTTTTACACCAACAGTTCCAACTTGAGCATGTTGATCTTGCATTTGGGGACTCCTACCCTTAGCCTATTCCGGGTCCTCCAGGTGATGTAGGGTAGATTGAGATCTTCAGCCATATCCATATTTAATAATGTTCCTTTCCCAGTGAGCTCTTTTCTCCAACTTCTAATTTGGTATTGCTCTTGTGTACCTTCAAATATGTTTGTTCTTGCCATAAAGCAATTCCTGATCTGAGCTGGCGAACATGAGGCACATATCCATTTACAGGATGTTGAGAGTCCTTCTCTTGCTTAGTTCTCTCAGCATCTGCTGCTGCTTCTCTCCTGATCTTAGGTGGAGCAATACCAACAAGGGGGTATATCTTCTCAACTGGTTTAGTTTTAAGGCACCCTGTCGCTATCCACATGGCTTCATTAACAGCAATGTCAACTTCTTTTGCATGTGTGGATGTGTTCCATACACATACACACAAAGTTAATTACTAAATGACTAGTCATTGAAGTTGTTAGTGCCATCACCTTGGAACTGACTTACAGAGACCCTCAGAGTGCTTTTCATATAAATAAGATATTTAAGGAGTGATTTTTCCATTTTCACACCTTCAGTAAGTTTCCATGGCTGAGTGAGCATTCAGACCCAGGACTCCTGGACCATAATCCCTCACTCTACCCAGTACATTACACTGTTCATCTATCTAAATAACTTGTGATTTATATAAGCAACTGGTGATTAAAGGCAAGTAACTTCCAGTGCCTAGATGCAGGGGAAAGCACAGCTTAGCAAGCCTCTCACTGTGGGATGGATATGACCTTTACATATAATCCTATTATGCTCTCTTACATTCACTGAATAAACTAAGGGCTTGTACGAATGCCCCTAAATCTCAGAGGCAGTCCCAAATGCTGATATTACACAAGAGCTGATGAGATAAAGTACTGGCATATCATTGTTAAAAAAACAAGTTCCATCTTTTCCCTAATATCACATTCTGGTCATGAAGAAAATTAAAAGGGGGTAACTGGTCCTCCTTGCATCCATTCCTACAGGATTAATGAAGCAAAGGGCATGACTGTCATTTTTCAAGAACAGCAGGCATTGCCCTTTGAGAGACAGGACAGAAAGAAGGTAGATTGCTGCGGAGGTCCCTAGGAAGCTTTGTTCATAGCTTGGTTTCACATGGAGATAAATCCACCTGAATACAGCTTGGTTGTGTGTGGACTCTGTGTCTGTGTCTCTCCCCATTAACACCATGTGTTGTTGTCCAGCATCAGTCCCCACTTGAACGTGTTGGTCTTGCCTATGCGCCCTATGCCTCAGGGATTTAGGATGAAACACACCCAACGTCCTTGACTCTGTTTCCTGAAAACAAAAGAGGGCAAAAGGAGGCACCTGAATTCACTTCACACACACACACACACACACACACACACACAAAATCCCCTTTTCTTTTAAGTATTCGAATCCTGACATTTTGGTTTGTTGCAGCCTCAAGGAGGGTGGGGGAACTTCAAAAATAGCGTGCATCGGCTCTAGGGAGGTCAGGAGACGTGATGCGCACTAATTTTGAAGTTCCCCCACCCTCCTTGAGGCTGCAACAAACCAAAACATCAGGATTCGAATCCTGATGTTTTGGTTTGTTACAGCCTCAAGGAGGGTGGGGGAACTTTGGAAACAGCTTGGATTGGGTCTTCCCACTTCCCTGGACCCGGCAGGGGGATCAGGGACCCCAAAATTGGTAAAAAAAAAAAAAACAGACTTTTTCTTACCAATTTTGGGGTCCCTGGCCCCCCTGCCGCGTCCAGGGAGGTGGGAAGACCCGATCCAAGCTGTTTCTGGGCTTCCCCGACATCCTCAGCAAGTGCAGCAAGCCAAAACGTCAAGGTTCGAACTCTGTTGTTTTGGCTTGCTTCACTGGCTGGGGACGTCGGGGAAGCCCAGTAACAGCTGTAGATCGGATCCCCTGCCTACTCCAGAGAAATCAGAGGACCCGATCTACAGCTGCAGGGTGGCTGGGGAAGCTGACGGGGACTCCCTGTCGGCTTCCCTAGCCACCCGCCCTTGCCTCCGCAGCTGTGGGGTGGCTTGGGAAGCCGATGGGGGAGCCCCCCGTCAGCTTTCCAGCCACCCCACCCCTGCCTCCGTAGCTGCAGGGTGGCTGGGAAGCTGAACGGAGAACCCTGTTCAGCTTTCCAGCCACCCTGCTGCTAAGAACGACTGTATCAGATAATGCTAAAAAGAACATTATCCGGTGCAAATCTTCCCCCCAAATTTGTCGTCGTTATGCGGTTTTAGCATTATCTGATGCAATCGTTATCCGGTGTATTCCTGTATAGGAAAAGGTATTAAATACACATTAAAATACACAGAGACACACGACATCCAAAGGTGAGTCACTTACCCTGGGGAGCAGGCTATAGGGAGCTTCAGGCTAACAGCTTCTCTTCCTCCTCCCCACTTGGGAGGACAGCAAGGAGGCCATGCATATGCGCCAAGCACTATAGGCATGCATGCACAGTGGGGGAACCAGTGAAAAGGTAAGCCCCGAAGGTGGTTTCCCCCAAAAGCTGCTACCGGTTCTCCAGGACACTGGGAAAAGTTACTAACAGTTCTGGTGAACTGGTGCAAACCTGTTATGTCCCATCACTGCTCTGAAGGACTAAACAAAATGTTACTGCAAGAAATTGTGTCAACTACAAAAATGCATCCTTAGGGTTTCCTCTAAAACTAACCAATAAACTAAATTTCAGCTTAATGAATTAAAAGCTGGTGTCCCATGCAGACAGCTGCACAGCAAATGCATATGACCACTAGTCTCTGCATCTGTGATTCTACTGCCTGGGAGAAAAGGTTGCTATTGGACCAGCTGCCACCACTTGACTGCAATTTTAAGTGATGAATCAGTAAAGTTGAGCACTGACCTCTGGAGTCAGATACAATTGGCTTTCAAGCTTTCAAGCAAGGGAGACCTGTGCCTTTACCTTTATAGAGCCAAAGAAACAGCAAGATTCCTGAAATTCTACGTACTGTACTTCCCTTCTCACAGGGAGACCTGAGAAAGAATAGCAATTACTTGAGGCTTCAGCCATAGCTCCAACAGACTGAACTGTTTGGAATATTTTGGAATAGTAATCGTGATAGTCTGTGGTTCAGGCATATCAGAAAACAAAACAAAATAACCAAAACAAAATAAAAAACACTGTAGCACTTTAAAGACGAACTGCTATATTTTTAGACTGAACTGTGTTATCTTTCATCCGTTTTATCACTTTCCCTTGAATATTTTCAGTGCTAAGCACACACATGAGTTGGTACACAGGAATTAGGCCAATCTATCTCTTCCTCTCACAATTGCTACTGCAATCAGTTCTCTCCCTGGTTTACTAGGTAAGCAACAGTCGGAGAATCGTTGTCTGATAGGGGGGGAAACGATTGAGAAAGAGAGAGAGAGAGAACATAATTTGAAGCAGCAGCAATATCAGTAGCAAACATACCACATACTTGTGGTTGACCCCACAAGTCTCCTTTCGTTCTTTTCCTGTCAGGCTAAGTCAACAGTTTAAACATTTATTTATTTTCTTTACCCAAAAGAAAGCTTTTTATAATCATCAGAACCCCTAAATCACAGATCAGTATGTTCTTCCTTGTCTTAAACTGAAAAATGAATTAAAATGCCAGGTCAGGAAGCCTGATGCCTCAACCTCTTCCTAAGGGCTCAATAGAACTTTATGGGTCTCTGGGGGCAGGGAGGCTTTTGCTGTATATGGAACAAGAAATGCCTAATATTGAAGAGGGATTCCAAACAAAGAAGAGGTACTCAGGATCATGTTGCATATATCTGCTGGCTACTGAAGCACACCAATTTCACAAGAAGATCAGCCTATTGTTTGAAGACTACAGCAAAGCCTTTGACTGAGTGGATAAAATAAACTATGGGCTCTTATGAAAGAACACAGTTTGTTTCTGCATTTGATTGTCCTGGTGTGGACCAGAAACTACCATTAGGACAGACTATGGATAGACAAAATGGTTTCCTATAAACAAAGTACAGTAATACCCCGGATAACATTATGACTTGGTTCCACAAGTCATGACGTTATCCGATTTTTAGCGTTGTCCGATGCATGCATCGAACAATGCTAAAAAAAAACAAACCCTGACTTCAGGGACAAACCGAGCAGGCAGTGGGGTGCCTTTAAAGCCACTCCCACAGCTGTGACTGCAGTAGGATCAGGGAAAGCACCTTTTCCCCGCGACTCTACTGCAGTCTTCCCTCCGTGCTTACCTTCTCTTGCTGACCTGCACGCTCCGATCGCTCGAGGCTTGGTTTTTTTTTCCCATTCCCTTCATTCCCTTCCTTCCCCGTATTTAAACTACAGGAAAGGGGGAAAGAGAGAAATGTAATTGGTTCTCTAGAGAACCAATCACCTCTCTTTCTTTCCCCCTCCCTGTATTGTCAATACAGGAAGTGAAAGAGAAAAACACAAGCCTCGAGCAATCATCGGAGCACGCAGAGAAGCTTGCTGGTGGCTTAAAGGTAAACAGGGCCTGGGCTGGGCTGGAGTCTCCCGAGCAGGCAGTGGGGTGGGTGTGGGGAGTCCCCAAACTGCTGGGGGGGGAGGGAAGTGGCAGGGAGAGGAGCTTTGGCCTCCTTTACTTCTTTAATACGATGGATCGGATAACGCTAAAACGACGTTCTCCGGTGCAAATCTTCCCCCCAAATTTGTCGTCATTATGCGGTTTTAGCGTTATCTGGTGCAATAGTTATCCGGGGTATTACTGTATCACAGAATCAAAGAACAGCTGAGTTGGAAGGGATCTTTGTGACCATCAAGTCCAATTACCTGCTCAATGCAGAAATCCAAATCTAAGCTGGTCTTACATATGGCTGCACAATTTTCTCTTAAAGGCCTCCCATTCTGGAGCACTCAGTAACAGTAATAGCAATAGTAATAGTAACAATAATAGTAATGCAGCATGTACTTTGGATCTGAAACTAGAAAATTTCTTAGACATGTACATCAAAGGCCAAAATGTGGTGAGAAAATGCTTTGAACTGACTGCCCAGTTAAACCACAGAAAGGGTACCTCACTCTCAGTGAGGTACATAGAAACAGCCTCCATGAAGACTGTTAGTACAATTGGGTGTACTCTGGGCAGCAACCTTGCTGGCTAATCTTTCTAACACCGGATCAAACCAAAGAAACTGAAAAATGAATCACCAGAAAGGTCTTTCTCAAGACCAACTGTAACAATGATCTCAATAAATATTGAGGGGCCTTCAAGTAATAAGAGTGTCCTACTAGCAGACATGTGCAGGAAATACAAACGTGATATGCTTCTGCTCCAGGAAACATATTGTGGACAGCAAGGTACAGACCCATAGTGGCTGGAATGGAACTAGTGAGTGAGAGACCACATGACCAGTATGGGAGAGCAATTTTTGCTAGACCTGGCCTCAGTATAATATCAGCTGCACTGATGAAAACAAACAATATTGAAATTCTCACCATCTGAACCCCACAGTTCTCTGTTACCTCTGTCTATAAGCTGCCAGAAACAAATTTTAGTTTTAATGAACCTGACAATTTTACTTATGATCAAATACATTTTCTTAGTGGAGATTTTAATTGTCACAGTGAGGCTTGGGGATATAAGCAGACCAATGAGGATGGTTCACAACTTGTATCTTGGACATACACTAATGACCTCCAACTTGTCCATGATATGAAACTCCCTGCATTCTTTAAAGTGGTAGATGGAGGAGGGGGTATAAGAAGACACAAAGCAGCTTGGATTGCTAAATATAAATAGTTATTTTGGTCAAATTTTTGATGTGTTTCTTGCAGAAATATTATATCAGGTTTTTCCTTTTCTAGTGCAGCTTCCACCCTCCTTTTAATTTGGCAGCCAGGGCCCTTAACATTCCAAGAGACTGTTTTAAGTTTGTTTGACATCTTTATAGTTTAATAGTCTAACTATAGTGTTTACAAATTCAATTTGTGCAGTGTCCTTCCCATCACCTATTCCCCCCCCCCCGCAACTTGGCCCATGCTCTCGAACATCTTCTATTTCAAGTCCCCCTATAGCTCTCCCTATAGGAGAGTCACCTCCAAATAATGGTCTCAGGGGATATGGACCCTTCTGTGGGTGGGTTCTTCTTTCCATGCTGTTGAAAGAAAAAGAAAAAACAAAAAATGAAAGGAAAGAAGTATGCAAAGTCACCGATTGCCTGCTATGTTTTATTAACTTTAAATTTGTCTTTGTTTAACAATGTCTATGAAAAGAGAGCTGGGAGAAGTGTTCCCTAATTTTTATATCTTTACCTTTCTATGACCCCCCCCCCAACCTCTTAGTTTCCTCCCCATTACTTTTACTTTTCCCTCAAGTTATACTTTATCTACAGTTGCGCTTATTTTCCTTACTTTGGGCTTTGGCATCCTGTACCTATCAATTCTTCCTTCAGCATGGAGCATTCTTGCATTCCTTCCTTAATTAGATTGTTTCATTCTAATATATCCAAGCAGTTTGTTTGCTGAACACTGATTTTTTAAAAACCCAGAAAAGTTTAGTTTCTACAGGTACTGCCAGTTGTATTTAACTCCTTTATTCTATAATAGTTTTGGATTTGGTTTTATCTTTAGTCTCCATAATATTTCATCTTTGGAGATGTCGAGATATACTTGCAACTGCTCTCCATCTTTGTTCAAAATCTTTTCACCTAAACTTCTTATGTGAGTCATTATTCGCAGTTTAGTTTCCAAATTTGTGAACTTTACCAGAACTGGTCTTTTTATCTGTCCTGCCAGCTTTTGATCTATCCGGTAAGTTCCCATAATTTCCTCTGTAGTTACCACTTTTTCTAGTTCCATCTCATTTAACCATTTAATTAGTCGTGGCTTAAACTGGACTGGATTTTTCTTAGGAAAGTTCTTTATAACAATGTTTTTTGTCTTCACTGATCCTCCAGTCTATACAATCTGTCTTCTTGGCTGTCTAATTTGATACTCTTTTCTTTATCCTTCTCTTGCATGACCTTGATTTTTTTCCTCCACTGTCTTTATTTTTGATTCTAATAAGGCAAAATTTGCATTCACTGCCTTTGTGAAGTTAGCTAGCATATCTCTTAGCTCTTGTTGCCCTTTTATTATATCTTTTTTATCCTGCTTTCTTGTCTCATCACTCTGGATTGGATAGAGGATTGCATCTGTTCAATATGCAGAACATATTATACCGAAAGCTGGACTAGATTCAGATGAAGGAGAAATAAAATTTGGTAGAAGAGACATCAGTAATGTAAGATATGCAGATGACGTATTATAAATAACACAAAAAAATATTCTAAGTGCTCACCCAGTCAAGCCAGAATGAATCTATGGATGGAGATCCATGTTGTCCTTGTCTGCTGGTTCTGTTGCTACCACATGATGTCTGACAATCCCTGGTATCTGGTGAGTATTGCATGGCATCATGTAGAGTTGTGGAGTTGTGTCTCCTGTCTCATATTTATCATATTTACAGTTCTCTTCAAACTGCAAACAATTTTTTTAGGACTTGCAAATTCAGGGTCCTGATTTACAGTGGAAAAAATTATAATAGAAATATTTATAGCTTTTACAACTTCATTATATAAAAGTACTGCAACTCAGAAACTGGCAAGCTGCCATCATGATAATAAGTGCTGTTATTTTTTTCTAACAGTTATATATCATGAGAATTATAGTGGGTGTAAAATACAAGATCTAGTAAAATAAGGTAGAGCAATTCACAGGAACTAAATATGTCATCTCTTATCATGTCAACATGTTACAATTATTTTAATGCACTTTTACTTCTCTTTTGTTTACTTCCATGCTGAACTATCGGGCATGAAAGAAATTCTTCAGTAGAACAATGTTATTATACCCTGACCTCGTTTCTAGATTTGGCTAGAAAGCTAGCTGGTCATTTTGTAGTGACCTTACCAAACTGCCATTCAAACTTCATTTTTAAACACAGTGCACATTTTCAGTGCTGCATTTTCTACACCTCTCTTAATTATTTTAACACTCTATACTTTCAAATTTTTACTTCTTGACAACATATCCCTAAAATAATTTGTTTCAGACCATGGAAAAAGCAGGGTGCATATTTCATGGAATGTCTGCCTGAGATGTTTAGAATAGTTCTTTTTGCTATTTTTATCAAGCAGTGCATATTTTCTAAAACCCAGTGCAGAACTAGTGTATAACTGTGAAATAAACATTATACTAATAAAGAAAGTAATATTTTAAACCAAAAGCATTGTAGTTATTAGTACATTGGCAACATTTAATCTGAAGTCAGGAAAATGTTTAATACAACTGTAGAAGTTTTAAATAAAATATTCTCTATCTGCTATATGTGGAAATAAAAGTAAATTATATTTATGCCTTTATGTACACTTCCCTAAGTGACCTTCTTGTCAGTTGGCAATATAGAAATAAAAAAATAGGTTATATAGACTGGGTATATGCATGTATACATGAGCATGCAAATATACATGTATGTGCCTATGCAAATACATATTCATACAGTAGTACCCCATATAATGAAATAGCTCAGTTCCATAGACCTCTTCGTTATAAGTTTTTTTGTTTCATGAATCATATTGCTGATACCCCGTATAACAGGAAAAAATGTTTGTAACATGGAGTAAACTCTGTATAACGAAAAAATTCGTTATGCGGGGTATCGCCAATAGCTCCAAAATGCTTTGCTATATGAATGTTTTGTTATACAAAGCATTCGTTATACAAGGTACTACTACATAGATACATTTGGAGACTAATGGATTATTTATCTATTTCACTTATTTGGGATTTTAAAGTGCTATCAGCAAACCTTTTTTGTAGGAACCTGCTTTAGAGCTAGGGTGCTGATTTTTTGTCTGTCTCTCTGTCTGCCTGTTTGTTTGTTTGTTTGTTTGTTTGTTTCAGTCACTGTTTCCCAATGTCTAGCGTCCCCCCTTTTTAAAACTGTTGTGTTTGTTTTAAGACTAGGCAAAATGTAATCTGTTTATTATACCCATTCATCGCCATTGCACAAGGTAAGAGCTATTATGTGAAAAACAGAGTTACTACTCGTGTGGGAATTTCTTAGACATACCATTTCCACAGTAGCAAGAAACCAGACTAAGAAGGGAGTCATGATCCCACATTGACAAAATGACACCAAAGAAAAACATTTGTAATTGTGTTATTATATAAGTAAAGGAGAAGGTGGAAAAATACTACATGGTTGCTTGAAATTTGTACAAGGCACTGAGGCTTTCTTCAGGGCAAGGAAAGGGCTAGATTGTTTTTCCAAAGGAAATAAAATGTGGAAATTCTGAAAGAGTGGGTGGAATATTGATGTAATGAACTATGGATGAGGACAGAGTCAAACACTTCCTTTGTGAGTCTAAGAAGTCAAGAAAATAACTTCATAATGTAGGACTAGTGAGAGCCAAAGGCAATTATATTTACTTACTCATTTGTTCCATTTATATAAAAACAGGGAAGGGGAAGGTGATTACTGTTGTCACTGTGTGAATTCCCAATGCAGAAGAGACAAGTCACTCTTTAAAGTGAATTACTTATTACTTCTACTGCAGTAAACAAAGGAAATGAACTACAGATATACATGCCGCTCCCTTGTCTCCCTTCTTTCGATCTAGGACAGGTGAAGTATTTACTGTTCTGCTTTATAAAGGAACTTTCCTTTCCAATGCAAATTTGGTGGAGAGTGTTAGCTTTGAACAGTGGATATTTGCTTACTTAAAGCTATATTCAAGAATGAATCATAAGTGTGCCAACAGAAACTCTGGCCACTTCTCCCCATCTGGAAAAAAATGTGAACAGCAATGCATTATAAAGAGCTGTTGGTGTGATAGAGTTGCATCAGGATTCATTTTGATCAGCAAAAAGTACTATATTGGTGTTGATTTTGCCAGGTTCAAAACTGATTCAGGTGAGGCATATTGCAAGTTATTTTAAACCACCTGTCAGGGTCATTTATTTTACACTGATTCTTGAACTGTTGTGTTCTTCTGTGTGCACTTGCATGCCAGTGCATATGGTTTGCCCCTTAAATTTTGCAAGATTCCCCACAGCCCAAAAATGGTTTTCTTTCTCTCAAACACACATACATCCTTACAGTTATACTGCTACAACAGTTCAGTGGTTTGTTTGATTTCTTGCCAAAGAAATGTTGCAGTCTTACACAGTTAAATATGTTTAACTGCAGAGTTCCACCATCCCCGTGGTTCAAGAAGCAACTTTGAGTGATGAGACAACGAAGGAGAAGACCAGAGAGCAGGTAGAGGTCTTAGGCTGGTAAGACAATCGATTTCTATTTATCTGCAGCATACAAGGAGAGTGAGAAAGATCTATCATGCCCACAAAATTCAGGAGGCAGCTAACCAATGGCCGAACTTTATAAAATCATCTGCAGGGTCACCACAGGATGTCAACCTTCAAGCCGTCATCAAAATCAGCAAAGCTGCAAGAAATTCATGAGCCATTTTACATCAAAGGTTGAGACCATCCGATGGGACTTGGACTCCACATTTAATGCTTATCAGAGAGTAAACAAGACAAGAAGACAAAAAACTTTGTGGCACTTTAAAGACTGCTGTATTTTAATGTTGCTTCAGACCCTTAGCACATCCAGTTAAGAGCATCAAGGGAGCGCCAAAAGACGGGCTGGGACAGGCAGTAGCTCGCCTCATGGCAGATTGCCAGCTTGATCCTTAGCTTTCTTGGATCAAGTCCACTTCATCAGACATAAGAGTGAGACTTTGTGGCATCAATTTATACACATCAGGTGCAGAGGTACACAATTTGTACCTTTATCTGTTATGCTAACCAACCATTGTGTGCTCTTAATAGAGTGTCCTGTGGGGGTACACAGAAAGAGCCTCCTTGAAGATTGTGGTATTTTTCAACCACAAATGGGCATACCCTGGTAATGGCAACACAGTTGTCAGCTAATCTTTCTCACACTGGTTCAGGCAAAGGGAACTGCAGAATGAACTCACCAAAGGTTGACTTCATTTTGGCATGGCTACTATTCCAAAAAAAAAAACATTTTGGCAGTTTCACATCTTGCCAAGACACAGAAGAACTGAGTGTCCTGGGGGTCCAAAGTGTCATTAAAATATAGCAATCAGTCATTAAGTTGCCGCAATGTTTTTTGTCTTTTTGTTTTGTATACTCTCTGATATGCTTGCACAGACTCACATGGTTACCATTTCAAACATTTAAGGCTGTAAATCAAGTTGAGCTGTCCAACGAGTCCTCTTGTCATGAACTATGGGAGCTGTTTCAGCTTGTGTCATCTGAGAAGGCAGGCAAGGTGCTTGCATGGTGTAAGCTGATGACTTCTTGGTATCATCCTTGCCCATCACGGGTAGTGAAAGGTGTCTGGGCAGTGGGCATGAAATATTATTAATTCTTCTTTGACTGAGAGCATTGTTCCCTCTGGTTTAAAAGAAACAATCATTTGCCCACTTGGGGGGGGGGGACAAGTTTAGCTTCAAATGTTCTTGACAACTACAGGTTTGTAGCTAATATACCTTATTTGATTGAGAGGGTTGTGACTAACCAGCTGCAGGCATTCTTGAATGAAACCAACTGCTTGGTTCCATTCCAGTCTAGTTTTAGGCCTCATCATGGCACTGAAACAGCACTCGTTGTGCAGCACAATGACCTTCTCCGGGAAGCTGACGGGGAGCTTCGTCTCTCCTGGTACTCCTGGATCTCTCAGCGGCTTTTGATACTGTCAACCACTGTATCTTACTGGGCTAGCTGTTCAGGTTGGATGTGGAGTAGCAACAAAGGGGGATGTGTCTGAGTGTGATGCAGCTTCAAACAGCTCTGCAGCAGAGGTAGGAATAATGGTGGCAACTGGTAGCTGCAGATTTCCCTCCCCTCTTAAGAATGGAGGCCAGCCACCTAACAGCTGACTGGCAGTGTCAGCAGGGATAAGTGAAAGGGAAACGCTATGGAGACTGGAGGGGGAAAAGGAAATCAGGAAGCTGCTTCTGGTAGTGGCTGCAGTGTTTAAATAAATCTATTTGGACAAGGTTTTACAAGGGATGTACAAACTAGCACACATACTACATGACCTTAACCAGTTTTTTTTAAGTGATTAAAACCCCCATTCTTTTGACAGTCAAGATGCATTCAGAAATAAGGAAAATTGTTGGGGAATTTTGATTATTCCTTTCTAGTGCAGTGGTGGGCATCAAGTGCAGTGGTGGCCATCAGCACGTTTGCACCAGTTCTCCAGAACTGGTAGTAGAAATTCTGGCTGGCCCTGCCCATCCAAGTTTTGAAATAAAGTAGTCCTAATTCAGGTGCAATGCAGGGCTTTCCCCTTGGCCACGCCCACCATACCACGCCCACAGTGTGGTAGTAATTTTTTTTGAAGCCAACCACTGCTTGAGTGCTACACAATGGAGTTGGCTCCCATCTCTGTCCCAGCTCCTGCCAACCTAAGTAGTTTGAAAGTAAGAAATTTCAAGTAGATAAATAGATACCACTTTGTTGGGAAGGTAAACAGTGTTTCATACACCCTAGAGTCAGATACAACTGGCTTTTGAACAAGAGTGTTCTTTTCCTTTACCTTTACCTGTTTAGCAGAGTATAAGGTAAAAAAAATAGTGGCAACACAAAGAAACAAAAGTAATTAGCCAAAGCTCTCACATAAACTAGCACTTTGTGTAGTAAAAATCACTCTAGAAACATTTAAATTAAAAAAGACCTACAGTTGTGTCCTGTAGTTACACTCAGAAGAATAAAAGACATTTTAAAAAGGAAATTGGAGTCATGTGGAAAAGATACTCTCTATGCTTGCTGTATGGTCAAGGAAGGGGGGGACAATGGAGGCAAAAAGTAAAAAGTAAAATAAAAAGCAGAACAAGGGCAGAGTGCTTTTCTCGAATGCCAAGGGCAAGAAAAGGAACTTTACCAATAGGCTAATGGCAAAGCACATTCACATTGGGCTATAAAAGCCCCATTCTGCTGATACCCACTGTTAGAGCATGCAAGATTGTTATTATTCCAACCAAAATCCCCTGCTCCTAATTTAAGAAACAAGATAAAGTATAAAGCTGGGCTCGATAAATAAATCACATTTTAAGTCAAAATTACAATTGAATGTGACTCACATTTTTTTCATGACAGTGATCAAAGGAAACTACAAACATAACTTTAATTAATTCCATATTTGTTTCTTGTTGTGCTGAGAGTCCTTTTAATTAAATCAACTAATCTGGAACATTTGTTTTGTATTGAAAACTTTATGTCTATTTAAAATTTGACCAGTAGACACTGAATAATTTTACACAAGAAAACTAATTGCTAAGTAAATCATTAAAATGAGTTAGAAGAAAAACATTTCCCTGATAGCAGAATTCTCCCCCGTGCTCTGCAATAATAATTTCCTCTTATCCCTGCTAAAGCTAAATGTTCTACAATACGTGTCATATTATCTGTATGTGTTGCCACTCTAATTGAAAGACAGGATAATCACATGGCAATCTCCTAATCACTGGATTGACAGAGTACATTAAATTTGAAAGTGGGATGATCATGCATAACACTGGTCAGTTTCAGAATGGCACAAGTCTTCATGCATCCTTTATCAGATTCCCGATTTTGCACAGGACTCTTGTCTGTTTGAGGGGGAGGGTGGCTGGGGAAAGGTGGGTTTGCTTTGGTCCTAGTGGAAGTAATAAGGCGTGGTGGAAGTAAGGTGGCAGAATCAGTGATAATCCAGAATCATTTAGTAGAATTGTACTGATGTATACCAGTGGGAAGTGTGTGGCACATGATAACCTTCAGATCAGGAAGGGAAAGGATACTGGGTCAAGGATTTACTGGTATTTGAGGGGAAAGGGTAATATAAACAACCTGTCTCAACCTGTCTTCTCCTCCTGGAGATGCAAACAGAGTTAACTGAATAGTTCTACAGATGTTTCATGCTGAGGTTGCCTAAGGGTAAAAAACATGGGAAAGAGGAGTGCAGCTCTACCCAGTGTTCCTCTCAATCAGTTGAAATACAGTATGACATTAGAATACCACTGTATCAAATTGGGGGGGGGGGGGAGGTCCTGAAGAATATAAAAAAAATACAACTGTCAACCTGATCGTTCATAAAGAACCATGAGAGAAATTCCAGAATCTCGGGCAGCGCCATGTGGGTAACTGGCTTTGACACAGTAACATTGTTGAAGCTGAGTATATCTGGCCTTGCAAGTTGCTTGAATAGTGGAGGATGCTGTCATACTGTTACCTATTCTTAGCTCTTTAAAGGAAGGATGAGCTAACTTAACGTAGGAAACATACTTGTTTCTAATAATAACAATGCATGATTGTGTTTTTGCTACTAATGCACTCAATGATCTCTCAAGACTTCATTAGAAAAACAAGCAAAATATTTACTGTATTGAATTACTTGTGCATACAATGACAACGATGGTGATGTTTAAGATGAAGAAATCACACACAAATTGCTAATATAAATTCACATTCCATTCTAAAAGCTTGCTGCTGCTACAGCTGATTCTCCTGAGTACTACAGTATGTTTGTGCTAGCTAATAGAAATGAGCCCTATGTAAAATAACATGATTTGTTCCAGTGCAATGTTTTCCTACCTGATGAATGCAAAGTGATTTCCATGCTACAATATACTCAGACTGAGTAATTTGGAGCAATCTGAATCATGCTTAAAATGTTCTTATCTTTAAAGTACAGTAATCTATTTTATCTCTTACTTGAACAGTCCTTCCTTTCACACTGATGGACATTTCTTCTCCCTTGAGAAATGTCCAAACAGGTCTTTGGGTTGCTCCAATTAGTCTCCCTTTTGATTAATGACACTCCCTTCACTGCCCCCTTACCTGAGTTTTCCCACTGCCATCATTCAGCCAGCCATGGCAATTTTCCTTTTTGTGCTGTTGTTAAAGTATGTGAGATAGTGAAACAGCCACTACACCAGTAGGAAAATAGTAAAATTAAAATGGTAGAGTAGATGAAAAAAAGAAAAGAAAAGGGTGGGGTGTTCTCCATTAACCATTTCAGTGCCACAACTCTCCAAATACATCACAGGTTTTTCACCACCCACAACTCTATTTTGGTGCAAACTAATAATCCACATAGGCTACAGAACAGGTTATTTAGGAGTGCTCCAAACTGTGCCAGAAACATTGTAGCCCTAGTGCTGAGCAACAAAAGGAGGAGCACAGTTTTAAAGAGGAAGGAGGATGAAGCACTTTAAGTCAAAAACATGTGTGGATGGCATAATTTGATTCAAACCAAACCACACCAGAAGCAATCTGAATAGTGAGCTTTATGCCCATCTGGAGAAGCTAAAACCTCAAGAGCAGCCATTTGTAACAGAAGCATTGTTAATAACACACAACAGTCTGGTGGTTTCTTCGAACTCACCAGGCAACTCTGTCAAGAGGATGGGAAATGTAAGGCAGAATTCACATCTAGAGGCTAAAAATAGACCTAGGAGGCACAATAAATAAGAGATTAATATACTGGGAATTGCAATACACTGCTGATTGCATGAGAGAGAGAGAAAAACAGGTTTCAGTCTTAAAAAGCCAGTGGGTTTCAACTGATTTAAATGTCATTTATTTCACCAGACTTAAATATTTAAGAATCTCATTGCTCCTTAATGTTTCCATACACATTTGTAAGTGTATTTTATTGGAAGATTGCTCTTTCCAAGAAAAGTTATAAATAACTATCTTCAGAGAATTAGTATTTGAAACATCTGTGTTTGATGAAGGCTGAGCGTAAATGGAGAAGGAATTAATGAACATTTTTGCTTCCTGACTCACATGATGACTGGTTCACATGACCATCAGGACCACATGTGGACCGCTGGAAATCTGCCTGAAAATGTTGAATGGTTTCTGATGTTTTGAGTTAAAATGCAAAAACTGCTTTCCCAGTGGTGAAATAAACCCCAGTTCATGTGTTCTGTTTGGTGTCAATGAAACAATTTGTTGGGAAAGTGGCATTTTATTTTGGTCATCATTTCTGCCTCTAAGGATCACAAGCAGTCTTGAATCAGGGGGTATTTCTTGCCAACAAGAAATGTGGGCAGAGCTAGAAAGAAGGAGTTGGTCTCTCCTTTCTGTCTATCCCTCATATACACACACACATACACAGCCTTCACCTACAACTAACTCTCCCTTTCTCACACAAACACACAAGCAAAACACATGCAAAACACAGAGAAACACACACACACATTCCTTTTTCGCAGCCACAGGGTCAATCTGTATGATGCAGAAAGCTTGTCATTGGCAGCTGACATCTACTAGTGTTCCAGAGACATGATCCCTGCAGCTCTTCGTGTCTGAGCAATCACACATGCAACTGAGATGTATGTTTACCTCTTGGTAACTAATCTCAAAACAAGCCAAGAGGCAAAGGTGGGGAGGGCTTGGTATGTCAGCAGCAACTAAGCTGCCACTTGAAGGGAATGCTATAAGACAGGGGTGCCCAAACTATGGCCCAGGGGCCAGATGCAGCCCCCAATGCCTATTTATTTATTTATTTATTTATTTATTTATTTATATTTGTTTATCGTCCTCCTCCCAGAAGGGACCCAGGGTGATTTCCAACAATTTTAAAAACACTTAAAAATTAAAAACTTTTAAAAGCTTAAAAACTTAAATAAAAGCTAGGCATTATAACTTGGACATACTGGGGGTCAAACCATCCAACTGGCTGGGGAAATTGAACCATCCACTACCCAGACCAGACCTGCCAGCCAGGTTTTCACTCCTTTCCTAAAGTACAGCAACTCCGTCTGCAGGCGTAGCTCTATCGGGAGGAGGTACCACAGGGCCGGAACGGACACCGAGAAGGCCCTCCTTCTAGTGCCAGTGAGATGTGCCTCTCTGGCTGATGACACAACCAGAGAGCCTCTCCGGTCCGCTCTGGTGGACCGGGTAGATGTCCTTGGGACGATGCGGTCTCTCAAGTAACCTGGACCACTACCATGTAGGGCTTTAAAGGTAATAACCAGCACCTTGAATTGCACCCAGAGGCAAACTGGGAGCCAGTGCAGCTCCCTCAGCAGTGGTGAGGCACGGGCATAACGCCCGCATCCCAACACTACTCGTGCAGCTGCATTCTGGACCAGCTGAAGCCTCCGAATGGTCACCAAGGGCAGCCCCATTCATCTAGCCCACAAAGCCCTTGTTGCTCCTGGAAGTAGAAGTAAAATGTGCCAGTATGGGTGCATTTTACTTCTGCTCCCAGGAGCAACAAGGGCTTTGCAGGCCAGATGAATTGGCATCGGGGGCTGCATCCGGCCCCCAGGCCATAGTGACCGGCTCCCTGAACTACGTGACTGGCCCATAGCCTGAAAAATTTGGACACCCTTGCTATAAGGGTTGTTAGTGAATTAAAGGACAAGCTGGGGTGGGGAATATACTGTATAAACCCTTGTACTTTAATATTGCCACGTTATATAGGTGTGTGCAACGCCTCTAAGGCATGTGCCTTCAATCGTTTTTGTATCCCTTTAATGTTTTTACAACTTTTAAATTGTTTTTAAAATTGCCATATTTAATAGCTTTTAGCGGTTTATGTATTTAATTCTTGTTTGTTTTAATGCTATGTGATCCACCTTGAGTCCTTTCACCAGGAGAAGAGCATCATAAAAATGGGATGGATGGATGGATGGATGGATGGATAGATAGACAGACAGACAGACAGACAGACAGACAGACAGACAGACAGACAGACAGACAGATAGATAGATAGATAGATAGATAGATAGATAGATAGATAGATAGATAGATAGATAGATAGATAGATAGATAGATAGATAGATAGATAGATAGATAGCAACCTGAAAGGTAATATCATTCCTACCCTGAAATTTTTTAGAATTTTCTCACCCCCCTAAAGTTTAGATTTATCAGAGGGGAGAGGCTGTGGAGAAAAAGTAGAGAAATAGCTGTTCTGAGTATTCATCCCAGTATTGAGTTATAAATGGCTTAGTGGTTAAGACACTGAACTTGGCAATCATGACACATTCATAGATAACGACATTCGTTGGGGAATTTTGATTATTATTTTCTAGTTAGCAGAGAAGGGACAATGGTGGCAAAGTGGTTAAGACAGTGAATTTAACAACTTGAACGTCAGCAGGTCAACAGTTCAAGACCCAAGTGCTGCATGGTGGAGTGAGCTCCTGTCTCTGTCCCAGCTCCTACCAACCTAGCAGTTCAGAAATTACAAGTAGATAAATAGGTACCACTTTGGTTGGAAGATAAATAGCATTCCATGTACTCTGGTGTCTAGTCATGTCTGCCACATGTCTATGGAAATGTCTGTAGATGCAGACAGTGCTGGTTGTAAACAGAGATCACCACTGAACCTAGAGCTGGATATTACTGGCTTTTGAGCAAGGGCGACTTTTATCTTTACCTATATAACTATACATACTATTCACCACATTATTTAAACATTTTCTTCAGCTTCTCTGGATTGTCTAACCCTACAATCAGGATATCCCTTCCCATATTACCTTATCATGGCAGACTCATATACATTTGTTCATACTGTATTCTTAAACATATGTTCAAAAACCCAATCACATTCAACCCAATCACACAAGGAGGATGTAAGAAAATCTCTTGCTCCCTCTTACCTGAAGGTATACCTGTGCTTATGTGTCTGAAGAAGAGAAGCTGAGAAAAATCAAACAAGCAAATGAAACCACAGGAATTATCTCTCCTACTCACTTTGCCTAAGGATCAGTAGCTTTGTTTTAAGAAAACCCAGTTTTATTTGCCATGCCTACCTCAGCAAAACAGATAAACTCTAGCTTCATGAATCATGCTGTGGATGGAAAGCAGCAGAATTCAAAGGACTAAGAGTTTTAATCATTGTGTCATACTTTTATTAAATCTTCAAAGCATTAAAGCAGTTCCACTTTAATAATATGGTTCATGGGGTGTTTGAGAGAACAGGAGTGTATTCATTCACTGTTGCTATGTCGCTACCTTCTACTTCCACAGCATCTCTGCCGTGTTGCCCGTGTTGCTAGAGAACAGATGGACAGGTTTTTGACATGTAGCCACCATTTCAAACCTATAAATAACGATTATTTATTTATTTATTTATTTAAAAACTGCGTCATATAGATTATATACAAATTCATTGCCAACTCTTGTAAAAAAAACAAGGCAAAGATAAAAGGTATCATATAAAACTTTTATGAAAATGAGACACAGGAATCTGCTCTCAGACACCTGAGGAACTCTTTTAAATAAATAAATAAATAAATAAATAAATAAATAAATAAATAAATAAATAAAGTGTGTGTACCTACCATTGTTGGAGCAGTTTGATAAAATGTAAGATTGCACTTGAAATATCAGGCAAATTCACACATCCGTGTTCTAGTAGGCACTAATATGCTAGAGTCGATTGTTCAGATTTGTGTGAGGGATAGGCCTTTGTTGCATGAAGGTGGGTTAAGTTCCTCTCTGCCATTTGTTGATCCACTTTGAAACCAATGGAATTCACTTTGCCATTCTGCTGAGGTCAGCAGCTCGTAGGGCTAAGTTGCTGCTCAAGGCATCCTGGCTGTATGCCATTTTACAGCCACTTTTCTTCTCCAAAGGATTCCTGAGAGGGAGAGAAATTTCAGTGCAAAAGAAGAAGGTTACGTTGTGTGTGCTTAACTCACTGTTTCATTCAGCTGAGAAAATCTACCCTTTCAACTGCCAAAATCCATCAACAAACATTGATGATGTGAGGACTGGGACAGGCTGGCTTGGCAATTCTGGGTGCTGTAATCCAGACAGAGAGAATAACTTTTCCATACTCTATCCTTCACTTTCATGTGATACACTCTTCCCCTTCTCCAGCCTCTTTTCCTTCTATGAGTTCTAATCCTGTATTCAGCTTATTTCCCATTTATAGGGAGAGTATGTACAACCATTTTGAAACCAAGTGGCTTGACAGTAGCCCATAAAAGGACCTGCAGAGTCAGAACTAGAGGAATGGAAGGGGGGAGAAGGGGGCCTGTTAGCTGAAATATGATCCCATTACATTGAGTGTGAGGAGTGAATTTCCAATTCAATCATAATACAACTGTAATTCAACTGTAATATGTTCCAACTGTCTACATCAGGAGTTCCCAACCTTTTTATACCACGGGCCTGACCATGCCCCCCAGACAGGTGAGTGGGCCTGACCACACCCCCTGGAAGTGGGCACATTTACAACAGCCGTAAATGCTCCCACTTCTGTACTTACAAGAACTGCAGGTGCATTTACGACAGCCCCAGGCACATTTTACAGCTGACATAAATGTGTCTGCTTCCACTTCTGGCAGTGGGCCACATGAAATGGTGGCATTTCATGTGGCCCACTCATAGACACACCCACATCTTTACAAAAACAATCCAACTAATCATGTGGTGGAGAGTGTTTTTGAATTGTTCCATGGTGAAAAAGGTAGAAGCCCCCACTGACCAGGGGTCATATTGGGGACAAAAAGGGCTGGTCTACTTTGAATTATCCTTTGCATCATGTGATCAGGAAAAAATACTTTTAATTCATCCATTTTATAAGCAGAGCAGATCCCACTGTAGTTGATCATCTAATCATAACCTGACTGTACTAATTCAACTTTATCAGCAAATATGCATGTTATGCATCTACGTTACATAAAGATCAAGGCCCTCCCAGATACTAACAAAGTAAAGTAGCTGCCTGAGGGCAAGCAAAAGATTTCACCATCACAAAAGATTCCAACTTCTCCTTTGTCTCAGTCCACTAAATATTTTGTGCCAGCGTTGATAAAGATGGTGAATGAATCACAGCCAAAAACTGATCCACTCCCTTGGCTTTGAGCATTGAAGCAGATTTGGAAGTAGCAGGAAGGATTGCTAATACCACTTAATAGATGTGGGAAGCCTGACTACATATGATACATTGGAGGTGAAATCAAGTGGAGATGGAATAAGGAAATAGTCAAACAGGAAGTGATTCTTAGATAGATTTTTGTTGTTCCTTGTAATCCACTATACCACACCAAACAAAACAGAACTGTGTGGCTTCCAGATTGTGAAATGCACTCCTTTCTAGGCTGTGGTTTGTTTCCACTCTGATTATTTCTAAGGAATAAATACAGTCAAACCTCACATAAAGAGCGACTCGCTTAAAGAGTAACTTGCTTAAAGAGCAGAATTTTCTCTGAATGTTCGCTTCACTTAACAAATAAAACCAACCAAAAACTCACTTAACAAATAAATCGGGGTTTGCAATCCCCCCACAATTGGTCATTTACAATGGTGTTTCGCTTAAATAGCAAACTCGCTTAAAGAGCAGGCTGTGGAACGCATTTTGCTCTTTAAGCGAGGTACAACTGTATATCTTTTGGACTTGCTTATGATGCTAAACCTAGCCCTCCTGTGCTGTTTTTAACCAAAAAATTTTTGCTGATTTTACTGATTTCTATAGGAGCTGTGGTGGCTCAGTGGCTAAGATGCTCACCTTGTTAGCTGGAAGGTCAGCAAGTTGGCAGTTTGAGCCCCAGGTGCTGCATGACAGTTTGAACTCCCATCTCTGACCCAAATTCTGCCAACCTAGCAGTTCAAAAGCAAAAAATTACAAGTACTGTAGATAAATAGGGACCACTTAGGTGGGAAAAGATCTTATGGACACAAAAGGAGCCTCATTCAGGCATCCCCTGAGCGGAGTTTCTCCAGCAAAAATCCTTTCAACCCAGAATAATTTCTGACATGAAATTATTATTATACTGATTTCTACAGTGAGGTTTCCAAGAATTGTTGTGTGGTTCGATGAGGCTATGGGTTTATGCCAAGACAGACAGGCCATATTGAAGAACTTAGACTAAACACAATCCACTGGAGAAGGAACTGGCAACCCACTCCAGGATCTTGGCAAGAAAACCTCATGGACAGTATCAAAAGTCTAAATGATATGAGGCCAGAAGATGTGTCTGTGTCCAATATGCTACTGGGAAAGAGCAGAGGGCAACAAACTCTGCATAATTAAAGTGATGTTCTTCCTAGTAGTAATGTACAGCTATGAGAGCTGGACCATAAGGAAGGCTGAGTGCAGAAGAATAGATGCCTTTGAACTGTGGTGCTGGAGGAGACTTTTGAGAGTCCCCTGGACTGCAAGGAGATCAAATCAGTCAATCATAAAGGAAATCAACCCTAACTGCTCCTTGGAATGACAGATACAGAAGCAGATGCTCAAATACTTTGTCCACCAAATGAGAAGAGAGGACTTCATGAAGAAGGCCCTGATACTGGGAAAGATTGAAAGCAAAAGGAAATGGGGATGGCAGAGGACAAGATGGTTAGGCAGTATTGTTGACACGGTGGATCTGGGCGTACTCTGGAAGATGGTGGATGATAGAGGAGCCTGGCATGCTGTGCTCCATGAGGGTGTGAAGAGTCATACTTGAGTGTACAACCTAACAACAAAAACAAACTGTGAGATTGGTTTATGTGCTTTTGTGGTGTGTTCCCCCCCCCCCCCATTATATGTGGTTTTATTCTTTTAACAAGTTTCTAAGCCGCCTTAAGAACTATTTTTAGTGGAAAGATGGGGTATAAATGTAATAAAATAATAAATAAATATGATCTTGGGACATGAGCATGATTATGATTTGGATGAGAGTCTACCACAGGAGTTTTCAACCTTTTAAAGCTAGGGGCTGGGTCACATTCCCTCAGACAGCTTCAGGGGCCGGATGGCCATTTTGCCCTTCCTCCACCACATGGCACTTCCTGGTGTGGTGGATGGGGGGGGCAAATGAAATGGTGCCATGGGCCACGTCTGGCCCATGGGCCACAGATTGAGAATCCCTGGTCAACCAGGTCAGAAAGTGCATTGCCTGAAAACTTTGAGAAGTATTGCTGCCAGTCAGAGTTGGCAAAACTAGGCTAGATGCTCAGCCAAGAATTGGTGAAATAGTCTTCCAACTATGATTGGACTATGTTCTGTCAACCCTAGTCATCAAAGCCTGTAGTGGAGGATGATGGAATATGGATACGATTATCCTGCTTTAAGTGAATGCCATTGCTGCCATAGGTTCCACCCACAGTTCGGCAGCAATAAGGCAGCTAAATATTAGACAGAGAAGTGGGGATAACACCCATTCCACATTTTTTTCTAAAACTATCCTCTAATAAGAGCCATCTTGTCCACTCCTAAGGGCTCAGAGGAGGTAATAATGAACTAATTATTATGCACCATTACCCTCTGGTCCCTGCCACCAAAAGCCACTATGAAGATCACCATCATTATACTGCTTCTTGTCATTACAGGCCAGACTTTGCCTAGGCAACAGAAAACCAAGAGAGAGTCATAATGAATGTTTATGGGCATGATTTTTGAGTCCTGAAGGTACAGTATATTTTTCCCAATCCCTATCAGATACCAGGGGTCCATCTTCTTGAACAGAATTATTTTTGATGGTTTTAACCACCTGATAATTTTACACACATTCCATTTTCTGATTCTGATTCCTACTAAATCTCTATGTGTCTTATCTTATTTTAAGAAGAGAGTTTGAAGATGTCTGTCTGTCTGTTAGACTTATATGATGCCTATCTGACCAAAGCCTTAGTCACTCCTGCCCTTCCCTATCATAAGATACACTAAAAACAACAGCAGATGAGTGAGAGTAAACTGCATAAAATATGAAATGGGGAGAGGTAAAAGATCCTGAAGAGTCTTTCCGAACAGTATGGCCTTTGTTGCTGAAAATGGACAAATTGCAGCTCATACGGCTGCAGGTTCCAAACGGAATATGTGCACCAAAATTAGGAGGGAGAGAGGAAGACAGAGAGGATTTATTAAAAAAATATTTTCATAAAAGGGTCCTATTCTCTTCACCCTACTTCAAGAGATGGGCAGAGAAAAGAAAGACAAGCAGTTCAGGACTACAGGCAGTTTTATAGATTATCAAAAGGCAGGTCTAGAAACCCTACACTCTATTGTTTTCTCATCTTTTTTTACTCATTTGTTCACTTAAAGTTCAAAATGGTTTTTCTTTGGCTTCATTTTAATGGCTTTCCTAAATTCTTGGAGAGAGGGGTTAGGTGAAAGTGAAGCATTCCAGGCTGCTAGGGCCACTAGTGAGAAATTCCAGTTCCTTGTTCCCAAGAGAGGATATTTCCAAGGCTTCAGCACTCCAAGTGATTCTCTTTCCAAACAGGGGCTAAAACATATTGCAATAGCAAACATTGCTAAATGTGTTTCACTTGCACTTGTTACTTTAAGTACAAGCAGAGCTGCTGTGGAATTAAAATGCTGTTGGTTGCTGTTGCTGCTGTTGTTGAAAGAAAACTACCAAAATCAGATTACAAAAACAGCATACAGTTTAGCATAAAAATGTGAAGGGGTTGGGTATATGCCTGTGGATCTAGAATAGAATGACCCTGTTTTAATCTGTGGCTTGTTGAGGGAAATAACTTTTGCAGATGGCCTGAGCGGAAGCTTTTGCAAATGTTCTGCTTGCAGGGCTAGTGGTTTTGCTGTGGCAAGGATGAGCCTGCCAACAGAAGTCCTGCCACCTTGGGTTGCTGGAGCACATTTTCAGTGCTAAGAATTATTCAAGATGGTGTCTACCTAGTGATGGGATGTCAAAAAAATTCCTACCCCACCGTGATGTCATCACAGTGGGGGGGGGAGCTAATGTCATGATCTCATGGGTGGAGCCAACATCATGATGTCATGACGTTGTGGGCGGAGCCAAAAAATAAAAATATAAAAATAAATTAAAATAAAATAACACACACACACACACACACCTCAACCCACCCACCCACCCAAACAACCACAACACAAACCCGTAAATAACTTAAATAAAAAAATAAAGAAATAAATAAAATAAAAATTAAATAAAAATACACCCACCCACCCAAAACACAAATAAACCACTCACCCACCCCAAACACAAAACACTCACTTACCTATCCCTTGGAAGTGGTGTCACGGTGACTGGGGCTGATGAGCCCCGGGGCTTTGACTCTCCAAGGACCGCCCGCCACCACCGCTGAGCCGCCGAGCTCTCCCGGGGCTGACGAGCCCCCACAGGCACTTCAAGGGCCACCAGCCACCGCTGAGCCCCCCCAGGGACTTGGGGCCAACGAGCCCCCATGGCCTGGGGCCACCCAGCAAGGTGCACCGCCGCCGCCTGCAGCCTCCACAGGCGCTGAGCAGCCGCCGAGGGTTGCGGCCACTGAAGGTTGTGGCTGCCAAGACCCAGGGCCACCCGGCAAGGCAAGCCACCTCCAACTGCAGCCTCCTCCTCCTCCAAGGGCTGGTGCCACCTGCCGAGGCCGCCGCTGAGGGTTGCAGTTGCCACCGCCATTTTTAAAAAATTCTGCCGGTGAGGCGTCTGAACTGGACGCCTTTTAAAAAAAGCACTACCCTCCCAGAGAACCCTCCGGGATTGTTCCTACTGGTTCTGGGGAACCAGTTGGAACTGGCAACATCCTATCACTGTGTTCACCCCATGATGCCAACCCTGCCAAAGTCCTTAGTCACTCCTGCAAAGTTTTAGCTATGCATGCTAGGAATTTTAGGGAGGGTGAAACCTCAAGATTCGAAGCATCACATGCCAAGGAGCTCCTCTCTAATGAGTTGGAAGCAAAGTTTTTATTAACCAGCAAAACTGTAATTCCTGAACATGCATTGGAGGCCATAGGATCTAGATTTTTTTGAGAAAATGGGAATGCATCTATTTTCTTTTGCTAATAAGAATGGAGCAATGGTCTTGAATTATCTGAAAAATTAATTCCGGTTTGTGGGGCTGGTTGGTTGGGAGGGCCATACAAAAAAAGAATACAGTATGTCAAATCCCTGCCAGAGTGGTCTTACCAGTGATGGGCAGCAGCCAGTTTGCACCAGTTTGCTAAAACTGGTAGTAGCTTTTCCCAGTGTCCCGGAGAACCAGTAGCAGCTTTTGGGGGGAACCACCTCAGGGGCTTACCTTTTCACTGGTTCCCCCACCGCACATGAGCACCTACAGTGTTCGGTGTGCATGCACACCTACGGCGCTTGGCATGCATGCACGCCTACAGCGCTCTGTCTGCTTAGCCAAACAGCCATTCACTGCTTGGAGTGTGGCAGCGCAGAGCATTGGGAGGCCACCCACAGCCATCGAGGAACATGTGGCTGCTACTGAGGCCCTTGGTGGCCTCCTTGCTATCCTCCCAAGTGGGGAGAAGGAAGACCAGCTGCTAGCCTGAAGCTTCCTAAAGCCTGCACCCCAGGATAAGTGAGACTAGAAAGAAATTATTACACTTAAGCAGAGTGTGACCATTTGGGGAAACCTTGGGGGGGGGGGTCATTCATATTCTTAAGGCAGGTTTAATTTCAAAGGTTTGAAGCAGGTTCGGCATTCAGGGAAAGAGGAGGAGGAAATAGTAGCATTGTGGCATTTTGTGACAAGTGGTGGTGGTCTTTCATTGTGATGTGATGCTGTGCCTGTGCGTTGCCTTTCCATCCAGCACATCAATATCATTAGTCACATTTCATTGTTTTCCCTTGCTGTACTCCTTCCTCTTCCAGCCCCACGCCCACCTTTGGCTTGATGTTTGTCACTGTAACTAAACCCTCCCCCATGAGCTTCCATCCTCATTTCATCTGACGGGTACCTGTGGCTGGCAGAGCACAACAGAATTTCTATGCCTATGATTTGTCTACTAAAGAATGAATGGGATTTCTACCACTTCAATAGATCAACACTCTACCGTTCTATAGAGATTGCAAATTGTGGGAGGGAAGGAATCTATTGATCTGTTTGATTCTTCCCCCAACTGGACATGCCATTAAGAGCAATTTTAAGGCAATTAGAGACCCACCTGGGTGCTTCAGAGAAGTGTGTAGGACAATTCTTGTGGCCTAGCTGGGAAGATGTGGTAATAATTGTTGTATGAACTGCTATTTCCATCTGAGGACTGAACAGGTGGATGTTACATCTCAATTTGTCACTGAAGCTCTCTTTTTTAGAATCACACAAATATAGAAATCATGGTGTCTGCACTTCCAGCCTTCTTGTAAGAACATCAATTCATATTATCAGCAGCTCCTCTCATGTTAGATGTCCAGCTGTGCAGTTATAGGCTTTTTTCCTGCCAACCTAGCAGTTTGAAAGCAAGAAATTGCAAGTACCTGTACAGTAGATAAATAGGGACCGTTTCGGTGAGAAGGTAAATGGTGTTTCATGCACTCAAGTGTTGAAGCATGCCTGCCACATGTCCACGGAAACATCTACAGATGCAGACAATGTTGACTCTTTGGCTGTAAACAGAGATGAGCACTGAACCCTAGAGTCAGATACCACTGGCTTTTGCACAAGGGTGACCTTTCCCTTTCCCTAGCAAGAAGTGACGGCCAAAATCAACAATGTTTCCTGAAAACTGGTCTACTGTGTTTTCTCCTGAAAATATTTCCACTTCTTAAAATATTGAGATGCATAAATTAATCAGTAATTGAATAAATACATATAATCTCAGTAAAACTGGAGAGTTCCAAAGTTTCAAAGATTTACCACATAGCTATAGCATGTGTATTCTCAAAATTCTGGATTACTAAATACTGTACTGTAGTTATATCAAGGCAGGTTTTCAGGTTCTTTAGAATATTTCTTGATGTGTGAAGGAGGAGGAAGAGGAGGAAAAGGAGGAGGAGGAGGAGATAAATTTTCTTTTTTCAGGCCAGAAGAGATGCCTATTGTTCTTGAAGAAATCAGGTGTCAGTTTGCAAACTTTGCTCTCTTTCTATAGACAAAAACCGCATGACTGGGACTCTCATAGATGGGTCAATTGCCTTGAGCAAGGCACAGAGTTCTCTTCTGTTGATTTAAAGCAGAAGAACAGAAAAAAATAAGCAGACTTTGTCTCAGAAAAAAAATCTAGGTGTCCACACTAATTTAAAACCCAGTTAATATCCACATTGGGAGTCATAGCTAGAAACTGGAAGAGATGCAATTCTCACTGACTGACACCCTGGACAACCATAATGGAAAGGTGATACAGGTACTGTATAGTGTTAAAACAGGAGTACAGTATTGCATTGCCTCCTGTAGGTATAACTGTATTTGCGTACTCAAGGAACCATTGCTGGAAGTAATGTCTGTCTATCTATCTACTGTATCTGCTATTAACCTTTTAATAATATGTCTATCCTGCAGCTGAAGCAGAAGTGGAAATTTCCAGTAAATGAGTCTTCTCTACATATCCAGAGGCTCTTTTAAAATATTCAGCAAGGAAAAAGCAACAAGTTACATCAAGTCCTACATTTCACTCTAACAATGTCCACCAGAGGAATTCACAACAAGATGTCAACAAGATTGGCTAAATAGCTTTCAAAGTAGAGTACAGTAAAACCCCTACTTACGTAAAAAGTCTGTTCCGCAGGCATTTATGTAAATTGGTTTTTTACTTAACTCAAAGCAAATCCATAAGAAAAATGATTTTTTTTATTTCACTCAAAACAAACCCATAGGAAAATTATATTTATGTAAATTGAAGCAACCCCATATAGAAAAAACAAAAATTTTATGTAACTCAAAGCAAACTCATAGGAAAAATAAATTTTTTACATAACTTGAAGCAAACCCATAGGAAATTGTGTTATGTAAATCGGGATATGGTTTTAGTGCAAAAATCATTATGTAAGTCCAATTTTATATAACTTGAGGCATATGTAAGTCGGGGTTTTACTGTATTTGCATAACTCACATGGCTGGAACCCTAAAGATTTCATTGACACTGTTACCTGAAATTTTGGATAAAGCATTATAATTAATCAAAACGTTTATTAAATGCCACATATCACAACACACACACATGGAAAAATAAGGTAGAAGCCAGGAGTTAAATCATAAGATTGGAATGCTCTCAAGGAGGAAGGGGGATTACCCAATAGTCAATAGACTCTGGCAAGGAATGTAAAAAAATAAGGTCCATTGTGTAGTAGGTCAAAGGGTGTGAAAACCGGTTTGTCGGGTTTCTGATAAGCAGAAATTCCTTCACAAAGGAAGCTGAATGACTCATACCTCTGGTTTGATTGAACACTGACTCGAGCGCAATCATAGCTTAAGAGGAAAATCAACATTCTGTGGGGAACAACCCCAAAGTTGACAAACAAAGGCTAAAATGTTGATTTCCCTCTTACAGAGATCTCCATTTAATTAAACAAACAAGACATAATGATTCTAACTCCTTTCTTTGTGTTTCTACTTAAGAGTGACTCAAACGCTGTGATTCATTCATGTCCGGAACATTAACCCACGTTGGAACTGCAATTTCCCGCCTCAAAGCACCATTGGCTATTCCTGTCAACCACAAATATGCTCCTTTGACCTAATGTAAACTCTCTATAACCGGTTTTTTTAGCAATAGCTGTAATCTGCCGCTTTTGTGTAACTAAATTCTCTGACCTCAGAGCTGCCTTTGTTTTATGTTTGCATGTAATTAAAATATGTTAATTGCCTTTCCTCTTTCCCAGTTGCAATCCCCTCTCCCTTGTCACCTAGAAGCTAGTCTAGATAGCAGATATAAGCCCTTAGAGGTGGGTGGGGGAATCTTCTGTTCACCAAATTTTGTGAGCAGGGATCACAAGGGGGGTCTTTTCCTCAAAACGGTTGCGGGAAGGTTAGCTATTTAGAATTATAGGTCTGGCCAGACTATATGCCCGAATAGGCTTTCCTTTGCTTTTGCTCCCAATAAACCATATTTTGTTTTGACCGAAAACCCTGCCTCATTGTAAGTTCTTGGGTCTTTCTAGTACCTCTGCCAGAGAGTGAATCCAATCACCCAGAATTGGGTGACATAATTGGGGGCTCGTCCGGGATGCCTCTGGTTCCTGCAACCTCCTTAAGAGGTGCAGGACACAAAGAGAGGGAAAGAAAAACCAGAACGACCTCCTATTCGAAATCTTCAATCAGGCTTTGAGAGACTCATCTGCGGTTCCGTCTCTGCGACTGAAAACTTCAGGATTGGTAACGTATAATTTTGATTTTGGGGTCCCTTTGAAATTCTTGCCAAGTTAGTTTAAACAGCCAGCTGAACTGACCTTCCCCCGGGTGGCAGTCCGGGTATTGAGAAGCGTGGGTTAGAGTCCCACCGAGAGTGCAACAAGCAGGTTTGACGGACCTGAATTGCACAACAAATTGGGCACTAGTGAGGTTAGCCACCACTAGAAAAGCAAGAGCAGGACTTGTCCCCCTGTGAGCGCCTTTAGTTTAAAAGTTCGGGCTAGTGGGTAGAATCATCACCTAACACTAAGCCTTGTCAAGTGGCAGGGTCCGAGAGACGGGTGGCACCCGGTGAGGATTCGGAAAAGCACGTTGTGGCAGAGTAATTACCTGAGCACACGTGGCCAATTGGCTAGACTGGTCAAGAGAGGAGGTTCGTCGACCGTGAGACCAGTACAAATAGTCTCGAGAGACGGGTGATACCTGGTGAGAGACACCAAGGGAAAGAAACTGTGTGGTCCGCTCCCGCCAGTGCGCTGCGCGGGGTAACTCGGTAAGCACCAAGACCTAGGCCTAAGGCAAGCTATGGGAGGAGCTTTTTGAGAGTTCAGGCTGGGCTGAAAGGAGGAAAAGGCTGGTGGGACGCCACGCAGCAATGTCCTCAAGAATTGGAAGAATTTGGTGGGACCCAAGTCTAAAATTGAGCAAATGGAGGTTGAAACTTTTAAGCACCCAAGACCGGCCCCTTTCAAAGGGACCTGAGGCCCGCCTGGCCTAGAGAAGGCAACTTAAGTTTAAGGCACCTAAAGGAATTTATTAGAAGGCTAGAAGTGAGTCTGAGGAGATCTGGGGACTCGGAGCACGCAGCGCTCTCCGTGAGGCTGCACCCACAAAACCTTGAACGATACCCTTGCGAGGGCAATCTTTATATTGTAATGGGAGAAGGCTAATCCTCCTCCCAAATTTGGGGTCCCCCAAAGTATAGAGAGGCAATTGAGGAGGATTGAAGAGGACCGTTTTGGGTCCATTGCACCTTCTGGCTCCTTAATTCCTCAAACCCGCTGCTCATGGTATCCTTGTAAATCTGGGGCGCCCCCTCAGCCCTTAATGCCCACCACCCCTGCCAGCAAAAGGAACAAATCCAGTCGGGAGAGTCTGGGGTCCGTAACTTTGCAGCCCCCCCACCCAGGTTACAGTGGGTTAAACCGCAGAGGTAAACCTACTGGACCTCTCAGACATGCCCCAGCGGGGCATGTTGGGAAGGGGAGTTGTAGAAGAAATCGGACCTTGGGAACAGATGGAAGTTCCTGGAGTTGCAGGAGTGAGCGGGCTGAAAGGAATGATGGAAGGCACCCTTAGTGAAATAAGGAAATCATGAGGAAAATTGGGCACTATAAAATCAAAAAGAAAAAGGTAAAAATTAAAAGCTCGAATTGAAACAAACAGTGAGCCAATCTCAATGGACTCGTTGGAAAAGGGAAAGCTAGGACACAGTAAGCAGAACAGGACCCCTCAGCCAAAAGAGAAAAGGGAAGGAGAAATAGTTTATTGCCATCCATCCCTGCTAGCTGAGTGGGGGGTGCTAAATAGAGCAGAATGAAAAAGAGTAAACCAGAACAGAAAAGCATTTAAAATTTGAGCCCACTGCAATCCATTCAGGCTGAGAGGCTTGAAGGGGACAGCAGTCATAGATTAAACAAAGGGTTAAGGTAGCCCAGCACCCACATAAATTAACTTGTCCGTTGTTTCTAAAAGGCAAGCCCCAATTAAGTTAAGGCAATCTGTTAAAGTGTAACTGAATTCGAACACAGGGCAGCCCAAATTGGAAGAATCCCAGGCTATTGCCATAAGAGGCAGCCTGGGAATGGCTTATAAGAATGATTAGCAATAAGATTAAGTCATTGTGCCCAGGTGGCAGGTAATTCCAGCCTCCTGAGAACCACAGTAAAACATGGCCCTTAAGGTCTGAGAAAGCATGGCATTTTCCCTTGCTTTTCTAGCGATTGCGTGGAACATTGCAGGAAAAAAGAGGTCTAATACACAGTTTGAAAACGGAATGAATGTGTAATATATGTAAATATGCATGCATGTATGATGAATGAATGAATAAGGGTACCCTGGGTGTGTGTGTGAACGAAATAAATGTGTGCCTGCATTTTTGTGATGTGTAAATAATGAGGACTAGGAACTTAGAAAATTTAAACTGCCATTGTGAGGTATTAACATGCTCTGCAGAAGGCTTTAAAGGGGAAGGAAGCATGTCCTTAAGAAGTTATGCTTCCAAAGAGTACCCAGGCCTGATGCATGCTGGAGATGTGGCAGATCTGTATATATGTGTATTGTAAAAAGTATATAAAAAGTATGGTTAACAAAATGATGTTATCCCTTTCTCTGTCTAGTTTAAACTTTAAGACAGAGATTGGAAATGTATAAATCGGGATTATTGTTGTCCTTTAGATTGGGACATGGCAAAAGTATTATAAGGCTAGTGAATTAGCAACGCTCAAATGCATTGCTGCCTTTTAAATAAGGCTCGAAATCGAACTAAGTAAGTATCAGAAGTTACAGGAAAATCCCTTTAAAAGGGACCCAAAGGAGAATTGAGCAGAATTTGAAACAAAAACGTAGGTAGTTCAAGCAATAAAGGCTTTGGAAATTAGGAATTAGAACTTAGAAACAGTGGGAAGATACAGTTAATGAAATAGAATTAATCGAAAACAAATAAATTGACATAATGACTGGTATATCTATAAAATTGAGATTGGCAAGGGTTGGAAATTGGGATGGATTAATCAGAAAGGTCCCTCTTTCCCATACAAAGCCAACTGCAACCAATATGTGTTTGAAAATGCATTTGCTTTTAAAGAAATGGCTTCCAAAGTAAAAATTCGGACTTTCCATAGAACATGTGCAGAGTGCAAACATTGTAGCACTGCAGAGAAGTTAAGAAATTGCCTCCTGCTGAGAAAAAAAAACAAAAAACATTCCATTCACAATAGCCTGAAGGGGGGAAAGCGGCCCCTCCTTCCTCTTCCACTAAGCTTGGCCATCAGTTGAATTTCCTGCTTGGCCACTAAAGTAAACAGAGTCGCATACTGTCTAAGATTACAGGCATATGCACTGCCCCACCCAAATTCTGATTCCACTGCCCTAGTTGGCAAAGAAATGGGGACTTTTCCTTCCTTTTCGTTGTGCCTCAAATTAATCTGTGTCACCCTGCTGTCCCAGCAAGGCTGACAAATATGAAATAAGGAGCCTCATCTGATGAAAGGCTAATTTTAAAACATAAGTTTGCTACCTGGCCATACGCCCCACATATGGATGAAATTTAGGGTACTCCCCGCAGGCAGAATTGGCCTGCACAAAATATCAATGCAAGAAGGCAAATCACCTCAACCACCCTTTTACCCGGCTTCATTTAAAGTGCTCAGCTCAACCTGGCAATATTATAATTGAATTGGAAAACTTGCAGATAGGCAAGGGACCCCAAGAAAGCCTTCGGAGCAAATCCTGGAGTTCTGGGTGACCCCAGTGTCTGTCCCGAGAAAGGGCATGAAGATAGCGGAAATGGAGGTTTTGGCTTGTCTTTTTCCCTGGGAAAAAAGACAATTGGAGTCTCACTTGAGAACCCAGTTTTGTGGGAAGGGGGGCCAAGAAGCATCTGCCTAAAATGCAAAACCGTATTTTGAAAATCTGGCCCACATCTTAAAAGGGCCATGCTAACTCAGAATTTGGTTTGTCTGGTGTATACCTTAACAGTCTCTAAATGTGGCACGTGGAGACCCATTTTCAGAAATAAAAGGAGATATGGCCTAGTAGGAAAATAATGGATATTAAATAAAGGGGAACCTTTAATGTGTGGTACAGGGGAAATGGAACATTGTCCTGTATAATCGGATACTTGCTTAAACAGAGGGGCTATGCATGTGTTATAATCTGGATAAGTTTAAATTGGAAACTTGGAATCATGTCTGTGCAAAGCTCTGCTTGTCTGAATTGCTTTAAAGAAGGAAACTGCTGCTCCATAGTGAAAAGTTAATTTGAACATAAACCTATTAAAACCTTTTGAAAACATATGCATTTCTGAAATGGTTGCTGTAAATTTGATTTTGTATAATGTGGCTCAATACACACATGTACTGGGGTTGAATTAACTGAATCGCAAAAGCCCCAGGAAGCACATTTGATTTTCGATCTGAAAAAGAAAAAAAAATGCTTTTAAAAATTGTGATTCAAACCCAGGACCTTGCAACAAGAGTTCCGGAAAAAGGTGGGAGAAGTTTTGCATAGTAAATAAATAAGCACATAGTAGCTTGCTCCTTAAGAGCAGCTGTAAGCCTCTAACATCACAAAGAATGGCTGCACAGTCAAAAGTAATAAAGCTAAATGTTTTTATTTCTGGGCAAACTCCCTGTCAAAATTTCCCTTAAGGAAGGCAGGAGAGGTGCCCTGCCCCTGCATAGCCTGTTCTGTCATTGCATAGCTGTATTTTGTCTTGTCTGCATGTATGTTGTGTGAGTGGCTTCTGAAGATTGTTGGAACATCGCACATGGGAAATTTCCTCTCATCCTACTAAGTGCACAATCTCAAGGAAATTTGAGTGTCCCTATGCACCGTTCCCAGTTAAGAATCCTAGTTAAAGAAACTGAACCATAAAGATTGCTTTGCAACTCCAACGATAAAGTTATTTCAGAAACATCTGCAGTGCGTTTGTTAAACCCTCATTCTTATTATACAGGATGCCAGAAGGAAAACAGGGTAAAGGTAAACAAATAGATTTCACAATGAGGCCAGTTTAGAAATTAATTAGGAGACTCCCAGACTCACAAAGGGGAGGGGGAGGCTGAATTTGGTAGGGAAGCAGCACCTTCCTCAGATCAGATGGGAGTGAAACAATTGTGTACTCAAAGTATTTAATTTGGTTTACATTGGTTTGGGCCAGGAAGGTAAATTCCTGCCTCTAAAAAGCACTCACAGTTGCAATTGGATCATGCATTAGTGGCTTCTGGAGTAAGTATGGGGTTTGCACAATAAAAGCCCTCTTCTCCTACTAAACCTGGAATCTTAAGGAATTCCCTTACATAAATCCATAGGGAACAGTGAATGCAATGGAAGCACATTGAAAACATGAGTGGTTGTCGTTTATTGTTACTAGGGTTAAGGAATAAAAGTTTAAAAAGTAAATGTGGGAGGGTTTTGGGGAGATGTGTTGTGTTTTCTCTCCCTCACTACAGGAAAAAGCTAAAGATGTGGAAGCCCTGTGTTGGATCCCGAAAGTGAACGGATGACAGTGCTCCAGAGCATGTCTAAAATTCAATGGAGGAGTATCATGTCTTTTATTATTAGTATTCCTACCACCTCATTTCTTCTCGACCCCCCCTTCTCTCTCTCTCTCTCTACCTCTCTCTCTCTCTCTACCTCTCTCTCTCTCTCTCTAAAGTATTGCTAGCAAACTGTGTTCCTGTATTTTCTTTAGTTTAAATTTCTAAACATGTGTAGAATGTATAAAATGTTAGGATGTTCATTTGGTAGTTTGGACAACCCCCTTATTTTAAATGGATGTGCTGCCTAAATTTAACAGCAAGCAGGCAGAAGAAACCATCCACAATCTTACCACTGAGAGTAAAACACTGGGTTTTCACTGGGGAATTGGCTAATTGGCCTACTCCCAGATGTTGGAAACATTTATTCATAGCGGGGTTTGGGATTGTTGTAGTTATAATTCTAATTTGTGTGTGTGTGCCCCTTTTTGTAATCCCTGAGAACGCTGTACCAGGGCCCCCGGGGGGGGGCATACCACATCAGGACCCACTCAGTTTCGACGGAGAATCTCTCTCAAAGATTCCTGTCAGAAATCCCAGATTGCTTCTAGAAATCTTTTCAAAGATTATCCGCCGAGAGAAAAGGGAAGGAGTGTTACCTGAAATTTTGGATAAAGCATTATAATTAATCAAAACGTTTATTAAATGCCACATATCACAACACACACACATGGAAAAATAAGGTAGAAGCCAGGAGTTAAATCATAAGATTGGAATGCTCTCAAGGAGGAAGGGGGATTACCCAATAGTCAATAGACTCTGGCAAGGAATGTAAAAAAATAAGGTCCATTGTGTAGTAGGTCAAAGGGTGTGAAAACCGGTTTGTCGGGTTTCTGATAAGCAGAAATTCCTTCACAAAGGAAGCTGAATGACTCATACCTCTGGTTTGATTGAACACTGACTCGAGCGCAATCATAGCTTAAGAGGAAAATCAACATTCTGTGGGGAACAACCCCAAAGTTGACAAACAAAGGCTAAAATGTTGATTTCCCTCTTACAGAGATCTCCATTTAATTAAACAAACAAGACATAATGATTCTAACTCCTTTCTTTGTGTTTCTACTTAAGAGTGACTCAAACGCTGTGATTCATTCATGTCCGGAACATTAACCCACGTTGGAACTGCAATTTCCCGCCTCAAAGCACCATTGGCTATTCCTGTCAACCACAAATATGCTCCTTTGACCTAATGTAAACTCTCTATAACCGGTTTTTTTAGCAATAGCTGTAATCTGCCGCTTTTGTGTAACTAAATTCTCTGACCTCAGAGCTGCCTTTGTTTTATGTTTGCATGTAATTAAAATATGTTAATTGCCTTTCCTCTTTCCCAGTTGCAATCCCCTCTCCCTTGTCACCTAGAAGCTAGTCTAGATAGCAGATATAAGCCCTTAGAGGTGGGTGGGGGAATCTTCTGTTCACCAAATTTTGTGAGCAGGGATCACAAGGGGGGTCTTTTCCTCAAAACGGTTGCGGGAAGGTTAGCTATTTAGAATTATAGGTCTGGCCAGACTATATGCCCGAATAGGCTTTCCTTTGCTTTTGCTCCCAATAAACCATATTTTGTTTTGACCGAAAACCCTGCCTCATTGTAAGTTCTTGGGTCTTTCTAGTACCTCTGCCAGAGAGTGAATCCAATCACCCAGAATTGGGTGACAACACTTTGAATCATATTGGCTGCAAACTGAGGGGAGTAGATTTGATAGGAGAGCTAGGAATTATTAACTCTTTTGCAATTATTGAACTGGACCCCTCACTTCTTTGTGTTCTCTAGTCTAATATACAATTACTGTATGCTGCTGCCAGTAGAACACGAGCCACACCAGAGGGAGAGAAAATACAGTACTCTAGATTCATAGCACTGTTTACTGCATTTTGCAAAGCTGTGTGATACACTTTTCCCTCTCTAATTAGCCTGAGACTGTTTGGTAGGGGATGATTAATGGGAGATCCTAAATCGTCACATGTGTAACATTCTTCCCTTTGTTTTCTTTCATGTGTTCCTTTTCTTCCCTCTTAGCTAAGGGCAGGATATGCTTCTGAGGGAATAGCAGTTATGGAGAGCCAGTAAAGCAGCTGCCTGAGGCAGCAGCTGTGGTGTGTGAAGAAATAGTATTATTAGCAGAGAGAGCTGTGTATGTGGCACATGGTTGGTCCTTCAGCCCATAAGCTAATCTTTTGTCCCAGGGTGCAGAATAGCATTGGTGTTCAAAATGAGAGAAACATGAAGGAATTCCAATGAAGGAGCGAGGCTGAGAGCTTGATGACACAAAATATTTTTATCAGTTTCAACAAGTTGCTATAAAGTTATTGTTACTAGAACCCAGGGTTTCTGGAAAAAACATTGTGCTTACTTTAAATTTTTTTACTGCTTTTTTGTATTTATATCTAGTTTTAAATTACAAAGTGAATGTGCTTGGAAAGGCTGGCCACTCTTGCAGTGGGGGATAATGCCTAGTCACCCATGTCAAAGAGTCCATTGCCAGTCTAGCTGGGTTCTGTCTGGTGGGTGCCATCTTTTTCTCTGCACCAGGGAGCCAAATGTCTCAAGCCAGTTATGTACAACTGTGACGTGTCACTAGAGCAAAAGAAATGGGGCTTCAGCCCAACATCAACACACAGCAGACTCTGCAGCAGTTGTCATCTCAGCTGTCTGTCTCCTTATCTGGGCTCACTGCAGGTCTGAAAATCTGCCCTGGATCCAATGCATGAAATGACTAGGGCTGTTTTACTACAAAACAAAATACTATTAATAGAAGAATGGAAAGTGGAATGCAGAGATAGCCAGACAAGGCAAGAAATTTATAACAAATTGAACCTAAACTGGCTGCAAAGAATCCAAATGGACAAATAGAATAAAAAGATTAGAAACAGCATAATACAAGTAAGACAGTTGATGACAATTGAAGATCTTATAATTGAGTTAAGGTATGAATGTAAAAAAAATTCCAAGGGATTGTGAGCAAAATTTATCAAGAGTTGAACTTTTAATAAGGGAATACAAAAGCTATTAAGACAAGAATGGGAATCAGAACTAGGAATGACAATAAAGAAAAATAATTGGGATAAAAATGGAATCAATGGCTCATGAGATCATTGTGTATAAAAGAAAAAGAACATAATAGCAAACTTTTATGGAGATGGTACTTCACTCCAGTAAAATTACATCAAATGAAAAGTAACTTATCGGACCAATGCTAGAAGTACAAGTCAGAAAGAGGATCATATCTGCATGTGTGGTGGGGATGTCGATACATAAGAAATCTATGGGATATAATAGAAATGGAATTAGGAAAAATATTGAATACACCAATTAAATTGACACCCCAAATTGCTCTGTTATGAGAGACAGACGATCTTAACATTGATAGTAATAGAAGAGAATTGTTACTTACTTTGTTGATGCTGACCAGACAATTTATAGCTAAACATTGGAAGGATGGGGTGACAATTAGTAAAACCAGCTGGTGCAGTGAGGTATGGCAGTTAGCACTAAATGAGAAATTAACTACGGAATTATATGTGAGAAAAGGATATACAGTATAAGTAAAAAAAAGCTTCTGGGAAATTCAGAGTGTATTTGTTGATTTTGCTTTGACAGAAGAAAACAGCCATAAACCAGATCTGGAAATGCGTAAATTTTGGGAGAATTAATCACAAGGAGGTCTATTCTGAGAGCATTTACAAATTCCATTGTACAGCATGGGTGCATTATTTGTATCATTTGTTTTGTATTATTTGTAGTATATTGTCTTTATTTGTATTATACTGTCTCAACTCGCTAAATGTATTGTGATTGTATTGTTATAATATCGTAACTTTTTAAAAATAAAAAAATAAATGACTAGGGCTGGGAACCACCATTTTTACTCCTCACAGTGCCTTCAGACATCATCATCTAAAACAGGGGTTCTCAACCTACAGCCTGCTGGCTGGATCCGGCCCACAGCACCATTTCATCTGGCCCTGCCCTTGCTCCTGCTGCCATCACTGCCATCTTATTCCCCTTCACCTGGTTTGGTGTGTCCCTAACACCACTCCATAGTAGGGTGGATGTTGTAAGAAGGCTTACAACATCCACCTTGCTACGGATTGGCGTTAGGGACACGCCAAGCCAGGTGGAGGGGAAAAGGACGGCGGTAGAAGCAGCAGACACATGTGGCTGCCTGCGTCTTTCCCAGCTGCCACTCTGGCTGAGTGTGGGCAAAGACAGGCAGGACCCCTCCTTCACCCATGGCAGGCTGGTAAGCAGGGAAGTGGAGGTGGTAGCATGTGGGGGGGGGGACTGTTTGAGAGCCAGAGTGTTTGCAGTGGCAGTGGCAGCAGTGTGTGGGGAAGTGTTGATGAGCCTGACTGGTGGCATGGGGGGAGTGTTGGCAGCGTTGCGGCATGGGGTGGAGTATTGGCAGGTGGGACTGGTGGCGTGGGGGGAGTTTTTGTGGTGGCAGTGGGGGGACACCAGTCTGGCCCACCGTCTGAGGGGGCATGATCCGGCCCATGGCCTAAGAAGGTAGAGAACTCCTGAACTATAACATCCACAGTCCTTCAGAGTGACATGATATCGACCGTATTGTGAAAAATTCAAATAGGGCCTCGGGATCTTTCAGGACTTGCCACAGAAGTGTGACAATTATACCAATTGACATTAGAGTAGTCTACACACACATGTAAACACACACATTGACATCCATATACAGTACAGTAAAACCTCGCTTAAAGAGCACCTTGCTTAGAGACTAAATCGCTTAAAGAGCAGAATTTTATCTGAATGGTCGCTTCACTTAACAACTAAAAACCAACCCAAAACTTGCTTAACAACTAAATGGGGGTTCATAATCCCTGCCGCCGCCACCAGAAGTCACAATTGGTCACTTACAATGGTGTTTCACTTACAGACCAAACTCGCTTAAAGAGCAATCCTGTGGAATGCATTATGCTCTTTAAGCGAGGTACAACTGTACAACCTTCCAACATGGGAAGCAAATGATCAGCTCTAGAAAACTCCCCAGTGAGTTCTTGTTGAATGTGAGGTTGGATTATGACAACAGAGAGGCACAGTCACCGCATGACTCTTGTTTCCTAAGAAGCTATATAACCCTGTCTAGCCCTTGGTGAATTGATTTCCCTGATCTGCCTTTCAAATCACCAGAAGTCTACTGCTAATTCCAGAGACTGATGAAGGGTCAAAACAGCTTCTTCAAATTTAGGTGGAAAGGAGAAAACTTGAGTTGAGTTCACAAATGTATTGGATGACACTCAGTCCAACTCTAGCCTAACCCGCTGTTCAGAGCAAGATACAGTGATAGTGTTCCTGAGAGAACCCTCCAACGTCTGCTAAATTACGTTCACTGGAAGAGATATTGTGCAAGAGAATCATAACAGGGGTGGGAGGAGACTAGCTGGAAAGCGTCTGAGCTTTCGCCCTGTTGTTCTCAAGGTCACTGATTCACACAGAGAAACTAATTTCCCTGTATTTTTACACTGGAAATATTTCACCTAAAGGCACACCTTATCCTGTATACAGAAATGTATCAGGGGATTATTTTTCACTTGGTAATTTTGCATATGGTAGATTGCTATTTGGTTCTGGACAGTAGAGATTATGTTCTTACCAATTATGTATTTTATTTGTTCAGGAAATGCATTGATGAAAGTGAAAGGTGACCAGCTGGGTGGAGTTTGCAACTGATTAATTAAAGCCAGGTGACATTTCTGGCAGAGAGGACAGATCAGAGAATAAACTGATAAGGCTTGGGTGCTTATTCAACCAGTCGTTGACAGGCTCCTTTGCATTACCCAGGTTTGTGCTCTAATAGAATAAATTGAGTTTTTAAATGTGGTGTATGTTCATCTCTGTATGGGTTTTATAAAAGTTGGAATAGAGCAATAATGACACAATTGGGCAGCTGTTTTCAGCTGTGGAAGATTGCCAAATGTCAAATAACAAGTTAATGTATATTTTATTGGAAATATAATCAAAATGATTTTTTAAGTGCTGTGCAACTGATGACATGAAAAAAAGGTAACCTTAAGATATTAACTATTACAATAACCTGATACAATAATATATAAATAAGCATACAATATAAATCTCAAAGTACAAAATGAACATCTGCATGTTCTGGCTATTTTTGTGTGTTTCTTAAGAATATGTGTAAGAATACATAACACAAAAAACAACTTGTCATACTTTTATACAAATGTTCTAACAAATTCCTATTCTGTAGAGATAGATTTTAAGAGACTAACAATCACAATTTTGGAAATTCCTGCTCTAGGAAAGGTTTTGCATAGGGTCTTGGGAGACACACTTGAATTTGTAATGTTTCACATCCACTGGCAATATTTGAAGTAAAACGGTGGCCCCAGAATGCTGGCTGATTTGATAATTACCCCCCCCCTCTTAATTATTTAAAATTGTTTACATTTTTACCAGATTGTTCAGGGGTTTGTTGCTGAAATTTATTGTTGGGATTGTTGTTGTTTTTTAATGTTTTGTTCTGCAATATTATGTAAGCTGCCCTGAGTCGCTCTGCAAGTAGGGCGGCATATAAGTATGAATAAATAAATAAATAAATTATATATTGTATGAGGCTATTATAATAGTTAATATCGTAATGTATCATAAAAATTAATATCCAGTGGTGGACTCAATATTTATTTATTTATTTATTTATTTATTTAATCATATTTGTATGCCACCCTCCTCACAAATGACCAGGGCGGCTAACACGACATTAAAAAAACAGCAGTTAAAACACAGAATAAAAATTAAAAGATTAAAAAGAGATTTAAAAGATTTAAAAAGGAGATTTACAAAGAGATTCATCAAGAGAGAAGGAGTCAAACAAGCTAGCAGGCCAAGGTGACAGTCTGGCTTGTACCCCATATCTGTCCTCCCAGCCAGGTCTTAACACCCATTCTGAAGGGCAGCAACTCCATCAGCAGATGCATCTCAGTTGGCAGGAGGTTCCACAGGGTCAGAGCGGACACAGAGAAGGCCCTCCTTCTGGTGCTAGAGAGATGTGCCTCTCCTGCCGATGACACTACCAGAGAGCCTCTCCGGTCCGCCCTGGTGGGACGGACAGATGTCCTAGGGGTGACGCAGTCTCTTAAATATCCTGGCCCAATACCATATAGGGTTTTAAAGGTAATAACCAGCACCTTGAATTGCACTCGGAGGCAAACTGGCAACCAGTGCAGCTCCCAGAGCAATGGTGAGGCACGAGCATAATGCCTGCACCCCATCACAACCTGAGCAGCCGCATTCTGGACCAGTTGCAGCCTCCGAATGGTCACCAAGGGCAGCCCCATGTAGAGTGCATTACAAGAATCAAGTCTGGAGGTAACCAAAGCATGTGTGATCATGAGCAAGCAGTCCCTATCTAGGAGTGGGCGTAACTGGCGTACAACACAAAGTTGTGCAAAAGCCCTCCTGGCCACGACTGCCACCTGCTCTTCGGGCAGGAGTTGTGAGTTCAGAAGGACTCCCAGATTACCCACCAGGTCTGTTTGGGGCAAAACTTGGATGGGTGGGGCCAGCCAGAATTTCTGCTACTGGTTCTGGAGAACTGGTGCAAACCTGCTGATGTCCACCACTGTTAATATCTTTATACATTGTTAATATCTGAACTAGATCTCTCTCTCATTCTCCCACCCCTCTCACCATACATAAGGACAAGATGGTGGCCTTTGCCATTTCCTATATGGAAGTTGATTGAACTGTTAAACTAATCTTTCTTCAACACTAGTAATAGGGTTGCGAGTTCAATTGTATCCCATTCCCTGAGATTTTAGGGTCTAACTCAAGACCCTTATGATATCACAGGGCAGGCCTTTTGATGCCACAGCATCTGGACTAGCAAAGATTTGAAGAGGGGAAGTTTTCTCCTAGGCTATGTTCTACTACTGGCAGCGCTTGTGTCACAAGAAGATGGATGAGTGATGATGCCAGAGCATCATTCCATGTTTGGTTCCCAATCGTAAAATGTGCCCAGCCTCCACGTGCAAAAAAACTTAGAAGCAAGGAGAGGGAATGGGTTAGAAGAAATGGGACACAGGCCTGCAGTCCCACATGCCCATTCAAACAATGCACACACTAACACCTTCCTGCTGAGCCAGAAAGCCTTTGTACTAACTGGCAATCTAGGGAGATGGGTATTTGGGTTTAAAGTTACTTTACACATAAAGATAAGACTCATTCCTCATCCACTGCTGCTCACCCTGGCACTGACTCACTACCGAAAGCCATGGAAGAAGGGTGATTCCCTAATTCTTCACTTAGCAGAAAGAGCCTCCTTGAAGATTGTGGTAGTTTTGAAACACAATCAGCAATGCCCTGGTAACGGCAACTTTATGTCACCAGCTAATCTTTCTTACATTGGGTCAGGTGAAAGAAACTGCAGAATGAACTCACCAAAGGGTACTTTCATTTGGGGAGTTTCATGTCTGGCCTAGACATGGAAGAAGAAGAAGAACTTTAGTGGTGGGGCTAGCATTTCTCATGGCACAAAAAGAGCAGCCACTAACTAGCTTAGGTGATATGGCGTGGCCCATGTGGGCCATTTGGTTCTCTCAGTTTCAAAATCAGGCAGCTGCTTCCTGCCTTGCTCCCATATCTGCCTGATAATGGAGCAGAGACTATTTAGACATACAGTATATACTGTATATACTTGAGTATAAGTTGGGGTTTTCAGCCCCCAAAATGAGGTCCAAAAATGGGACTCGACTTATACTTGGGTCAATGTAAACACACAAAAACATACCCACACAAATGTCTAAATTAATTAATTTTGCTGTATTTTCATATATTTTATTTATTGAAACTTACTAAAAGCTGCTGTATTTTCCACCCCTGACTTATAATCAGGCCAATCTATTTTCCTAGTTTTAGAGATCCAAATTAGGTACCTCAACTTATATTCGGAACAACTTATAGTCGAGTATATACAGTATATAATGATGGCAGCGATGGGATGTAACAGGCTCTCACTAGTTCTCCAGAATGGGTAGTAACTTTTCCCATTGTCCTGGAGAACCGGTAGCAGCTTTTGGGGGGAACCACCTTCGGGGCTTACTTTTTCACTGGTTCCCCCACTGTGCATGTGCCAAGCACTTGGTGTGCATGCACGCCTACAGTGCTTGGCACGTATGCATGGCCTCCTTGCTGTCCTCCAAAGCAGGGAGGAGGAAGAGAAGCTGCTAGCCTGAAGCTCCCTATAGCCTGCTCCCCAAGGTAAGTGACTCACCTTTGGATGTGGTATGTCTGTGTGTATTTTAATGTGTATTTAATACCTTTACCTATATTGACGTACTACCACAGTTCCTAAAAAGGCCTGACGGCCTGGCTTGGGTTTTTTAAGCAAAGTCTTGGAGTTACCTCATCAATAAGCTACACCTGTGCTGTTCCAAGTGCTGTTCCAATTGGAGAACCCTTAAGGAGGTACAACTGTTTTACATTTACATTAAGGCATATTATCCTAGAAAACTGGTTAGGCAAAGACTTAGTACCTAACTTCTTTAACTGTTGAAAAGTTTCAAAATGAAACCATCTTGTGGTGAGTTCATTCTGTAGTTTAATGTATTTTTTATTTTATTTATTTTATTTATTTACGGGTTTGTGTTGTGGGTGGGTGTGTGGGTTGAGGTGTATGTGTGTGCTTATTTTTATTTTATTTTATCATTTTGTATTTTTTCCTTTGGCCCTGCCCACATCATGACATCATGTTAGCTCTGCCCACACTGTGATGACGTCACGGTGGGGTAGTAAAATTTTTGACATCCCACCACTGAACGATGGGCTCTGCTCCATCATCAGGCAGATATGAGAGTGAGGCAGGAAGCTGTTGCTGTCCATTATGTTATATCTTTTATGCCTAGTTATACATGCAAAGGTGTGGTGGTTACTGCTGCCACAGTGCTCCCAGCAGCTGATTGGAGAAACTTGCTTGGTATGCATTGCTGCTTTCATTTCTTGTTCTATGTTAGTTGTATGCTTGTAGGAAGATTTATCTAATAAAACTTTGTTTCTTACCATCCACTTATTGCCTCAAGATACTAAGATCCAAGGCCTGGCCAGCTTGCTTAGCAATACAGACCCATTTTCAGCTGTCCTTGAGATGGAGTCAATCAGCTGAGAAGGGCTTCTGATGATCTACGGCAACAGATCTTCACGGATTTGCTGGAACCCATATCAGATGCCCTATAGATCTCTGTGGAAAAGCTTGCAAGGATTTCAGCTTGATCCACTAATCAACTGGACTTCTTCTCAGCTGATCCACAGTAATCTTTTTAAAAACATTTATTCGAATTAACAATATGTCTCTTGAAATTAATTTTTTTTAATTGCCATTGTTAATTGGCAGAGACAGCCCAGCTGATGATGGGGTGGAGGTGGGGAAATAAACTGACACACAGGGGACATACATCCCCAAACAATTTATTAATGCAAAATAAATGACCTCTGGCAAGTACAGTGGAACCTTGTATAACAAATGCCTCCTATAGCGAAAAAATCGCATAACGAAAAGAAATGGAAAAACATGGCACCTCGCCTAACAAAAATTTTCGCTTTGCAAAAATAGAGCTCCCTATGGGGGAAACTCATATACTGTATGTAATGAATTTTTCTGTTATGTGAATTGGCGTCCCGATGGGGAAAACTCACATAAAGAAAATTTCTATGGGAAAATTCACTCAGCAACATTTTTTCATTATACCAGTTTTCCATAGAAATTTTTGTTATACAGTACAAGGTTTTCCACTGGAATCATTGTTATAAAAAAAAATCATATAATGAAAAAATTGCATAGCGAACAGCCTTGTGGAACGATTTTTTTTTCATTATACGAGGTTCTACTGTAGTTCAAAATAACCCGTTTGCGGCCATACTAATGTTGGTTTACCTGTGCACTGTGTGTAAAAATAAATCAATTTTCACACATGCACCCTGTGATCTTCAACCCTTAAAGCAATTTCACCTGTGCTAACTTTGACAAAATGGTAGGGTGTTTTGCCAATGTAAGCAATTATTAACTCAGGTGATGAACATGGTGTGAGTCAATGATCCTGGTGAAAACTAAGAATATGTTAGGTAGGAATGATGTAGAGAAAGGAGACAGCGTTCATTCTAACATACAATGGTAAGAACGCAGATGGATTCAACAAAGCTCCTGTGTCTTTGCAACATGAGAAATATTATGGGTGCAGGTTTTGAAAAACCAATGCAGTCTGATCGCAAATAAATGAATATGACCGTCTTTGCCACAGGCTGCTTTGCACATTCTTCCAGTAAAACAACTGCACAGAGCTCCACGGCCAGCGATCTTTGGTTTGCAGTTACACAAGCTGTAGATTGCCCCATTAAAAACAATACAGTTTACACATGTGCAAGGGATTAGTGAATTCACTCTTACACAAAAAGACAACCACAGCAATAAAGATACATTGTGCGCACGGAAAAAACAAACACATTTTGAGCCATGTATCCCTTTCTTTTTATAGTTTTCTTTAATCTTTGCTTCTCCCCCTCCTTCCCTCCCTCCCTTGATTGCATCCTGTTTTGCTAACTGGATTATAAACTCAGAGTCTGCCTGATATGTTTTGTTTATGGAATGAAAGAAGAAGAGGGCATCTCTCAGCGGTTGCAAGCAAGATTAGAGGAAAGTACTTGATGCTTAGCGTGGGGCCATATACCACTTGACCTCTGTGGTTAAACTGCTGTACTACAACCCAAAGGTTGTGATTTCCATCCTTCCAAGGTTTGGTAAAATGAGTACCCATCAAGTTGGGAGCAAAATGCTAATTAACTTGTGAACTAGTGCCCAGAGAGTGCAATGGGGAGGTATATAAGTGTGATTGCTTTGCTTTTTGCTTTATGTGGGGAGTTTAGGAGAAAGAACAGCCTTCCCACCTTCTCATCTACTGCCTGAAATAGTTGCTTCACTCTAAAACTCTACACAACTGTTGTTGTTGTCATTATGTACTATCAGGTTGTCCCTGACTTATGACAACTCAAAAGTAACTGACCTCCAACATGTCCAGTCCTCAACAGCACTTCTCAGCTGTTGTAAACATAAGGGTCTAGCTTCCTTTAGGGAATTGCTCCATTATTCTGCATAATAGTCCTCTATAAACCTACCAAGGCAGATACTTCACTTCTTGAGCCTGTTGCTTTATAAGGGATAACCTTATTCCGTTTATAGGTGTCTTTGATTTAGGCGTGTCTTGTCGCTTATGTAATTTACCCTAGGGGATGAATTGTTAAATGCTACTCAAAACAAGCAGGCAAATTTTGCTCAGCAGAAGAAGATTGGTGACTCCACAGCAGGCTCGTAGAAAGGAGAAGTCTTGCATGAGTGAACAGATTAGATGGGAAATGATTCAGGGGATTTGATTATGAGAGACTCAGCTTTGAAGTGACAAGGACCCAAGGTGATATGACAGATGCACTGCAGTGACTTCCTGAAAGGGGAAATAAACTTTTTAAAAATGCTGTAATTACAGGGGAGGGACACATTAAATCCCCTCTTTATCCCACAACAGAAGACCTGTCTCAGGTCAAACAGCTATATGTGCTTGATAAAACGCATTTTCTGATTGCAGAATCCCACCACCCTAGAAAGCCTTCCAGCAAACGGAACGACAGAAAGATTAGATAGCTATATAGCCAAAGACAACATTTGCAGCTGTGTCATTTAGATTAAAACAATACAGAGGACAATCCAGGCAGGGTAAGCTGATTGTCCCTGAAGGCCTGTGAGATAGATGTGCCTTGTTCAAGACAAGAGGCAGCGCAGGATGATTACTTCTAGGCCGATGAAATGCTCTGCCCTCCTGTTTTGCACATAAAAGTGCTGCAAAGATCTATTTGTGATCTGCTTCATCTTCTTATATGACAAATTCACTGATAAATGTGTTTGCTGTGTGAGCAGAGTGCAATTGTATTCACATAAAGCTTTTCATGGATGTCTTACAAATGTGTGTTTTCAGTCAATAAGTATGCTGAAATTGTTAAGTAGGTAGACCGATGGGATTTTCTTCAACTGTGATCGTTGATAGGTAAGCGCTTTCAAAAGTATCCGGTTACATGAATTGAGAAGGAAAACTAATCAGAACCAATTTTACTACAAGTAAAACCTCATATAACACTAAAACCTGGTTCCACAAGTCTTGGTGTTATATGATTTTTAGTGTTATCTGATGCATGTTAAAATCCTATGGGATCCATAGAGATACATTGTAACCACAAAGGCTTTAGCGGTTGTTATCTGAAACATCCCATAGGATCTTAATGTTATCTGATGCAATTCTTCCCCCCAGATTCCTTAATGTTATGCGATTTTAGTGTTATTCGATACTAATGTTATATGAGGTATTACTGTATCTGGAACCATGTTGATTTTGAAACAATAAAATGAGTGAGAAGAGAGCACAGTCTTCAAGAATGAAGCTCGGCTCTTGAGGGATCTTAGAAGTTGGGATTGAATAATGGTACAATGAGGTATGGGACATTGCATTAAATGACAAATTAACATGGGGGATCAATATAAAAAAAGGTTTGATCAAGTCTAACCAATTTTGGAAAATATGGAAATATTTTATTGATTATGCAATGGAAAAGAATGATGGATGTAGACCTGTCCAGAAAATTTTAAATTTTTGGAAAGGTAATAATGAACGAGTTGAGGAGGATGGTGGAGGACAGAAGTGCCTGGCGGACAGTGGTCCATGGGGTCGCAAAAGGTCGGAATCGGTCGGAACAAAATAATGAAAGGTCGGAACAAAATAATGAAGGATGATAGTAACATTATATTTTTAAAATGCAACAGGCTCCCCCACACTTGTTGTAGGGGGCACATAATTATTTTTTTAAAAAAAAAATTACTACAGTAGGTCTTCTTTGATATTTTGTCGTCCCCCCCCCTTATTGATTGTTCTGTTTACTGTTTTGTTCATTGTACTTTTTATTGTTAATACTCAATAAAATTTATTATAAAAAAAAGAAGTTGGGATTGGTTGCTAAGAGTTCTATTTTGCAAAGGTGAGAATTTCTACAAGGGCAGTGTATAGAAAGACAAGATTTGAGACATTGGAATTTGAAGGGCCACAACTTTATGATTAATGTAAGATCTGCAGCAACAAAACTTCCCCTCTTCACTGGCAGGCTTTTGGTAGACAATTGATTACTAAGGAAGTTTTTAATATGGTTATTATTCCTTTTGCTTTTTTTCAATGTGCTTTAAAATTATTTTGAACTGTTTTTATTCAATAGACAACCTCTAATCAGGGTTTTTTTTAATACAGTACTGTATTTTCTTGTATTGTTAACTTTCTCAACATTTCAGAGAATAAAAAAAAACAATTCAAGCAACGACAATTTAAATAACTCTCTGATTTGCAGACCCATCTGTTGAACCAACCAGTTGTGTGTCCAGCCACTCTGGGCTTCTATACCAGATATGTATAAATGAATACCAGAAAAATCCACTCTTATGTCTGACAAGGTGGACTTGATCCATGAAAGCCTACATTAAAATACAGAAGTTAGTCTTTAAAGTGCCACAATGTTTTTTGTCTTCTTTTCTTTTTCTTTCTTTTTCGTTTACTCTCTGATATGCTAACTGGGTACCACTTCAAAAATGTCTCAAGAGCTGTCTTTTAAATATTTTGTAAGCTACCTTGTGAAATGTTTTATAAACTGGAATTGGGAGCAAAGCTTTGTATGAATACAATGAATGAAGGAATGAACATTTCAATCCAATTTAAGCAATCAGTTGCTTAACCCTTATGAGACGAGACAACCACTGTCATCTTTCTAGCTGCATTAAGTGATCCCCCTCTGCCCCAGAGCAAGGAAGCAATAATCCATTCTGATCTTGGTTCCACACACCAAAGATATAGCGAGGAAGATATCTCACTCCTGCTGAAGCATGTTTCTTTTTTTTTTTTTTTTTTTTTAATTTTTTATAAATTTTATTTAGGTATATTGAAAAAAAGATACAGAAAAACACAAAAAGATACAAAAATACAGATCTATAAAAATACAGAACAAAACAATTACAAAAAAAAAAATATATATTGAAATATGAAGACCTTGTAAATTATTCTATTCAACAATATTTCTTTTACCACTCTACTATTAAACATGATCTTCTCCACTTTGTATTCTACAACATCATTAACATCACCCTGGTGCTATGTGTAATGTCCGGGGGGATCTATACCTTCAACATTTCCAAAAGTCATACTGATCTTGTGCAGGGAGTATGCCCTTTTTTCTCTCTAAAGTGTAGTTTATAAAAGGTTCCCAGATCCTCCAAAAATTGTTGCTTTGCACTTTTCCTTTCCTGCAATTTAAATCCCATGTAAGTTTTTCGTTTAAGGCCAGATCCCACATTTGCTTATACCAATCTTGAATAGTTGCCTGTTCATTACTTTTCCAGTTTTTCCCTATACATTGTCTCGCGACTGTCAGCATTATAGCCAGAAGTTCTTTATTATCCTTATTCATATCATAATCTTCTATGTCGGTTAGAAGAATTGTGTCTGACCCCAATCTAACCTGCATATTTAGTATTTTTTCTATTTCTTTTTCAATTCTTCCCCAAAAATTTTTTAGTACATCACAGCTATACCACATATGTTCGTACGTTCCCCTTATTTTCTTACACCTCCAACATTTATCACTCCAATTGTTATACATTCGATGCAGGCCGACTGGGGTCCTATACCATTTCCATATCATTTTATAATTATGCTCTTTAATTCTAACCGACATTGTCTTCATTATCCTTCTTTCCCACATCTTTTTCCATTTTACTGCTGTTATATTTCTGTCTAAATCCTGTTCCCAGCTTTGTCTTAACACTTCTTGTATTCTTTGGCTTTTATTCAAGATCTTATAAATTTTGCTAACTAATCCCTTGACCCCCAGTTCTTCATTTCTGACTTTACCCATAAGTGTCTCAAGTTCTGTGCATTCTCTATTTAGACCATTTTCCCTTAAAAACTTTTTATTCCAATTATTTATCTGGAGGATCTTAAACCAGTCCAACCGTAATTGCGTGTACAGCTCCTCCCTTCTTTCCTGGTCTCTGCAAATATTGACCCAATCTTTTAATAATTTTATCTTCTTTTCTGCCAATATATCCCTGATCCTTTTGTCCATCTTGATTGGAAAATCCTGAAAGTCTTCGACCTCTAATATTGGTGACATCCCTAAAGCAAGCTCTTTCCTCACTTTGTCCCATATCTCTAATGTTGCTTTTAGCATCAGTCCCTGTGATTTCTTCTCCCCTCTTTCCTTTCCACTCCCTAGAAGTTGTGCATTTCCCTTCCTCATAAGACCTTTCCTTTCAATTTTTTCCCATATTGTTTCTTGTCTGTTTAAAATCTTTATAATATTTCTTATTTGAAAGGCCCTGTAATATTTACCAACATCTGGAATTCCTAATCCACCCTCTTTTTGTGGGACATACCACAGTGATTTAGCTATTCTTGCTCCTCGGTTTCCATTACAATACCCATTAATCATATTTTGATACACCTTTAACTCCTTATCTGTGTGTCCTAATGGCAAAACATCGAACAAGAAATTCAACTTTGGGATCAGCTTCATTTTGCACATAGCAATCCTACCAAACCATGACAGATTTAATTTACTATATTGTGTGATTTTCTTCTCCAATTCCTTCTTTTGTCTGCCATAATTCAGCTCTTTTAATTTTCCCATTGTACGTGATATTATCACTCCCAAATATCTCATTTCATGTGTAATTTGCACTTTATAGTTCCTTTTTATTATCTCTTCATCTTCCTTATTTCCATTTACTAAAATCATCTCTGTTTTATTCCAGTTAACTTTCAATCCCGTTACTTCTTCAAAATCTTCCAAATGTTTATTTATTCTAGCCAAACTTTCTATTGGATGTTTTGTCGTTATCAATGTATCATCCGCATAAAGGCTTACTTTAGTTCCTTCACTACCTATTATTTCCTCATCTTGACGAATCATATTTGCCAGTAATTCCATAGCCATAATAAACAATAGTGGTGACAATGGACAGCCCTGTCTCGTTCCCGCCTCTAGTCTAATATCGTTTGTATAATTTTCGTTAAATCTGACTCTTGCCGTCCCTTGTTCGTATAACCTTCCAATAACTCCTTGAAATTTTTTTCCAAATCCATAATTTTTAATCATCTCATGGATCGTTTCCCATTGTAAGGAGTCAAAGGCTTTAAAAATATCTAGAGCTAAAAATCCCATCTTTTCCTTTCTTTTTTCTGCTAAGTCCATTATGTCAACCACTCTTCTTATTAAGTCTGCCATGTGTCTATTTTTAACAAAACCAGCTTGATCCTCCTTAATATAGTTGGCTATGAATCCATTTAATCTGTTTGCCAAAATTGTTGTGAAAATTTTCGCATCTTGATTAATCAGGGAAATTGGCCTGTAAGATTCAACATTTTCTAAATTTTTACCAGGTTTGGGGATCAAAACTATTATCGATCTATTCCAGGAATTTGGCGTTGCTTCCCCCTCTAAAATCCCATTGTACACATTCTGCAGTCTCGGGGTGACCCAGGGCCTGAAGTCTTTATAGAATTCAGCTGATAGACCATCCTCCCCGGGGGCTTTCTCTCTTTTCAATTTTTTTATTACATCTTCAATTTCTTTTATAGATATTGCTTGTTCCATTTTATTCTTATGGTCCTCTGTGATTTTTTTAGGTATTTGCTTCTCTAAAAATTCCCGCAGTTTCTTCCTATTTATCTCCTTTTTAGAGTACAAATTTTTATAAAAGTTCTCAATTAGGAGTGCTTTATCTTTGCTTTTGTTACATCTTTTCCCATTTTTATCTATCAGCACCCCCATCTGTCCTTTATTCTTTTTATCTCTAGCTGCTTTCGCTAATAACTTGGAGTTTTTATTACCAAATTCAAAATATTCCCTTTTTAAAAATATCAAATCTCTCTTGATTTTTTCAATATCTTTCCCATCTAACTCTTTCTTTATTCTTTTTATTTCCTGCAGTGTTTTCTGATCCTTCTTTTTTGCATAATCTTTATGTAAGTTTGCTAATTGATTTTCAAGTTCCTGGGTTCTGTTTCTATTTTGTCTCTTTCTAATACTACCTAATTTTATCGATTCCCCTCTAAAAATTGCCTTCATTGTATCCCAAACTCCCCCCCGGCTAACCTCGTTATTTTCATTAAATTTCCAGCTTTCATCCCACTTTTCCATAATCTGCTTTCTCATTGATTCTTCCTGGTATATCTTCCCATCATATCTCCAAATGTAACCTCTTTTTTCAATTTCTTTGAGATTTATATCCACAGTGACCTTTGCATGGTCAGATTCCCTAAATGTCCCAATCTTTATATCCTCTATTGTTTTAACTAAATCCTCTGTTACAAATATGTAATCTATCCTTGAATACATGTCATGTACCTGTGAAAAATATGTATATCCTCTTTCCTGGGCTTTAATTTCTCTCCAGACATCCTTTACTCCCATGGTCTTCCTCCACTCCTCTAATATGTATCTTTTACCTCTCTTTTTTACACTTGTACTGTCTATATCCGAACACATCATGTTAAAATCTCCTCCTAAGACCATGCATCTGGTCCCTTCCTTTTGCAGAATTTTTCCCACTCTGTCAAAAAATTCTTGCTGTTTATCATTTGGGGCATAAATATTAACCAGCGTTATCTCTTCTTCTTCTATTTTACCTATAACTATTAAATATCTCCCTTCTGGATCAGCTATGGTTTTATTCACGGTAAATCCCAGTTTCTCCGAAATCAAGGTTGCAACTCCCCTGGCTTTGGACGTCCCATATGCTTTCTCATATATTTCGATTCCCCTTACCTTCAAATTGTTCACTTCCCCTGATTTTTGATGGGTCTCTTGCAGAAAAATTATATCAGCCCTATCTTTATTGAGCGACACTTGCAGTCTATTTCTCTTCAGGGCGTTCCCTGTCCCCTTCACATTCCATGTTATTAACCTCAATGACTTAACCATTTATATATACCTCCACACCCCATAGTTCATTTGTCCCCCCGGACGTGTTCCCTAGTGAAATCCAACCCGTTCCCCTACTAAAAAAATTATACAAACTAACATGGATATAGGATCCCTTAAACAAGAAATAATGATAATAAAGAGAAATAAAAACAAAAACAAAGAACTTACCTATTCTCTGCCCATCTTCAACCCTCCCCGCATCTTCCTTTCTAATGCTACCTTTGTTCTTCAAAGAGGGGAGGGGGGGACCGGAAAAAAATGGCATATAATTCCTCCAATAAGATCTTCCTCCCTCTGCCACTATTTAAATTTATTCTTTGGTTGCTGAGAATATTCCTCCCACCTACTCCGCTCCTGTCCCTGGTAACTCTGCTCCTCCCACTGCTCCCTCCTCCTCCCGGCCCACCAATGGTCCCATCACCCCTGCTTTAAACAGCTCTGTTCGCAACAAGATCCAATCAGTATCAGCTTCCTTGATCAAGCCAATTTGCGTCAAGTACAACAGTGCATCAGTATTCACATCTAACACGTGCCATTTTTTATCATAAAAAAATCTTAGCTGTTGTGGAAATCGCCAACCATATTTGACCCCTTTTGCCATCAGCAATCTTGTTACTGGTTTCATTGTAAATTTCCATTTCCTCTCCATGGGCGCAATATCATTGTAGACCTCCACATCCTGCCCTTCTATTTTAAGGGCGCCAGACCCAGCTTGTCTAATAAAGGACATAACTTTCAATTTATCAGCCCAATTTGCAAATTTAACTAGAACGTTTCTAGGTGTCTTCTTGTCTCTCCTTCCCCCCACCCTATACACAGCGCCAATATCATCCGATCCAAAATCTTTTCCCATTTTGAGTGAGTTCAACCATTCCAGAACTCTCTCTTTCAGCTGATCTGGCGACCTTAATGGCACGTGTCGAATCACTAAATTAAATTTTCTCCATCCCTCTTCCATCATCATCAATCTTCTCTCTTGCTCCGCCATCTTGTCTTCCAGCACATGCTCTTGAATATATAACTCATTCACTGTTATGATGGTCTGTTTAACTTCTTTGTCCATTGTCTTTGAAATCTCATCAATCCTTTGTGTATTAACTGCCACATCTTTCTTCACATCGGTAAGGGCCTTAGCCAGGCTTTCATAATGTAGCCTGGCAAGTTCCCTATCTTTTTTCATTTCCTCACTGTTAGACTCAACAGCTTTTTCTACTTTCTGCAATGTTACTTGAGTGTCAGTCAAATTCTTAGCCATTTGTTGAAGTAATGTCGTCATATTTTCCATTTTTTGGGCCAGATCGAGGGAGGTTCCTTGCTCCGTAGCTGTGGAAGACTCTACTATTGTTTGAGGCTCCAGATTCGGTGATGGAGTGCTCCTCTCCTCCTCTTCCTGCTCTTTGCCCCTCTTACCCTTCCGGCCCTTAGGTTTAACTACTTCCTCCATCTCCCTTCCCTCCCTCCCCAACCAACACCCCAGTGTCCTTATTCAAGTCGTCCAAGTCCAAAATTATAGGGGTGGGTGGATAAGAGAAAATTTCAAACTGAGCCGAAAACCAAAAAACAAGTCAAAGAGGCGAATCTGCCGAGCGTCTTCCCAGGGCAGCTTTACCCAGTGCTTCTTTATGCGTGTCTCGCCAAACAAAGAAAGCCCTTCGTCTCCGCCCCTTAGAAAACTTTCTCCTCCGCCATTGCTGCCCCGTCCGTCCACACAGTTATATAAGCGATCAAAGCCCCTTCGTTTATTCAATGCCCACTGTCTCTCATCAATGTATTCACTCTACAATCCACACACACAAAAAAAAAAATAAATTTCCAGCCTCCTCTCCAACCTTCCCAGCAGTTTTATTCCAGCTTTGATCACTTGCGCTTCTCTATTCCCCTCCGAAGAGCCCCGCTCCCGATGTCCTCCTCTCCAAATACAATACGAGAGAGAAGAAAATAGACCTCCTTCACTCTTATCTTGCTCCAACGCACGACTCCAACCCTCCGAAGCTTCTCACAACTGCCTCCGCCTCGCCAGGAATCTCCGCTCTCATTCGACTCTCACGCTCGCCAGCACCCCGTCTGCCCCCCGTCCTCAGCTCCAGCTCATTCACAGCTCTCCGAACCTTCTTTTGGGGTGACTCCGGTGCCGCAGCTCCTCCAGCCGACCCAGATCTCCGCCCTCAAGCGGCTCAACGGACTGGTTCGGGACCTCGATCCCCTTCCAAGGATCCGATCCACCTCCCCGTCCGGAGCGCGCTCTCCCGGGCACCACTCTCCGACTTTTTTCTTCCCCGAGCGCCGTCTCTGAGCGAGGCTTTTTTCTTTTTCTTTCGCTCCCACGCGCTCTCAGTATCGCGGAATCCCTTTTTTACTTTGATCGCAGTTAGCTCTCAGCTAAATCCCATTGTTTTTACCCATTCTTCGGCAGAGGGAAAGAAATCCGCTCCTCTCCCTACGCCATCTTAACTCCGCCCCGCTGAAGCATGTTTCTGAGGGCTGTATAACTTGCCCGCAGCTGTCATAAATGCTTTTATGACAGCTGCGGGCACATTTATGGCTGTCGTAAATGTGTCTGCTTCTGCTTCTGGTGCAGTGGCAGTGGTGATGCAGGTCACATAAAATGGTGCCGCAGGCTGGGTCTGGCCCACTGGCCATAGGTTGGGAACCCCTGGCTTAATCCCATAGGCACAGAAGTGTCAGAAATGAGCTGTAAAGGGATTGGGCTTCTGCAGTCATCCCCATCTGCCTATTTATAGATTGTCCAGCCCTGTTCTAGATGTGCAATGTCAGTACCTCCTCGTCTTGATGCGTGTATGTATCACATACACACCCCTTGGCTTGCTGGTGATAGGAAAGAAAATAGATCACTCACAACCCAAGGATGGACAAGTCTCTCCATTTGATTTCCCTTAATCTGAAATTCTTTCCACCCCATTAGTGACCTCTCAGCCTAAGGATGGATGGCTGTGTTTTGATTCCTTGTTCCAAACGTCAAATTCTTTCCATTCTCTTTATGAAGAATTGTATGATTAAGGTCATTTTTCATCAAATGACAAAGTGGATGACACTCCCACCCAAATCAGCCAAATTCAACATCTACTGCAGCTCCAGCATGCAGACATCAGTCTCCTTGTTTGCTGTGGAAAATCAAAGCTGAGCAGCTTGTCCAGGGGGAAAAAAGAGCAAACTTCTATTCATCACCATCACAGACATAGTCGAAAAACATAGGTCTTCAACTCCAGACTTTGAAAGCTACGTACTCTAAGCTCTCTGTGTGAATGGACTAATGGAAATCTGGAAGTAATTACAGTATCTACAAGTTGATATACCATAGATACTTTTAACTGCTTAGTTTTCAAAGACCATGTAACACATAGCCACAAAGTTACAGTGAAAGTAAAATAACTATTAGTTACATGGTTATTTCTTATTAATTACAAATAACTGTTTAGTTGCCTTCAACATTATGTTCAACTGGATATCAAGAAATTTTCAGACACATTTTGATATAAATTGTTCAGGTTGTATACCATTCTCTTATCAATTCTAAGTGAGGAGAGAAACCCTCTTGGTTTCTGCAAAGTGCAGAATCAGAATAGTCAGCAGCCAATTTAATTATTTAATTCATTATTTCAGTACATCCCCTTCCTGTCACACAGCCCCTGTGGATTCCCTGCAATTAAAGAGATTATGCAGGACTCATGGGAGCCTCAGTGTAGAAGGAGGAAACTTTAATTTCCCCAAAAAGTTGTCCCAGCTGAGGAAGTCAGCAGCTTTAGCTACGGAAATAATTATAATTATTTCAGTTTTTAAAAGAGAGAATATAATGTCAAGCTCCAGAACTAATTAATTAGTTTTGCTTTCTCCCACATTTAGTTTCTTAAAATCTCAAGTTATTTCCTTTCTGATTATAAATAAATATCTAGATTTTGGGCAATACTTTTTGTAAAACTCCAGCAGAAGTAAGTTCTAATCCATGGTATTTTGACCTTTGTTACTCCCCTATATGTCATCCATATGGCTGTAGTCCTACAGTCTCTTTATTAAAGAACAGGAAAACATACTTTCAACTCACATAATAGAATCAGTGCTGCAAACATTAACAGGATATGTCATATAATTATTTAGTTAGAAACACATTTTTCTTACTAGGTGGGAAGAAGACAATAAAGAAACTGGATGTAGTTCCTAGCTAGACATATGTAGGATGATCACCCAACATATATTTTTCCCAGAAGATTAGCCTATTTAAAAAATAGAATGTAAGAAATGTCTTAGAAAAGAATATTTTGCAGCAATGATGTAAATTAGGCAACCCACATAAACATGATTTTGTAGTTTTTAAATCCATCTGAGGTAAGGTCAACAGCTGTATTTGTCAACAGCTGTAACACAATGACAAGTTTTTAAATTTTGATTTGTTGTTGTTTTGTAGAGAGAGGAAGCAGGAATTCTTCATTTGAATCACAATAGGGAAAACCAAAAGAACAGAAAATAATCTAAATTTATCAGTTAGTCTATCTTTGGAGGCAAAAAATTGGTTCTTCTCCTACCGACTGTCAGGAATAAATTCTAACAATTGATCCTTGCCATCCCTAAGGGAGAAACATTTTTTGCTACTTCAGTATCACTCACTTTAGCTAATGCTTCCCAATCACTTGTCATGCTTCTTCATGTTAGCACAGAAGCTGGGAGGCTGAGAAATGTATTTACAGTAATTCTGTTCCCTAACACTTCTAGACTAGTTTCCCTCTACTGTTTATGGTAGTTAGACAACAGAGGATTTAAACAACAATACAGATGCTTAAAATACTGCATAAATGTATTCTATTATCATGCCTCTTATAAAGAAACAGCCTGGAATCGTTCACACTTAATGCAACACAACATATTTTGAAAAACGAATCAATGTAAAAGAATCAACCAGAGTGTGATGAGAAGTTGTTTTAGCTGAAAATTTGAAGTGGAGGAAATGAATTTTCCTGATTAAGTGTTCTAAGACCGGAACTCCTCAAGTGACAGTCGGTACAAATATAGACATCCTCAGTGAAAAAGAGGAATATTTTACAGCCACAGTCAAAATGAGCTCCACGTGCATATGAAGAGCCATTTGCTAGTCAACCTTATAAGCTTCATGACTAAGACCCCACAATAGCTCATTTATTACTGGAGAAGACAAAGAGAACTTGACTGATGTAGCTTTACCTTCAGGACTTTAGAACAAAGTTTCGGGGCAAAGCTGGGGAGTGTGCAAGCTTCCAGATGTTGTTGGACACCAATTCAGCCCTGATCAGGGCAGATAAGAATGAGCAATAATAGGAGGCACAGCCCTGAAATATCTGGAGGTTCATGTGTTTCCTACTGTTTGTTGATACAGGTATCATTTCTTTATCACCCTGGCCTTTCCTTTTTCTGCCCATGAATGTGTTTCACAAAATCATGGCACGCTGCTACTTGTTCCAACTTGTGCAAAGAACTGCTAGAATTCTGCCTATACAGACTGTTATACCTGTAACCCTGTACCCAGTGATGGGCTGGCCCACTGGGCTACCGGGACTCATCCTGGGGCACCTTAGCCCCTAAGCACCAGTGGTGCACCATTTGGATTGACTGCAGGCATGCATATGCAGCCAGCAGGAGCAGCAGGAGAAGCCACCTTGCTGTTACTGTGAAGGAGGGGAAGCACCAGGCTGTTTTTACCCCTTCAGATCAGAAGGATTCTCCTCTTTCACGGCAACTGCTTCCACCAGGAGTGCATGCGCCCGTGCGCTGGGCGGACGCGGACCAAGCGAGGGGAGGATGCGTGAGGCAGGGGCTGTAGGGCGGGAGGCTGGGCTGAGCTGAGCCGCACCACAGGTGGGGGAAGAGCCGCCCTATAAGTGGGAAGTGCGGGAGAGCCAACCAGCCCCAGCCAGCCCTGGGCAACAAGCAGGCAGAGGGGTCATGGATGGCAACAGAGGTGGTGAATGCACTGGCCAGTGTGGAGCAAACTTTTCCCCATCCACCCCCCTTCTGCAACTGTGGGCTGGAGGAGCGCCGAGCCTTGCAGAGCTCTTGCTGTCACCACCACCATGGAGGAGAAAAGCCCGCACTGGACCAGCGGACACCCTGCCACCCTGCTTGGTGAGTGGCGCTTCCTGTCCAGCACCCTCCCAAGGTGGCCAGCACATCCCTGTCTGTACCTCATCATGCATTGGATGGTTTGCATCCCCCATCATAAGAACATAATTCTCCATTATTTTCTGATGGCACAGTGGCTAATATGATCTAGTATAGCTGGGCTAGTGGGGACTAGGAAAATTCAGGTTTTGAGTCCCCATTGAGCCATGCAACTCACTAGATTACCTTAGGCCAGCCATGCTTTCTCAGTCTGAACTACCTCATAGGGCTTCTTCTTTGTGTGTGTGAGTGTCCTGATCAAACCCTGGGCTGCCAAAATGAAGCCACTTTCTTCACTTTGTCGTTGCCCAAACACAAGTCCTCATCGGTGCATGTCTTTGGCAGCAATCAGCAGACCGGTAAATGAGCCAGGCTGTGTGTGTCTCCTCATTCACATTGTGTTGTTGTCCGCCAGCAGTCCCCATTTGAGTACGTTGGTCTTGCATTTAGGGACTCCAGCTCTCAGCCTATTTAGGATCCTCCAAGTGACATAGGGGAGATCGAGATCTTCAGCTATATCCTCCTTTAATGATATTCCTTGCCCAGTGATCTCCTTCTTCCATTTTCTAATTTGGTTTTGCTCTTGTGTACTCTCAAGAATGTTTGTTCTTTTTTTAAAATAATTTTTATTAAGTGTTCAAATAAAAATGCAAACACAACACTACAAAGAATAACAGTGTAATTTTCCACATTATAAAACAAAATAAATTCAGTACATAAAAGATACATGAAAATACATAATTAATAATAATTAAAAGGATTGCTCTTTAAGCAAGTTTGCTCTTTAAGCGAAACACCATTGTAAGTGACCAATTGTGGGGGGGATTGCGAACCCCGATTTATTTGTTAAGCGAGTTTTTGGTTGGTTTTATTTGTTAAGCGAAGCTAACATTCAGAGAAAATTCTGCTCTTTAAGCAAGTTACTCTTTAAGCAAGGTGCTCTTTTATTTATTTATTTATTTATTTATTTATTTATTTATTTATTTATTTATTTACTCACTCACATTTGCTATCCCGCCCCAATCAGGCATACCCGACTCTGAGCGGCTTACATAATAAAATGTGACCATAAGTTAAACCAATGGAGTACTAATAATTAAAAACTTTAAAAACTTTAAAAGTTCATAAAAAATAGGAAATAAAACAGCCCCACAGGATAAAACCGAACAGAAAGGTAGGCTGTCCCTTAAATTAGCCACTCTGTGTGGGATCCCACATTCCTTGGTCCCCACACTTGTCCTGCCAGCCAGGTTTTTAAGCCCCTCCGGAAGGGTAGGAGCTCTGTCTGTAGGCGCAGTTCAGTTGGGAGGAGGTTCCAAAGGGCCGGGGCGAATACAGAGAAGGCCCTCTTCCTAGTGCTAGTGAGATGAGCCTCTCTAGCTGATGGAATGACAAGAGAGCCCCTCCGCTCCACCCTGGTGGAATGGACAGATGTTCTTAGGGTGACGCGGTCTCTAAGGTATCCTGGCCCACTACCATATAGGGCTTTAAAGGTAATGACCAGCACCTTGAATTGCACCCGGAGACATACTGGCAACCATTGCAGCTCCCGGAGCAGTGGTGAGGCACGAGCATAACGCCCGCACCCCATCACTGTCCGGGCCGCCACATTTTGGACCACCTGCAGTGTCCGAATGGTCACCAAGGGCAGCCCCATGTAGAGCGCATTACAGTATTATGCGAGGTTTGACTGTAATACTATACCTAACTTAAAATACACACCGCAGTGCTATATACAAGAATGTTTGTTCTTGCCACAGAGCTATTGGGAGGACAGTGTGCGGAAAAAGATAACCTTATAGCATAGTTTTGTAGTCCCATGGCACAGTGGATAAACTATAATACCGTAGCCAAAACTACTCACATTGTGAGTTCATTCCTAACAGGATCCAGGTTGACTCAGCTTTCCATCCTTCTGAGGTTGGTAAAATGAATACCCAGTATATTGCGGAGGCAAAAATGCTACCTACATTGTGAACCGCCCAGAGAGTGCATTAAGTGCTATGGGATGGTATACAGTATAAGTGTAATTGCTATTGCTATATCATGAGCCTGCTGATGGGAAGACAAACTATCAATGTGCATAAGAAATGGAAAGTTAAAACCACAGTTTATTTTAAAAACCATGCTGCTATTAAGATGTGGAAACAATTTAAATGGAAAAGTACAAGAAATCACTAATATAATAATATAGTAATACAAAAAAGGAAGAGAAATATCCCCCCCAAAATGTATACTATTCGGTTTGATAAACCTATCATTTCTAATGCACATTATTTCCAAAGTAATATAAGAGTACTCCCTTTTGTGAAGTGAAATCATTGTTGTTAAGATTGCATTTATCTTATTTATGCCTGACACGCCTGACCAAAAGGAAATCCCTGTGGATGTCCTATTTTAGGTTTGGTGGGAATAGCCAGCAATGGCAGCAGATGTAGGAGTGGGTGTGAGGTATTTGCCTGAATTTAAGTGGCAGTTGAAAAGTTAGAATGCTGACATTTATATTTGTAAAATAACTAAAAACTGAAGCCAGAATGGAAAAAAAGAGAAAGGTTATTTTGCAAAAGGTCCCTTAGAGGGAACTGCAAAGATGTAAATCAGCTTTAAAAGTAGCTAATCTTATAGCCACCTTTGGGGTCAAAGCAACCTAATTCAGCTTATAAACTTGAATACCTAAAACCTTTAGCTCTTTGAAAATTTCCAGACCCATTCTACTGTTTTCATATACAGTACTTGGATACTTCATCTAAGGGCAGATACAAATGTTTATTGTGTAATATGGCAGAAGTCTGCCTCCTAGACATATGTATCACATTTTACAGTGCTATACTGTGGGTCCCTTATGCATATACTGGACCAAAAAGAGTTTCTGGAAATGCAAGTAATGGAAGAATGGATGAAGTTACTATTTTTTATGACTGCTTTCAAATGCTCTGCCATCAGGTTTCTTTGTAGGCAATATCTTTTCACCTACATAAACTCCTATTGTACTTGTGGGTCTGGAAATATGAAGGGGTAAGGTAAAGGTCTCCCTTGCTTGAAAGCTAGTCACATCCATCTAATGAGTAGCGTTCATCTCCATTTACAACCAAAGAACTAGCGTTGTCTGAGTTGGAGACATTTCTCTGGTCACGTGGCAGGCATGACTAGACGCAAGTTCACAGAGCACTTTTACCTTTCCCACCAAAGTGGTACCTATATATCTACTTGCAATTTCTTGCTTTCGAACTGCTAGGTTGGCAGGAGCTGGGACAGAGATGGAAGCTCACTCAGTCACACAGACTTAGCTCTCAAACTGCTGACTTGCCAACCTTCCAGTCGTCAAGCTCAGTCTCTTAATCACTAATAAGAAGGGGCAGATGACACAAATTAGGAGACTGTATTTGACTTAAGAACTGCACAGTGCAATTTCTTGGTGTCTAATCTAATGTACTTTTATCACATAATGTTATCAATATATTCAATTTTGCCCATTATTTTGTTTGATGATAACATCCTTTATATCTCTCCCTTCAAAACACTCATGGTTTGGTCTAATAAGGGTCTCCAAGGTGGCTTATAATTACAGTATCATTACAGATAATTTCAAAAACCATGATGGAGAACTTTAAAAAGTTACTTCCTTGGTTATGCTGGCTGATGTCTTTGGGAACGTAATTCAGGATAGTAGCTTTTCCAAGCTCTGATAACCATTTCTGGGTGTCACTTCTTCCTTCTCTGGAGAACAGAAGCCAAAGCTAGAGTATCATCTCTCATGGATATTGCAGTTCCTTCCTGCATTGTGGAACCTGCACTGAGCATGAGCTGGACCGCAAAGTCTCTAGGTAAATAACATACATCTTTGCCTCTCATTTTTTGTCTATTCATCCTAAAGGTGCTGCGATGGCTCAGTGGTTAAGAAGCTTGCCTTGTTAGCTGGGAGGCCAGCAAGTCAACAGTTTGAGATCCGGATACTGCATGATGGATTGAGTGCCTGTCTCTGCCCATGAAAGGAGCCTCATTTGGGTGTTTCCTGAGTAGGAGTTTCTTCCACAAAAATCCTTTCAACCCAGAATAATTTCTGACACAAAATTATCATTATTATTATCCCAAAGAGGCTGTGGTATTCTTAGATCAATGTCTGGGGACATTTTTGTTGGAGTTTTATAACAACCCCACATGGTGCCTATAATGACAAGGTGGGACTTTTCTGGTCCGGAGAGGCAATCTATCCAGCAGTGACCAATAATTTCTGCCCATCTCTGAATTCAAAGAAGGATCCACCTTTCAATCTCTCTCTCTCTCTCTCTCTCTCTTTGGTCTGTGCTCTTACCTTTCTTTTGTCTGTTGGTACCAGGTTTTGTTGTTGTTGCTGTTGATCTGTTCAGTTGGTTGCTAGAATACATGCAGTAAACAAAGTAGCATCTGTAATTCCAAGTACACTAGTACCTCAGATAACACTAAGACTTGGTTCCACAAGTCTTAGCGTTATCCGGTTTTTAACGTTGTGCGATGCATTGATCACACAACTTTTTTAAAAAAGCCCTATTCCATTTCCAAAGAGGATCTCTCCCCAAACACCCCCACAGTGCCAGCAATTTCACCTCGGAGATCCCAGCCTCAACAGACAGAGAACAGTTCAGTGGGTTTGAGGCTGGGATCTCTGCCTGTTGAGGCTGGGATCTCCACCGGTAATGTACCTTTGCTTTTGCTATGCAGCAGCGTGGCTGGGAAGCCGAACGGGGACTCCCCGGTCGGCTTCCCTGCTGAGCCTCGGTAGATCTCTGCCCCAAAGCCCATAGGGCTGATCTCTAGCCCTGCGGGCTTTGGGGCAGAGATCAAGGTCTTCAAATTTGAGGCAAAAATTTGCACCGCACAATGTTATCTTAACAAATAACAATCCAGTCCTCCAATCCCCCCAACGTTATTCAATTTTAGCGTTATCCGAGGCAAATGTTATCTAAGGTACCACTGTAACTGTAAAAAAAAAGAAAAGAAACATTTCTATCCCTTCTCCTACAAATATCTCAGAGTGAGACACTGAGTGCCAGTTAATAAGAAGGGATTGGACTCTGGGAGACTTGTAATTATTCTCCTCTGTGAGTCTCTGTACTTTTATTGTGCATTTAAAAATAGTTTTACCATAAATTAAAAACTCTGCAACAATTTTGAGATAAATGAGGACAAATTACCTGAACCATAATCCAGCTAAAACAGAAGTAGTGTCCAGAAAGAAACTGGGTCAGATAGATGGTAAGGAGCAACCAAACCTTGAAGGAGATAAACTCCATCCTGAAGGAATAGACTCACAACTTAATGGCTCTCTTGGATTTGGTGCTATATATGGAAGCACTAATGGTAGTGGCAGCTAGTGATTCCTAGTGCCAACTTACCTCAAACTAGAGAACTGAGGAATGTTTAGTCCTCCAGATTTTTTTAATCTACAACTATAACCAATTCTACCAAGCATGGTCAATTATAACATATTGGGGAAAAATGTACAGTGCACTAGAACATCTCCAGGACCAAAGATTTCCTGCCACTGTTCTGACATCCCTGCTTATTTATTTGTATAGTAATGATACCCAAGCTAGACTACTGTACTGCGCGTTACATGGAGCTGCCTTTACGACAGTCAAGAAGCTTCAGCTGATGCAAAAGGTGGCTGTACATATGGTTGAAGCAAGCAGGGTGGTCAGAACATGTATTGTCAACATGATGTAAACAGTGATGGGATGATAAAAAATTTAGTACCCCACCCTGACGTCATCACAGTGGGGGCGGAGCTAACGTCATGACGTCATGGGTGGAGCCAACGTCATGACATCATGACGTTGTAGGCGGGGCCAAAAATAAAATAAATAAAATAAAAATAAAACACACACACACACCCCTCAAACCCCCCCCCCACAAAACCGTTAATAAAATAAATAAATAAAATAATAATTAAATAAAAATACACCCAAACACCCACCCACCCCAAACACAAACCCCTCTTACAATGGGGACCGTTGGGGCTGGCCCCGAGCCTTGGTGCCCGGCGGCGCGCCTAGCCGGGCGGCCCAGCGCTCCCGGCTGCAACTCTCCATGGGCGGCCCCGAGCCTTGGTGCCCGGCGGCGCGCCTAGCCGGGCGGCCCTGCGCTCCCGGCTGCAACTCTCCATGGGCGGCCCCGAGCCTTGGTGCCCGGCGGCGCGCCTAGCCGGGCGGCCCAGCGCTCCCGGCTGCAACTCTCCATGGGCGGCCCCGAGCCTTGGTGCCCGGCGGCGCGCCTAGCCGGGCGGCCCAGCGCTCCCGGCCGCAACTCTCCATGGGCGGCCCCGAGCCTTGGCGCCCCGCGGCGTGCCTAGCCGGGCGGCCCAGTGCTCCCGGCCGCAACTCTCCACGGGCAGCCCCTAGCCTCGGCGCTCCGCGGCGCGCCTAGCCGGGCGGCCCCGAGCTGCCCATGGAGAGTTGCGGCCGGGAGCGCTGGGCCGCCCGGCTAGGCACACCGCCGAGCGCCGAGGCTTGGGGCGCCCGTGGAGAGTTGCGGCTGGGAGCGCTGGTCCGCCCGGCTAGGCCCGCCGCCGAGCGCCGAGGCTTGGGGCGCCCGTGGAGAGTTGCGGCCGGGAGCGCTGGGCCGCCGGGCTAGGCACGGCTCCTCCTCCTAAGCCCTCCGCCACTGCCAGAGCCACTTCAAAATGGTCCGGCTCCGGCAAAAACAAGTGCGCATGCGCAGAAACAGAATCTGATGCATGTGCAATTTAAAATTGCAGCACGCATGCGTCAGATTGACTTCTGCGCATGCGCACTGAATTGGAGCCATTTTGGGTCCAATTTAAAAAAAAAAAATTTCTTTTTTTCAGGCGTCCGGAACCGGACGCCTTAAAAATAGACTACCCTCTCGGAGAACCCTCCGAAATTGTTCTTACCGGTTCCAGGGAACCGTCTGGAACCGGGGACATCCCATCACTGGATGTAAACTGCAGTCCATTGCAGTCCCAATGTTAAATCCTGCATATCTCATTTTACACGTGCCATGGGAGATGGCTCCAAGATCATAGTGTGTGGGTCAATTCATGGCAAGCAAATTAAACAAACTCACGCCAGTGACATTTTTCCTGATTGCCTCAGAGGGCGAAGGCAGGCCAGAAGCAGCTGACCTCCAAGACCAGGCCTCCCAGCACCCTGGGGTAGGAAAAAAACATATACTCAGATTGAGTTGTGGGTGCTGCTGACGATTAGAATAAGCTGAATTGTTTCCCAAGGTTTTCTGGCTCAAATTATGGTGCTGATATTGACCAATAGAACTTTAAAAGGATGGGAATCATATTTATCCACATCAATCTGTTCCTACTTAATAATCATTTTCTGCTGCCCTCCAAAGTTGGGATAAAGGAAGGAGGCACAAGGCAGGTGGAATGTTTGGCAACACTCCTACTGTCGCATATGTTTTTTTGAAGCCTGTTGCTTGAAGCCCTCCTTTACCGGCATTAAAGAAGACATTAAAAACTTTAAAAAAAAAGGCTCCCCCCCCCAATACAATCTTACTAGCATTAACTGATTTTAATGCTCTTACTTGTACACTAGAAATTGTACATTAGAACTTGTACACTGTTACTGCTATTGGCATGGTTAGCGACTATTATGGCATTTACTCTATTAAATATCTAAGATTAGATATTTTAAGTTGTACATGTTTAAAAACTTGGGTATTGCATTTTAATATGTTCTTATAAAAGCCACCATGCGAAGGTATTTCCTCTAAATCGCAGTACATAAACAGTTCAGTTAAATTTGTTAAGTTCCCTTTCAACTCTAACATTCTGTGACCCAAAAAGCATCCAAATGAAAATACTGTATGACTTAATGTTTTCCAAATAAATTATTGTGATATGTTAGTAGATATGCTGATATTTTTATTTTTTGGGATCTGATATGGTGTGGTAAGCTATCAGCAGGGAAGCCTCACTAATTGCCTCAGTATATGTTGTGGGGAATGTTGCAGAAGAAGCCATTTCTTAAGTGTGTAAAGTCTTCTGATCATAATGCCACATACTTTTCTGATCTACAAGTTAACTTGCTTTATTAAGGTGGATGATTATCAGAAACCAAACATGTACCTTAATTTATATTCTGATGATCCAGACACTGGGAAAGGATCACATTATGATGTACATCAGAGAGTAAACAGAGCAAAAACGTTATAGCACTTTAAAGACTAACTGCTGTTTTTTAATGTTAGCTTTCATGGATCAAGTCCACTACATCAGACATAGGAGTGAGAATTCATGGCATCAATTTATATACATCAGGTACAAAGGTACAGAGTGATTGGTTAGCATAACAGATTGTACAAATCAATATGGCTTTTTACAACTAATAATAGCAGATGATCTCTGGTTGTTATTTGGATTAGTTGTGAATTTTCACCCTATTGAATTGCAAATAGTAGGAGGATGCAAGATAAACACCTGGCATTAAACATTTGCTAATGAGTTTAACCTTCAGCATCTATTAACAATTGTGTGAGTTCATCCTTTTTTTCTGTCACACAGCCAATGTTGTGAATGAGAATTCTAATGAAAGGTTTCTGTGAAGGTTATATAATATATCAACATATAACATACAACATATATAGCAGTGTATAACAACCTGTGTATCAATTTTGATAATGTCCCAGAAACACAGACTAACATGGCTACTATTCCAGAAAAATTCAACTACATTATGATGTGTTTTCTTCTTCTAATGGCATTTGTATGATTTGACCCTGACTTTTGATAATACTTTTCTCTCAAGCTCAGGTGCCATGCCGCTAATGTGGAAATAATATGAGCCTACGCTACTGGGCTGTTGAAATGATTCTTTATGATTATATGATCTATGAAAGAACACATCACTCAAAAAGTGCTTCATCTATGTAAAGTATGTGCTTGTTGTTATTGCTATTCCATTACAACCAGCAAGAACCAAACACAAAGTATGTTTGCTTTCATTGCTGAGCTAACTTGCATTTTATTGGTTTTGACAGGCAACTGCTCTGAGGTGTGTCTGTGCAGCATTATATATAGATTTAAAAAAAATTCTTAGCCCTGGAAGATGTTTATTCTTGCTTGGGCATTGGTCCATGGGTGTGTTCTCCTCATGCTTTACTTGTCCAGTAGGCATGTGATTCTGCATAGGCGTGTTCTTTGACCTGGCACCAAGTGGGCATATCACATTTTGAGCAAGTTAGAACTAGGTGTGCAGCTGCTGTGCATCACAGTGACAGGTAGGCCAAGTTCAGCTGGAGGTTTTCCTCTGCCTCAGTAGTGTCTCTCTTTCCGGTTCCTTTTAGGACTGGGCCTGAGCTGCTCAATCCCACTCTTTGCTCACGTAAATTTCAAGTGGGTGAATTACCCAACAAAGTGTTATTAATTCCAGGAATTCCACCATGTGAGAGTAGATTTGGATAAGGAATCAAGCAGTGGCTCAGAATGTCCCTGACTCAAAAATGTTGCCTCCAAATGTTGTCAGGCTGTAACTCCCAGTCCAGACTAAAGGGCTACACTCTACCTAAACCAGTGGTGGGCAGCAACAGGTTCGCACACGCACACGCACACACACATGCACACGCACACACCAGAGGGGGGTTAGAAAATTGGGTGGCCTCTGGGCAGGGTGGTGGTGAAATTGGATGACCTCCCTGCCCTGCCCCATCAGGTTTTGTCCCTGCAAGTGGTTCAAGGTCTCCCTTGCACAAAAACCAGTTATATCCGACTCTAGGGTGCAGTGCTCATCTCCATTTACAGCCAAAGGGCCAGTGCTGCCTGTGTTTGCAGATGTATGGCATGTATGACTAGATCGCCCACGACATAGGCTCCACCCACGACACAGGCTCCACCCACAACACAGGCTCCACCCACAACAAGGCTCTGCCCACAGTGTGGAAGCGAATTTTTTTGCTGCCCACCACTGACCAAAACTACTTTGAAGAATATATAAAATGGAGTAATTATTACACTTGAATGCACTATGAAAAGTTAAGATTTCATATCCATAAGCAGAGCTTGGAACTTACTGGTTGTCAATAACTAGTTGTTTTCCCCCAAGAACCACTATATAACCACATAATATCAATGCTGATAATAAGACGTGCTTTATTATCTTGGCACATAATAGCAATTTTAGTTACTTTTACACTTATTGAGGTGTGGCCTCAATCAGTGGTGGAGATGGGACATGCTGTGGTCCAAGAACTACCTTGTAATGCTGCCTTATGTTATGTTAGTGGTATTGAGGAAACAATGAGCTTTTGTTGGTTATGATAGTCCCCTGGTATGTAACACTACATATATACATATATATTTTAAAGTAACTTCAAGTATGTCACGCTCCAACCGGCCCCCACACTTCTGGAAAACCCCTGGAAACCAAAACAAAACAACCGAGGCGGGCTGGATGGCTAATTAGAATAGAGATACAACTCTCAGCTGCTTATCAGCTCTTAAGGGGTTTTTAAGTTCAGATGTTGTGTGTGGAATTCAATGCAGCTCTTACCCTTTTTAGTCCAATGAAGACACGTTGTTCAGAAAAATGATGAAGATTTATTGATCAAGTTCATAAAGCATAAAAGTCAGTAGCATAAGTCAGTCCAATAAAGTCCACAGGCAAATCTAGGTAACCATTTTTAAGGAACAAAAATGCATAGCTCCTAGGCTAAAGAATGCTAGCCCATAGAGATTCAGAAACCAAAGCAGGTCTAATCAAAAACAGGTCTTAATCCATGAAGAATCAGAGACGAACTCTTTCTTCTCTCCAAAATGGAGAATTTGCAGTCAGGTGGGCTAGCTTACAAAAGATAAGAAATACTGAAAAACAGGCTGTCGGTAACACAGCCTTGAGGCTCAGAGAAGACAAAGGATTTTTTCTGAGGCCTATCTGAAAATTGGCAATTTCAAGCCTTGGGAGACATTAGGAAATAGGTCCATTTCCTGACAAAGTAAGTACCTGTATTTTAATTGCTTTTGAAAAAGAGGAGTAAAGATTCATGAAAATTACCACTATAAAGGGTGTTTGGGAAGACTGCACTGGCTCAAGTGGTTAAGACACTGACTGGAAGGCGGGAGGTCAGCAGTTCGATTCCCGAGTACTGCAGGATGGAGTGAGCTCCCTTCCTAGTCCCACCTCCTGCCAACTTAGCAGTTCGAAAGCAAGAAATTAAAAGCAGATAAATAGGGACCACTTCGGTGGGAAGGTAAACAGCATCCTGTGCACTCCCGTGTCGAGTCATGCCTACTGCATCTGCAGAAGCAGACAGCACTGGCTCTTCGGCTTTGAAACAGAGATGAGCACTGAACCCTAGAGTTGGATACGACTGGCCTTCGAGCAAGGGAAACCTTTTAATAATTTCTAGTAGTAATTTTCTGACAAAATTAAAGAGTGCTAGAAATCTAAATTTCTGCCCATCATTGAATGACTACTCTAAACATTATCTCCTAATTCAAACCCCACAAGTATCTACAGTATTTGCTGGCGTATAAGACTACTTTTTCCCCCTGAAAAACATGCCTCCAAGTGGGGGGGTCATCTTATACGCCGGGTGCACTTCAGTTGGGATAGACATAGCTGCCCATAGTGGTCTCCTGATGCTCGCCCGGTGCCCATAGTAGCCTCCTGATGCCCGCCCACCTCATTCTACATACCATCCAGTATCGCGTGGTATCCAGCGTGGCTGCTCTGAGCATCAGCAGAGAGACAGGGGTGCCAGCCTTTTTGGCGTGACTGGCCCGTTCTGCTCGGCAGGAAGCAGCGGCGCTCTGCCCCACCCCTTGTCTACGCAGAGCTTGCACATGTGCACTTGCGCACTAGTGCGGGCCACAGGGAGATGTTGAAATCAAATCTGATGTTCTTTTATGTTTTATTTGATGTGTGGAAGGTGTGCAGAAGAGGGGGTAGTCTTATATGGCGAGTATATAACAAATTCTATATTTTAAGTGGAAATGTTGGGGTTTCGTCTTATACGCCCAGTCGTCTTATACGCTGGCAATTACGGTATATTAGATCATTAATATAAAGTACAGTGGTACCTCGCTTAAAGAGCATAATGCGTTCTACGGGATTGCTCTTTAAGCGAGTTTGCTCTTTAATCAAAACACCATTGTAAGTGACCAATTGTGAATTCTAGTGGGGGATTGCGAACCCCGATTTAGTTGTTAAGTGAGTTTTTGGTTGGTTTTACTTGTTAAGTGAGGCGACTATTCAGAGAAAATTCTGCTCTTTAAGCGAATTAGTCTCTAAGCGAGGTGCTCTTTATGTGAGGTTTTACTGTAGTATAATTTTTGAATGCCCTGTATCATTGCATGAATAACTAGGATTTATGTAATCTTCTTTTCTTGCACCTTTTACTGCCTCATTTTCACCCATCTAATATTCTACTGTAAAATAATGCATTTCTTTGGTCATTCTCAGGGTTTCTCAAGGTTTTTGGGTCGTGGATGTCAGTTTCGATTAATAGCTCCTTCCTCTCACCCTTGGCTCTCCTGTATGCTACCTGCCCCTTAACTCAGGTATTCTTGGCACCCCTGCTAGGTCCAGGCTAAACCAAAAGCAAGTACTGTAACTTGTAAATTGCTTCCCAGAGCGATTCACTGACATAAGGGGGAGTTTGTATTTCGACTGCTATGCCGCCCCACTCACACAGCGACTCTGGGAGGCTTACAGAAGAAACAGTTACAATTACATAGCACATTCCATAGCATAAAAGCACCGTCACCGGCCGGGAGGTGAAAAGGAGCCCCTGGCCGAGGGGGCTTGAAGGACGCCGCGGCCGCTGAGCGCGGGAATGCTGCCGCCGCCGCCGCGCCCCTCCCGGCCACCGTCATCGGCCAGGAGGTGAAAAGGAGCCCCTGGCCGAGGGAGCTTGAAGGACACCGCAGCCGCTGAGCGCGGGAACGCTGCCGCCGCCGCCGCACCCCTCCCGGCCACCGTCACCGGCCGGGAGGTGAAAAGGAGCCCCTGGCCGAGGGGGCTTGAAGGACGCCGCGGCCGCTGAGCACGGGAACGCTGCCGCCGCCGCCGCGCCCCTCCCGGCCACCGTCACCGGCCGGGAGGTGAAAAGGAGCCCCTGGCCGAGGGGGCTTGAAGGACGCCGCAGCCGCTGAGCGCGGGAACGCTGCCGCCGCCGCCGCGCCCCTCCGTGTTGTTTTATACTATGTTGTTTGTATACTGTTGTTTTATGTTCCATGGAAGCCGCCTAGAGTCAGGTTCACCTGAGCAAGGCGGGGTATAAAAATAAATTTGAATTGAATTGAATTGAATTGAATTACAAATATCACATAGCAGGAATAACATCACAAAACATATCAAAATACATCCCTCTCTCTCTCTCTCCAGTAACAATTGCAATTACAAAATATCCTAAAAAATAAATCAGAGATACTGTACTATAATATAAATCATTACAGCATCAGAATTCAATAGGCAACAATATCAAGCAACAATCAAAAATTCCAAATATCAATTCAGTTTACACAAAAATTACAAAAGCAGAAAACTAAGCAAAAGAAAAAACAGTTGTAAATCCCGCAACAAGTGACAAACTGCTGACAAACTGCTCCACCCAGCCACAGGTGGCGTTTCTGGTGGCGGCGGCTCGAAAAAGTCCTGCCGCCATAGTGGCTTTTAAGCCCTGGCCAGGGCGGAGCCCCCAGGGACAGATGGAGAGATTCCCGTAGCTGGACTCAGCGGCGGCCTCTTTGTCTGGCCACAGGTGTTTCTGGCAGTGGTGGCTGCTGCAATGAAATGTGCCAAATAATGGCAGTCTTCTCCTTCGGGCGAGATGACGGGGCCTGCAGGGAGGGCGGGAGCGTTGCCTCACCACCCGCAGCTGGATATCTTCTCCTCTGGGTGAGATGGCGGGCCCGGAGGGAGTGTTGAAAAACATGATTGCTCGGCATCTTCTTCCATGTTATCACCTTCTATGCCAGTAAACACACCTCCCCTAATGCCAAGACCTTTCATGCGTGGTTCAGATGTCATGGAATAGAACTCATCCTCGCCATCAGATGATTTTAGAGTTTATACGGACCTTACACGAGGCATGGCAAAATCTCTTGATGTGCAAACACAGTTAGTTCCCCTTAGTTCAGTAAGCAAGGATGGAATATTCAGCAAAAAAGGTTCAGTCCATACAGCAGGTTTCACAAGATACAGGAATCTTCATCCAGTGTACCAGCCTAATGGCATAGCAAGGTGAGTTACAGATAAGGTAGCGTGAAATGTGGCTAGATTCTCTTGTGCCCCAAATTCCAATCATATGTCTTGATGAAAGAAAATGTTTCTTTATTTAAAAACACACAGCATTTAATCCAGTCCATAAAAAGGGATTCCAGATCTAATAAAAATAAGTTCCAAGGAGAAACAAGCAAATTGCCCCTTTCCATCAAGAAATCATAATAAATCTGTCTATCTAAATATCTTCTTGTGTTTCATTTTGGATTCCTCATCTTTTAAGCCCTCTCTTTCTTCCTAACAGACTCTTTGTGCTTATCAAGTTCAAACAAAGCCAATAAAAGGTGAGGGAAATTGCAATCTAACCCCCAAAATCTCCGTAGATCTCAAAATCCTACAGCAATTGTGACATCAGATTTGAGATGGGTCCCAATGATATGTCCAATGTACCATTATATCAGATTTTTTTTAATTGGTGGGGGCAAGATGTAATCAGTATGCAGTATACACCCTGTTCCATTTTTTGATTATACCCAGTCAGATGTGGCCATGTACAATGTAGACCACAGGTTCCCAACTTGTGGCTCATGACCCCAAGGAGGCCCTAAAATGTATTCAGGGTGGGACATAACCGTGGTTATTCTACACCGCAATAGTCAAAACTACAGTCAAACCTTGCATAAAGAGTGCCTCGCTTAAAGAGTAACTCGCTTAAAGAGCAGGATTTTCTCTGAATGTTCGCTTCGCTTAACAAATAAAACCAACCAAAAACTCGCTTAACAAATAAATTGGGGTTTGCATTCCCCACCCCCCACCCCGGAAGTCTTAAAGAGCAAACTCGCTTAAAGAGCAATCCTGTGGAACGCATTATGCTCTTTAAGTAAGGTTTTGTTGTTCAGTCGCACAGTCGATTCCGACCCTCTGCGACCCTGTAGTGATTCTTTTAAAGCTTAATCAAGTTTGTATTCCTTTATATACTTGTGTTATAGATCATAGACTTGTATTAGGTCTTGATACTGAATATGCTAGATTTCATTTATAAGACTGTATGTAGATTACTGGAAAAATACTGCTGGAAATGGGCCTCTTGAAAGGAATGCATGCTGTCCTTGAAGCCTAGCAGTGAATGGCGTTAAAGAGATAAGAAGAGGCCCCTCTTCAGTCAGTTATAATAGAACACTATACCCATATCACACCCCCTCTCCTTCCTCCTTCCTCCACCTTCCCCCTCCTTTTTTTCTTCTGACTAGGAATCTCTTTGTGTGTGTGACTGTATGAGAGATATGCGAGAAGAGTCTGCTAAAACAGCAGATCAAAACAGTTTGCAAAAGAGCAACGAAGAGCTAGCTAGCACATTAAGATCACAGCAGACACTTCATAGGTTTTCTCCAGACATGAAGAACCTAATAAAGACTTTTTAACTCAATTTCTTCAGCGTCGATTGTTGAGGCTGGTTTACTCAACATGACCCCATGGACCACTGTCCGCTAGGCACTCCTGTCCTCCACCATCCCCCTCAACTCGCTCAGCTCTGTGCCCATTGTCTCTACAATACCATCTACCCATCTCATCTTGGGCCGTCCCCTTCTTCTTTTACCCTCGACCCTTCCAAGCATCAAGGCTTTCTCAAGCGAGTCCTCTCTTCTCATTTGATGTCCAAAGTACTTTAGCTTCATCTTTATTATTTGACCTTCTAAGGAGCAGTCAGGGTTGATTTCTTCTAAGATTGACCTATTTGTTCTCCTCGCTGTCCAGGGGACTCTCAAAACTCTCCTCCAACACCACATCTCAAAGGCGTCTATTCTTCTGTGCTCAGCTTTCCTAATGGTTGAGCTCTCATAACCATACATTGCCACAGGAAATACCATTGCTTTGACTATGCGAATCTTTGTTTGCAATTTAATGTCTCTACTTTTCACTATGCTCCCCAGGTTTCTCATTGCTTGCCTCCCAAGAATCAGTCGCCTTTTTATTTCATGGCTGCAATCCCCATCTGCAGTGAGCTTTGATCCTAGGAAAGTAAAATCTGTCACTGCTTCTACTTCTTCCCCATCTATTTTCCATGGACTGATGGGGCTTGTTGCCATGATCTTGGTTTTCTTGATATTGAGTCTCAAGCCAGCTTTTTCAATAATTTGATTCAATCATCTTGTAGGGCTTTGAAAAGTTCAAGAACAACCATTGCACTGCAGTGGCTTAGTGGTTAAGAAGCTCGCCTTGTTAGCTGGAAGGCTGGCAAGTTAGCAGTCTGAAACCTGGATACTGCATGACGTATTGAGTGCCCTTCTCTGTCCCAGCTCTTGGGGACATAAAAGGAGCCTGAGGGCATTCCATGAGCAGAGTTTCTCCCACAAAAATCCTTTCAACCCAGAATAATTTCTGACACCAAATTATTATTATTATAGGTTAGAATGATAAAATCATATTCTGAAAATCTATTTTTAATGTGATTTCTTTTCTTCATTACAGATGTCATTTATGCATATGTGGCAGGCAGGTTACTTAGTTATTATAAAAGAGGGTCAAAACTCAAAAAAGGTTGGGAAACACTGATGTCTGGATTCTTTTGTGGGCTGGATAAAGACCAAACAAATGACACTGAAAGACAAAGGCTTGGGTAGGGGGTCCTGCATTGAGGAATTGGGTAACAAGTGTCCCAAATGAGCAGGAGTTCTGCATCAATGGAGAAGTATGCAGTCTGGGAATGCTCCCTGTTAATCTAGATTCAACTGGCCTAAGTTCCTATGACCAATTTTGTTAGGTGTGGCAAATGTGACCATTTTCGAACAGGGCTAGCTCACCCATGGTGGTTCATGTGACTGATAGCCCAAAGATGAGACATTTATAATCTATTTTGGGTGGAGTTCCCTATCAGGTTGGTTTGGAGACCGTAGCTAGCATAGAAGACTAACCAAATGAAACTGAAGGACAGAGGCTTGTCTAGCATGGAATGTAGTGGTTAAACCATTTCTGAGGCCTCCTATTCAATAAATATAATCAAAAACTTTGTACTACCCACCAATCAACTGCAGGAGCTGAGTCTAAAGTGTTTAATTAGGCTCTAAAACAAAACAAAAATAAAAAAAACAGGGTGTGTTTATCTGAGAGGCTACCTTGGTCTTTATTGTATTGAGATAAATTGTTTAACATATCCTTACCTAATGAGAATCATTTTCTCCCATTGCTGAGGAGAGCCTTCTCCACCGGGGGGGGGGGGGGGTTGATGTTGCCCATCATTTTGAATGCCTTCCCAATTCTAATCTGGGTTTTTACACTGGTTTATGGTGTCCAGGAATTGAAAACTCATTTGGTCACCCAAGGTATTCCCCCCACACACACACTACCTATGCCAGCTCCCCAGGGATGTTCTTCTTCTTCTTCTTCTTCTTCTTCTTGTGTCTAGGTCAGATGCGAAAATGGCAAAATTAAGCCACCTTTCAGTTAACTCATCTCTTAGTTCCTTTCTCCTGATCTAGTGTAAGAAAGATTATGTAGCACAAGGTTGCTGTTGCCCAGGATACGCCTGATTATGGTTCAAAATACCACAATCTTTGAGGAAGCTCTTTCTGTGTGCCCTCCCAGGGATGGGTAAGGAACTATGTTATTATCTATTAAAAATAAAATAGTACAATTGTATTGCATGTATAAAATCTCATTGGGACTTTTATTACAAAAAAGCAATGTACAGTACTTTGTTGTATTTAATTAAATAATAATGGTAAAATATTTCATTAAATAAACATGCAGGGCCATAGATTTATTCCTTTTTTAAAGAAGGGCAACAAGCATCCATCTTCTTCTGCTTAATCCTCTCATTCTATGATGCCACTGGGGCAGGAGAACCTTCTTTCTAACTGCTTTTTAGTCTCTCTGGTACTTCCGTGCTTCAATTCTTTTATCATGCACTTACTTCTATCTATCTATATAAAAATTGAACTTGTTAATTGCATCCTTTTTTTACATTTGATCTGTTTTTACATGAATGCTTCTTATGTTGTAACCAGCAACCTAACAACCACCACCACCATCTAAAGCCTTCCCCATTCTAATCTGCATTCAGATTTGGTGGGCTCCAAAAAAATTTACTACCACACTGTGGGTGTGGTATGATGGGCGTGGCCAGGAGGAAATCCCTGCATTGCATCTGAATTAGGACTACAGGAAAAACCCGATTTGCATATGCCTAGTTACATAAAATTCTACTTCCATGATTTTTGCACTAAAACCATGTCCCGATTTACATAAATGTCCCAATTGACATAACACAATTTCCTATGGGTTTGCTTCGAGTTAAGTTTTAAAAAATCCATTTTTCCTATGGGTTTGCTTCAAGTTATGTAAACATTCATTTTTCCTATCGGTTTGCTTCAAGTTAAGTAAAAAAACGCTTTACATAAAAGACTTTTTACATAAGTAGGGTTTTTTGTTGTTGTTCAGTCGCACAGTCGATTCCGACCCTCTGCGACCCCATGGACCACTGTCCGCCAGGCACTCCTGTCCTCCACCATCCTCCTCAACTAGCTCAGCTCTGTGCCCATTGTGTCCACAATACCATCTATCCATCTCATTTTTGTACTTTATTTCAAAACTTGAATGGGCAGGGCCAGCCAGTATTTCTGCTACCGGTTCTGCCACGAACCTGCTGATGCCCACCACAAAGCCAGATATAATTTACCCCAAAACACCATTTAGATCTGCTCAATTGTACCCCAGAATGCCTTGTCCACTGTTGGCTCTTTTTTTTTTTTGGTCCTGAAATGCCTTTCTTTTTTCTTATTTGATGCATTGCCGGCACCGCTTTACGAACTTGCCCCCCCTCCAGAACTCTCCTCATGCTCAGAGAAGCTCTTTCCTTGGTCGGTCACTTCGTTTCTCCCCGGGTCCGGCCACTGAGCGAGCAAGGGCGCGCCTTCCTCTTTTTTGGATGTGTGTGTGTGTGTCAGGGCGAGAGGGGGAGGGGGCGGAAGCCCTCCTGAGTTAACAGCCGCCCCCCAACCCACCCCGTGATGCCAATGTGATATATGTGTGACATTGTTGACCCCCCCCCCCCGAATCCTAGCTCCGGCCCTGGTGTGTGTGTGTGTATGTGTGAGAGACGAGGGGGAGGGGGAGCGCTCCGTCTGAACGGAGCCAAGGCGGGAGTTCTGGCCCGCTTGGCTCCTGCAGAGCCGGAGGAGGAGGAGGAGGAGGGGGAGGAATAAACCGAGGAGGGGGCCGCAGTAGAGGCAGGCGAGGCCTGCGCGCCGCCGGAAGTCAGCGCGGTCGGAGACGAGTGAAGCCTCCAGGGGCGGGGAGAGCCCGGCCGGCTGGCATAGGACGGTGGCTGGCGCTTGCCGGGCTGCAGCTGCCCGAGTCGGGAGCGCCAGGAGAGGGGAAAGGAGGAGGAAGCCCAAGACATTGGCCGCCCCGAGGAGCCAAGGCGTGGGGGAAGCAGCAGAGCAGGCAGGCAGGAGGAGGAGGAGGAGGGACCGGAGCCGCCGCCCTCCTAGCCAGCACCGGCTCCGTGTGCCTCCCACCAACCCACCCCGCCCCACCAAATCTCGAGGAGAAGGGAGGAGAAGGCTGGCGACGCCGCCACACTTTCACCCACCATTTTCCAGGAGTCACCGCCCTCCGGGGCTACCGGGAGGAGCAGGGAGGGAGGGAAGCAGTCGTTTTCCTAGCGGCGGCCCCCCTACCCCAGTAGGGCAGAGACGGAAAGGAGAGGTGAGTTTGCGGGCCGTCCACCCCACAGCCCACCCTCGCCCGGCCCTTCCCCTCCCTCCCTCCCTCCCCGTCGCGCTTCCTTTCGGCCTGCCGCGACGCCGCCGCGAAATGGGCGCTGGTGCCGAGACCAGGTGCCTGGCTCTGTGAGCTGAGAGAGAGAGAGAGAGGAAAGACCGGGTGGTAGAGCAGCGGAGGAAGGAGCCTCCCCTCCGGTTTTTATTGTCCTGATTCTGGGTCAGGCAGGGCGAATCCTCCCCCCTTCCCCCTCCCTTGGAGCGAGGCACAATCGCTCAGTGGGACAGAGAACGAGAGAATCAATGGGAATCAATGTGTCTAATGGAACCCGAGCTGCGCAATCTAGATGGAAGGGTGGGTGGTGCCAGGTTCTTTTTACTCTGTGTCTCTCTCTCTCTCTCTATGTAGATGTAGATAGATAGAAATAGATACAGTATATAGATATAGATAGATAGCTGGACAGACAGAGAGAGAGAGAGTATAATCTTATATATTACTGTAGAGATGAGAGAGTGGGATTGTTTGCTGGGTCTCTGCAGTAAATATTGATGTGGAAATATAGACAGTGGCAAAGAAGAACCCCTGGAAGCAATACTGAGGGGAAGGAGAAGCGAGTCATTCATCCCTCAAGCCTGGCAGGCGATGAGCTTGTGGCAGAAAATAGCTTTGCATCCCTCTTGGTTTATTGGCACACGAAATTGCTTGTAGGTCCACCCTGGCGCTTTCCCCTTCTGGAACCAGTAACGCCCAGGCTGCGTGAAAAGGGGTTGGTCCCACCCGCCATCCGAAATCTGGTATTTCCAACGATTGCTGTGCTGGAATTATTTGGGCATAAAAATAGGTGTGTGCGTGCGTGTGTGTGTGTGTGTGTGTGTGTGTGTGTGTGCGCGCGCGCGCGCTGGAGGAAGGTCTGTGTCATCCATACAGAAGCATTCAGACCCTGTCAGTTCTTCTGGGACTCCACCCAGTGGAGCTAGAGCCCTTACAGGAGTGTGTGCAGATTCGTGTGGAATAATTCATGAGCACTCTGCAAATTAAGAATTGAATGTCAGGGGCTAGTAAGTGTTTATTGGTGTGAAATAAACGTTTCCTATAAGAATGTCTGCATAAAGCTGCTCAGGGGTAGCGAGCTGGTGTAATAGTGCAGAATCTGGGAGCTGTCACTGGTGGCTTTTGCTAAAATGAGAGATTTATTGTGTGTAGTGAAAATGTTTGATGAGAGGGGAAAAAGTAGGAAAACTGTTTGCATCCAAGGGTGTACATTTTGTTGTTAGATGACTTGCTCATTAATGTGCCTGGCAATTATAATTTGTCCCAGTTCTCCACTGATGTTCATTTTTTTGGGCAAGAAGAAATAGACTTTGCCTTTTTAATTCAGTTCCTGCACTTATTTAATTACACCAGTGTGTTTTGAGCATAGTTGTGTAATAGAAAATTGCATATTGAAACCTAGAACTTCTTGTGAAGCCATCTGATAATAGAGTATGAAAGCAAATCTTTTATGTTGGTCTTCTGTTTTGCTAGAACTGGGAGCTGTTGACCTGATCATGTAATTAGATAAAAAGAATTTTGTACCCCAGAGGTATGGTTAGGTTTATTATTGCTGTTTTGTCTGGCTCAACTGAAGCTAAATTTGTACAGTGAAACTTTTAACAAGTAGCTAAAAGTACCTTTCTCTCGAAACCAAGTACAGTATGTGTAGAAACAGAGAGGAGTGTCTTACTTGAAAGGTTTTGCCTATCTGTGTGTAGTATGTTCAATTATAGCCTTCTGCTTGCTGAAGAAGCTGTTGCAAATGAAGGGGGAGTTGAAATTTAAGAATGTGGAAAAATGCTGAATCAGAATCCAGTGTCTGTGCGTTTTTTATCCAGTGACTAAATTTAGCACTTTTGGCTGTTAATGTGCCAGTTTCTCTTATGGCTATGCATGCAGAATATAGAGCTAATTGTTCTGCCATGCTTCACTTGGAATGCATCCCTTCTTTAGACGTCACTCTGATTTCAAATAGAAATTCTAAGAAATAGTTTTAGGCAGCAGTTGTTCAGAAGTTATTTGCTGTTACTGGTTTTTTAGCACATGAACAGGCAGCAGGGTTAATGAGAGACTGATCTTATGTATTGGTTAATTTATGGTGGGTGGGGAAGGCCAGTAATCCTAATCTAAGCAAATCAAAGAGGTTGGTCTTAAAGATTTGGAGGTATTTTTCAATATATTATGAGAATGTCCATATTCCACAAGAATGTTGTGGGAGGCAGAAGCAAAGGTCTTCTGTAATTTTCAAACATCTTAACGCATGTGAGCAGAAAACACATGTTCACATGAATTGGAATATTTATTTTGGGTAGGAGACTGCCTTCCTTGTGTGCAAGCTAAAATTGTAACCTACACACATTCTGTGTTTTTAAAATCTGGTATAGTTATTTCCTGTTCAAAACAATAAAACTGTGTTTTAAATTCCCCACGTTATGCAACTGAGAAACTCTGAAGGAAAACAGTTTTGTTTCATTGCAAGAGAGCCAAGCATTAATGGACTGAGGGGCCAATTTTCTAGCCCAAGAACAGAATAGTATCTGCTGAGGGAAATGCATGTCGATAGAGAACCATTACGTGTCTCTTATCACCTTACAGACAATTACAACATGCCACTTGGATGGTTCTAACTAGCCATTTTTCCACACATGGTGCCTTGTCTACTGGTGTTCCTATCCTTTGTCTTGGCACAGTCATAGTAGTCAAGAGGAGGGAGGATGTACAGTAAAACCTTGCATAAAGAGTGCCTTGCTTAAAGAGTAACTCGCTTAAAGAGCAACATTTTCTCTGAATGTTCACTTCGCTTAACAAAATAAATCAGGGTTAACAAAAACTCGCTTAACAAATAAATCAGGGTTCACAATCCCCCCCCCCCAGAAGTCACAATTGGTCACTTTCAATGGTATTTCACTTAAAGAGCAAACTCGTTTAAAAAGCAATTCCGTGGAACGCATTATGCTCTTTAAGCGAGGTACTGTACAACTGTATGTCTTTTCCTCTCTTGATTAACAGACCTTCTGCCAATAGTAGCCTGATGAAAAGAAATTGTCTCAGCCAGGGCTGTCATTACACTGTAACTAAACTGGGCTCTGTAACCAAGCAGTGTTTCTTCATTTGTCTCACAGTTAAGTGATATAGGAAGCTTTCTGTGGAGAATGTCAAACAAAACAAAAACAAGAGAGGTAGAGAGAAGACTCTTGCAACATTTTTTGTCTGATATTTTCACAGACTAACACACCTTACTCCTCCAGAGACTACTTTCTGTGGAGAGTAGTTCAAAGGTTTGTAGTATAGTTTTGTCACCTGCTTCCTGGACATCTGGATGGTGTCTTTCTAGCCCTACCATAGATTCAATCAAAACCTCCACCTTGTTCTTCTTGGACAGGATTGGGTCAGCATGCATGTGAGCATGGCCTTCCATCTTTTCTTCCTTTTGATGACCTCTGCCACTGGACCAATCTTTTCCTTGCACATCTGGAGGCATTTCTAGAGGCTTTTCCTCAGCTGTACTTGGTCTTGCAGAATTATTTGAGTGAATGTTGTTTCTAGATTCTGAGCGCTTTCAGCAGGTAGCATTGACGTTTTCTCTTTCAGGTGTGCAGGAGTGACTCTCAAAATCACTCTAAAAAACACATTCAGAGCTTTTGACATACTTTTTTAAAATTTCAGTTAATTGCCTGACAGTGTAGTTCATCCAGCTAACTATGGTTTGCAGGAATATTTAGACTTCCAACTCAGGGTGTAACTAGGTAAATGTCGCCCTTGCTAGAAAGCCAGTCGTATCCGACTCTAGGGTTCAGTGCCCATCTATGTTTATAGCCAAAGAACCAGCACTGTCTGCATCTGCAGACGTTTTTGTGGACATGTGGCAGGCATACCTCAACACCAGAGTGCACGGAATACTGTTTACCTTCTCACCGTAGTGGTCCCTATTTATCTACTTGCAATTTCTTGCTTTCGAACTGCTAGGTTGGCAGAAGCTGGGACAGAGATGGGAGCTCACTCTCTCATGCAGTACCCAGGAATCGAACTTTGACCTTCCAGTCAGTGAGTTCAGTGTCTTAACCACTTGAGCCACCAGAGTCATAGCCACTGTAACATTTTAAATTGCAGCCAGTGATTCAGATGTTCACCATTCATTCTGAATGCAATTCCAGCCTATGGACTCCTTCTTTCCTTCCATCCTCTGGTTCAACATCTACCCATCTTTTCTTCTTCTAGTCCTGCCTCTGTCAATCCTTTTATTGTTCAGTGTCTTGCTGTTTTTGTGTGTGTAGTAGTAGTTAAAAAAATGTTCTCCGAGTCAATCTAATTAAAATCACAAAAGGGAGCTTCCTTGGTGGTCTTATTAATACCAGCTAGAGAATGTTAGAAAATATTCCATATGGGAAAACAGTTGGGGCTTTGAAATGTGCATACATATATACCCAATACTTTAAGTTAGGATCTCCCCTGTCCTATGTACAGTATTTGGAAGCTGAGTGCCTCAGTTCTCTCTCATTTGAACTTCTGCTGAAGTACTCCTAATCATTCATCTCACTCTCCCTTTGGGGCAGCAGCAGAACTAAGTTACTTTTCCTTGACACTTGGTTGGGGTGGAAATTCTTGGCAAAAGCAACTTGTCATTATGAGTTTTTATCCCCATTCCCTTACTACAATACAGACAAGCAATGAGGGTGGTTTACATATTAGGAAGATTAATAGCAGTAGGGTGTTCTGGCACTAGTCTCCTATAAGAAATTTTAAAATTGAAAGCAGGACAGTTGAGGGAGAGGAAAGAACACACAGGGCATGTTCGCCAGGTCCTGAACATCATGCCTCAACTGTCTGCATCACCAAAAAACACCACCTTCAGACATGCCCACCCATCTTTACAAAAATGATTGCATGAGGGAAGGCCAGTTCAGATCCTTCCAGCTTAAAAAAATATAGAAGCTCCCAAAGTGGCAGAGACAGAAAAGCTGCATTGAGAACAAAAAAAAATGTCAGTACTGTATTAAAAAAAAACGCTTCAGTGCAGTGGCAGCTATGACCATGGGATTTGCTGGTCTAGGAAGAAGTTGAGTTCGCTGTTTAGAAGCTCATCTAGAAACAAAGCATTTTTTAGCAAGCACATTAGTGGTAATCCTAATGTGGCAATTTGTAAAATTGATCCGCTTGGTCTTTCCTCTTTAAGTAGACCAATTCTTTGTGAAGGCCCTTTAAAGTTAGAGACTGGCACAGATAATTGTGTATAAGAAAGTAACAAAAATATAGCCACATCTTGTTTTTCTTCAGTTGTCTATTTTTGAACATCTTCATAATAGAAGTACATCAATGTAATATTTTATCATGTCTTCAAGTATGAGAGATGGACATTATGTTGCACACAATGTCTTCATGGCAGTCCTGTTTGATCGTTTTATTATTCCTGGACATTTTAGTTTATCTTTGTAATAATTTCTTTTGGTGCCCATCATGCTGCTGTACTCGTAGCCTGGAATATCTGGTTCTTCTCCTTGCATATAGGTTTGCTTACCTGCTGAGCTATGTGTGGTATTTTTGAAGGCAGTTAATTGACCTGTACAATATATTGTCTGAATTAAATGCTTCATTAAAATTTGGAGACTACTGGGTGGATTCGAGATGCATTAAAGAAATCTGCATGAAAGCCTATCCAGTATCATATAGGAAAATTTATTATCTTGCATCATTTCATTTAATTGTGCGGCATCATAGACTGCAGGAAGTAACCAATAAAAAACCAAGTTTATCTCCATGTTGGGGGTGGGTAGGAGGGAAATCTATGCTAGTTATTAGATCAGTTGTTTATGTCACACTTTCCATTTGTATTTCATATACTTCTAGACAATTTTTTTTCCTAGCAATTAAGTAGGCATAAGCGATTAAATTTTGATTTGCCTTTAAGTGGGTAATTCAGTCTGTATAATCAGGAAGAGAGAAAGAGAAAGAGAAGGTGCCTCTATTGGCAAAGCTCAAGTTAGCTGAGGTAAAGAAATGTCTTTTGGGAAGTGAGGGGTTGGTAGCATTTTTTCTTAATTTGGTGATGGCAACTCTCAATAAAATATTTATAATTTAGCTCCGCTTGACCTCATTTTGGTTGCTTCTTTATATGGAAAAACTCAAATCTGTTGAACCTTAACCCTACCACTACCTCCAAATATGACCACCTAATAGCACTGTACCTTATTCGGCACTCGTTCTCCTTAACCATTGTCCAGCAGCAGCAGGAGACTGAACGCAAGTGGATTGATTGAATTTGCACCTGTCCAACATTTAGGTAGAGCAGGTTGTCTAGCCCTGTTGCTGAATAAAGGAAAGGAAAAAGGAGGTTGTCATATTCTCCTGAAGTTTCAAGTTTATAGCCTTGGGATACTTTTGGTTGCTTTCTTTCTCCTGAATCCTTTCATCAGCTCTGCCTTGTGAGAATATTACACTCATTGTTTCTCTTATTACAACTGAGTCATCATCTCATTATGTCCAAGTTAACGTTTGGGGAAATCTGTCCAGGAGTGTCAACTGGTGTGAAGCATGCTGTCTTGTCTCTTTCTGTAGGTTGATTAACAGGGCCATGCTGAATCAGTGCTCCCAACTTCTGTACCAGCTTCACATTATTTTCTTGAGCAATTGATTGTGTTGATTTTTACCTAGCAAGTTAATAAGACCTTGCCTCTAAGCACTTCAGCTGTCTTATTTGCTACACTGAAGTCTGTTTAAGATTATTAGATTGTTAATGCCTTAAATTTGGATAGCAAGACATGGAAAACCTATTCTTAGTAAGCTCCTTAGAGTTGTGGAAGTTTCTCCTGATAAATATAAATCAATGTCTGTGTCTATATATCCTGAAAGTGTTGTGACACTGCCTAGTTAAGTTGAGGTCCACACCCCACAGGAGGATTTAAATTCCCAGAAGTCTAAGTCAGTACATTGGCTGATCAGTGCTTTAGGGAATTGACTTAGGCTTCTGGAATTGAAATCTAAAAACCAAAAGTTTGGAAGCACTGGTGTAGTTAATGGTTAAAATTAAATTAACAAGGAGTAATTCTTGATTTGTGTGCTATTTTTGATCTCTTATAAAAAGAAGGGGAAAATTGTAGATTGCAACCTGAATACAAGCCAACAGTGTGATGCAGCTTCAAAAAAGTCATTTTTAAGATTGCATTAAGAGAAGTATGGTCTCCAAAAACATTTCCTTTTATTTGGCACTGGTTAGGCCCCGTTTTGAGTACTTTAGTCTGTTCTGCACATCACATTTTAAAAAGGATGCAGATAAACTGAAACAAGTTTAGAGGAGGGCTACAAAGATGATCAGGGGACTGGAAACCAAGCCCTGTGAAGAAAGACAAAAAGAACTGGGCATATTTAGCCTTGAGAAAGGAAAACTGGAGGTATAAACACTCTTCAAATAGTACTGACTTTTAGAACACTATTAGTGTTGCAAGTTATTACTTTGGGAGGTAGTGAACTCTCTAACACTGGGGTTTGGACTCGATGGCCCTTCCAATTCATCTGCATTTTATGGTTCTATGATATCTAGACTCACTGAAACTAATGGGAGTTAAGATAGTCCTAAGTAAATATTTATTGACTTCAAGTTATCAGCTTAATAATGAACAAGTCTGCTGTAGTTTAGCACTCAGTATTCACTGTTTCTGTTTTGGAAGCCATTTTTAACCCAAAAGAGAGATTTTTCCTTTTTGTGACTTAATGTAAAAGTTAAAAACAGGCACATCATGGCAAAAAATCAAAACAAAAGATGTCTATTAGAATGAACCTATGAATTAACAATTTATTTATGTTCTTAGTATCCTTAGTCTTAAGAAATCCTATCTCAAGATCCATTTAATAATTTCTGTTGTCAAAGCAAATAAATAAATAAATAAATAGCAATTCAGTTTTAGAAGTATGAAAGAGCAGTCTGAAATATGCCTTCAGCAATAATGCTTGCCTAATGTAGTCAGCTTTAACAATTTTAAGGTTATTAGAGCTTTTGCTTGTTTATTCAAACTGTCTTCTTTTCCTGCCTTCACATGATGCACATACTCATAAATCTATTAAGTGTGTTGTTAGCTTCACAAAGAAGATAAGATGCAGGTTCTACACAAAATGTATTTTGTGCAAATTGTAGGAACCACCAGTAGAGCAGGAGATATAAGTCCACACAGTTTACATATTGGTCTTATGCTGGTAGTGAGAAATATTGGGTGGTTGGAAGAGTAAAGGTTGTTGTGACAAGATAGTGAATCCTAGCTAAAATCTCAGTAATGGCTAGATTTTCTTGCATTATAAACCAAAAAAGTGGGATTTTCTCTTTACTTTGCTTCTCTTATGAAAGTTCTACAGTTGCCTTCCTGTCTGACTGTTCCAAACATAAAACAGTGCCTTCCCTTCACATGTCAGAGAAGAAGCAAGCCAAAATGGACAAAAACAATAATTTATACATGATCTAGTAACAAGGCAGAAAAACAGTGGTTGGTTAGTGTAGTAGACAATAAGTTGCAAATTGTGAGTCACTAATTTACTAAAAGGACTAGTAACCTTTTATCTACTAACCATTGTCATTTTTCCAGAACAAAGCATCAAAGTTAAATGATTATGCTGTCATTTCATTTCTGTGTTACTTTACTAATCAACTGTTGTCATTTTTTACAGAACAAAGTGAATAAATGCAAAATACAAAATCTGAAAGTAAAGTCAGATGTATAATGCCATTCTGATTATACTGCATTGGCTGTTGTCGTCTCTCTACTAAACATTTGCAACTTTTTACAAAACAGAGGTTCAGAAGATATGAATATCATCCAGGAGTCTTGGTCATTACTAAGTGTAAAATGCAAGAATGACTCACACAATTTGCAACTCAAGTCTCCTATAATAAAAAGCCTTTGTTCTTTGTATCTATTTCCTGGTAATGGGGCTATGTATATAGTCTTGTTATATAGTCTCACTCTTGTGTTTGATAAAGTGGACTTGACCTACAAAAGCTCATATTAAAATATAGCAGTTAATCTTCAAGATGTCTTATTTTTGTTTTGTTTTGTTTCTTGTCTAATATGCTTGCACAGACTAACACAGCTTCACATATTAATGCAATTGAATTTTCTATAAAATTAGTTCATCTTTAGGTATTTAATTGGTATAAAAGTGTATGCTTCTCCTTGGAGCTTCCATGGAAGATATATTTTCCACAGCTGTTTCTTGAAAATAGATCAAGTACTGCTGAGCCAGTGGTTGTTTCACAAGAGACACTGTTTGGCAAGGGTATCCCTCTGTCATCTGGATAGAAGCCTATTTTTATCCTTGCTTCATAAAACCTTCCAGCTGTATTTAATTTAAATAAAATGTGAATGTTCTTCCAAAATGAATTTTTTTTTGTGAAGGTTTGTCTTTGGCTGGAATTCTAGCGTATAAGCCATTCATTTTGAAGTGAAACTGCTTTAGTTCCTATTATGGCAGTGCATTATATAGACTCTATATTTTCAATTATTATATCTTCATATGTAAAGACATCTTGATTGCCATGTGCAGTTCAAAATATCCTATATATTTTCAAAGAAAGTCTTCATGTTTGTTTGTTTGTTTGTTTTTTGTATGAGTTTGACACCCAGATAGCACTGAAAATTATGAGCCAGTCATAAAGTCATCTACTGTATGTTGTAGAGCAGGGATTCCCAACCTACAACCCATGAGCCAGATCTGGCCCACAGTGCCAATTAATCAGGCCTGCAGTGACGACCGCCCCCCCTGCTGCCACCAGATGCACCAAAACCACACTGGAAGCGCCAAAATCTCATGAGAAGTGCTGAAATCTCACCGGAAGTGCTGAAACCTCACAGAAACCTTGTGGGAAGTACCAAAATTGCACAGGAGATGCTGAAATCTTGCAGGAAGTGCTGAAATGTGGCAAAAATGCACCGCCCTTGCTCTTGCCGCCACTAGAAGTGGTGGAAGCTGCAGGAAGAACCATGTCTCCTGCCCCACTCAGCTGTCCATGGGGGCATGGTCTGGCCTGTGGCACAAAAATGTTGGCCATCCTGTTGTAGAGACTATGTAACACCTTTATGGATCAAAACTAGCATTCCTTGTCTATGAAAGGAAAGGGAATATCAGTGGTTATGTTGCTGTTTTTATTAAGATGAGAGACCAACAAGCCTTTCATATAGTAAAAATCTGCAATCAACAGATCAGTCAAAACACATATCAGACATGATATACTATACATAGAAATAGGGTATAACCATAGAAATAGGATACCAAACAATAAATTTAATACAGTTCCCTGCCCTGGAACTGCTCCTTTAGCATCAGTCATTTTTCTTTTTGTCTCATTGCAACAGGTAGATAAGTTGCACTGGCTCGTGACGCCACTGGATTTCTACCTGATAACATAAGTGTAATTGCTATTGCTATTTAGAATAGAAGTGAGCAGATTGCTCAAACAGATTAATCAGTAGCAAAGTAATCATTGACTCCTGCATGTAGAGTGTAGGTTAAAAGCAAGAGGAAGAAGAAGCCAGGGCAGGATGAGGACCTTGCCGCCCCTCCCCCTGTACCTATACCAACTGCCAGGGGAAGAAGAAGCCAGGGCAGGATGAGGACCTTGCCGCCCCTCCCCCTGTACCTATACCAACTGCCAGAGGAAGAAGAAGCCAGGGCAGGATGAGGACCTTGCCGCCCCTCCCCCTGTACCTATACCAACTGCCAGGGGAAGAAGAAGCCAGGGCAGGATGAGGACCTTGCCACCCCTCCCCCTGTGTCTATACCGCCAGAGGAAGAAGAAGCCAGGGCAGGATGAGGACCTTGCCACCCCTCCCTCTGTGCCTATACCAACTGCCAGGGGAAGAAGAAGCCAGGGCAGGATGAGGACCTTGCCGCCCCTCCCCCTGTACCTATACCAACTGCCAGGGGAAGAAGAAGCCAGGGCAGGATGAGGACCTTGCCACCCCTCCCCCTGTGCCTATACCAACTGCCAGGGGAAGAAGAAGCCAGGGCAGGATGAGGACCTTGCCGCCCCTCCCCCTGTACCTATACCAACTGCCAGGGGAAGAAGAAGCCAGGGCAGGATGAGGACCTTGCCACCCCTCCCCCTGTGCCTATACCAACTGCCAGGGGAAGAAGAAGCCAGGGCAGGATGAGGACCTTGCCGCCCCTCCCCCTGTACCTATACCAACTGCCAGGGGAAGGAGAAGCCAGGGCAGGATGAGGACCTTGCCGCCCCTCCCCCTGTACCTATACCAACTGCCAGGGGAAGAAGAAGCCAGGGCAGGATGAGGACCTTGCCGCCCCTCCCCCTGTACCTATACCAACTGCCAGGGGAAGGAGAAGCCAGGGCAGGATGAGGACCTTGCCGCCCCTCCCCCTGTACCTATACCAACTGCCAGGGGAGGAAGAAGCCAGGGCAGGATGAGGACCTTGCCGCCCCTCCCCCTGTACCTATACCAACTGCCAGGGGAAGGAGAAGCCAGGGCAGGATGAGGACCTTGCCGCCCCTCCCCCTGTACCTATACCAACTGCCAGGGGAGGAAGAAGCCAGGGCAGGATGAGGACCTTGCCGCCCCTCCCCCTGTGCCCACACTGACATAATGTATTGTAATGTAATGTATTGTCTGTAAGCCGCCCTGAGTCGCCATGGCGAGTGGGCGGCAATATAAATTTGAACTAATAAATAATAATAAATAAATAAATAAGTATTCTACTCATGTAACCTCTTGATTATTATATATGCAAAATCTTTTGGAAAAGAATATAGCAGCATAACATCCACTTAACAACTGTAAACCACCCAGAGCAGCAGCTTTGCTGGATGTGCTGTATATAAGTTTAATTAATTAGTTAGTAAAGACAAAGGTCTATCTCTGGAATAGGGAAATGACCAGAATTTTGTACATGGCTGTTGCTAAGAAACTCATTTCATGGAGTAAAATTATCAGCCTTTCTGGTTTGCTGGTGGTGAAAGAAGCGGGACAGATACTAGTCCAGTGATGGAGAACCTTGGCACTCCAGATGTTCTTAGACTTCAATTCCCAGAAGCCCAAATTCATCCACGCTGCACCGCCCTCATTGTTCCTGGAAGTGGAAGTGGCAGTGCAGGCCGGATGAATTGCAGCAAACCCATTTTTGTGGATTCACAGGGGCTTGGGCTTCTGGGAATTGAAGTCCAAGAACATCTGGCGTGCCAAGGTTCGCCATCACGGGACTAGGGTAACACAAATGGAAATCTCAAATCAGCTTTAACCAAGCACAGGGTACAGTCCATTGGAATATCTACTCCAGTGTGGTAGTGGGAGCAAAGATATTATCCATCTCTGTCTGTGTCTGTTGATCTAGCAGAGCCTCTTTGAACTGATCAGGAGCTTATTCCAGACTGGCTTACATGTAGATGAGGCAGACCACTGATTGAAGGTGAAGGCCTTACATGGCACTCCAGGCAAATGGCAGAGATCTTCTCTGACTTGGATGCTGCAATTGACACGAGTCCTGTGGACATTTAGGCAACTGGTTGTTCAATATTTAGGTGTAGCATGAAGTCATGCAGTCTAGGTATGTGGACAGGATTCTTTGTGTTCTCTCCTTTAGGGAGCTTTGGGATGGGGTGGTGGTGGTCTTTAGTAGCCAGTAGTGGGTCCTGATCCCAAAGGCTTTCCCAGAGAAAAAGGGGAGTCCTAGGGAGCCTCCAAACCTCAAAGGGGAGGGGATTTTATATGTTCACTGAATTTAAATATTTGTCGCATGGTGATGATGACATCCTGCTTGTACAGCACAAAGTTATGAAACGGGCAGTATCTATACCAGGGTTCCTCAAACTTGGCTCTCCAGGTGTTCTTTGATTTCAGCTACCAGAAATTCCAAGTCAGTACACTTGCTGATCAGGGCTTCTGAGAATTGTAGTCCAAGAACATCTGGAGAGCCAAGTTTGAGGAAACCTGATCTAGACCCATTTCAATCTGGCTTTGACCTGGCTGAGGCATTTAAACAGCTTTGGTTGCGTTTATGGATAATCTGCAGTGGGAATGGGATGCGTGTGTCTCTATTATTATTTTTGTATCTTTCTGTGGTTTTGAATACACTGGATTGTCTTTTTTGGTCACATATCTGGGACAGGACTGGGGGGGCTGTTTTAGAGTGGATCTAAACTTTCTCAGGGGGTGATTTTCAAAGGCAGTGTGGGGAACCTTCAGTTTAACACACATTGGCCACTGACCCATGCATTCATTCACTATTTAGTTCCTATTCCCTCATGCTGTTTAACATATAAATGAAACTGCTGGGTGAGGTTTATCTGGAGTCTGCAGTTTCAGTGCCATCAGTGTACTAATTATATCCAAGTCTACAGCTCCTTTCCATCCAACACCAAGGAGATAGTTTGGTTCTAAAACAGTATCGAATGTCAGTAGGATTGGACGAGGGCAAACAAATTGTAGTGAAATCAAGACAAAACAGGAGTGTTTCCTGTCAGTTGAAGTTGAGATCTGAGAATGCTGTATAGTACTACACTTTCCTGAAGAGTCATATTCATAGCTAGAGTACCTCTACTGAGATCTTGTGCCCAACTTCCAACAGTAACTAAAAAGGGCATTTCCACAGTCAAAATTAGGCTCTAGGTATGCCTGTTCCTGTGTTCCTTCATTGTTTAGTCCTATTCTGCATATTAACTTCAAAATGCTGCTTCAAAACGCTACAACTGTACTTTTGACCATGGCTAGTTACTGGCTACTGGTCCTTTTCTGGATCCAGTTCAGAGTGCTAATTATGATTTATAAAACCAAATACAGTTTGAGTGCAGACTGTTTATCAGACGTCTCATGTTTTAAGATCTTAATGAAGCCCCTTCATAAGCATGTCTGGTGAGGAGTCAAGTGAGAACCTTTCAGTGACTTCTTCTAGCCCCGTGGTTCCCAACGTGGGACACATGCCCTACTGGGGGGCAATTTCATTCTTAGAGGGGGATGATTCGAGAATGTTTAGTCCAAGTTAATGGCCTTTTAGGCTTCCACCCTATAAACAAGAGTTCACTTTTTGAATAATAAGAATTATATGTCGTGGAAAGGGGGGAAACAGGATTTTAGAGATGCTTAGGCGGGGCATGGCCAAAAAGGGTTGGGAACCACAGTGACTCTAGGCTGTGGAACTCCCTTTCATGGGAAGGTAGATTGATCCCTTCCCTGTTGTCTCTCAGACAGCAGCCCAAGATTTATTTCTTATTTATTTATTTTTTATTTTTATTTATTTATTTATTTTTATATTTCACATTTGCTATCCCGCCCCAATCGGGTGTACCCGACTCTGGGCGGCTTACAAAACAAATACGATCACAAACCCACACAATAAAATACTAATAATTAAAAAGTTTTAAAACTGTAAAAGTTCATAAAAACAGGGAATAAAACAGGGAACAAGCAGCCCCCGGAATAAAACCGAACAGGAAGGGAGGCTGTCCCTTAAATTAACCACCCTGTGTGGGATCCCACATTCCTTGGTCCCCACACTTGTCCCGCCAGCCAGGTTTTTAAGCCCTTCCAGAAGGGCAGGAGCTCTGTCTGTAGGCGCAGTTCAGTTGGGAGGAGGTTCCAAAGGGTCGGGGCAAACACAGAGAAGGCCCTCTTCCTAGTGCTCGAGAGATGAGCCTCCCTAGCTGATGGGATGACAAGGGAGCCCCTCCGATCCGCCCTGGTGGGACGGACAGACGTTCTTAGGGTGACGTGGTCTCTGAGGTATCCTGGCCCACTACCATATAGGGCCATTTAGGTGGGCCTTTGGCTGCTGTTTGGCCAGCCTCTGGTAAATAAAAGTAATAAGCAGGACGCCAAAACTCCTTAAATCCATAGGCAAAACTTTAGAGTTGCCAGCCAAGCATTTACCATTAAAGGGTACTGTCTAGTTTCCAGTTAAATTGTAGCATTAGGAGGCTACCTTGGTGGGTGCAAGTGGTGGAAATCAAGCTTGGATGCTGATTTTATAATTGTTGCAAATAAATAAATAAATTTCAATAAATAAATAAATAAATAAATAAGGAAATAAATCCTTGAGATCAAGACAGCAGCTCCATAAAGAGTTTGAAGGTATGCCTCTATTTTAAAAACTTTAATAGCTTCAGGGACACAGTGACCCCACCTCAAAATACTAGAAGCTTTGGACCTGTTTTACCAGGCAGTCATCTGAGAACTAGCTACATTAACTGAAATTTATTCTCAGATGCCAGCATTTTTGGATTTTTCATTATTAATCTTTAAGTTATCTCTGCAGTAGAGAGGAAATTTGCATAATAACAATTTAAACTCTTGGTTAGGATTGCAATATGATAACCGCATCATCAACATAAAGCACATCCTTAGTCCCAAACTTTGCACTATGTCTATCAGGATCTGACGGGATATTCACTGTATCATTTAAAAATAGGTTAATTTGAGTAGAGGCAAGAGTACAACTCTGTTTTACTTCTGTAGCTGTAGGAGCATATTGAATATGAGGGTTGTGTGTGGCACATTTAACTAGGAGCATGCTGTTTTCATATAAAGCTTTAATGAGATAGAACACACTTTTATTAAACAACTTGTCTTTCGTTTCTAACATATCATTACGTTCAGGATTGAGTCAAAACCTGCCTTTGGATCCATGAAAGCAGTACAGTTTCCTCATTTGAGGTCCCAAATATTTCTTGGCCAGATGATAGAAAGTTGAACAATGAATTAGGATTGAGAAGATTCTTTAAATCCCACTTAAAAGTCAGAAAGCAAGTCCTTTGACTCAGAATATGGTTCAATTTGGAATTTAGCTATCTATTCAATTTCTATTTATTTAGATTTATACTCCATTCATCTGGCTAAATTGTATCTATCATACAACTTACCCCAAATGGTCAACAAATTAATTGGTCTTGAATTTCTATTGTTGTACTGACCTCTTTTGGATATTGGCACCTCAGCTGCTCTTTTCTCAAACCCTGGGATCACATTTCTGTTGTTTATTATGATGCAAAGGACAGAGTGTATTGAGGCCCATCCATGTTGATTAGATTTAATGAGCTCAGCAAGCGTGCAGTCACTCCTTAAAACTTTTCTTGGCTTTAGCTGGTTAATTAAAGAAAAGACTTGTCTTGTGATATCTGGATCACATTTAGGTACAGTCTGAGATAGAAAAGTCACCAGAATCCAGCTTGCTTTTCTTAGGGTCTTGGAAGATGTTTTGGAAGGAGCTTTCCCAAACTTGATATGGAATATATGGATCTTGAAATTATGAATGAAAAGTGCCTGGTGCCAGTAGTTTTTGGAATTCTGCCCTGATGTAGTTTGGCTGTTAGGAGATGAGATGGAAAGCCCCCCCCCCCCACAGTACAGGACAATGTGCAGCTGTTCTGTCCTTTTCCTCGTATCATATTTTTATTGCAAGAAAGAAAAAAGGGGGGTGTGTGTGTGCGTGTGCGTGTGCGTGTAGGGGAAACTGGAGTCTGCACACATTAAAGAGTATGATTTTCAATATAATTCAGTATAATCCCCAGCCCTCTTAAAAGGCAAGACAGGTGCATGACAAAAGTTTGTGTGCAAGTCCTCCGTCTCCAGGTTGTGCAGGCATTAGTTAGTGATTGGGTCCATTGTGGTTTACTATCTAGCCTAGAAGGAGCAACCTATGCCCCTCTGGATGGTGTTGGGCTACAACAATTATTGTTGCTAACATCTGGCCTGTTTGCCTGGGACTAATGAAAGTTAGCTTTCAGAAACATTTGGAAGGGCCATCCATGATCAATCTTGATTCAAATTGTCCACATTAAATCAGATGCTAATCTGGGATAAAAAATTTTTTTGCCTTGCCACCCTGAATCCTCTAAGTAGCAAATTATGTCATCTTCCTGAGCAAGTTTACCAGTTCTTCCTGTGGAACAAAACATTGATTATTCTCAGCTGTTTCCAGGCGATTATAATGAAATGGTAGTAGCAGTCCCTGAAGAGTTGTTTTCATGTTTGTCTAACAAATTAAGGTTGCAGATTTAAGATCAAATAACAGTCTGTCCTTTGAGTTATGTGTGTGGAGAGAGGGAAGATGAGAATGAGAATTAGTATTAAATTTATCATTACTAAATGAGTAGCTTGGAAAAGTGGATATTTTTTCCTTGGAAGCTTGGTTGCTTTCATTCTCCGTGTGTCTCAGTGGTACAAACGGAAACTGAGCTAAATAAGGCAAGAATAGTTTATTCCCAACACTGCCTTCAAACTTGTGGCTGCCAAATTGAACAGAATGTAGGAAGTGATTTCATTTGGGGAGGTAAATAGTGACTTCTATTGTGTTTAGCTGTGTGTTGGGGGGTTATTTAGGTTCATCAGAACATTAACCATCTAAAATGATGGCTGTGTGTGTGTGAGAGAGAGAGAGAGAGAGTGAGTGCGAGAGTGTGTGTGTGTGTGTGTGAGAGAGAGAGAGAGAGAAGAGCAATTTGGCAAAGGATCTGTGTTGAGATTGCTCTGTTTGGTGCAGTTTACCACAGTCTTGGTTTAGATGCTCTGGCAATCAATGGTGGAAGTAGGACAGACACTTTTAATTGGTAATGGTTCATTTATTTAAAATTGCTTGTTTTATGAAGATGCACAGTAATGTATGTCACGTATGCTGACTGATATTTCTCACTAACAAATGGCCCTATTTCAGGCCCCAATTCTGTTGGAAAACATGCAAAAATCTGTGTTGACAGAAGACTCCTAAAAGTCATCATATAGATTAGGGGTGCCCAAACTTTTTGGGCCGTGGGCCAATCACGTGGTTCAGGGAGCCGGTCACAAAGGGCCAGGGGCTGGTTGCAGTCCCTGACACCAATTCATCCAGCCCACGAAGCCCTTGTCACTCCTGGAAGCAGAAGTAAAATGCTTCCAGGAGCGACGAGGGCTTCACGGGCTGGATGAATTGGTGTCGGGGCCGCCCCCAGCCCTTAGTTTGGGCACCACTGATATAGATGAAGGTCTCCTTTGCTCGAAAGCCAGTTGTATCCGGCTTTCATTGGCAGTGCTCATCTCTGTTGACAGCCAAAGAGCCAGTGCTATCTGTGTCTGCAGACGTTTCTGTGGTTATATGGCAGGCATAAATAGACAGAGTGTTAACTTTCCCACCAAAGCGGTACCTATTTATCTACTTGCAATTTCTTGCTTTCGAACTGCTAGTTTGGCAGGAGCTTGGGCTCAGTCCATCACACAGCATTCTGGTCTCGAACTGCTGATCTGCTAACCTTCTGGTTGTCAAGCTTAGCATCTTAACCACTAAGCCACCCACGGCCACCAAAAGTCATTATATGAAAAATGCCCCCCAAAAAGGTGATTATATCAGTGAGTGGTTATATCACTTGATGTCCTGAATCCTGTCTTGTTGGTGTGGCATTATGCTGTGTTTTTCAGGGGAGAAAGTCCATAGCTTCATCAAATTTCTAGAGAGAGGGAGGGGGGAAGTTAAGCCCTCTCCCTCTCTCTCTGGCAGTGATCAATGAGGAAGAACCAGTAGCATAATCATGGACCTTCAGGTTCAAATCTCCTATTCAGTCCCTGGTATTTTCATTTGAATTGCACTGGATCAGAAAGACCTTTGTCAAATACAGGACTGTACATTAGTGAGGTACTACTGGCCACAGTAGACAGTTCTGGGCTAAAAGCAGTGGTGGGCATCAGTAGGTTCACACCAGTTCACCAGAAACTGTAGCAGAAATTCTGGCTGGCCCTGTCCATCCAAGTTTTGAAATAAAGTAGTCTTAATTTGGGTGCAACGCAGGGCTTTCCCTCTGGCCCACGCCCACCATACTACGCCCACAGTGTGGTAGTAAAAAAAAATGAGCCCACCACTGGCTAAAAGGCTCTTTGATTGGGCTGATTATAATGCACTTACAACAAAAACATAATTTGTTTCTCCTCTGCTTCTATAAGTGCAATTTACACCAGTATTTTGTTTGACTGCCCCTTCCCCCAAATAACATGCTCGTAACACTGGTTGAAAATTCACATAGCCTCTGACGAGAAACAAATGTTGGAGAGAAAAACCTTCTTCTCAGTTGTCTTTTTTTTATACAATGTAAATAGAGCAGAGATATATAATGCAACAACCCATAGTGTATTCAATTTAATCATGCCTTTTTACTGCCTGCTTTTTAAAGCAGTGGTTGACCAGTGGTTCCCAACAAGGGGTACACAGCCCACTAGTGGACTTCAATTCCCACAAGTCTCAGTCAGTACATTGGCTGATCAGTGCTTTGGGGAAATGACTTAGGCTTCTGGGAATTGGAAGTCCAAAAACCAGCATTTGGGAAACACTGGTTTAATGCATAATGACAGAAATATATGAATAAATCAACTAAAATATTTTTTGCTGATTTCTGTTGCGGTCCAAAGCCTGATGAAAAACTGTTTCATGGGAAACAATGCACTTGATATATATGTGCATGGTTCACTTGATAGTGAGCCTGGATGTGATATCAATTACTTATGCTTTATAAACAGAAAGATAACTTTACTCATGGAAGGGAACTCTCTGGGAACAGAAGAAAAATAATATATGCTACAAATTCAGTAAAGGAGTTACTTTATATTGATTTTGAACTGTTCTGGAATGTTCTCTAAGTATGTCATAAAAGGTATATATACATTTGAAATCATTCCATCTTCTGTGGCCGACCACACACCCTGGACAGCTAAGCGGGCCTGACTATGCCTCCCGAAAGCAGGCGCATTTACGGCTGTCATAAATGCACCCACTTCCACGTTTATGCATGTGCAGGCATGTGTGCAGGCACATTTTATGGCTGATGTAAATGCACCCACTTCCACTTCCGGGTCTGGTGGCGGTGGGCTGGTTGGAATGTCACCATGGGCCGGGGCTGGCCCTCAGGCCATAGGTTGTGAACCCCTGTTCTATGGTATGTCGTTTCTTCTTTATAACACCTATATATCCTTAGGTTGAATCAATCCTCCTCCCTGGCCCACCATTAAGGCAGGTCTTGTCGTACCATCTTCAGGCTCTAAAGCAGGGGTGCCCAAACTACAGCCTGGGGGCCAGATGCGGCCCCTGATGCCAATTCATCCGGCCCATAAAGCCCTCGTTGCTCCTGAAAGCGAAAGTAAAATGCACCCACATGGGTGCATTTTACTTCCGCTTCCAGGAGCAGCGAGGGCTTCGTGGGCCATATGAATTGGCATTGGGGACTGCATCCAGCCCCCAGGCCATAGTGACCGGCTCCCTGAGACACATGACCGGTCCGCAGCCTGAAAGGTTTGGGCACTCCTGCTCTAAATGTAAAGGCAAAGGTTTCCCTTGCTCAAAAGCTAGTCGTATCTAACTCTAGGGTTCAGTGCTCATTTCTGTTTCAAAGCCGAAGAGCCAGCTCTGTCTGCTTCTGCAGATGTTTCCGTGGTCATGTGGCAGGCATGACTAGACACCGGAGCGCAGGGAACGCTGTTACCTTCCCACCGAAGTGGTCCTTATTTATCTACTTGCGATTTCTTGCTTTCGAACTGCTAGGTTGGTAGGAGCTGGGACAAAGACGGGAGTTCATTCCATCCTGCAGTACTCAGGAATCGAACTGCTGACCTTCTGTCTCCCAGTCAGCGTCTTAGCCACTTGAGGCACTGCAGTCTCTACAAGTCAGCTAATTTTGCTCTGATACAGTGACCATCTATGGACCTGTGAAATAAAGAACAGTATTTTATTTGAGCAATGCTGCACATATCTGTTTAACAGTAGTGTCTTTTCATCCAAAAGAGTGTGCCAGGAATATCTTTAACGGTATTGAGTAGTTCAGCCCAGAGGTTGAACTGAAATTAAGCCAGAAATTCTCAGTTTGTACTAATAGGGAACTGTGGCTTAATGTGAACCAGAATGTTTATGCCAAAGCTGCTAAGTCTAAAAGGAGAAGAGAGAAGGAGACTGTGTCCATAGGGCTCATCCATAGCTTCTTCATAAGGTATAATGAAGCCTACATGTAGTCTTTTGGGCAACACATTTAGGATTGACCTATCAGGCAGTTTATTAGTTAGACTCAGAGGCGTAACGTAGCTGGGGGAGGGGGCAGCCAGTCCTGGGCTGCACTTTTGGGGGGCAGCAAAATTTCACAATAAATAATAATAATATCTTGTAATCTGAACTAAAAATTTGAACCATTTCATATTTTTGTTGTACCTACAATTCGGACCGATTAAAATGAACACGGAAGTTTTATTATTTAATCTGTGATGGAAACAGTGAATCCCCTTTCTTTAAATGAGTGTAGTCATCTCGCTTGCTCTAGCGACTGTCAACACCCTCTGTACTAACCAGTTGCCTTGCGGTAATTACCCGTGTTTTATTTTGTGCTCAGATTGTTCACGACAAATATTCGGCAAGAACTAATTCTTTCATATAAAGAATAGAGTTCAATATTGTCTAATAACACCTGCAAATTAGGATACGGTACGGGTAAGTCCCTTCGGGGAAGCTGTGAGTATGACAAAAATATGAAATTAAAAGAAAGGTTTGTTTGTTGCTCGATCATCAGTCGTCGAATTCACATTGACTCAATTAACCTGCCACAATTCATGATTTTCTTTAAGTGCGGCGAATTTGGCCTATGCCCCAGGCAGCTGAAACCCATGCTACGCCACTGGTTAGATTTTGTTAACTTACTGCTTATTATTTGATAATGGCTCACAATTCTAGCTTGGAAGGCTTATTCAAAACATACTTTCGTGGTTCAGACACAAGCAACATTCAGTGGTTTAAATCATTATATATTCATTCCTGCTTCATAGCTGCAAACCAAAGAAAGATGGGGTTTATTAATTGTGAACCTTGTTCCCATCCTCCAAATCTTGATTTTGTGGATTATTTAAAAGGAGCGGTTTTTTGAAATTGTCATTTGTTGCCTGCTGTTAAACACATTCTTTTTACTGTGTCTAAGTTTTTAGTTTGCATGAACATATAATTTATAGATTGAAGTATTTTTTTTTGTTCTTGCAATAAGAAGTTGAATATCTTAAACAAGCACTATTTGACAGATCTGTTTATAAATCAAAAAACATTTTTTTAAAAAAACATGAGTACATAAGTCAGATTTTAGAATAACTGGTATGAGGGCTTTGGTTAATTGGCTGGTAGATTGGATCCTCTAGTGTAGACCAACAATTTTCAAGCTTAGCTCCTCAGATGTATTTCATCTTTTAGAAGCTACAGTCAGCATTTTCAATTTCAGTGTTGTAATCTAACATTTAGGAAATACAAGTTCTGTTACCATTCTATATTGAATTAATAAATTGAGATGCAGTTTTCTAAATTGGGCCAGTGCAATGAACTTGGGATATTCTTTTGAGTGCTAAAATCATTCTAAACGTTTGTATCCCATATCCTGGTCTGTTGTAATTCCCAATAGCCAAAGAGAACATTTCCGAAGGAAAGAAAATAATTGTTGTTTTGCGATATTATTCACATTTTTTAAAAAATCTGCCTGAACCATGTCAATATATTGCACAGCTGATAAGATGACATAATGGAGTTTTTAAAAAAACTAAGGGCGTAAATAAGAACTTCCTTCCTCTTTCATTCATGAATGTTGTAACTCAGCATAGAATTAAAGTTTTGTGAATTGTTATGAAGATACAGTACTATCCATTGTAGAATAGTCCATAGGAGTTCCCATATCTTGCATTTTCTTTCTTATTGCTGAATGAAAATTGAAAACAACAGTTTTTATTTAATGTGCAGCAAACCTTTCCTGGGACCCAGAACAAAGACTCACGTGTGGATAGGGATGACAAAAGTTGGAACATTGCTTGTGAGGTTTTTTTTCCTGCAGAAATTCTCTTTTCCTGAAGACCCACCCAAACTGTTGGCTATTTTAATAAAAACAGAGCAGCCTCATAAGTAAGGATAAACTTCACGTTTTGTGCTCCCTCTGCCCAATCGGACTATAGTACACTAACTTTTTAAACTCTAGAATTAATCCTTTCTCTTCCTTGCTGAGTTAATTGTAATTCATACTCATTGTCATAACTGTCATGAAGGCCTCTATCTGCTAATAGAGAATGAAATATTCTCATTTGCTGATATCCAAAGAACTGCGTGTAGCTTTCTGTGTCTTCATTGGAACATTTAGGTTCTCTCTTGCCACAGCAATAGATCAAATCTCTTGAAGTGCTATACAGCAAGAGTCCCCAACCACTGGGCTGTAGACCAGTACCAGGCCACGGGCTGTCCTGAACTGGGCCGCAGGGTGGGTGGCACTGGGAGCCCCGATGGCAGCCTTCTGCCCTCAACGTGCTCTGCGGGGTCTGCCTGGAGAAGGGAACGAGAGCACGGGCTTCAGACACAGCATATAAGCAGGTGGCCAGGCCCCTCCTCTGCATTGCTTAACTATGTTGGGGCTCTGCCCCCACATGTGTGCAGTGTGATACCTCACTGGCTGAGTCGGTGTGGCTGGCAGGTGGCTGGGCCCCTCCTCCATTCTTTTAAGCTACAGCCAGGCTCCTCCTCTGTGCAGTTTATCATATTTTATTATGTGCTTGCACTATCCATCCCCACCACCCCCACTTACAGGCTCATGGAAAAATTGTTTAGCATGAAACTGGTCTATGGTACAAAAAAGGTTGGGGAGCCCTGCTATATAGGAAAGTTTAGAATCCTCCTGATTAGGTTGAATCCTCCTGAAATTAGTTTGAGACTCAACATCAAGAAAACCAAGATAATGGCAACAGGCCCTATCAGTCCCTGGAAAATAGATGGGGAAGAAGTAGACGCAGTGACAGATTTTACTTTCTTAGATCACTGCAGATGGAGATTGCAGCCATGAAATAAAAAGGTGACTGATTCTTGGGAGGCAAGCGATGAGAAACCTGCGGAACATAGTAAAAAGTAGAGACATCACACTGCAAACAAAAATTCGTATAGTCAAAGCAATGATATTCCCTGTGGCAATGTATGGTTGTGAGAGCTGGACCATTAGGAAAGCTGAGCGCAGAAGAATAGACGCCTTTGAGATGTGGTGTTGGAGGAGAGTTTTGAGAGTCCCCTGGACAGCGAGGAGAACAAATAGGGCGATCTTAGAAGAAATCAACCCTGACTGCTCCTTAGAAGGTAACATAGTAAAGATGAAGCTGAAGTACTTTGGACATCAAATGAGAAGAGAGGATTCACTTGAGAAAGCCTTGTTGCTGGGAAAGGTGGAGGGCAAAAGAAGAAGGGGGCGGCCAAAAATGAGATGGCTAGATGGTATTGTAGACACAATGGGCACAGAGCTGAGCGAGTTGAGGAGGATTGTGGAGGACAGAAATGCCTGGCGGACAGTGGTCCATGGGGTCACAAAGGGTTAGAATCGACTGTGCAACTGAACAACAACAACTCCAAACTACTCTCTTCTGCTATCACCCTCAAGGCATTTTCCTTCAGACTCACACCTCCTGCCTCAAGCAGCACTATTTATTACTGTTTTTCCTATCTCTTACAACAAAGCACAATAGCAACATTGTTCCTTCTGGTCTCTATGGTTTCTTCTGTCACACACACACACACACCTTTTTTGGTCTTATTGTCCATAGCTAGCTTTTTGGTCATTCCGGGCGCTTTGCTAACCAGCAGAGCTCAGGTACCCATAACATTAACATTCTTCCATTGACCTCTGAATGTTTACTTTTGATCTAAATTGAAATGTTAACAATTTTGCTATATTCTGATTTAAGATATTGGCCTCTTTCGGCAGTGGGCACTCTAATGCAACCTCCATGTTCCTGAAGGTTATGGACCATTGCTCTAAAGTAATATCTAGGGATAAAGGACTTCAACATGAAGCAAAAATAAGAGAAGTTATTTCATGCAGTATCATTCTAGCATCAGACAAATACTTTCCATTTTCCCAGATTTTCTAAGAGCATCTGTCATTCTTATATCAGTTGAACATTCTTAACATCTTCTAAAGAATGTTTCAGTACTTTGAAATATTGGTAATAGTACTGTAGATTTCTTTTGACTGATGGTTGACTTTTAAGATTTTTTTTCAGTTTATAGGGTAATTTTGAGTTTTTTACAAGTTTGTGTTGGCAGTTTTTCATGCAGCTTTAGATGTTCACCCTGAATTGATAGTATTATATTATGTTTTTAATCTTATTCTACACAGAATTTGATAAAATGTCACCAAGATAGTTCATTACAAGGCAACTAATACACATGATAATGGTTACTAAGCCCTACTGGGCAGTATATAAGTATGATCTCTTGCTTTGCTTTATTAATAGTGTACTGATTATTATCTAAAAACTTTTTTCAAAAATTAGTTATATAGAATCTAATAGATTAACAATGTGTGGATCTTTAGGTGTTCCATGACAGCCAGAAAAATATAATGATCAGACTGTTGAGCTTTGGATGGGTGAATTAGTATCAGATTAGTCTGACTGCTCTATTAACTGGGTGGTGTTGGATCAGTCACAGTCAGCTCAAGCTACCTCATGGGGTTGTGTGGTTGCTTAGTTTGTTCTCACAACTTTGCTTTTACTATAGGCAGGATGAGAAAATGAGCTAACACGGAACAATGTGAGTTATGGTATTAATTTTCTCATTGGTTCCTAAATCTGACAAATGAGAAGATGAATTATTTCTTAGCACAGACATCATACCATTCTAGTAGTTTGCAATTGTTTGTATAATTGTAGTAGTTTCAAAAGTCAGAATGCTGAATTTAATTCCTTTAAATGACTCTTAAGTAGCAGGCATAGCCAACACCAACCACCTTCCCATATTTTCTCTTGTGCTAAATTGAGTGTGCCCTTCATTAGCCCCCCTCCTGGATCGTGGTAGAATCTTATCTGTAACCTACCCAGCACCAAAATAACCAATAGGCGAAGCCAAAGTCTAGACAAAAAACACAAGAAAATATAAAAAGAAAGGACAGGAAGGAAAAGGGGCAGATTTAAACAACAGCAGATCTCCTCAGCAGAGCCCAAGAGGCTAGAAATCTGTATAGTCTTGGAGAAGTTTAGAAAAGGGGGGTGGGATTAGGGGAGAGTGATGACTAAATAAATCTTTGGGTGATCAACCAGGAAACACGGAACTGGAAAAATACCATAACATAAGTCATCATCTGCCCATCAGTGCATTTATCATGTTAAATGCCAAACTTTTCTGTTTATTTACCACAATCCAGAACCTGCTGAATACAAATATTGAAATCCCGTTAAAATGAGCAAGAAGTGAAATCCTGGTGAAAATTAGTACTGCAGATGACAGGCCTCAGGTTTTTAGTATTTCTGCAAACATTATTACATCACAAAAATGCCTTGCTAGATGTGGTGATCTGATTTTGTGAAGGTGTTCGAATGCTTGAGCTGGAGAATTACATTAAAGTACATTGATCTATGTGTTGTTTTGCAGTCACGTCTTTATAGCATTTTGATAATCCCTTTTACTTTTTCAGATCTTTAATAATTTCTAATTATTTTAAAAATAATGTGCACTTAACTACATGTTGTATAGTTGCTGTCAGGATTTGCAGCTGCTCCTTTTTAAGTCCTGCTCTTAAGAACTGTAGGATTGGACCCTCACCCTACTGCAACTGCTAAGCCCCACCTGAGAGGACTAGGGAAGATTCTGGGCTTTCACAGGCTCCACCTGGAGACCCTGGGTGGCTTAGCTATTAAAAAACAGCCATTTCTCCCACTGGCTATCTCAGCAATGGAGGTCAGCAGACTTGGAGTTGCTGGGTTCCCTGATTTCTTGCATTGTTCCTGCTCCCTTCTGCCCAGTTCTTAGTTCCTGTGCCTTGCCCCTGGATCCTTGCTCTTTTAAACTGTCCTGGTCTTGCTCCAGCCCCTTAAAGATACTCTGCCTCAGCAATGAAGGTCAGCATACTTGTAGTTACTTGCTCTTAGACCTCCTGCCTTGTTCTTGATTTCTGGAAAACCTTTTGTTCCTGGTTCCAGAAAATCTCCTGTCTTGTTCTTGCTCTTGGATACTCCCTGCTTTGTTTCTGGTTCCTGTGGACTGTTGCTGCACCTTTCCTAGCTCCTGGAAGTTTGTCCTCACCTTGTTCCACCCCCTGAAGATACTCTACCTTGCCTGTTTTCCAGGACATTTGACTGTGATAGTTAAATAGGGACCACTTCAGTGGAAAAAGATCTTGGGGATATGAAAGGAGCCTTATCCGGGTGTCCCCTGAGTGGAGTTCCTCCAGCAAAAATCCTTTCAACCGAGAAAACACCTTTGTGATTAAAAAAAATCTGCCTTCTGGCTCATTTGGACTAGGCTTTCATTGTCTGGACTAATCCTGTTTCCCTGACTTGATTTGGTTTTGGACACTCAACTGAGATGCAGCTATTCTTATCTGCCAGCTCTGGATGCTGACAGTTTTCAAACTTTAAATCAAATTTTTGAACTTGGCAAACCTGACACAAATGTAGGGTGGGATTTTTATTTTTACCAATATAGATACGCCCTCAGTCCTGTGTAACTGAAGACTTCATATCTGAATCAAGCGGGTTTTGCCCCAACACATTCTTGTAAATTAAAAATTGCATGAATCTGTTTCACAATACATGTAGCAGTCAAAGCCCTGTTTTATATTGCTTTTATAGTATATATGCCTCTACTGACCCTTAAGTTAGTGAATAAGTACCTGTATATATCTGCTAAAAAGAATGCTGTGGTAACTGTTAGGGATGTGCCAGTTGGAATTTTTGAAGTATAAATCCCATAATTATCTAACCTAATGTGGTTACCTGGGAGAAAGACCTAAGCTTGAAGACTTCGTAACCTAGGTGGGCCTACCGGTGCCAGACATCCTGTTCAAAAAGAAAGCTAGAATTGGGGTAGCTTCCTTTCTCCCTAAGTTGAGAAATAGAGTTGTATTTTTTAAAAAAAATCTAAATGGTACTTCATTAATGTACCAGCCTGACCATATTATTGTTGTTTTAATAATTCACAGACCAAGAGGAAGGATTGCCATTCTTAGAATTATGTTTTATTGAATACAGTAAGACTTGTTCTTTTTCAAGTGGCACAGTTCCACAGTTGCAATACTGTTTTGTTCAATAATTACCTAGAAAATTATGCAGGAGTGCTTTTTCACTTAAGCCAGTACTACAGGTGAGAATTCAAAATTACAGGTGTTCCTTGGCATCCGGATTTATTTTGTCTGCCCCACCTATTGTTATCAAAGAATCGAGGTTTTGTGTCTGCAGACAGCGTATGTAGAGCAGTTTTCATCTCTCTTATTTAAAGCTAGAAAGTCCACTAATTGCCTTTGGTGGAATGAAACTGAAACCTTATTACCATATATACTCGAGTATAAGCTGAGCCAAATTTTATTTATTTATTTTTTATTTAAATTTGTTTATCACCCTCCTCCCCGAAGGGACCCAGGGCGATTCCCAACACAAGCATAGACAACAATTTAAAACCAGTTCAGAAATTAAAAGTTTTAAAAGAAACTTTAAAAAAATATAAGCCAAGGTACCTAATTTTGACCTGAAAACCCATGAAAATAGATTGACACCAGTATAAGCCAAGAGTGGGAAATGCAGCAGCTGCTAGTGAGTTTCAATAATTAAAATACATGAAAATGCAGTAAAATTAATTAATTTGGTGTATTTTTTTACTGTATTTGAACCACCCAACCAGTGGTAGTGCTGCAGGGGAAATGGGTGGACAGGTCAATTGCACTGAGACAGGAAGTATTGCTCTAGCCTAGTCTCTTGCTCCCCCTGCAAGCAAGAAGCATGTCTTTCCCCTCCATCTTGGTCAGAGTAGGGACAAAAACATGAAGGTAAATGAAATCCTTTCTTTTTCCACACCAGTTTGGAAGGGGGACGTGATTGCATTGTAGAGCTTCTTTCTCCATCTACAGTTTTCAATAGGAATGAATTGAAAACAAACTTCAGAATAGAAGAAATTAATTTTCAATGTATTATTATGGAAAATTGCAATTTGCTCCCTATTGTGGCCAGTTGTGGTAATTGTGCCTCAGCTGTTTTGCTGCAGAAGTGCCGAAGCTTACTTTTAAACTGCCAAATCACTCAAAAACCATATTTTTTGACCCTCGTGGTTGTTGACCCATGTATAAGCTAAGTCCCCTTTTTGGACCTCATTTTTGAGGCTAAAAAACTCGGCTTATACTCATGTATATATGGCTATAAGAGAAGAGCAAAGGTTGTCCTGTCATAAATAGTTCGTAGCTAGTAATAACTAGTGAATAAAGTTCAGTGTATAGACAGTAACTTATTTGCTGCTGGTCTGTCCTCTATAGAGTAAACAACGTGGTTGCATCCGTGAGAAAAAGATGTTATATTATGGCAGGTATACTATGTCTGGCAAAGTGTACATGGGACCAGGAAATAAGCTATGAACTCTGGATAGGGGTTACAGTATGTGTGATTGAAGTACAGTAATACCCCGGATAACGTTTGTACCGGATAGCGCTAAAACCGCATAACGTTGCAAGATTTTCGGAAAAATCTTGCATCGGATAACGCGATTTTTAGCGTTATCTGGTACAAGCGTGTGCATGGGGGGAGTTGGATTGGGTAGAACATCTACCCAATCCAACCCCCTCCCCAGCGCCCACCTGCCTTTCCCCCCGACGCTACTGCAGGGTTCCCTCTGCTTACCTTCCTTTCCTTCTCCTCCGACTCCCAGCTGATTGCAAAAGGCTTGGTTTTTTTAAACTGCAGGGAGGGGGGGGAGAGAAAGGAGTTTCTTTCCACGCTTCTTGCTTTACTTCCTCAATTGAAAAAATACAGAGATGTGATTGGTTCTCTAGATCAGTTGATCTAGAGAACCAATCAAACAGGAAAGGGGGAAAATACAGAGATGTGATTGGTTCTCTAGATCAGCTGATCTAGAGAACCAATCAAACAGGAAAGGGGGAAATACAGAGATGTGATTGGTTCGCTAGATCAGCTGATCTAGAGAACCAATCACATCTCTGTATTTTTTTCAATTGAGGAAGTAAAGCAAGAAGCATGGAAAGAAACTCCTTTCTCTTCCCCCCCTTCCCTGCATTCCCCCCCCTTCCCAAGCCTTTTGCAATCAGCTGGGAGTCGGAGAAGGAGAAGGAAGGTAAGCAGAGGGAACCCTGCAGTAGCGTTGGGTCGCATGGGGGTGGCTTTAAAGGTAGGGAGGTCTCTTTCTTTCCCTGCCTGCCTTTAAAGTGGTTTGTCCCTGAAGTCAGGGCTTTATTTTTATCGTTGTTGGATGCATGTATCGGACAACGCTAAAAACCGGATAACGTCATGACTTGTGGAACCAAGTCATAACGTTATCTGGGGTATTACTGTATTCCATTCAACAAATAGTAGCATATGTGTTTTAAATAAAATTAGTGTCAAATACTATAGAAAACCCATGATTCAGAAACATGTTCTATCTTGTTCTTAAAATGTGTAATCTGATGCAGAGTTTTATCAAAACAACACAGCTATGAATGGAAATCAATTGCTGGTAGGAATGTAGTAAGATTATTCAGTGTATAGGTTACATTAGTCTGTTAGAGTGATGTGAGCAACAGAAACAAGATTACCTTCTTCCTCTTAAAAAGAGTGGTTGCCAGTGTGGTCCTGGATGTGAAATGGACAGTTGGTGTGTGTTACAATGAATCAAATGGACGATCTTTCCATTGATTCCACTCCTTAGTGCCACTACCAAAACCTCTACCAAGATTTTGGAGTTGCTCTTTTTACTTTTCTTGAGCCAGATCTTATTTGCCTGGCATTAGTATTTATTTTATATTCAGAAGCTGAGTGAATTGTTTTTTTTCTTTCTGCTATATCTCTTCCATCTGGTATTATGTCACCTTGCATGGTGTGGGTGTAATGTTTCTAATGGTAGGCTGCTTAGTTGATTGGAGGGTGCCGGAAAGGCGACCGAAACAGTCGCCCAGGGTCCCTCCCCTCCGGCAACCCCTCCTGATGGGGTGCTGCCGGTTTGGGTGAACCGGTCCGAACTGGTAACATCCCATCACTGCTGATAAAGTTAAAACAACAAAGAGTTTTGGGTCACTTTAAAGATTAATACGCTTTATTTGCCATAAGATGTTGTTAACTTTAACCCAGTTCTTTAGATGTAATCTCAAGTGAGCTGAAATTCTTTAAAGAGAACATAAAACTTTTTACTGTGTAATGTACCACAAGACTTGTTTTTTTCAGCAAAATACAAGTACAGTGGTCCTCCAAGAAACAGGTACAATTAAAATAAGCATTGTTAGGTTGCCAAATCGCTTTCAGATGACTCTATGAATTAGCAGCCTCCAGAAAGTCCAATCATTGATAGATTGGCTTAAGTCTTGAAAACTAAAGGGTGTGGCTTCCTATATGGATTCAGTTGCTTTCAGTTGGTTTCCTATCCAGTCTTCCTCTTTTCCTACTGGCTCCCACTTTATTTAGCATTGTTATCTTTTCCAGTGATTCTTGTATTGTCATGATGAATCCAGAGTCTGATAGCTTTAGTTGTTTTAGCTTGTGGTGAGATTTCAGGCTTGATTTGAGCCCTGGTGGCACAGTTGTTAAACCGCTGACCTGCAACCAAAAGGTTGTGAGTTGGATCTTGAATAAATCTCAAGCTGACTCAGCCTTTCATTCTTCCAAGGTAAATAAAAATGAGTACCCATCACATTGGGGGCAAAATGCTAACTAACTTGTGAACCACCCACTAAGTGCTATGGGTGATATATGTCTGATTGTTTTCTTTGATCCAAAATCCATTTATTAGTTTTCCTGGCTGTCAGTGGTATTCATAAAAATCTTCTCTAGTACCAAAACTATTCAGTGTGAAGCCAAGCATAAATTGGGACTGGGTCTCTCTGAGCTCAGCTGGGTATGAGGAAAGTAAACATGCATAGATTTTGGCTGTGATGTTTGTCCGAATGCTTTTTCCCATGACTTGTAGGAAACAGAAGTTCTTTTGAATAATCAGGGTCATGTTTCAGCTGTCTCCTAGAAAAAGGAAAGAATGAAGTATTCAAACATTTCAGTAGAGGACTAAAATAAACTGTCCTAGTTATATTAAACTTCCTTACATTGAAGGAAAGTGTTTGTAATCCAGATTATTTCTAGCTCTTAAAATGGTGAAGGGTTTTCTTAAGAGTCCCTAAAGCAAGAAATGGAACATTGCAGTGCAATATGTCACTAAACTAACATGGACTGAAATGGGATATTTTCAGATTACTACAGAGTAAACTGCATACTGCACTTAGAAGAAATGGAGTGGCCCCAGTATTGGGAGAAGAGATAGCACAGGCATTTAGAGGCTATAATGCAAGTTATAACTGAATAATATCAGCCTGACTGCATGGAAAATCTATCAGCATAGCCATTCTTCAAGTCTATACCCCAGCCACCAATACTGAAGATGAAATTGAAAGCTTTTTTGCAAGCATCCAAGAGGAAATTGATCACTCACCAAAACACAACATTATAGGTGACTAGAACGCAAAACTAGGGAACAAAGCAGAACCAAATGATGTTGGTAATTTTGGCTTAGGAATTTATTTTTATTTATTTATTCTGTAAATTTATACCCCGCCTCGCTCAGGCGAACCTGACTCTAGGCGGCTTCCATAGTAAACAAAGAACAATATAACAAAAGACAATAAACAGAAATGAAGTAGGGGAATGAATCACAGAGTTCTATGATGCCAATAATCTGTTTATTTCAAATACGTGCTTCAAGCTGCCATACAGATGGCTGCTCCATAGACATCTCCAGATAATCAATATGAAAATAAAATAGATAACATAATTGGAAGCAGGAGATGGAGAAGCTGTATTTTATCTAGCAAAACAAGACTAAAAGTGAATTGTGGTACTTGTTAAATACTGTTAATATCAGTATTAGAGTAAATCTGGGGGCAAATGCTAAAAGAATTGTGGTGCTAAAATATAATTCAAACATCATTCCTGATAAATTTTGAAGTCCACATAAGGTACTAATGTGCATTATTAAATTCATTTAACCATGAACCAGAAGAACTTTGGATTGAAGCAAAAGACAAATTCTATAGTAAAAAGAAAAACTAGATGGTTGATGGAAGTAACACTTAAAATACTAAAAGACAGGTAAGAAGCAAAAATAAAACCTGTAGTTAGAGACAGGGGCAGCTATTACAAGAGATCTTTCCCGAAGATCTGAGAAATAAAAGGGAAATTTAAACCTAGATGACCAAAAGGAAAAACACTGTCTAACCAGGAGAAAATAAAGAGAAGGTGGCAACAGTATACTAAAGATCTATACAAATAAAATGATGACAGACTTCTTTGAAGGGGAATTCATTGATAATGAGCCTGCAGTTCTAAAAAGTGAAATGAAATCTGCTCTGAAAACACTTGTTATATGCTGTCATATTGTCCTGTATGGTTCTATAAATGAGAGATCTCCAAAATATCCTGTTGTGCCCTGCTCAGTTTGTGCAAGTTATAGCCTATGACTTCTGTTAGGGAATCAATTGGGGGATATGAAAGAAGCCTCTCCGAAGACTGCTATTTCAGCGATCGGGCGTCCCCTCTGCAAAAGTGGCAATGGCGATTGTCAATGGCTAATTCTTTCAACCCAGAAGCACCTCTTTTGAGCAGAAATGGCTACAAAGAGACATTTTAACCAATGGTCCTTCTCAGGGCCCAAACAGACAGTGATATCAGTCAACATTGGAATACAGGTATTCTCAGTTGAAGAAAGCTTGCTTTAGGTACTCTGCAATAAACATAGATGTGACCTACTATGCATGCAAGAAACTCACAGGGATAAAAACCAATGCCGCCCTAAAGTTCCTGGAATGCAATCAATTGCTGAACAATGCCACCAGCAATATTGAAGCACAGTTTTTACAGAGCAGATCTCCAGATTCTGTCCACAGCAGTGACAGAGGAGAACAAAGTGGAAATAATAACAACTGAGCTCAGTGATTGCACAGTGGCGTCTGTCTATAAACCACCACTTACAACATTTTCCTTCGCTGAACCATCAAACTTCTGAAATAAACCCATTAGGTTCATAATATGTGACTTTAATAGTCACAACAGCTTGTGGGGCTATGAAGATAACGATAAAAGTGGAGAAGCTGTTGTAGAATGGGCAGAATCCTATCAACTATCACTCATCAATGATAGCAAATTACTAGCTTTCCCCCGGAGCCACACCATCACCTGGGATGAGATGCAGCTGCGGCCACCGTCCCCACCCTCCTGGTCCCGTCTGGCCAGAGGGATAAAGAAACATTGTGGCCACAGACTGGAGGACCTCACCGCTTCCTCCCAGAGCCACGCCATTGCCCAGGACGAGATGCATATGTGGCCGCCATCCCCATCCTCCTGGCCTCACCTAGCTGGAGGGTTGAAGAGACGTTGCGGCCGCAGGCTAGAGGACCTCACCATTTCCACTTGGATAAGAGGCAGCTGTGGCCTTGCCTGGCTGGAGGGTTGAAAAGACAATGGGGCTGCTGGGTGTCTTTGTGTTCTGTATCTTTGATGACTGCTACTATTGTTTATTTTGGTATATGTGCATTTTTATTGTATCATGAAGTTTTGTGGTGTATGTAAGCTGCCCTGGCTCACGATAGATTGGGCAGCATATAAATACAATGAATGAATGAATGAATGAATGAATGAATCCTTTAATAGTGGCAGATGGAAGAGAAGTTATAACTCAGACCTAATTTTCGTCAGTGAGAATGTAGCACATCAATGCTTAAAGTCAGTAGCAGAGTCAATATCAAATACCCAACACTGCCCCATTCTATGTGAGATTACAGCTGCTGTTCAACCACAAATTGTGAAATACCGAAGAAGGTACAACTTTAAAAAGGCTGATTGGCCTAAGTTTACAATGGCCCTGGATAGAAGGGTGGTAGATATTGATCCAAATCCCACATCATATGATAAATTTATTGACGCTGTCTAGAAATACTCTAGGGAATCTATCCCTTGAGGATGCAGGACTTCCTACATCCAAGGTCTAATGCATAAAACTGTTGGCTTACTGAATGAATATTTTACCCTCTTTGATGCAAATCCACTCGGCGAAGAGACCATTAAAGCCGGACAACAGGTAGTGTCAGCTATTTCAGAGCATAAAAGGGGGAAATGGCCTAAGCTAATAGAAGAAATTAGCACAAGTCGCAGCAGCCAAAAAGCATGGAGATTACTTAATTGTCTTAGTAATGATGTAACCAAATGACCGGTACACGTCAATGTCTCAGCCAGCCAACTTCCTCAACAGCTACTATTCAATGGGAAACCAGATTCGAACCTACAGAAAATCAACCCATGGATAAACAGAGGATAAGAAGCTATGAGGAATGGAAGACAAGCAATCTGACCATTCCATTTACTGTAAGAGAATTGAAAAAGACAATAGGCAGTTATAAGAATGGTAAAGCAGCTGACTTGGATGAGATTCGGGTTGAGCAGATCAAACACTTTGGACCAATAACTAAAAAATGGTTACTTAGCCTGTACAATAATTGCTTGAATGTAGTTCAGATACCAATGATATGGAGGAAGGCTCGGGTGAAAGCTATACTTAAGCCAGGCAAATCACCAGAAGCCCTGAAAAGCTACAGACCCATATCTCTTTTTAGCCACCTGTACAAGATATATGAATGTTTAATTCTGAACCCACTGTCTGCAATGGTAGAACCTCTGCTTATACCACAGCAAACTGGTTTCAGACCTGGTAAAGATTGTACAGTATAAATTCTTAACCTAACACAGTATATAGGAGATGGGTTTGAACTGAAAGAAATCACAGGTGTAGTGCTTATAGATCTCACTGCAGCTTATGACACAGTCAACGATACAGCTCTGCTGAAGAAAATCCTCTACATCACAAAGGATTTTAAATTCACAAAAATCATAGGCTGTTTACTGGAAAACCGTAGATTTTTTGTCGATTTCAAAGGACAACACAGTCATTGGAGAAATCAAAGAAATGGCCTCCCGCAGGGCAGTGTGCTAGTGCCAGAAGGCACTAGGAGCATTCTCTATGGTGACGACTTTGCAATTCCTGCACAGTGCACAACCTTCAAGGCTGTTGAGAAAAAACTGACTGAGGCTTTGAATGCAATAGCTATATATTATAGGGATAAGCAACTGAAGCCAAACTGAAGCCAAACTGAAAAACCGTGAGGCATCAAGAAGCTTGCAGGTGAACTGGAATGGCATCAGGCTCAAACACTGTGACACCCCCAAATACCTGGGAGTTACCCTAGGTCAAACTCTGACCTTCAAGACCCACCGCCTACATACCAAACAGAAGGTTTTTGCCAGGAACAATATTTTGAGGAAAATAACAGGCACAGGTTGGGGTGCCCAACCACACACATTAAGAACCTTTGCACTAGCTTTATGTTACTCTGCAAGAGAGTATGCTAGTCCAGTGTGGTGCAGATCAACGCATGCAAAGTAGGTGGATGTGGCCCTAAATGAAACAGCAAGACTGGTCACAGGTTGCCTAAAACCAATCCCAATACAAAAAGTGCATTACTTAGCTGGCATCCCTCCAACAAAATTCTGCTGAGAAAGTGCTGCTCAGAATGAGTGGGTCAAAGCAAGATCCTTGGAAACACACCTGCTATTTGATCACCAACTACCAAAGCAGAGACTGAAATCAGGGCAGAGCTTCCTCACAACTTCTGCCCCTCCAAATGACCAGCCCCCACAGACTGCCTTGGAACTATGGAAGGCAAGCAAGGAGCTACCAAATAACTGGGCAGAACCACATGACTCTCTACCATCTGCCGAAGAACAACCATGGCCTGTGTGGAAAGCTTTAAACAGACTGCATGCCTGGGTAGGAAGATCAAGGGCTAATCTGAGAAAGTGGGGGTTTTCCTGTAGATGACAGCCTGTGTGAATGCGGAGAAGAACAAACTATCACTCATGTGATACAATGCACACAGTGCCCCTCACCCTGCACTAAGGATGACCTAATGTTGGCAAGAGGAAATGCTGTTGATGTGGCCCGATATTGGACGGATATAATCTAGTTCCTGTTTGTTTTATATATGCTGGTTTTAGCTTTGTACTGTATGCTATTACTGTATATGCTTTGTGGTGCCTCTGACATGAATAAAAAAAGGGAATCAATCCATCTCATGACTAAACCTCTTTTCTTGCTGCCTTCCATCTTTCCCAGCATTATTGTATTTTCAAGAGAATCTTGTCTTCTCATGATGTGCCCAAAGTGGGACTACAGTAAAACCTCATATAACACTAAAACCTGGTTCCACAAGTCTTGGTGTTATATGATTTTTAGTGTTATCTGATCCTCTATGGGATCCATAGAGATACATTGTAACCACACAGGCTTTAGCGGTTGTTATCTGAAGCATCCCATAGGATCTTAATGTTATCTGATGCAATTCTTCCCCCCAGATTCCTTAATGTTATGCGATTTTAGTGTTATTCGATACTAATGTTATATGAGGTATTACTGTATCTTGGTTTCATCATTTTTGCCCCTGGAGATAGTTCAGACTTGATTTGCTCTAAGATTCACTTGTTCATCTTTCTGACAGTTCAAGGTGTCATCAAAGCTCTTCTTCAGTACCATATTTCAAATACATTTTTTTTAATGTCAGCTCACTTTACTGTTTAACTTTCATCTCTACATATGGTAATTGAGAATACAATATGAAGAAATAAATCAAATAGGGTGATGGCATACTAAATAATAGAACTATTTCAAACCAGAATCAGTTAAAATCTAACCAGAGTATTCCAAGAAACATGGAATAAAAAACAATGACTAAAAGAAAGACAATTTTAAATATTTATTCCAATCTCCAAGAGATAAGATGCCAAGGACTGCCAAGAGAGCTTTGCTGGACTGCCAAAAAGACAAGCAAGTGGTTCCTAGAGCAAATCTAGCCAGAACTATCTCTAGACACAAAATGATTAAACTGGGGTTTGTTGTCCTACTTTGGGAACATCATGAAAAGACAAGATTGTCTGAAAAAGACAATAGTGCTGGAAAAGGTGGAAGGTAGGAGGGAAAGAGAAAGGCCAAGTATGAGATGAATTGACTCCCTAAGGCAGTGATGGCGAACCATTTAGAGACTGCAGCCCAAAAACTACTCTGTGCTGGGAAAGGGAGGAAGCGCTCTCATTGAAGTGATGGGCAGAGGGGCAGGGCAAACTCTCCTGCGGTGGGGGGGGGGGAGTCCATCACACATTAGGTTTCATTTCTTCCAAACCACGAGGCCAGCATGTTTACACATTCCAATCTCTCTAAAGTATGTGCTAAGGATCTCCCCCCACATGGAAATCTCCATCTTGGATTAGGCTGCACCAGGGCAGAAATCCTGTCCTGACAGAAGCAGACAGCCCTGTCTAATTGCATCTTTGCATTAGTTAACAAGAAACTGGGATTCCTATCATATTTTCCTATTTCAGTGTAATGAACACCAGGTTGGTTGTTTTCTTCGAACAAGAAGTGTAGATATACTTTTGAAAGGTAGGGACTGTTGTCTGCCAACTATTTCAGTTTTCAAAGGCTGTATGTACAATTTCATATATCTGCTGCTTTTCGAGCTATCAAAACCCAGCTGGTTGTTGAAACAGACTCAGTTTTATGGGTGACTGTTTGACACACATTATGATATAAAAGAAAAGACACAAAGTGCACCTTGCCTCTGTGAACTGACTTTCTTCAGGAGGCTTAAACGCCATGTGATCTTGACACAAAATAAATACAGGAGAAGGAGGATACCTTTATTGGATCACTAAAAATATCAAATATTACAGGGAATTTCATCATTCAAAATCACTTCTTCAGGTATGCACCAATTATCTTGTGGAAGGTGCAGGACAGTTATCAATGAGAATTCCAAAAATTCATGAAGTTAGAGCCTGGAGAGACAAACATCATTTGCTGCTGTGAAGTAAGGGGCATTTGGAGCTAGTTTTCAACATATCGGCAAAATCCTTCTGACACTTCAGTGTGTTGGTCCTCAGCGAAGCTAGCTCTTGCGTCATCTTTCCTTATTCCAACAAACAAAAGTGAAGGTGGTGTGTGGAGTCTCTCTGGTGTGATACTGCAGGAAGTGGACTTGGCAGAAACTAAGCTAGGCTAGGTGAAAAGGCTTTGCATATACAAGTACAGTAAAACCTCGAGTTACAAATAAACTCAGTTCCATGGCCTTGTTCACAAATCGAATTTGTTCGCAACTCAAGACAGCTCCATTCAGATAAAGAAAAAGCCCCACCCCACCCTTCAACAATCAAAACGGGCCACCCCTACCCTCCAAAAATCAGTCAAATCACCCAAAAACAACAGCAGCATTGAACAGAAAGCATGCATAAGCAAAAACGCTATTTCTTAAAGAAGCTTTGAAAATGAACCAAAAAAATCAGAAAACTTTAGCAAGAACCAGCAACTGGCAGCCATTTTGGTGCTGAAACTCCAGACAAAGAACTCATCTCTAATCACTCTACTGCCACCTACAGGGATCTGAAAAGCTGCATGTGTATAAAATATACACCCATAGGGGAAATTATGTTTTTTGCTTCACTCAAGGCATCACAGAGGAAAAAGAATTAATTTGTAAATCGGGGCATGTTCGTAACTCGAGACATGGATTTCAGTACAGAACCAATTCGTAAGTCGAATTATTCGTAAGTAGGGGCATTCATAAGTTGGGGTTTTACTGTACTCTAAATAATATAGAAGGGTATGCGGTGGCTGAGTGGTTAAGACGCTGAACTTGATGACTGGAAAGTTGGCAGGTCAGCAGTTCAAGACCCGAGTACTGCATGACAGAATGAGCTCCTGTCTCTGTCCCAGCTCCTGCCAATCTAGCAGTTCAAAAGCAAGAAATTGCAAGTAGATAAATAGGTAACAGCAATGGGAAAGGTAACAGCATTCCATGTGCTCTAGCATCTTGTCATGCCTGCCACATGACCACAGAAACCTCTGTAAATGCAGACAATGCTGTCTCTTTAGCTGTAAATGGAGATGAGCACCAGTCCCTAGAGTTGGATACAACTGGCTTTCAAGTAAGGGCAGCCTTTACCTTTTTAAAAATAATCATATACAATAGAGTAAAAATTCCAGCCCAAGTAGCTGCTTTCAATTTCTCCCCAACTTGCTAAGGTCCACTTCCTCAAGTGTGATTAAGTTGTTTGGAGGGCTGCTGACATCAGTGTGGTGAGCAGAGATAATTTGAATACTGCTTACATTTTCTCTATCTCTCTAACTGCATATTTGAGGTTAGACAATGATAGGCGATGAATATGGTTTCCTCCTCCAGGGGAAACAGATTCTCTAGTGTGGATTTGTTTTCCTCTGGTTCTCATGGTTTAGGCTACAGAATTTGTAACCCTCATGTTCTTAGATTGCTGTTCCCATAAACCCTTACCAATGATTAGGCTACCTAGGGCTAGTAGACAAAGCAGTCCATCAACACCTGGAAGATAACAAGTTGTCTGCCCCAGATATGAGAGTGAATTTCCCTGGACAAAATAAGAACTATCAGTCTGAATTCACACCACTGGTCATCTGTAGTGCTTGACCAGGTATTTATCAGCCCTACCTATTTGCAAGTCTTGTACAGGCAGAGAAACCCAGGTTTCTTGCTACTTTTAATGGGCATCCTGAATATCTGGTGCTTGCATTTTTCTGCTGGTCCTTTTTATAAAAACTGAAATCTTAAGTAACTAGACAAAGATTATCTTAGAAAAAATCAACCCTGAGTGCTCCTTAGAAGGTCAAATAGTAAAGATGAAGCTAAAGTACTATGGACAGCAAATGAGAAGAGAGGATTCACTTGAGAAAGCCTTGAGGCTGGGAAAGGTGGAGGGCAAAAGAAGAAGGGGGCTGCCAAAAATGAGATGGCTAGATGGTATTGTAAATGCAATGGGCACAGAACTGGGCGGGTTGAGGAGGATGTTTGAGGACGGGGTGCCTGGCGAGCCGTAGTCCATGGGGTCACAAAGGTTCGGAATCGACCGTGTGACTGAACAAAAAAAAAACCCATATAGAAAAGTAAACATGACTGGATGACAGGCAGTTGATCATGGATTGGGGGGCGGGGGCAGATTCTCTTCTTTATTTTGTTGTCATGTTCATGGTGGGAATTCTTAACAGACGTATGGTGGGAATGCTCTTGAAAAGCTATTGCTATGGGGAGAATTTGGATTAGGCAAAGGGAAGAGGTTGCACTTTGAGAAAGATGAGTGTGGTTAACTTCTTTTTGGACAAATTGATTAGAAATCAGGTAATGGCTATGCAAATGGAGAAGATATGCATTTCTTCATAGTTCTTTAATGTATGTTTAAAAAAAAAAGGAACCTGATAATGACAGATCAGCAGAAATGGTCTATTAGTGAAAGAATTCCTAACTGCAAACTTGAACCAGATTGCATTTGGGTTCAATTTAGTGGTAGTAGGCAGTAACTGTATACAGTATTCTATATAATATATAAGTGGAATGCAGGAAAAGTTATTTTTATTGTAGAAGATAGAAGAAGCCTGTGACCATCTTTATAAAGACAAAAAACCCCCACAGTTGAAATGCCGATACTGAGTCCTTGTTGAAAGGAATATGACTCACCCTTCTAAAGTTTATTGGACAAGTAAGTATCCATATTGTACACACTAAGAATGTCTCTCATAGCTGGCAATCTGAAAAGTGAGCACTAGCATTTCATTTCATTTATTCATTTATTCGATTTGTATACCGCCCTACTCGGTGCAACCGACTCAGGGCGGTTTACAGAAACCACATATACATGACAATCAAAAGTAATATAACATAATCAAAGGTCATACAGTATAATGCAATAAATATAACAATACAGTACAGCAGTGCAATAAAATAAAACCACACTGCAAAATAAGGTTACAAAGTACAATTCCAATTACATATACATGACATAGTTTCAGTAATACGATACAATATTAAAATACAGTACATGATCCAACAATGTCAGGGCTCTCACCTTAACCACAAGAAAACAACCGTTCATAAGCAGGTGGGCAAGTCCCAGGGCCGGACGAGGAGGTGGCCTCCAGCCGCAGGTGTTCTTGGCGGCGTTGTGAAAGTCTTGCTGCCGCTGCGGCTTTTGAGCCCCTGCCGGGCGGAGCCTCCAGGAGCAAATGGGCGAGTCCCAGTGCCGGACACGGAGGTAGCCCCGAGATTCGCAAAATTGTCACTTGAATTGTTACATAAAGAATCTCTTTAGAAGAAATAAGAGTGTGTTTATTACTGACCACTTTTCAAAGAGACAAAATTCTCATAAACTGGCTCTCTATAGGTCAAGACCATGTTTTTCTATAAACCGGGGGTGCCCAAACTACAGCCCATGGGCCAGATCAGGCCCCTGATGCCAATTCGTCCAGCCCATGTCTCCCTCGCTGCTTCCGGGAGCAGTGAGGGCTGGATGAATTGGTGTCAGGGGCCAGATCTGACAGCGTTCTGCACATGCACAGGTGCATTTTACTTCCACTTCCAGTGGGAGAAACCACATGACTGGCCCACTGAACCATGTGTCCGGCCCTTGGCCCAAAAAGTTTGGACACCCCTGCTATAAACATTGCTCATTTTAAAACAGATAACTGCCCCATTATGCATTTAACTTTCCTATAAAGTAGTTCATTGACTTCCTCAGTTTAAGATGACCTATGTTGCAAGGGTTTTAGTCTAGCTTCAGGAGAAGAGAGGTGGGAACATGAGTTGTGTGACCTTTCTCTTGTCTAAATCAGGGTCAGCTCCCTGGGTTCATTACAGTGCCTGCACTGGGACAGCTAACTGTGACCAAAGTCAGGGGTAACGTGGAGAAACACTGGCAGTATCCCCCGCCAAACCTTAAATGAATAATCTCTCTGCTAAATAATGTTTTCTTATTCTTTATTTTTATTTGTTTGTATCAGTCTTTCACAATTTAAAATTATGGATTGATTATGGAAACGACATGTAAATAAGCTAGACAAAAATTATAGTGGTCCTTTTGTGCCTTTGGGATAATAATTCTGCTTTCTGTTTTGTTACTTATTTTGATGTCAAGAGAGAACTATAAAAGCTGAATACTGTATCATAGTTTCAGGCTGTGTGATATTCAATAATGTACTGTATGTTGGCTGAGTATTCACACAGCTAAACTTCCCAGAGAATTATTCACTTATATTGAGATATGCCCCTGGACGTAGCTGTTCATTGGCCTTAGAAAGTTGTTGTCCCAAAGAATATAAAACTGGGAGTTTTCAACAGCTTTGAGGTTTTTGTAGATTATGCTGTGAAGTAAATATTTTTAAAAGAACTGTACAGAAATATCAAGTGTTGAGAGAAGACAACTGCATGTATATGTTCTGTATCAAGTTTACTTCTGTGTTTTATCTTTTACTTGTAAATGTTTCTACTTACTAACATTTGAACAGAATCTTACAAATTCCATCATGTGACTTATGTTTGGCAAACTGAGTTTTAGAGGTGGTATGTTCATATAGTTCAAGGTTTGAGAGACCTATTTGCATGGTGGAGTGGAAGAGAAGGTGTGATCTTTGAAACTCACACAGCTTTCAGAACATTGCTAGGTAAACGCAACAAGGCAATTCTCATGTGAAGAAGAAAGCCCTTCAGCAGCCAGCAGCTGGCTGCTAATTTACCATCTTGTTTGTTTGACCTTTCAATAATAATCAGGGAAGCTTTAGTTTAGCCTGTCAGTTTGCTTTGAGCTAAGCTGAGAGTCATTCTGTTTTCCTTCGGTTCAGTTGATCTGGTTGTTCGCAGTTCTCATCTTTATTGAAAGGTTCTAATAATAATATGCTGCCCAGTCTTTTCTGACCCTCACCATGGTTTTCTGGCTAGAAAATACTCAGAAGTGATTTACTATTCCTTTCTTCTGGGGTCGCTCTGGGCTGTGTGACTTCCTGACATGTGTGGTTCTTCTCAGAGGATGCACAGTGGGGAACTTGAACTCTGGATCTCTGGTTCCATAGCTAGGTAGCCAATTTGCCAAGCTATTTAGCCAGCTAGAAAATTCATAAATTGTTATTAAAATGATAATTTAATAAAAATGAAATAATCACAAAAATCTCAAAATTAAAAATGTGAGTAGATCTACATCATGACCATTGCTTTGTAAACTTATACAAACTTGTCCTTTGTCTAAAAATCTTCTTTATAGGACAGTCCATTTCCCAGTTCTTTTGTATAGTTCCTGACTACATCTTTTCTAGAATCTTGAGTTTGCTCATTACTTGCTTGCTGACTCAACTGTTTTTAACTGGCTTGTCCTTCAGCACTTTTTCATATCTGAGTGTTTATTCATCTCCCCTACTGGTTTTCTACTGCTAAATGTTTTTAGATGGCAAATCTGTGGATACAACCTGTCTAATTTTATTTTTGTACATAGTCTAGTTTGTAGGTGTTTAACACATCATAAACTGACTGATTTATGCTACTGCAAGTGGTTTTTTTGTAGAGCTGAAATCTCCAAACTGGCTTTCATTCTCTTAGTTTTCCGTTCCCCCAAATTCAATTTGGCTTAATAGGACATTTAAACAGCTATCACATTATTATTGTTCACTTACCACCACTGATTCTTCAAAAATATTAAACAATGTCTATATTAACTGAGACAGTGAAGAGTTTGATGTCATCTTAAATGTTGATTGCAGTATAAGTGTTTTTGGATTTCCATGGTGGTATGATTTAAAGCAAATTGATTTAAATCACTATTCAGGAAGTTTGGATATCATCATGTAATATTCCCTCCAAAAATAGTGGGTTGTTTTTTGGTTGTGTTTTTTTTAGAACTACTGTTTATGTTTTTCATACATGTCTGGCTGGACATCCCACTACGGTAATGGAGTAGATTGTGTACAGCCAGTGACTCAACACTAAGTGTTGGACGGTGGTAAAGAACCTGACTCCCTAAAGAGGCCAACAGCTGTGGGTGGATGAGCCCCTTAAGGAGGGGTGATGGTTCCCCTCAGTGGAGGAAGTACCACTGGAAACCATCATATTGGGCCCAACGGAAAAATGAGCTGAGGAGGAACCACTTCAATATTCTGATTCCCGATGGTCATGGAGGCAGAAGAGGCCATGCCAGATGGACTGGCTCTGAAGGCACGCCTTCATAATAGCCTCAAAGCTGCAGCAGTCCATTGCAGTCCCAGTGTTAAATCCTGCACGTCTCATTTAATATGTGCCACAGGAGATGGTTCTGTGAACATAGTGTGGGGGGTCACTTCATGGCAAGCTGGGATCCACCTTAAACAAATTCACACCAGTGACATTTTTCCTGTTTTTCCCAGGGAAAAAAAATGCATACTTGAATATGAGCATCAGCTGACGATGATGTTTTTCATAATTTTAAGTTTTTCATTTTCCTTGCCCAGATTGGTTTTGCCTTCACTAATCCTTTGTTTATTGACACTTTCAATGTCTGCAAATGTGTACATTCTGAAAAAGAGCTAAGGACTTGGCTTTGTCCATGCAAAATTGCAGAGTAATGACAGCTGGGGTTGCCATCTAAAAGAGACCGTGTCACTTAAGGAACTGTTGAAAGCAGTACAGAAGATTTTAATATTGGTTTCAGGAATTTCCAACATTAGACATGTTGATGGCAGGAAAGGGATACAGAAATAATATCAGTCAGAGTTGGGAATCAGGGCTGATTTGCACTGTAATTTCTCAGTTGCCATTAATAAATTCATACATCTAAAATCACAGTTCCAGTCTGGGAATTGCACATTTTCCTGGTACGTTCAGGGAGACAAAAAGATTGACTTAAATAAAATGTATACAGTAATACCTCATATAACATTAGTATCGAATAACACTAAAATCGCATAACATTAAGGAATCTGGGGGGAAGAATTGCATCAGATAACATTAAGATCCTATGGGATGCTTCAGATAACAACCGCTAAAGCCTGTGTGGTTACAATGTATCTCTATGGATCCCATAGAGGATCAGATAACACTAAAAATCATATAACACCAAGACTTGTGGAACCAGGTTTTAGTGTTATATGAGGTTTTACTGTACTTTATTTAAGTTAGCCATCTTGTCTTGCTATATATAGAGAGGCCGTAAAATATAAATATATTATTTAATGGGGTTTCTTTGGGCCATACTAGTTTCTTTTAATATCTATTAAATTTAACCCCCTTCATATTCCATTACTGCCCATTAATTTTGGAATCAGTTATCTTGAGGTAGTGTTTCTTCCCCTTTGCTTAAAAAAACAAACAACCTTAACTCACAAAGTCATCCTTGGTCCAGTCTTCTCTTACTGAGAAGAATAGGACAAATAAATTACCAAATGACTAAGTTAACTGGAGTCCATACTTACCCCAACTCTTATTTAAAACAGGGAGTGTTGTCTGTACAATAAACTCCATTCACAACTTCTGGAGAACTGGAATTTCTGGAGTTTTCCTTTTATCTTCCTTTATTTTATTTTTAGATTGGACCATTTGACTGAGAATGCTCAAAGCACAAAATGTCTGAAATAAAAAAGACTCACATTACAGAGGGAGGGAAGTTCCACTAGACCCCAGAAATTAGCATGAATGGGGAGCCCAGAGGCCAGATACAGCCCATAGAGCTTTGTGGATTTGCTCTGTCACCTGCTTCAGCCTACTCTAAATGCCTTTTAGAAAAGCTTTATTTGTGCTGGTGGTTTTTTCAAAGTCTAATTGAGAGATGGGGACATTTAGAGTGGGGGTGTGGAGTGAAGTTATAGCTAGAAAGAGAAGAGATCATGCTTCCCTTGTGTATTCTTGTCCCTCTCCCTGCATGTGTGGTAATGGAGCCAATTGCAAGCTTTTTAATTGCCGTGAGGGGGACATTTCGGGGGATCTCAGCAGGAAAGGGAAACGTATGCATTGGTAAGTAGGTCAGTGTACATATATATGAGAATTACATAAACTCATTCTCAAAGTCTCATTTGAGAGAGGGGGCAGTAAGGTGGGGCTGCCACTCATTGTAGCAGCTTACACCATTTCTTTAGGTTCGTTTTTCTACAAAAATGTTAATTCTACTCATGACGTCTTATGTGGACTCCTTTACTGCAGATCTTGAAACACTTGTTCTTTTCTGTAATGCTATTTTGAAAGAATTGGAAAGGGGTGACTAAATTGCCTCTCTCTGTCTCTGTCTCTGTCTCTGTCTCTCTCTCTCTCTCTCTCTCTCTCTCTCTCTCTCTCTCTCTCGGAACCAGCTAAATACTTTCCCCTTTTAAAATGGAACCATTCTAAAATTGATTATAATTTTTATTTTCTCTGAGGGCTTTCAAGCGAGTCATTGGCCCTCCCCCAAAGCAGATTATTCTTCTAAAAAGGAGTGTCAAAGGTGGAAGATGAGAATATACCAATGAACACGTATATCCATGAAGTTGTAGCATAGGAAGCTTTTCAAAAGTATGGAAGGAATTAGTCTTTCCCCCTCTAAAGTAAGGAGACCCTCTCTTAGAATAGGAAGAAGTTCTGTGTTGTTTGTATGGAGAGTTTGGTTTTTCCTTCCACATAAGCCTATATTGTTTAAATTTGAATTGATATGCATTTTACTGTGTTCCATCACCTGACTCTGTGACGCAGAGGAAGGAATTTCAACTATCCTCCAGTGCAATGTTCCTCAGAACTTGGGTGGAACCATGAGAAACTTGCCCTGCTACAACATGGAAACCAGTCCCACTTGTAGCATGAGAGTACTGTACTTAGATCCAAAAGAGCCCGGGGAGAAGGCTTGGGGGGGGGGGCTCTCGTTGTTCGAGTGCTCTCACATTAAGGACCACACCATCCACCTTCCCTCCAGTAATTGTTTCAGTGTGCAAGGGAACATATGTAAGAGCCATTGTGGTGCAGTGGTTAAACTGCTGTACTGCAGCCAAAAGGTTGTGAGTTCGATCCTGACCAGAGTCAAGGTTGATTCAGCCTTCCATCTTTCCGAGGTCAGTAAAATGAGTACCCAGCATGTTGGGGGCAAACTGCTAATTAACTTGTGAACTGCCCGGAGAGTGCACTAAGCATTATGGGGCGGTATTTAAGTCTAATTGCTACTGCTCGTATGTTTGTTCGTGTTCAAGTCAGAGAGACAGAGAAAAGAGTATTACGTAAAGCAAATACCTGTACTGTACTGTACTCTTTTGTCAGCACCACGCCAAGCCAGTTGTCCCTAGTGTGAATGATAACAAATGTATTCCCCAAAGCACTGATCAGTCAATATACTGGCTTAGGCTTCTGGGAACTGAAGTCCAAACACCAGCATTTGGGAAACACTGGTAGATTCCTCCCCTCCCCCTTCAATCTTTAATAAAAGTTGAAAATGTCCTCCCTCTGTTATTAGAACCTTTTTTAAAAAAATAAGAGAAAATGTACTAAATGCTTTCCCTTCAGGTTGGCAGAATTAAATTCTTGCTCAGCTTTGAAAATCTTGTTTCACAACCTCTGGCTGTATGGGAACAGAGCACCAGAAGAGTAGCGTGCCTTGGCGGGGCCCCGTATAAAAATTTGTTTGGGGGCCCTTAGGAAGGGTAAAGATTTGTTTTGCTTACACTCGTTGGGGGCCCCCGTGGCCCCCGTATAATTGATGCAGCAGATACGGCAGTAGCTACGCCTCTGCAGAGCACAGATAGTTGACCTAGGATTATTAATTTCAGAACAACTGTCAGGGCTTCTTTCCAGCATGTGTGTGCTTCAGACTATAAATCTGTTTTAAATGTGCCCAAAAGCTAAAACAAAGGTTTTGTTGTGTTTCCACCAAGGAAATCTTTGGAGCAGTGATATAATCACCAAATATTATATGCTGTTTTGCCAATATTAAGTTGATTATAGCTACATTTTTTGTGCAGTCTGTTCCTCCCTTTTAGAAGCACAACACTGCTAATTAAAGAGAAATTGCTTGGCTTAAACATTTTCCCCACAAAGCAATACTTAGATCCCTTTGACAAGGTAACAGTTCTTTCTTGGTTCAAACAAAATAAAATGCTCACTGCATACACATCCTGCCTCTTTTTCCTCTTTTATGTGCCACGATTTGCTTTATGGAGGAAAGAGGTTTTTAAAATATAAATGTTTTTTAAAATGTATAGTGGGGTGCCACTAGGAGCTTTCCTATTGCTGTAAGAAGAATTCAAACGCATTAAGGCTTTTTAAAAGGGGGGGGGGATTACTGCCAATGTAATTGTTGCTGATCCGACAACCACTTGGATACCCTGACTGATGTCTTTGTCCAGGAAATCAAGAACTAAATGATGAAGCTCTTCTTTGCTTTGGCAGGCTTCTACACTAGGATTTGCAAGATACAAGGGTGAATAAAGATTTTACTGTGCATATTTTTACTGTGCAAGCTTCCGATGTGCTTCTTGCTCATCTTTCTGCTCCCATTCTAACAAATCTGAGTCCAGTTCCCCCCAACCCTTCACTTTTAGATAATCCACAGAGTAATTGATTGATTTAGTTTTCCTGAAATTGGCTGGTCTTCTCCTTGAACTTTGTCACAGGTGCTGAGTAAGAATGTGCTGATTGTTATTTTAAATGAAGCGGGCTTTTCTCAAATACTGTAGTAGGCATATTAAGTTGTAGCCAGAAACTAAGCTTTCCCTGAGCCTTTGATCAGTACAAATATATCCATTCTCAAGAACACTTTTTTCCTGTGCTGAATGTTTTGAAAGGTTCAGTGAAGATGAATTATTAATTTAAGATAAGTGCACATATTGATATTAATTTATAAACTAGATGTATGAAAAGTATTCTTAGCTTGTCTTGCCTTGGCTTAGAGTATATTTGGAAGGCACAGATCATATGGTGATAAGATGGAAGCAACTTAATGGCATATAATATTGGCAGTACAGTATTCTTGAATCTGAAGAACCTAAGAACAATTTTATTTGAATATTTAAAAAAAAATCAGAGAGGGGCATAAGAAGTAATTAAAAATCCATGTAGTAAAAGTGAGTTTACTTTGCTGTATAAACAACAGTGGCAGTTCACCATTGTTGTTTGCCCAATTGCAATCGCAACAACCATAAGTAACCAACACAGTTCTGGCCAAAGATTTTCAACATCTATAGAGCAAGAAAGGCTGGATGTTCAAGCTATATTCAGAAAAAAGAGGCATTTGAATTTTTTATTAGTGGTTTTTTTTTTTTTGCATAATTTAACTGGTGCCAGCAGGTTATCACTAACTAATGAATCCTTGCTTCTTTTTTGAATTATGTGTGGCTGCACATGGGTTGCATGCAACCCAAAATAGCAGTTCGAAAGCAAGGAATTGCAAGTACAGTAATACCTCATATAACATTAGTATTGAATAACACTAAAATCGCATAACATTAAGGAATCTGGGGGGAAGAATTGCATCAGATAACATTAAGATCCTATGGGATGCTTCAGATAACAACCGCTAAAGCCTGTGTGGTTACAATGTATCTCTATGGATCCCATAGGATTTTAACATGCATCGGATAACACTAAAAATCATATAACATCAAGACTTGTGGAACCAAGTTTTAGTGTTATATGAGGTTTGACTGTAGATAAATAGGGACCACTTCGGTGGGAAGGTAACAGCATTCCGTGCACTCTGGTGTCTAGTCATGCCTGCCACATGACCATGGAAATTTCTGCAGAAGCAGACAGTGCTAGCGGCTTAGAAACAGAGATGAGCACTGACACCTAGAGTCAGATACGTCTGGCTTTCGAGCAAGGGAAACCTTTACCTATGTCTTATACACTGGTAAATACAGTAATTGCAGTTTGCTACTGACAGTGACACCATTTGTACTAAGGCTGCAGAGCTTTATAATGAGATTTTGTCCACTGGAGGTGTATTTCGGCTACTGACGTATACCAGAACATTTGAGAAGACCAGTCTTTGACTTATTGGCTAAAATCTTTTTTCTTAGCTTAATAAGTCTTACTAGAATAGGCCCACTGAATCAGTGGGGATTTGGTGAGTCAACTCATCCATTTGTTTGATTGGTTCAAATGAACCAAATTGTGGCTAAAGTAAGTTGGATGTGGAAAAAGTTAATTTTAATCAGTGGAACTTACAAGGATTTGATTCACCAAATCCCAAGTGGAGATTCACAGATCCCCACTGATTCAGTAAGCCTACTGAATTTAGCTGTGCTAAACAACAAGATCTTAGCCATAGATTACTGAAAGGATTTTACCAAGTAGATCATGAAATCTCTGGATAGGAATGGTAGAAGGTGCACAATCCCAGGACACCTCCAGAAGAAGGCAATAGTAAACTGCTTATTCTGTACCTCAGTGGTGCCCAAACTAAGGCCCAGGGGCCGAGTGCAGCCCCTGACGTCAATTTATCCGGCCTGCGAAGCCCTCGTCGCTCCTGGAAGCGGAAGTAAAACGTCCCCGTTCAGGCGCGTTTTACTTCCGCTTCCAGGAGCAACTAGGGCTTTGTGGGCCGGATGAATTGGTGTCAGGGGCCGCACCTGGCCCCTGGGCCGTAGTGACCAGCTTCCTGAACCACATGATTGGCCCATGGCCCAAAAAGTTTGGGCACCCAGAAAGGGTCTTCATAGTCAGAATTGATTTGATGGCGCACAGTTATTATTATTTATTTTAAAACAATTTTTAAAAAGACTATTAAATAAAAAAATATAATTTGGACTCTTGGAAATCCAAAAGTCTTCCATGAAGTGGTGGTCGTGCATTTCTCTTGTGCCTGGGAATTTTAAACGTTTAGGTTAATTGGGTTAGAGAAAATGCTAACTCAAATTCTTCTTCCATGTCTGGGCCAGATGTGAAACTGCCAAAATGAAACCACCTTTAGTGAATTCATTCTGTAGTTCCTTTCCCTTGACCTAGTGTGAGAAAGATTAGCTGGCGCAGGGGTGCCATTGCCCAGGGTTTGCCTGATTGTGGTGCAATCTGTGTACTGGGCCTAGATCAAGTTGAGATTAATGAATTGCACCAGTAGAAGTTTCCAAACCATTTTCAAAGGCAGCCCCACATAGAGTGTGTTATAATAATGCAGATCAGATGTCACTGAGACATGTTTCGCAGTAGCAAAATCAGGGTCCTGAAGGAACAGGTGCTGCTGGCAATCTAGTTTTAACTATGCAAACAAGCTCTTGTCCAGTGCTGAAACATAAGCTTCCAGACTGAGAGATGAGTCAAGGAGGACTTCCAAGTTGTGAATGTGTTCCCCCCCCCACACACACACACACAGGTGGAGTGTGCACCCAGTGCAGTACTAGTTCTCTAGCTCAGTTGACTAAAATCACATTTTTCTTCTTGGGGTTAAGTTTCTTTTTCCTCATCTAGTCCATCACTAACACCAACCACTGGTTTAGAACAGGAACAGTTTCTTTGAAATTATAATTTCAAAACAGTCAGGGTTAAGATCATAGTTACATGATGGAATGAGCTCCTGTCTCTGTCCCAGCTCCTGCCAATCTAGCAATTTGAAAGCAAGAAATTGCAAGTAGATAAATAAGTACAGTAATACCTTGGATAACGTTTACCTCGGATAACGCTAAAATCGCATAACGTTAAGTAATCGGGGGGGGGGGGAATTGCATCGAATAACATTAAGGTCCTATGGGATGGATTGGATAACAACTGCTAAAGCCTGTGCAGTTACAATGTATCTCTATGGAGCTTTAACGTTATCCGATGCATCCCATAGGATTTTAACATGCACCGGATAACACTAAAAATCGGATAACACTAAGACTTGTGGAACCAAGTTTTAGCGTTATCCAAGGTTTTACTGTACTTACTATATTAAGTGTTCAGATCCTTAATATGTTATATTCTACAGCAGTGGTTCCCAACGTGGGGCCCACACTCCACTGGGGGACTTCAATTCCCAGAAGCCTAAGTCAGTACATTGGCTGATCTGTGCTTTGGAGAATTGACTTAGGCTTCTGGGAATTGAAGTCCAAAAACCAAAGGTTGGGAAACACTGTTCTTCAGTATATTTGCTACCCCATTATCACTTCAGAAAACTTTCTTTCAATTCTCTTGAGTTGTTCTCATGTTAATCTGGACTGTCTTCACTGTCTAACATGTGATGAAACACATGATAAATAGACATCCTCCTCTTTGATGCTCTCTCTCTCTCTCTCTCTCTCTCACACACACACATGTTCAGTTTCTTGCTGCCTTATGTCTTGCCAATGATCTTTCTATCTTGGAGGAGTCCCTTCCTACCAGGTTTCGAATGTAAACAATGTTGACCTCCTGTGTTCAGAGAAATGATACCTAATATGTGATAGACATATCATCCTGTAAAATCATTGGTTGCAATCCTAGGGGAATGGCTAGGAGGTGGACCCTGAGGGAAGAAATATAATCCAGAAGGTGGGGCCCAAGAGAGGAACTCTCTTGGATGCTAAGCTTTGAACTGCAAAAATGTAGAGGCTTAAGAAAGAAGGGGGTCCATGGGCTATCCCTTGAACAACCAGCTTTCTATATTTCTTTATTTTGAAATGTTTTCTAAGCTTCTGATCAGCTTTATTCTGTACCTTGCTTTGATTTCAGTATACAGATTCGATTTCAGTATACAGATTTTAGTGTTACCTCGGATAACGCTAAAATCGCATAACGTTAAGTAATCTGGGGTGGAGAATTGCACCGAATAATGTTAAGGTCCTATGGGATGGATTGGATAACAACCGCTAAAGCCTGTGCGGTTACAATGTATCTCTATGGAGCTTTAACGTTATCCGATGCATCCCATAGGATTTTAACATGCATCAGATAACACAAAAAATCGGATAACACCAAGACTTGTGGAACCAAGTTTTATTGTTATCCAAAGTTTTACTGTACTTCTAAAATACCTGAAGAAATCCGGAGTGATTACTTGGCTCAAGGCTACTTTATCTACACATATCTAGAAGCCTGGGTTGTCCAACCAGGGAGCTGCAGCTCATAAGAAAGACAGTGCTTACTTGAGAGTAAAGCACCCTATTGTTACAAAAAGTCTTCACCTTATTGTCTCAAAGTATAGAAACAATATCTCTATAATACTTCTGTAAATTACCACGGTAATTCTTGCTTCAGACTGAAATATAGGAATGATTTTGTACAGTATTTTTAAAAGTCTGTATTATCAGTTAAATGTACTGTATCCTGTAATTTGTCTGCCCTCTGTACTCAGGCTAGTCAGTACATTCTTGCACACAGGGAAAACTGAATTGTTACTGCCTATTCAGCTGCTAGAAATTTAGCTCTCAGTATGGATTTATAAGAAAAGAAGACCATTCACATTGTGTTGGAGAGTGTTCACTGTCTGAGTAACATTGAGTTAATGAATGTTATCTTGTGTAAGGTTATTTCAGAAACTCAGCATGTGAATCTGTAGATTCCACAAGACTGTATCTAACTTAGAGATTTAAATTCTGGTTAGTAATTTTTTTTTAAAAGAGTGCCCATGTTTTTAACAAAGCAGGAGTGAGGGACCAAGAATATTAGTTTTTCCTCCTGATTCATCTTAACCAAAGATGTGGGTTAAAAAAAATGCTTGAGCCTCCTCCCCCGTGACCTGTAGCATGAATAACAGCGCATTCACAGCCTCTGTCTGGTCTGATGGTTGGCCAAATGGATTTAGGGAAATCCATACTCAACCCCTTTCCTTCCTACATGAACAGTAACAGAGATACAGTATGGTTAGCATTTTGAACAAAGATATGAAAGATTCAGATTGAAATCACGAATGCAATTTGTCTACTAAGCTACTAGTGGTTTCAAAATAGAAGAGGAGAGAGAGAGAGTGAGAAGGTTGTAGGGTCAGGTCTGTACTGGCTCCTAAAAGCTCCAGTTACATATTTATTTTTTTAATCTGTTCTTAAGATGGCCTATATCTTTATGTGCATGGTTTAAAATGTAGGTGCTTCATTCAGGTATCATTTTCCTGATCTTTCAGACCATGGTTGGAGAATTAGAGACAAACAATGAGTAATTTGATTCTGAGATTCAGTTATTGATTATTGTGTACATGATGGTTCTCCCATTAAATGACCTGGAAAACTCGCCCTTTTAAAAATGGTTCATGATACATAGGTAAAGATCACCATTGCTCTAAAGCCAGTCGTATCTGACTCTAGAGTTCAATGCTCATCTCTCTTTATAGCCAAAGAGCTAATGCTGTCTGCACCTGCAGACCTTTCCATGGACTTGTGGCAGGCATCCTTAGACAATGGAGTGTATACCTTCCCACCAAAGTGATATCTATTTATCTACTTGCAATTTCTTGCTTTTAAACTGCTAGATTGGCAGGAGCTGGGACAGAGTTGGAAGCTCACCCTGTCGTGCTGTACTAGGGTCTCGAACTCCAACCTTCCAGTCTTCAAATTCAGTGCCTTAAGCACTTGAGCCACTCCAGTTCCCTTGTGATACATCCAAAGAACTAAATAGCAACAAAAAAATTGTACTTGTCTGTTCATGTAATATTTTGGTTAGAAGAGTGAGTCCCCGTTTGTTTCCAAGAGGAATGTAATTCCAAACCATTATGTGACATTGCATACTGTCTTGATATTGTACCTATGAAATCTTTTAGCTAATTCATATTCTTTAGAGAGCCTCTCAAAAGTGGGTAAAATCCTGTTGGATTTTTATATGAATGCAAGAGGAATTGCAAAATTACAGTGGGTAATTTTAAGGTGCAGTGCATGTAACAAGACATGCAGGCAACATGGAGCTGGTACCTCATTAGTTAAATATAGCTGCTTACATGATTCTTGTTACATACCTAAATATCCTGTAGGATTTTGGTATTGTATGCATAATTGATTGCAGTGGTCACAAGCGCTTGTTTGTAAAATGTTTATTTGTTCTCTGTCATAGATGGAGCAGTTGTCAGATGAAGAACTTGATCATGGCGCAGAAGAAGATAGTGATAAAGAAGATCAGGATTTGGACAAGATGTTTGGAGCTTGGCTTGGAGAACTGGACAAACTCACTCAGGTTAAAATTTTCTTAACATCATAAAACCCATTGTAGAGGAGGCTATGGCTTTTTGTTCAGCAGGGGGTATAACTGCTGCTTGCTCTTGACTGCAGACAGTATCAAGAAAGGAAGTTAGCATTAGAGGAAGATTCAACCATTATACATTGCCACTTTGTGCTACTGAATAGGTACTAGAATCGTTAGTTAGATCATGGTACTGTCAGATGATAATGCTCTGTTCGCAGCTCAGGAAACAGCCAGAAGGCATTAAATCTGAGTTATGATATCTTTAAACTCTTATTGAGTATGCTGTTCTACCATAGAATGCAGGTTTTGTTGCTATTGTTGCTATTGTAGGTGGTCATATAGGGAGTTCTCTTCTTAGCTAGATGACTTTATTGGTAGTCATTAAACATTTTCCCACCAAATGTACATAAGAAAAATGTAACTATAGGTTTCAACAGCACAGATCTAAAAGCAAAATTTGCCTGTGTTTGATATTCTTAATTTTTTATTTTATGTGATTGTAGTTACTTTGCTTTTTCTTATTCTCTTACTTAGAGTCTGGATACGGATAAGCCCATGGAACCAGTTAAAAGATCCCCTCTCCGACAGGAAACTAATATTGCAAACTTCTCCTATCGCTTTTCTATGTATAATCTCAATGGTAAGACATATCATTAAATCACTTTTAACTAAGAAGAATAAGCAATGTGGAGGGCTCTAACTGTGCTGGAAAATGAGAGAGGGTACACATTTCAGTCCCACCCATCCTCAAATCCTTCTAGATGTCAGTCAGATGTTTATGTGTTCAATGTGAAGATCTAAAAAGGCACTTGTAAGTATGATTGGTTGGATAAACTTACTGTCTTCCCATGATCCAGGAACTATGTATTACAAGGGCTTCTCATCATGGAGGGCTGTAAACATATTCAGGTGAGGGTGCTCATGACCTGCTCTTCATACCTTAGTGCTCAGTGCACAGATACCTGATGTATATCTAGGTGAAGAAGATGCTGGGAGTAGGACTTGCTGTCTTTGTGTCACCACCAGAGTTACACCACATCCTTCCAGAGGTGGAGGCAGAGTGGTTGAAGTGTTGAGTTGGCTCAAAATGCTAACTCAATGTATATAAATAATAACAATTGTCATAATGAGAATGAAAGAGACAACAAATGATAAAAGGAGGGTGATCTGGATTTGATATGTTATTTTAACTGATATGTAGAAATTTCTTCTACTAACTTTCAGACTGGTGGCCTTTTATATTGTGCTCTCAGATACAGTAATACCTCGGATAACGTTTGCATCAGATAACACTAAAACCGCATAACGTTAAGCAATCTGGGGGAAATTGCATCGCATATCATTAAAATCCTATGAGATGCATTGGATAACGTTCACTAAAACCTGTGCTAGTTACAATGTATCTTTATGGAGTTTTAACGTTCTCCGATGCATCCCATAGGATTTTACCGTTATCCGATGCATGCATCAGATAACATTAAAAATCGGATAACACTAAGACTTGTGGAACCAAGTTTTAGTGTTATCCGAGGTTTTACTGTATTTGTTGAGGGTTCTTTAATAACAAGTTCAGAAAACATGCAAGGGAAACACTTATATTGTGAGCAGTTGGGTGTGATTTAAGATTATTTTTTTGCTGGTCCATGGTGAAGCCCAACAGACCTAGACATTGCCCCAGATGGGCTGTGAGAATATGCTCTAGAACCATGATGTAAAACCTTGGCACTCTAGGTGTTCTTGGATTTCAGTTCCCAGAAGCCCAAGCCAGCACTCCTGCTGATCAGGGCTTTAGGGAATTGAAGTTCAAGAAAGCTGGAGTGGTAAGGTTCACCATCACTACTCTAGAATTCAGTGTGTCTTGGACTCAGGATAGACCCTCTATTTCTTCTATAAAAGGCAGAAGATTTAAAGAATTACTGCCATAGACTGAAGAAATAAACGAATCATCAGAACAGCTAAGTATTTTGCATGGCAAAGCTTGGTGATAGAATTTGTCTTGTTGATCATATTCTTGTCATTCATTCATTGCAGAAGCCCTGAATCAGGGAGAGACTGTGGATCTTGATGCTCTCATGGCAGATCTTTGTTCCATAGAGCAGGAACTCAGTAGCATTGGATCACAGTCTGCAAACAGCATGTCAATGAAACGCTTTGCTACTGATGGAAAAATGGCCCAGAAATCACCAGGGGGAGGTCGAGTTGCAGCCAAACATAGCAGTATGAAAGGATTGTCATCTTCATCAACTAGTCGGGTAACAAAGCCTTCACATGCTATCTTTTCTTTGGATGATATTACTGCACAGTTAGAGAAGGCCTCCCTGAGCATGGATGAAGCAGCTCAGCAGCCTGTCATAGAAGACACCAAGCCTGTAGTTGCCACCCAGCATAGAAGGACCGCATCAGCAGGTACTGTGAGTGATGCTGAAGTCCGTTCTATCAGTAATTCTTCCCGTTCTAGCATCACATCTGCAGCCTCCAGCATGGATTCCCTAGACATTGATAAGGTGACAAGACCTCAGGAACTGGATTTGACTCAACAAGGACAGCCCATTAGTGAGGTATAGTATGATTCATTCTTCATTAAAAAATTATGCATTTAAATTATAACTCTGCAGAATCTTTATCAAATGTGGTTCTAGGTTTCTAGAGAAAATTGTGGATTTTTTTCTCATTAGCTTCTTGCTTTTGTGTTTCATACTGTGTATTGGGGGTGGGGGGGAGAGGCTTCCAATGTGCACCAACTTGTTTTTCCAAGCTGTTGAAGAGTCACTCCTTAAAAGTCACTGTATTCCTTAAGATCAAAAGAGATCAAGTATACTGTACAATAACATCTCACATAAAGAGCACCTCGCTTAGAAACTAACTCACTTAAAGAGCAGAATTTTCTCTGAATGGTCGCTTCGCTTAACAGCTAAAACCAACCAAAAACTTGCTGAACAAATAAATCAGGGTTCGCAATCCCTACCACCAGAAGTCACAATTGGTCATTTACAATGGTGTTTCGCTTAAAGAGCAAACTCGCTTAAAGAGCAATCCTGTGGAACGCATTATGCTATTAAAGCGAGGTACCTCTGTATCAGAAACTGGCTTATATCATTTCCCATTGGCTTATATTAGTTTAGACTGGATTCTAAATATGAAGCTTAAGTTATCAGTAAGAGCATTCCATGTCTTCAGCAAAGGGCTTTCTAACCTGGAAATAATATTTTGTAATACAGTAGTACCTCGCTTAAAGAGCATAATGCGTTCCACGGAATTGCTCTTTAAGCGAGTTTCCTCTTTAAGCGAAACACCATTGTAAGTGAACAATTGTGACTTCTGGTGGGGGGGATTGTGAACCCTGATTTATTTGTTAAGTGAGTTTTTGGTTGGTTTTATTTGTTAAGCGAAGCAAACATTCAAAGAAAATTCTGCTCCTTAAGCAAGTTACTCTTTAAGCGAGGCGCTCTTTATGCGAGCTTTGACTATATTTGTTGGTGCTTGACACATGATGCTGCATCAAAATTGATGATTTACTTATTTAATTTCCTGTATATCCAGTGGTTTCTTTTAAAATTGCCAGTGGTTTATAACAGTAAACACAAGATATTAAGATCAAAATTCAGTAGAACAACATAATTAAACATTGTTGGCCAGAATCAATTGCTGATTTATTCTAATGGCAGCAGATTGCCATTAATTAATGACTTGCGAGTTGTGTTTTTGGATGCACCTCTGACTGAACAATCAGATGCATGCCTAGAAAAGCAGCCATCACCTTGTGAATTAGCAGCAGCTATGTATGCTAAAATTACTGGTTGGATTCTGGTGAACATGCAACATTGAGTTAATCTTCTAATGCACTCTTACTACTTTCATGTCTTCCAGATGTTTTGTACTTTGCCTCACATCAGTTCTAACCAGAGTTGAGAACTGCTGGGAGCTGTTTAAATGTTTGCTCTTACATTGGTAGTGATTCAGAGCAAAACATTCATATTGATGCATTGTTTCAGTCCCTGGTTTTTTTTAAATGGACAAAAGTTTTGAATTTTTGTTACAGCTTTAGTTAGAAGTAGCAACAAGTTACAGCTTTAGAAGTAGCAACAAGTATACTACTTTAGAAATATTATACAGAACATTTAATCAGCAATGATCCTGAAATACTAGTTTGGATTGCAACATGCTTGTAGCATTGTTGCCAGTAATAAATATCTGCAGTTTAACATCTGCTGTTCCTGGAACAAAATTAAAAGCAAGACTTTCAGTTTTCTATGGGAACAGGTCCAGTGCAGTTATTCCAAGCATCGTATCATCTTGCACTTCTAGAGAGTTATATGTGCTCTAGACATTTAAGGAGAAGGAAATATTAATTGTGTATATATGTGTTGTAAAAAGACCCAGTCCAATAATCTTTTTATCTAATATCCTGTTGTAAAAGTACTAGAGGAACTCTTATTGGAGAGAAATTGCATCCAGTTTCTTTCCTCTTTATTATTATTATTATTATTATTATTATTATTATTATTATTATTATTATTATTATTATTATTATTATTATTATTATTATTATTATTATTATTATTATTATTATTATTATTATTATTTATTGAATTTATTACCCCGCCCCACTCGGGAGAACCCGACTCTGGGCGGCTTACATCGTCACAAAACAGAGGTAAAAGACAAAAACATATAAAATCATGAAGTTTAAAAGATTATCTAAAATTATTTGAAGTAAAAACAGTGCAAACTACACGCCAGTATCCCCCTGGTCCAGATCCAAAGTGGCACTCCCTAAGTAAGCCACTTAGTATGGGAACCCTTTATGATCAGGGCTGTGTCCTACGGTAATTTACATCCACCTGGATAATAGATTCTGTACCATAAATCTACCTTAGAGTCTTGACATTCCAGAGAAAATTTTTGAAAGGGTGGGAGAAAATCATCTCTCATTGTATGTGTGTTGAACTTCAGCCCCAAAGTGTGATTTTGCTTATTGTCAGAATTTGCATCCTTTAGATTGATTGGGTTTTTCCCCTTTTCAGATGTTGTTGTTCTCAGGTGCCATAAAACAATGGTAACAGTGGGGAAATCCTAAAACAGAGTAAAGGATTTGAACATGGGCTAAAACTCCTTTGGATTCATCTCTTTTTTTCCAAAGATACTGATTTACTAGGGCCACAGTTCCCAGTCAGCAGTTCAGATCCTACAAGCACCAGTTTCTTAGACATTAATGTGTTAACTATTTGATTAAAAAAATAAAACTGGGTGTAGGGGGTAAAAAAATTATTATTGCTGCTTATTTCTCTTTCATTCCCCCTCCTGTAGGAATGAGGAAGCAGAATGAAATGTAGGAACATGGCAGGGGGCACCATGTGTGCTCCAAATGCATTTTCTTCACTTTGGAAGAAAAAACAGTCAGAGCTGCAAATTAAATATGTGTTCCTTGATTTAAACAGCAAAGAGAAAGGCTTATGCTCAAGTTGCAATTGAGAACAGCTTCAAGAGCTGTATGTTTCTAAAGATCTTGCTAAAATTGTATATAAAAAAGTTTAAATAACATTTTCCCATAACTATAGGGCAGGGGTTCTCAAGGTTTTCACGCCACAGGCTGGACCACTCATCCTCAAACAGCTGAATGGCCCAGACATGTGGTTCCCCCATTGTAAACGCTTTCGTGAACTGTGGTAGGCGCATTTGCACATGTGCATTTACAGCTGTCATAAATGTGCCAGCTTCCACTTCTGTGGTCATCACCGTGGGCCGGTTGGATCAGTTTCAGGGACTAGGTCCAGCCCATGGGCCATAGGTTGTGAACCCCGGCTATAGGGGTTTGTGTTTTTTTGCCATATACTGTTTTTTAAATTCACACCTATATCCTAAAACAACAGTTTTCAACTTGTGTTCCACAGAACACTGGTGGACTTCAATTCCCAGAAGCCTAAATCAATTCCCCAAAGCACTGATCAGCCATTGTACTGACATAGGCTTCTGGGAATGGAAGTCCAAAAATCAAACATTGTGAAACACTGTCCTAAAACATGATCTCTTTTTTGTGTGTTTAATGGATGCTTTATTCAACCGACCGACTGATTAGTACAATAGAACCCCGAACAACGTGATGACATGGTTCCACAAGTCATGACGTTGTTTGGTTTTTCACGTTGTTCGATACATTGATCGAACAATGCTAAAAAAAAGCCCTGACGTCAGGGACAAACCACGCCGAGGCAAGGCTCGGCATTTCCCCCCCCCCCCCTGGGTAGGCACGCGATCGCATGTCGTTTGGCGTTAGGGCAAGGGAAAGACCCCCGTCCCCTGCCCTAACCCCGAACGACACGCGCGCGCACGCCCGAAGTTCCAAAAGTGTAAGGATCTTTACACTTTTGCAACCTCAGGCGGCTTTGAGGGTTGCGCGGCGCTGCGGCAGTGACGGGAGGATGCGAGGGACCTTCCCACATCCTCCCGTCACTGCCGCCGTGCCGTGCAACCTTCCAAGACGCCCGAGGTTGCAAAAGAGTAAAGATCCTTACACTTTTGGAACTTCAGGCATGCGCGCGCAGCGCGGCGGCGGTGAGAGGAGGATGTGAGAGACCTTCCCGCATCCTCCCGTCACTGCTGCCGTGCCGCGCAACCCTCCAAGACGCCCGAGGTTGCAAAAGGGTAAAGATCCTTACACTTTTGGAACTTCGGGCGTGCGCGCACATGTAGTTTGGGGTTAGGGCAGGAGACGAGGGTCTTTCCCGTCTCCTGCTCTAATCCTGAAAGACACGCGCGAGCACGCTCGAAGTTCCGAAAGTGTAAGGATCTTTACCCTTTCGCAACTCGAAGTTTCGAAAGGGTAAGGATCCCCGTACCTTTTCCAAACATCGTGGGGGCGGGCGCTGGGGGATGGGTTGGTTTGGGTAGATGTTCTACCCAATCCAACTGGGGCCCCCCACGCATGCGCTTGTATCGAATAACGTGAAAATCGCATTCTTCAATACAAGATTTTCCCGAAAATCTTGTCGCGTTATTCGGTTTTCACCCTATTGGGTACTCGCGTTATACGGGGTATTACTGTATCTTACTTTCCTTCCATAAGTGGAATTCAGGGTAGCTCACTATGCAATCTATGCTTTCCTTTTTCCTATGGCTATTTAAGTCATGATTTAGTGAACATTTAAATTTGGTTTGCCACTATGTATTCACTTGTGACTTACATTTCCTTAATAGGTTTCACTGATTTTCTTCTGTGATTGTTTCATATGTCCCTGTGCAGCTTCATCAGTTGAACGCATGTTGCACATTCCTATCACACAAGGCTGAGGTGGATCAAAAAGAACTCTTATTTTGCAGTTGTTAAAACTTTTATGCCACCTTTCCATACAATGATGCTGATAGTAATTAACAAATGTGATGAAGCAATATTGTAAAATGATAAAACAAAGTATAGAACAGATAAAACAGATAAATAAATCAGCTAATTAAGGAACATCAGCAATACTAAAAGATATCACCTTGCAATGTCAGAGTGTTTCTCATTTCGGAGGAGTCCTGAAAGAGAATGGGCTAAAGCCTAGAGTCCTAATGGCAACTGTTTCTAGAGTAAAATATTTGTTCTTCATCCTTTCTCTTCATAGAAAATACTGAGAGATTGTTCAAAACCTATTTTAATACCAGGACAAAAATAATTTGTTGGAGAAGCATTCTGGCTCTTTATTCATTTCCCCCTCACGACAGTAGCCCACATCACTCGCTCCTCAATGTCGACACAGCTTCAGGTGCTGATTTTAAGACTGGCTAGAAAGGCCGTGACAAGGAGAAGGACCTTCTCAGTGGCAGCACCAATGCTGTGGAACACCATTCCAGCTGAGCTATGCCAGGCTCCATTCCTGCAGTCTTTGAGGAGGCCTTTGAAAATGCGCTGCCTATTTATGGTCATTAGATATGTTGCCCAACTCCTTTTTGTCCTAAATAGGTTGCATTTTAAGGGTCCTGGATTGCGGTACTTTCTGGCTATTGTAATGTGTGGTGATGATTTTATTGTGTGTAATTTTTAACTTTTGATCGTTATATGACTGGTTTTATGCTGTTAGCCGCCCTGAGTAGGGATGATTTTTTTCTCTAGAGGGGTGGGATATGCGTGTGTGTGTAAGTAAGTAAGTAAGTAAGTAAGTAAGTAAGTAAGTAAGTAAGTAAGTAAGTAAGTAAGTAAGTAAGTAAGTAAGTAAGTGTCTTTTAAAACTAAACAAATAGCCCAACGGAGCAGTGCATATAATTTTAATTATGTGCATTAAGTCAATTCCTTCTGGGGTTTCCAGCATATAAAATAGTCAAAAGGAATTTACCTTTTCCTTTCTTCTGGTCCTGCTCTAGGACTATGCAACGTGCCCCAGCCTGGCTCTTCTCCTGGAAAGCACAGTTAGGGATTGAAACTCGGTGTACAACAGCCCTCCGAGCTATTCAGAAAGCTTAATTTCTCTTTCTGTCTCAATGCTGTACATGCTGAAACAGGTGGATTAACAGATAACATAAACCTCTAGCAGATAATAACATTCCCTACAACAGTGCCTGCCTAATTTCCACCACCTCCTCGGGCACTTTTAGAGACTAAGTGCCCAAGAAGGAGGAGGTGGAGCATGGCCAGGCACCATGCATGCCCATGCACACATGTTACGTTGCCAGCGTGCCTCCGTCGATGTCGTGGCCGTGTGCGCACACATGCCACTCGAGTCATGCCGGCAACAATGTGGACCTGTGCGAACTGCTCCCCCATGGGTGTGCCACCCCCATGGGTGCACCCTCCCCGGCTGCCACTTCTGCAGGTGCACCATCCTCCTGTGTGTGCACCCACTCCCCCCTGCCCTGGTGCATGTGCCACCACCTCCTTTGCCTCCTCAGCAGGGTGGGTAGGAGGTTCCTCGTCCCCTCCCTGCCTCCTGGGTGGGATTTCAACCTCCTCACCTCGACATTGGCAGAGGGAGAGGGATGGCTGGGGAAGTGGCGCTGCCATTGGTGCCGGCAAGGGTGGGTGGGTGGCGCTTGCCTACGACGGTGTGCATGCCCACAGAAAGGCCTCTGTGTGCCACCTCCGGCATGCATGTCATAGGTTCACCACCACTGCCCTAGAATTTAGTCAACTACCTACTGTACATACTGTGATGTTATATTATTAAAGGCAGAAAACAAAAATATATTTCTAATAAATTGGCAACTTTACGAAGAGGGATCATAAGATTTGGAAGAGTGCTAATATTTATTTCGGTCCATGCTGTTGCTTCTTTTCCCTAATTTGTATGATGGTCAGTGGCACGTCTGATATTTTACAATTTTTGTTTCAATGGTACATTTCAAGAAGCAAACCAGGCAGCATACTGGCTGTTCTGAAGAAGAGACTTAGTTGGCTCCCATAAAAGTTTGGTCTATTTGTGCACCTGTTGCAGTACATACATATATGCAATATAGAGAAAGGAAAATGTGCAATGTAATTTACAGCCTAATAATACTAGTTGCACTTAACAATCTGATAATATAGAACATTCAGCCCTTTGTATCATTCATCAATCAATCAATCAAACTTTTTTCCGGTCGATGACTAGTACAGTAAAAAGGGTTTAGGTGCATGTATCTTTCATTAAAGTGGGGTCATGCAAATTTATTCTAGTAAATTTAATCACTTCCTTATGCACATTATTTTGAAATAACTTGTAGCTAATAAAACAGTAAACAAGCAGCAAAATATAAATAAACCAAATATACTAATAGGATAAAGCAGCAGGGGACACAGGAACAAAATTAAAAGCCTGGATAACAGCATATAAAACACTGAAATTCTTCTACCATAATCAGGGACACAAGAAGCTGAATGAAAAGTCTTTGACAAAGGAAAAATCTTTTTCCTTAGTCTCTAAAAATTAGGGAAAGACACTCCTGGATCTAAAGAGCTACTCTTTGACAGTCTTATTTGTGATGACTGCCTCTCTGACCTCCATCTGTGGGGGAAATTCTGAAAAGAGCCTAATTGATTACAGACCATTTCATACAGGAACAAGCAGTCATTGAGCAACCTTCAGGCCTACACAATTTGTGCATTTAGTAATAGTTGCATTTCCAAATCTCAACTAATCTCTTAGCTGTCCAGACTAGTGTCTTGCATTAATTGTGGTGGGATACAAATCAACCAATAAGTCTGCAGATTTGACTAAAATCATCCGGTAAAATGCTATACAGTGGTGTTCACAAACCCATAGCTTGGATAGTTTCCAATAATTTTTTTCTCTTACTAGGACAAAATTGCATAATAACAGATACAGTCCAACCTCGCATAAAGAGCGCCTCGCATAAAGAGTAACTCGCTTAAAGAACAGAGTTTTCTCTGAATGTTCGTTTCACTTAACAAATAAAATCAACAAAAAACTCACTTAACAAATAAATCGGGGTTCGCAATCCCCCACACACACAATTGGTCATTTACAATGGTGTTTCACTTAAAGAGCAAACTCGCTTAAAGAGCAATCCTGTGGAACGCATTATGCTCTTTAAGCAAGGTACAACTGTGTCTTGGAACATATTTACCACGAGTGTGGAAAAAAGTGGCCAACACATAGAGAGAATATTTTGAAATATTTTGTAATTATTATTTTTTTGTCAATAAAGGTATGCGTAGCTACAATTTCCCATTATCCTTCGTGGTCCATGTGCATCCATACTATTGGGTTTTCCTTCCATGCATGCGTGGTGGCCGGTTCTTCCAAGCTTAGCTTTCTATTCAAAAAGCACCCCAGCATGCCTAGCATCGGCACCCGCCCCCTTCCTCCAGTTCCATGTTTTCCGCTGCTTGACTAGTCATGTTCTTCCAGGCTCCCATGTGCCGTAACTATTTGGAACGTTTTCTTTTAACTTTCCATAGTTAAACCTTTTTAGTTTAATACTTGTTTTAGCTTGTTTTGAACTAATTGCTAGCTTCAATAATTAAAAATATTGACCTTTTACTTAGTTTCACTTTTGTGTCGGGTGGGTCTGTCGGACTGCACCTTCGCATGGTGGACTCCATCACAAAATATGAATTTATTTAAACATTTATGAATAGCTTACCATTCTTTCCACTCTTTCATGGCTCTTGACTGTATAACTGCAAAAACTTTTAAGTCTTGTGCTGCTTGTGGTTCTAAAATACCCACAGCTGATAGTCATGATTATTGTGTTTTTTGTTAGGAGAAAAACATTTACCTAGTGCTTGTGCTCATTGTAAAAAGTTTGCTAAATCAACTCTCAAAAACAGAGCTGCTAGACTTGCTGAGTTTTTGTGGAGCAATTCTCCATTACCTCCAGAGAAAGCGAAACTAATTATGCAGTTGGCCATTTTGGACCAAACTGCTCCTAAGCACAAGAAATTTGAGGCCTCTAAGCAGGCTAAGAAGGCTAAACAGACTAAGCAGTCTAAGGATAAGCCCTCTAAGCATATTTCTCCTGTTGTTCCACCAAAGATTCTTCTGAAACTACAGAACATTTACCGGTAGGTGGTTTTTCTACTCCTCAAAGGCCTTTGGCCTTACCGCAACCTATTGATCTGGACTTGGATATACCTATTCCGTCCACCCAGGCACGTCCTGTGGAGTTACCTAGCTTGTCAGCAAGGAATTTTCATACTAGTTCACCTGTTGTTAGGGATAAGATGCCCCCCCCTCTATTTTTCCACCTAGGTTGCAGGTACCTTAGCAGCATGATCCTATGCTAAAGTCCCACCACTCGCACCATAAGCCTCTTACCCAGGCTAGTGTGCCTCTTTGTGGTCAGGAGAACCAAACCTCATATCCTTTTGGAGTGGTTCAAAGGCATGGAGAGTGTGTTCAGTTCCCCCCTAGGATGGAACCATCTCCTCCAGCACATGGATGGGACAGGAACCACATCCCTCAGCCAGCAAGGCTTTTGACTCCAACACACCCTAGTTCAACTACCCATACCCGGTATGTCCACTATGAGCCTGCCTCGAAAATCCAGTGCCAATGTTGCACAGATCTTTGCATCAGCCCATATCTCGCTATGATGCTGTATGTTTTGCGCACAGTGAGGGATCTTTGGCTCAGCATGTACCTCGCTATGGCACTCAAGACCATGCGCACAACATTGAGTCTCTGGGTAGGGCCTATACTCACTACGATGCTTGACACCATGAACAGGAGGCCGTTCCTCGATGTCATGAGCTGGAGTACGTTTCTCTGGGTTAGCCCCTACCTTGCTATGCTGCTCAACACCATGAACAGCAGCTTTGCTTTGACGACTCACCAATTTCTGTCAACACCGTTGACTGCTGGCATGCATCCGAAGTTGACCGTGCTCTGCCTATTCCCTCAAGTCATACGGACTCTATGCCCCCTTTACTGCCATGGATCTGGAGCTTACTTTGCCTCCGGCAGCTGGCTATGATGTGACGGACGTCCATCACCAACCCTTGATCCCTCCTCACATACCTGTGCTTCCTGTTAGTCCAAGACAGTTAGCCCCTGTGTGTCGAGCCTCCTGCTGTTCTGCATGGACTCAAACCAAACCAGCCGACCATGTGAAACAGGTCACGAGTCAGCCACATTCTCGCTCCCCACAGTTAGAGTCGAGTCATGCAGATACTGTTGACTTGCGGCAAGGAACTTATGAAGTTCCTCTACCCCCCATTCCTGCGAAACGCAGAAGAACGCAGAATTCAGTCCCTCATCTTTGGCAAGCTGTTGCTGACCAGGTCCAAGATGAGGCTGCTTCTCTCCTCTGGCTGCTTCTCTCCTCTGAAAATGAGACTGAGCCTTTGCAAGCTCCAGCTACAAATTTTGACATGATCAAACATATGGCAGTTGCCCTCGACACAGAGGTTGCAAAGCCTGAGGCTCATGAGATGGACAAATGGGTGAAAGCTATATGAGATGGTGCTGACCATCCTCTCCAAATTACTATGATTCCCACTATGCTTTGCAAGGTGAAAACTGTATGGGATCACCCTATCAATAACCAGGCTGCCCCAAGAAAGGAAAATAATATGTATATGGTTCAAGAATCTTCTACTCCTTTTCTCTCCACCCAACCCCAACTTAATTCGGTAGTGGTGGAGACCAACCAGCCAAAGTTTAAATTCTCAGCTCTTACCACTCCATTGGGAAAAGAGCAAAAGAAACCCAGAGTGCTAGCTTGCAAAGTCTATGCCGACTCTTCTCTGGGCATTAGAATTACTAATTATTTGGGTGCACTTGGTATGTACCAGCAGTACTTATGGGACAGTCTTGCCTCCTTGCTGCTTGTGATGGTGCAGATAGCAGCTTCTAAGATACATCAAGAAGCGAAGCTCGTAGTGAACTAACACATGCTCGCTGCTCGCCATGCTACAGAAGTTCATTGCTATAGTCATCTTAACAAGTATTTGAGGCATGTATTGGATACCCATTGTGCCATAGTGGATGGAGTGATGGACTAAAACTCAGGAGCCCTGTGCTCGAATCACTGCTTAACTATGGAGAGATTCATAAAGGGCTTGACACTGATAAAACTGTTCCTCGAATCACTGCTTAACTATGGAGAGATTCATAAAGGGCTTGACACTGATAAAACTGTTACTTAAATTATCTCACTTACCTTGCCAGTCCTATTAGAGTTGCTATACATCAGTTGCAGATGGAAAACACATAACATAAACATTATGATTTAGTAATGTGCTGTTCATACACATAGTTTCTTGAAGATATACTTGAGTTGAAAAGCAGTTTCTGACGTGGTTGTCCTGACAGCATCAAACAAAGTAATATCTAGTCCAGAGAAGATTTGTAGATGATCCCTTAGTCTAGGGTTCCCCAAACTTTTCAGGCCATGTGGTTCATGGGGGAGCTCACTATGGCCCAGGGGCTGAATCCAGCCCCTGATGCCAATTCATCCGGCCCACGAAGCCCTTATCGCTCCTGGAAGTAGAAGTAAAGCATGCCCATACAGGCGTGTTTTACTTCCACTTCCGGGAGCAACAAGGGCTTCATGGGCCAGATGAATTGGATTCAGGGTCTGGATCCGGGCCCCAGGCCACAGTTTGGGCACCCCTGCCTTAGTCTGAAACACTACCCAAGTTATGAACTTTTAGCAATAAATTGCTCCTCCAGTTCAGGCATATCTCCTTTCCTTCTCTGGGTGAACAGTTTGTAATACAAAACTAAATAAAGCAATTGAATTCAGGTGGGCTCATCTGTCAATGTTGCCTTCTTTCTGCAGTCAATTTTTTTAACTCTTAAAGAGCTATCTATCTTGAACAGGAAGAAAGTTGTGAATTTTGTAAACACTTCTCAAAAACTGAAGTAAAATTCTCATATACAGAGAGAGAGAGAGAGAGAAACACAGAGAGATGTTTGGGTCTGCAAATTCAATGGTTTGCATGTAATAGCATGTCTCAACGAGAGTAGAACCATAGAATTCATGGTATTACATAAATGTTGACGTAGCCATTCAGCTGTTGGATTCACTGGGTTGAGCGTAGCTCAGAATAGCACTTGGATTTATGTTATCAAATAGAACAATTTCCAGTAGAAAGGGGGCCCTATCATACCTGTTACAGATAATAATCCTGAAGAAAATAAAAATGTGACACCGTGATTCACCATCACAAACATACAGTAGGTAAATACACCGGAATTCAAAGCCCTCTTGCCTGGATGGACATGTCAATTTTGATTGCTGCAAAGTTTGTTGTTGTTTTTTAAATCTCAATGTTTTTTTCTGTCCAAATAGGAATAGAGATACAAACTTAAGTCCTTGTAAAAAATGAACTCACTCATGAGTAGTGATTTTTTAAGTTATCCACTGTTCAATATTGCCATCTTCTGCCTAGAATAGGTATATAGTTAAATGGAAATATTTGCCTTTAAAAATGACTAAGCTGTCTTAAAATATTTTCATGTAATTTTTTTGTACAAAAGCCACCTCTGTATTAAACTGTTTGACAGATGATTGCATTAGAAAACCCTTATTTTCATTTCAACAGTGGTGTTCAGAATATCACTGTTCTGACAATCTTTCACTTTTCTTAAATAATTGCTTGTAGGAGAAAGCCATACAGTAACATCTTCTGTCATAGCATGATTAGATTGTTCTCTCCCCTAGGGACCAGGGATGCAACTTAGGGGTCATATTAGATCCTCATTTGACCCTCAAAGCACAAATTGCAGTGGTGAGCAAAGGCACTTTTCCAACTGTATCAAGTAGCTCAGTTGCACTCCTACTTGGACAGGCAGCCCCTCTTAACACTAGTAATCTTACTGGTAATCTTACATATTGATTACTGTAATGCTCTCTTTGTGGGGCTTCCCATGTTCCTAATACAGAGGATTCAACGAGTGAAAAATGAAGCGTTCAGGCTGATTACTGGAGTGAGAAAATTTGAACATATCTCCCCAGCCTTGGCTGGGCTACATTGACTACCCATTCCTTTCCATATCAGGTACAAGATGTCAGTTCTAACTTTCAAGGCCCTAAATGGTTTGGGACCTTCCTATCTAGTGGAACATCTTCCCTTCTAAACATCAGCTCGCATCACCCTGTTCCTCCCAGATGGCACAGCTCCAGGTACTGACCCCAAGATTAGCAAGAAAGGCTGTGACGCAGAGAAGAGCCTTCTTGGTAGTGGCCCCATCTATGGGGAACTCTCTACGGGTTGAGCTGTGCCAGGTTCCATCTCTATCTACTTTTTTAAAAACAACTAAAATCATTCCTCTTTTTTAAAAAAAGGCTTTTAAAGGCTTTTAAAGACACTGCCAATGGCCAAGCAATAGGTTTTGATTAACTTTTTCCATCGCCAATATGTGTTTGTTTATTTGTTTGTTTTTGTTTTAGGGGTTTTTAATTGGGGATGCATCATGTTTGTTGTTATTTATAATTGATTCAGTTTGTTTATTCTTTTTGTTTAATTTCTTATTGTATAATTTTTTTAGTTGTGTTGTTAGCCACCCAGAGTGGGAAAATATCCCAGATGGGTGGGATATAAATGCAACAAATAAATAAAACAGAGTTAGGGTGGCATAATGTCATGACAGCACCAGCCTCATATAAAACAGTATAAGATTAGCAGATTATTTCTAGTACAGTATTGTTTTTCCCCCTGGTGATTTTTCTTAATTTTTTTTAACTACAAAATACTGAAACTATACTTCAAGCTGTTAAAATGTGTTCTATTTACTGACTCCCTGACTTTCAGGAATTCCTTACTTTAATAGGAGACCTGCCTCCTATTGTTAAAGATGAGATTCTCTGTTTTTTGCTTGATTTCCAGATACTGTATTTAGATTTGTAGTAGCTGTGCCTATTGATTGATATGTCTTCTTAACTGGATGAATGTAAAAAGCTTGGAGAAGGTGAAGGCTGAATATTTTTGTTCCTCTAATACATTGGTTCCCAATGTTGGGCCCACACCTCACAGGGGAACTTCTATTCCCAGAAGCCTAATTAGTACCTTGGCTCATTAGTGCTTTGGGGAATTGACTTAGACTTCTGGGAATTGAAGTCCAAAAATCAAAGGTTGCAAAACGCTGCTCTAATATATCCTGTCCTTCTAGACACATTTTTTTAAAAGAGTGTTTTGCATATTGGTTGTTTGCCTTAGGGACTTCCAGAGGTTTCAAGTCCTTCCAGTGTGATTACAGAGACAACACATGCGCACAACAAACTGTTAGGCAAAAAATCCAACTGTATTCTCTGTATCATTAGTGCTAATTTTTGTATACAATGAAGTCATTTATAACTTCGGCAAGGGAATTATCTGTGGAAGGGGAAATTCTTTGAACAGTTTGTATTTAGAACTGTATAAATGATACAGTATCATGAGCGCCACACCCCCCAGTGTGGTATATTGATTCATTTATATTTATAATTTAAATTTATATAGCCGCCCACTCGCCACTTCGTGGTGACTCAGGGCAACTTACAGAGTTACATTCAGTTTCAAAGAAATAACAAAAACAAACGCAGCAGGAGGGGAAAGGTCACAACAGTTCAAATGTTCTGGTAGGCAATGAGGCATCCCCCCCCCCCAGCCAGGTGGAGCAAATCCAGGGGGAGGGCGGAGGCACCCTCAGCTGCCTGCACGGCCGGGGCAGCAAAACAATTGCCCGCACGGCCGGGGCAGCTTCTTTGGCCGGGCACCTGCCGACAGTCCTTTACCAACCCAACCCCCGGCCAAGTGGAACAAATCCAGAGAGAGGGACGGAGACATTCTAAACTGCCCGCACAGGTATAGTGGGTAGAAGGACAGACTAGGGCTCTGAAGACCTAGGTTTGAATCCTTGCTGGGTCATGGAAGCTCACTTGGAGAGCGGAACAGGTAAAACTACTCTTTAAATATCTGTCTTACCTTGAAAGTTCTGTTACAGCCTCTGTAAATCAGTTCTGGTTTGAAGACGCATAACACAATGCAATATAATGCATAATGATTAACTTCTCTTCCCTCTATAATATAATCTCTAAAAATGGCATGCAGCCATTCCTCCCCACATCCCAAGCGCCAATTGTTCACAGTGTACAACCGGCGCTTGGGTTGGGGGGATGGACGAATGGACCCATTCCCCCACAACCCAAGCGCCAATAGATCAAAGTGCATGATCGGCGCATGGGTTGGGGGGAGGAATGGGTGCATGCACCCATCCCATCCCCCAACCCAAGCACCAATTGCGTGCTGGGAATGGCACACCCATTCCTCCCCACATCCCAAGCGCTGATTGATCCCAGCACCAATTGGCACTTGGGTTGGGGGAGGAACGGGTGCAAGCGCCCATCCCCACCAACCCAAGCACCAATCATGCACTTTGATCCATCGGTGCTTGGGTTGGGGGGGGGACGGGCACATGCACCCATTCATCCCCCCAACCCAAGTGCCGATCAATCAAAGTGCACAATTAGTCCGTGGGTTGGGGGGACAGGCGTGTGCACCCATCCCTCCCCACAACCCAAGCGCCAATGGATCAAAGCACGCTGGTTCCCCTAACCCAAACACCAATTGCACACCCAGGTTTTAGAGCGGTTTTTAGCAGTTTTAGAATGCCGATCACACTCTGTGAAAACTTTAAAACTCTAAAACCTCTAAAAATGCTATTTAAAAAACGCTCTAAAAATTGGGTGCATCTTATGGTCCAAAAGTACAGTACAGTAATACCTCGGATAACGTTTACCTCAGATAACGCTAAAATCACATAACGTTAAGTAATCTGGAGTGGCAAATTGGATCGAATAACGTTAAGGTCCTGTGGGATGGATCGGATAACAACCGCTAAAGCCTGTGCAGTTACAATGTATCTCTATGGATCTTTAACGTTATCCGATCCATCCCATAGGATTTTAACATGCATCGGATAACACTAAAAATCGGATAACACCAAGACTTGTGGAACCAAGTTTTAGCGTTATCCGAGGTATTCCTGTACAGTATGTTGTTTTTCACTTGAACCTTAAAAACAGCCTGGTACAAAAAAAAAACTACACGGAAATTTAAAGAGCACAGGACCAGGAATTTGATTTGAGTTGAAGAAGTAAACTGATTTCCACATTGTTCTTTTTATGTTTAATTTAATTCCTTCTCTGGGGTTGTCTTCATTCTAGTATGGTTTAATGTGGAATGTAATTATTCCATTGTTATTGCTATATAATTAAGAATTAGAAATTCTTGCTGATGTACTCCGACCTTGTACTTTTCAAAATATCAGAAATATATACTATTTATTTTTATTGTCTTTAATATAAATCTATGATTGTGTTGACCTCCCTAGGAACTGAATGAAGGTGTGTCTGTTTCAGCTTGAAGCAGTTTTGAATGGGGGTTGGTGGGGGTGTAACTATTGACTAATACTAATATTTTTAAATTGTTTGAAATCCCTGGCCATGAGCATAGGCAAGAAGTCATATGCTTGCGCAGTTATTATCTCTGCAGTTCCTTGTTAAATGCTAACAAATAGTTCACAGAATAAATTCATCATGATTATAAAACAAGTTTTAATATCTTTATTGCTTAAACATACAGAAAAATATCTTATGGCTGGCTTGATTATTTTCAGCTTTAAAATCATTTGAAATTCTCTCTGTGCTTCATTTGGGAAGAAGAAATGTACCTGTCTCCTGCTAATCATGCACTATAAAATCACTGCACTGCCTTTCTTGTGACTTAATTTCTTTCTTTTCTTTTCTGCACAAGCACTCCTATTTGGACAGGGAAACCTCCCTTCTTCTGAGAAACATTGCAGGAAAACCTTCTCATTTGCTGACTAAGGTGATCTATTTTCCACCTGCATGTGAATGTTTCCTTGTAGATAGAATTGTGTTGCTGGTCTGTATGTTTTGTCTATATAATATTGGACTTTGTTTCCAATATCTTGTGTTTTTGTGGGAATGACATTTTGTCAGGCCAGAAGAGAAGGAAGTATTTGGTATAAAGTGCTTGGTTGGGCAGATCTGAAAATTGTTCAGGTGTCTTTTATTAAAATCAGCCCATTATTTTGGGATGTTCCAAAAGTTGCCTTGAAGTCAGTTCAAAGGAGCAGGATATGTCAAGATGCCCTAAATCCATATGGCTGGGAATCAATAAAAGGTTGTAATTAACATGCTAATTTTGTGCTACTAAAGAGAATCAATGTACTACTCTTGCATACTTTTCAAGTATGCAATCATATCCTTGAAAAATGCATAGAACTTAATCTATCATACTCTATTGCCTTACCCCTTACTGTGACCCAAAATGAAATGATGTGAATTAGCAAACTCATGATCAATGATTTAATTAGCAATACGCTCTATTTGCATGACTTTTTTTGAAACCAGCGTTTGAATTTTTGTGTTAGCTTTGTCGCAGATCAAATACCTGTAAAAGTAAATGAGTAAGGGAATGTGACTGAGAAATGCAAGTTAAATATTAAACCCAGTCTCCATTGAATAAGAGATTTTTCAGTGTAAGATGCATTTTTCTTTTCAAAATGTAATCCATTATTGCATTGGATTGAAGGATACTCAGTTTATTAAATCAGCATCTGATGCCCAACATCTAGATGCACCCCAAGATGCCAGAAAACCTCAAACACTTCTTCCCAGATTTTAATAACTGTCCTCATTATGATTATTATATGCATGAATAAGGGCCTTAGTAAGTGCAAGTCACAAATCAACTAAGCAGTAGTATGTAGATAGATAGATAGATAGATAGATAGATAGATAGATAGATAGATAGATAGATAGATAGATAGATGACTGTGAGATTCATAGCTAATAACAAGTGCTTCATATTGGCTTTTCAGCAAAATGAATATCATGAGCTAAGTCTAACATTAATCTGTCTAGAAGAGAGCCACTAAAATGAATGAAACTTGGATTTCATCAGCATTGGACTAGTTAGGAATAAAGTTGGATTTCTTCTCTCTTTTGAGAGCAGTGGTTATTATTTGGAACCTGTCTGGATTAGCTGTTTGAATGACAAGGGAAAAGAAGAAATGAATGGGACCTGATGAAAGGTGGTCTGTTGCCAAAGTTTTAACTTGTATTTGTTAAAAGAAAACTATATTTGTAGACAGATTCTGACATAGGCAATTCATTATAGATTTTCAAAGAAAGGAACTGGTTGAAATAATTTCTAATGGATCAGAAATGGATTCATTTCTCAGTTGCTTTGTTGCGAATAGTGCAGCTACCAAAGTGAAAGGTCCTGTTTAGACAAAGGCAAATGTGCTTATGCTTTTTCTTCATTTTGCCTTATATGTGGCTGCAAGGTTCATTTGAGATGAGTACCAAACCCTAGAGTCAGCTATGACTGGCTTTTGAGTAGGGTCCTCTTACCGCACGCATAATTTACAGGAACATTAAAACTCATTATTCGCTTGTTCCTGAAAGCACAGTTGGTGTGAGAATAGTACAGGATTAAATTTCAGTTTCAGATTCTTCCCAATTCTCATTAACATAGTTTAAACAAGCCGCAGTTCCAAGTGTAAATATCACAAACAGCTGTCATTAGCCTAAAGCTGTGTCTTGTATCCGTGGTGGGAATCAAAACTTTCAGCTACATGTAAACAAGATACACGTGAGTTTCTGAGTTAGTTACATATTATTTAAACCAGGGGTTCTCAACCTATGACCTGTGGGCCAGATCCAACCCACAACATCATTCCATCTGGCCCACACCCTCACTCCCACCACCATCCTTGTCCCCTCCACTTGGTTTGGCATATCCCAAACACCATTTCATAGCAGGGCAGATGTTATAAGAAAGCTTATGACATCCGCCCTGCTACAGAGCGACGTTAGGGACATGCCAAGCTAGGTGGAGGGGACAAGGACGGCAGCAGCAGAAGTGGTAGATGCACACAGCTGCCCATGTCTTTCCCAGGGGCCGCTCTGGCTTAGTGTGGGCAAGGACAATCAGGTGGTTTGGGGGGAGTATTGGTGGGCCAGACTGGTGGTGTGGGGGAGTGTTGGCACTGGCATGGGGGAGTATTGATGGGTCAGACTTGTGGCATGGGGGGTGTTGGTAGCAGCGGCATGATGGGAGAGCTGCTGGTGGTGATAGCATGGGGGAGATCTGGTAGCGGTGGTGGGAGGAGTTTTGGCAGCAGTGGCAGCTGAGGGAGTGTTGGCAGGCTGGACTGGTGGTCCCCCACCGCTGCCAACAGTCCCGTTTGGTGGTGGCAGCAGCGGGGAGAATGGCAGCGATGAGGGACACCAGTCCGGCCCATCAATAGTCTGAGGGGGCGTGATCCATCCCCTTGCTTAAAAAGGTTGAGAACCCCTGTGCTACACTGTAGAGTCTAGAAAGCACTTCCCAAAGAACTACAGAACCAGAAAGCGCTGTGGCAGCTTCCATTTTTTAATATTCATAAAAGGAAGTACGTAGGCCCAAAAGAAGCATGGAACCTCTGATCAGAAGAGCAAAATCCGGGTTTCTGAAGGTGAGAGTCTGTGGAAATCACCAAATTCTGCCTGGAGAATTATTGGATTGGGGGGAGAGAAAGGGATTCTTAAACTATCACTATCAGCAGAGTCCTCCTCCCATCCTGCAGCTCCCTGTAATGAAGGGGTTCCCTTGGGACCTGTAGGAATCTCAGGATTGGAAGGAAAAAGTTTTGTTTCTATAATATTGTCCTAGCAGGTAACATCATGTTCCTTCTACCATGGAACTTAGAGAAATGAGATTTCAGCCAATGTTTTACAGATAACATTTTGTAGTGTAAGCCCAATTTCACAAGGCAATCCCTTTAGGAACCACAAACCTTGTAACCCAAAAAAGTGACTGTGTTTGAAGAAAAAGAAAAATATGTCAAAGAGCTAGCTTTGAGATTAGCAGAAGAGAACTAAAAAGTCTAGTTAAATTTGTTATCTTAATTAGCGAAGTTTGCCACATGTGGAGAGTGGGGTTAAAAGTATGTAGGCTTGTCTGATTTTTTATAAACCAGGCAGCAAGTGGAAATAAATGGACACAAATTCTTATTTAATTCATTCTGCCATTCAGTTAGACAGAAACAGTGTTTTGAGATTAATTATAATAGGCTGTTCTCATGTGATTTGAACATGACAGTCGATTTAACCTTCATCTAACCCTAACAAGTTTGGATGAAAGAATTTCTCCTTGTATATCAAAGACGCAGCCCCAGGCTACAAATGACCTATGAATGTTTTTGCCTTCATTCATCCTCCATCTTACAGAACTCAGAAACATTTTAAACGCTTCTCAAAGCATTTCAGATATTTTATTAATTCTTATTTAGCTTTTTAAATATTTTTCAGGAGCCATCTTAGGTAGGCTATATCTCAAAAGGTGAGATGGAAATATTCAAAATAAATAAATGGCTTCAATTTCAGAGAGATAGCCATTGTTAATCTGTTTTAGTGAAAAGTACAGCAACACTTCTTAGATTGTCATGTGACTAGGAATACTAAGAGCAATCTATTAATTAGCCGTTATTAGTTGTCACAGATGATGCAATTACCGGTACTTTTATGATTCTGACCATCATGTCTGAAGATATGAACTGTAATCCACAAAAGTTCACGTTGAAATAAATTTGTTAGTGTTAAAGCTGCCACAAGTCTTTTGTTTGTGTTAAACCATAGCAGAAGTCGCCAAGCTTTTTAAGTCAGGGGCTGGGTCACACTCCCTCATACAGTTGAGGGGGGCAGACTGGTGGTCCCCCCACCATTTATGGCTGCAATAAACAAGTCCACGGCTAATTCTGGCGGTGGCAGCTGCTGCTGAAGAGAGAGCGGGGGCCGGATTATTTGGCGCTATGGGCCGCAGGCTACCTATTAGGACCTCTGAAATTACCAGTCCCTTATTATTCATGATCTGGTTCCAAAGAACTGTTATAATTAATAGTTCTGATCCATAAATGTTTTGACTCTTTTTGAACAGCTGATTTCCTAAACCACAGCACAACTGTGTTGTGAAAGTATCTTTTAGTTTCAAAATAAGTTTGCTATGGAAGGTGGTAGGGAACCTGCTTGTTAAGAAAAACATTCTTAAAAACATGCTTAAAAACCATTAGAAGACAGAAGGCTTTTGTTTCTTTGCATCTAAAACAATACTTTCATTATAAAAAGAGGGAAGTTATCATCAATCAAGGTGGAGTTGTCTTCCCTTGTCCCCATTATCAGCTGCCTGCTACTACCTTTAACTTCTCAAACAACTTGAGGCCAAATATGACTGAGCTGCTCATCTCCCATTAGGGAGCAAAGCAACTTTAAGATGTAAAGGGCATCTGTTTTTTCTTGTCACAATCCTTTCTAACCTCCACATCTTGAAAATTAGCTTGCTTTGTTCAGTTGTTCATCGTTGAAAGATAAACACAGATTTTGTTTGTTAGTCATATTGTTGGAGCATGGAGCTCTAAAGAAATGCTATTCCCTGATAAATAAGCTTCAGCTTCTAAACGTGAACCTAAATAACTTGTCTTGTTTCACCTGGCATGTGTAGATTAATCATTTGTTGTTATGTAAGGTATGTTTTACATTGATTAAAAAAATCCTTACTCACTTTAATTTCAATGTTCAGTGTTGCTGGCAGTCTTTTTGGAAGGTGAACATTTAACTTTACAGTAATACCCCGGGTAACGCGAGTACCGTATAGCGTGAAAACCGCATAACGTGACAAGATTTTTGGAAAAATCTTGTATCGAATAACTCAATTTTCACGTTATTTTCACGTAGGCGAGCGAAACGCGGATCGCAAGTCAAGGCAATTACCTTGACTTGCGATCCACGTTGCTATAGCGTGCCCGGGAAAGAGGTGGCTTGGTCGAAATCCTCACCCCCGCGCAGGGGGAGGGAATTTCGGCCAAGCCACCTCTTTCCCAAGCGGGGGAGACCCCACGGAAAGGCGTCTCTCCTCTCCCAAAGTTCCGAAAGGGTAAAGATCCTTATCTTTTCGGAACCTTGGGTGGCTTGCAGGCGCGCGCGCGTTGGTGGGGGTTAGCGCAGGGTACGGAGGAGGGGGAGGGGGAATTCAGAAAAGCCAACACTTGCCCAGGCGCGCGAAACACGGATCGCAAGTCAAGGCAATTGCTTTGACTTGCGATCTGCGTTTAGGCACTTTGCGATGTGAGTTTGGGCACCCAAACTTCTCCGCCACTGTTCTTTTCAGTTTTAAACTCTGTTATTAAAGTTAGCAAGAACAGCTATTTGGGTGCCCAAACTCCCATCGCAAAGTGCCTAAACGCGGATCGCAAGTCAAGGCAATTGCCTTGACTTGCGATCCCCGTTTCACTCGCCTAAACAAGCGTCAGCTTTTTCGAATTCCTCCCTCCCCCGGGGGAGGGGGGAATTCGGAAAAGCCGACACTTGCCCAGGTGCGTGAAACGGGGATTCCACATTAAGGTAAGGGATCAAAGTGGGGGGTGGCACCCTCTGCTTTGATACCTTGCCTTGATGTGCGATGCCCGTTGCTATACCCGTAGAAGAGGCTCCCGCTGGCGCGCCTTTTCGCCCGTGTGCGAGCGCCTCTTCTCAGTTGTTTTTAGCGTTGTTGGATCAATGTATCGAACAACGTTAAAAATCGGACAACGTCATGACTCGTGGAACCATGTCATAATGTTGTCCGGGGTTCTATTGTATTTGTATTCAGTGTCTGAAAAGAACTCACTTACCTCACTATGTTGTGTCACTAATGTTTCTTCTCTTACTGTTATTTGAATTTCCATCATGTACATATCTTAAGAAATTCTAGTAAGTGGAATTTATGGAGGAGTTGGCTTACCAAATCCCCTGCTTCTTTAGTGGGTCTTCTCTAGTATGACATTGTGTGCTAAGCATCAGGATATCAGCCATTCAGTGACTTTTTAATTTGATCAAACAATAGTTTGTTGTTAGATCACAGCTGACAAATTTTGAATTATAGCTCACTTGAAAAACTTGTTTTGCATATAATTTGGCATTTTGGTTCAGAGAGGAAGCATAAAGCATCCCTTATTGGCCTGGATCTAACTAGATTTGATGAAATCAGGAAGTTGGTGTTTATATAGGCGCCAAATTTTTAACTGAAGCACAGCACATAAGGAGACAAAGGAATAGGAATGTGCAAGATTTGTGTCACGTCTGGCTCTTTGCTGGGAGGGTAGTTTTATGGCCAGGATCCTCTTGGTGTTGATGTAAGGCAGGCATGCCCAAACTACGGCCTGCGGGCCGGATGCGGCCCGCCAGGCCATTTCATCCGGCCCCCGACATGGTATAAGAACTCTTATAATTTTATTTTATTTTTTTTAAAAAAAATTTTGGGCGAACTTTTTTTTTGGGCGGAGGGATCACAAGTCAGTGAAAGAGTAATTTGCCTAGTTCCTTCTTCCTCCTGCTTAGTACTAGGAGTTCAGCCGGATCTACTTTAGAATGGCTGAATCAATACGCCAGAGGTGATTCGGTTATTGTTAAGAGTGGAGAGAGGGACTTCTCAGTCGGAGCTAAAAGTAAGTAGTTTGGGCATGCCTGATTTAAAGCAATTAAAAAAGAAAGCCAGGAGCAGGGGGGAGGGGGAGGGAAGCGAGGTTTAGAGTTCTTCAAATCTCTTTGTCAGGCTCCGTGTATTGCAAACTTAAGATATCAGAAGAGAAGCAAAAAAAGTTCACAACTTATCAGGTGCCACAATGCATAATAATGCATCCACCCATCCATTGGCTGGGCAAAAGAAGTTTGTTTTGCAGCCCTTTGTAGGAGGTTTGAATAAGACCCCCGGGATGTTCCCTTACTGTCAGAAGCAACAAATGTTGCTTTTCAGCTCGCTTGTGCAAAGAAGTTTGCTCTGCAACCTTTTGCAATTGCAAAGGTTTAAATAACCCGGGATTTTTCATCAGTTGCAAAAAGAGACGTTACTTTACCTTTAGGCTTGCCCCGTCATTGTGTGCCTGTGGAGTTGATGTGCTCTTACAAATTCAACCCACGAAGCTTTGCTCTTCTGCCTGATGTGGTGGATTTGATCTCAAATCCACCTCAAATTTAAATACTGTACAGCTCAAATTTAAATACAGGAGTTAGTCTACAAAAGCTCAAATTTAAATACAGGAGTTAGTCTACAAAAGGCCCTGGAGAATGCATTAAATTTGGTAAAGGTTTCTCTTGCTCGAAAGCCAGTCGTATCTGACTCTAGGGGTCAGTGCTCATCTGTTTCAAATCCAAAGAGCTAGTGCTGTCTGCTTCTGCAGACGTTTCCATGGTCATGGGGCAGGCATGACTAGACACTGCAGCCCACAGAACACTTGTTACCTTCCCACTGAACTGGTCCCTATTTATCTACTTGCAATCATAAAGGTAAAGGTTTCCCTTGCTCGAAAGCCAGTCGTATCCGACTCTAGGGGTCAGTGCTCATCTCTGTTTCAAATCCAAAGAGCTAGCGCTGTCTGCTTCTGCAGACGTTTCCATGGTCATGTGGCAGACATGACTAGACACTGCAGCCCACAGAACACTTGTTACCTTCCCACCGAACTGGTCCCTATTTATCTACTTGCAATCTCTTGCTTTTGAACTGCTAGGTTATAAGTATATATAAAGGTAAAGGTTTCTCTTCCTCGAAAGCCAGTCGTATCCGACTCTAGGAGTCAGTGCTCATCTGTTTCAAATCCAAAGAGCTAGTACTGTCTGCTTCTGCAGGCATTTGTGTGGTCATGTGGCAGGCATGACTAGACACTGCAGCCCACAGAACACTTGTTACCTTCCCACCGAACTGGTCCCTATTTATTTACTTGCAATCGTAAAGGTAAAGGTTTCCCTTGCTCGAAAGCCAGTTGTATCCGACTCTAGGGGTCAGTACTCATCTCTGTTTCAAATCCAAAGAGCTAGCGCTGTCTGCTTCTGCAGACGTTTCCATGGTCATGTGGCAGGCATGACTAGACACTGCAGCCCACAGAACACTTGTTACCTTCCCACCGAACTGGTCCCTATTTATCTACTTGCAATAGTAAAGGTAAAGGTTTCCCTTGCTCGAAAGCCAGTCGTATCCGACTCTAGGAGTCAATGCTTATCTCTGTTTCAAATCCAAAGAGCTAGCGCTGTCTGCTTCTGCAGACGTTTCCATGGTCATGTGGCAGGCATGACTAGACACTGCAGCCCACAGAACACTTGTTACCTTCCCACCGAACTGGTCCCTATTTATCTACTTGCAATCTCTTGCTTTTGAACTGCTAGGTTATATGTATATATAAAGGTAAAGGTTTCTCTTCCTCGAAAGCCAGTCGTATCCGACTCTAGGGGTCAGTGCTCATCTGTTTCAAATCCAAAGAGCTAGTGCTGTCTGCTTCTGCAGGCATTTCTGTGGTCTTATGGCAAGCATGACTAGACACTGCAGCCCACAGAACACTTGTTACTTTCCCACTGAACTGGTCCCTATTTATCTACTTGCAATTTCTTGGTTTTGAACTGCTAGGTTGGCAGGAGCTGGGACAGAGACGGGAGCTCATTCCGTCCTGCAGTACTCGGGAATCGAACTGCTGACCTTCCGCCTCCCAGTCAGCGTCTTAGTGACTTGAGCCACTGCAGTCCCATATGTATATATGCAGAACTGTAAAGCTATTTAGATACACTGTATGTCTATAGTGGCTGCACTCTACTCTGGCAGCAGAGGTAGCTCCAGTTGATGGGGCAAACTGTCCCCAGCTAATCAGTGGCATCTCCGCTGCCGGCATGAGATTTCCCATTGATCAGCTGACTGGCGGTATAGAGATGTCCCAGGTAAGCCGATTGGCAGTCACGATGGCATCAGAGATGCTGTGGACCAAATGGTTATGTTCTCCTTCATCAGCTGGAAATCTGTCTGCACTACCAGGGCAGATCAAAGCCACTGATCAGTGAAAACAGACTCCAGCTGATCAAGGGAGACCATTCCTAGCTATCTCAGAAAACAAAACAAAACAAATAAAATACACAGTAGCACTTTAAAGACTAACTGCTATTCCTAGCTAATCACCCACCAGTAATCCTTTTTTAAAAAATGTTTATTTGAAGAGTCCTAGTGCTATGACACTTTGAATAAATATTTTTTGAAAAAACAATGCACTATAGCAGTAGAGAGGCTCCCACTGATTGGTAGTAACTGGTGTCAGCTGATCTGCAGCTGTAGAGAGATGCAGCAGATCTGTTAATGCTGCCTCTGCCAATCAGCTGTAATCTATGTCACCTCCTGCTGCAAGTTTATCTGGGCTTTCCCAGGTAAACATTAACAGGAGTGGGCACAAAGTCTAAACCAGTGATGGCAAACCTTGGTAGTTCAGGTGTTATGGAACTTCAATTCTCAGATGTCCTGATAACCAGAAGTGCTGATTTAGGCTTCTGGTAATTGAAGTCCAAGAACACCTGGAGTGCCAAGGTTCACCATCACTGGTCTGAAGTGATTTATTTTACACTGATTCAAATATTGGTATAAGTTGGAAGTCAAAATTGATTTACAGTATTATGGCTGTGCATTGTGTAATTCCTGATTTTAAATTGATTGGGAGACCCAATGCGCGCTAATTTTGAAGTTCCCCCACCCTCTGAGGCTGCAGCAAGCCAGGCAGGACATGATGTCAGGAAGCAGATCTTTTCTAAGGCTAATGACTTTTCATTGCTAATTAAATTCCAAAGTTTCAGGTAGGTGGGGTTTTAATTGGCAATGAAAAGTCATTAGCCTTATAAAAGATCTGCTTCCTGACATGATGTCAGGAAGCGGGTCTTTTCTAAGGCTAATGACTTTTCATTGCTAATTAAATTCCAAAGTTTCAGGTAGGTGGGGTTTTAATTGGCAATGAAAAGTCATTAGCCTTAGGAAAGTCATTAGCCTTAGGAATCTGTCAGGAAGCAGATCTTTTCTAAGGCTAATGACTTTTCATTGCTAATTAAAATCCAAAGTTCCAGGTACGTGGGGTTTTAATTAGCAATGAAAAGTCACTAGCCTTATAAAAGATCTGCTTCCTGACATCATGTCAGGAAGCAGATCTTTTCTAAGGCTAATGACTTTTCATTGCTAATTAAAATCCAAAGTTTCAGGTAGGTGGGGTTTTAATTAGCAATGAAAAGTCACTAGCCTTAGAAAAGATCTGCTTCCTGACATGATGTCAGGAAGCAGATCTTTTCTAAGGCTAATGACTTTTCATTGCTAATTAAAATCCCACCTACCTGAAGCTTTGGAACACAACAACAGCTCCTTGGATGCCACAATGACCAAGCTGGATGTGAGTTTCTAGGATCTGTCATATTTTTTTAAAAGGACACTTTTAAAGGACACCGCGAAGGCGGCAAAGGAGGAGCCGGCGAAAGAGGAGCCGGCGGCAAAAGTGTTAGTGGTGGTGGCGGCGGCGGCAAGGCTGGGTGGATTGATGTACCATGGAGAGATAGTTCGGCCCTCGGAGCATCTGATAAAATGTTATCCGGCCCCCGGGCCGAAAAGTTTGGGCACCCTTGATGTAAGGTGTACATAATCTTTTATTTATTTATTTTATTTTATTTAAGCAAACTTTTATGCCGCCCTCCTAAAAAAGACCCAGGGCAGCTAACACAACTCTGAACACCTAAAACACAATAAAAACATAATATAAAATCAAGATTAAAATATTAAAAAAAAAATAAAGCTAAAACAAGACACACACAGAGAAGAGGATCAAATGAGCCAACAGACTGGGGCAACTGTCTGGCCCATACCCTACACATGCTCTGCCAGCCAGGTCTTGACCCCTTTCCTAAAGGGATTTGATGCTAATCAGTGAGGTGCCAGGGTACATCTTTAGATGATTGCATGACCCACCAATCAAAATGTTCCTCCATTTCCATATAACACCTGGAGTGCCAAGGTTCTCCATCACTGGTTTAGGTTCTGATTCTTCCTGGCATCAGAGCAGTGTTAGCTGTGTGGGTGAATGTTGGGGATACCAGTGTTAGTTCTTTCAGATCAGAGGGATGCAGCTTGGTCAAATTTATTTTTACTAATCCAGCACAGTGTTGAGCAAGGAATAATGCATATGGGTGATCAAAGACCTCCTGGATTCTGCAGACCAGGCCATAACACAGAGTTCTTAATTAGAGAGCATCTTCTTTAGGGTAAATAAAGCTATACACCCTTAATCGAACCTGCGGTGTTTTGTCCCTGTCAAGGAAAAGTACAGTTTTGAAATGTTTACGTCTTGTGTTATTTGTTTTATCTGCATGCATTGCTGTCTCCTGTGATTTGTACTACAGAACAAAATAGTATGCTTAGGCAGAGTTACCTTCATGATAAGAATGGGCTCTTATACCTGCTTGATAATATTCTTTGTTTTGTTGCATAATTGATTGTTCAGATTAGGTTTCAGGCCTCTTTTATTGCTACTGTTATCAATTTACTTGTTATTTCTATTGAAGATTATTATGTTTCTGATGAACAAGGCCACAGCTATCAGTGGCTGCTGCCTTTTTCACTGCTCCTTGTAGTAAATGCTGAACCTGAGGCAGAAAGAAGCTGTACATGGCTAGGATAAAATTCATACAGGAGACTGCTCTCCAGTAAGAAAGGAAGAGCAGCATGCGTGTAACTGCAATGGGAAAAAAAAGTTACATCAGGTAAAACTCTGTATTTGGATAGCACATATATATTAAATCACTTATACTTAAAAGAGAGAAAGTCACAGTAAATAATAGATTGGTTGAATTTTTTGGAATAGTAGATGTGTTAGACTGTTTTTCAAGCATATCAGAGAATAAACAAAACAAAAACTGTTGTAATACCTTGACAGTTAGTCTTCAAGGTGCTACAACATTTTTGTTTTGTTTTGTTTATTCTCTGATATAATAGATTGGTGTGGGTGCCATTGTTCACAGTCGAGAAAGAATTTTAAAACAACACAGCATTTAAATAGGGCTCTGTTTACATTGGGTATTTGTAGAATACCTTTTTATGGGAAACTTAGAGTGCAGTTGAAAGAGGAGGTAGGGGTTGAATAGGGAAAATGTATTTTGGTTTAAGTGAAAACATATCTTATCATTCTGTTTGGTCCAGTGAATTTTGTCCGTATCAGTATTAGTATGTTAGTATGTTAGTATTCAACAGCTTCACAGTGGTTGGGATTTAACTTAGCCAAACAAAATTTGCTTCTTCTGCAGGAGGAACAGGCTGCAAAGCTGAAGGCTGAAAAGATCCGGGTAGCTTTAGAGAAGATTAAAGAAGCACAAGTTAAAAAGGTACATTGTGATTCCATTCCCACCCCAGTTGTTCACAGAGTCAGGTTGGATTCACAGCTGAGGACTGGTTTGATTAGTTTGCCATTGAGGAATTATTTCACAGTTGAGAGATGCTCACACATGGCGGGCTGATCTGGCATGCATCACTGAGACCTGGCTGGGGCCGGAGGATGGGGTTCCTCTGTCTGAGTTATGCCCGGCCGGGTTCGGTATTTGGCACCAGCCTAGGGAGAGGGGAAGGGGCGGTGGAGTCGCCGTGATAGCTAGGGAGTCACTGGGGGTCACCAGGGCCACGGCTCCACAAATTCCGGGCTGTGAGGCCTTGTTCTTGCGTGTGGGCCCTAAGGGTCAGTTGGGAATACTGCTCATGTACCTGCCTCCCTGCAGAGTAGCAGATTCCCTGCCTGAGCTCCTCGAGGCGGTCTCCATGTTGGCGTTGGAGACCCCCAGGCTGATGGTCCTGGGGGACTTCAATTTGCTGTCGTTGGGGGCCGGCTCAGAGGTGGCTCGGGAGTTCATGGCTTCCATGGCAGCCGTGGGCCTGACTCAGGTAATTCAGGGTCCTACCAGGAGCAGTGGCTACACACCGGACTTAATCTTTTTGTCGGAGCTGTGGCAGAGTGATCTGAAATTACAAAAATTAGATATCGCTCCAGTGCCATCGTCGGATCACTATCTGGTGACTCTGGACTTCCTAGGGGCTAGACTCCATCGCAGGGAGGCAGGGCCGATTAAATGGGCCCGCCCCCGGCGACTAATGGATCCAGAAGGATTCCAGAGGGAACTGGGGGATTGTCCTCTTGACCTGCAAAGCGTTTCATCCGAGGCCCTTGTCGACGCTTGGGACAAGAAAGCGACGGCAGCCTTGGATGCAATCGCGCCACTACGGCCTCTCCGAGTCCGTGGGGATCGATCTGCCCCTTGGTTTTCAGAGGAACTAAGGGAGCTTAAACGGGCCAAGAGACGCCGAGAGCGCCGCTGGGTGAAGACTCGGAGCGAGTTTGACCGAACACTGGTTAGAGCTGCTATTAAGGACTACCTAGTGGCGATAAGGGTGGCGAAGCGCCAATACTTCACCACCCTTATTGCCTCTGCAGATAATCGCCCAGCGGCCTTGTTCCGGGTGACCAGGTCCCTCCTCGGTAGAGGGGGTCCGGGCCCTGGGTGGCAGGGATCGGCTGAGGATTTTGCTGATTATCTGGCGGAGAAAATCGCTCAGATCCGCTCGAAGCTGAATCCCGGCGTGGAACGTTTGGAGCTGGGGTTGACCATAGTGCAGTCTAGCCATGTTACCTGGGATCGGTTTGATCCTGTTGGCCCTGAGGAAGTGGACAGGCTTCTTGTATCTGTTCGCGCTACGACCTGTGCACTGGACCCATGCCCTGCCTGGTTAATAAAAGCTTCCAGGTCTGTGACAGGTGGCTGGGTCGAGGCGATCATTAACACTTCATTGAAAGAGGGGCATTTTCCTGCACATTTTAAACACGCTTTAGTGCTTCCCCTCTTAAAAAAACCATCCCTCGACCCCACGGTAATTTCCAACTACCGTCCAGTGTCCAACCTACCTTTTTTAGGTAAGGTTCTGGAAAAGGCTGTGGCGCAGCAGTTACAGGAAGTCCTGGATGAAGCGGATTATCTGGACCCGTTTCAGTCAGGATTCAGGCCCGGATATGGTACTGAAACTGCACTAGTCGCATTGGTGGATGATCTCTGGAGAGAGCAGGATGGAGGGGAGCCGTCTGTCCTCGCTCTTCTCGACCTCTCAGCGGCTTTTGATACGGTCGATCATGGCATCCTTCTGGGTAGGCTCCAGGGTCTGGGGATCCAGGGCACAGTGTTGTCCTGGTTTTCCTCATTCCTGAGGAGGAGGACCCAGTCGGTGTGCCTGGAGAAGGAGAAGTCCAGCCCTAGGCCCCTGCACTATGGGGTGCCTCAGGGCTCGGTACTTTCTCCTCTCCTATTTAACATCTATATGAAGCCGCTGGGTGAGATCATCCGTTCCCACGGGGTAAGGTATCAATATGCAGATGATACCCAGTTGTACATCTCCGCCCGTGGGGACCCAAGCGGTGCAGTGGAAGTCCTTTCCAGGTGTCTGAAGGCTGTTAAGGTCTGGATGGGGGACAACGGGCTACAGCTGAATCCCGGCAAGACTGAGTGGCTGTGGGTAAGGGGCCCTGTGTTATCTCGGGAGTTACCAGCTTTGGTTCTGGATGGGGCAGTTTTGCCCCAAACAGACCCGGTGCGTAACCTGGGGGTCCTCCTGGACTCACGACTACTGTTCAAAGAACAGATGGCAGTCGTGGCCAGGAGGGCTTTTGCACAACTTCGTGTAATACGCCAGTTACGCCCGCTCCTAGACCGGGACGCCTTGCTCATGGTCACACACGCTTTGGTCACCTCCAGACTTGATTACTGTAATGCGCTCTACATGGGGCTGCCCTTGGTGACCATTCGGAGACTGCAGCTGGTCCAAAATGCGGCGGCCCGGATAGTGATGGGATGCGGGCGTTATGCTCATGCCTCACCACTGCTCCGGGAGCTGCACTGGTTACCAGTATGTCTCCGGGTGCAATTCAAGGTGCTGGTTATTACCTTTAAAGCCCTATATGGTAGTGGGCCAGGATACCTAAGAGACCGCGTCACCCTAAGAACGTCTGTCCGTCCCACCAGGGCGGATCGGAGGGGCTCTCTTGTTATTCCATCGGCTAGGGAGGCTCATCTCTCTAGCACTAGGAAGAGGGCCTTCTCTGTGTTCGCCCCGGCCCTGTGGAACCTCCTCCCAACTGAACTGCGCCTACAAACAGAGCTCCTGCCCTTCCGGAAGGGCTTAAAAACCTGGCTGGCGGGACAAGTGTGGGGACCAAGGTATGTGGGATCCCACACAGGGTGGTTGATTTAAGGGATAGCTTCCCTTGCTGTGGGTTTTATTCCGCGGGGTTGTTTGTTCCCGGTTTTTACTTCTTGTTTTTATGATCCTTTTTACAGTTTTAAAAATTTTAAATATTAGTATTTATTGGATGGGGTTGGGTTTGTGATTGTGTTTTGTCTTGTAAGCTGCCCAGAGTCGGGTATACCCGATTGGGGCGGGATAATAAATGTGAACAATAAATAAATAAATAAATAAAATCTATATTCTCATTCTCATTTCATCTGTATGTTCAGGGCACCTGTTTTCTCTTTGGTCTTATTCGTGGTTGCTGCAGCAGTTTGAATCATGTCACAATCTGGCTATTGAACGATGAGAAGGGCTTGATTTATGAAGTTAGTAATAGAAAACTGTCCCTTGTTAAAGCTAAAGCTTATAACTTCTTATATACTTCATTTTATGAGTTAAATAATGGGGAATTTTAAATTATAGCACATGCCAAAGTAGTTTCTTGCATTAAATGCAGTGGCTACACTCTGATATTACAATAGCTTGTCTACAGAATAAGAAATAAAGCTAATTTGTTTTATGTTTAAGGAGAAGAATTGTAATTACTCGAATTGTTCTGTGAAAATCCTAGTTTGCAGTTACTTTAGGTAAAGGTAACCCTTTCTCGAAAGTTAGTCGTATCCAGGTACAGTAAAACCTCGGATAATGCTAAAACTTGGTTCCACAAGTCTTGGTGTTATCCAATTTTTAGTGTTATCCGATGCATGTTAAAATCCTATGGGATGGATCAGATAACGTTAAAGCTCCATAGAGATACATTGTAAATGCACAGGCTTTAGCGGTTGTTATCTGATGCATCCCATAGGATCTTAACGTTATTTGATGCAATTCTCCCCCCCCCCGATTACTTAACGTTATGTGATTTTAGCGTTATCTGAGGTAAACGTTATCCGAGGTATTACTGTACTCATCTCGGTTTACAGCCAAAGAGGCAGCGCCATCTGTGTCTGCAGATGTTTCTGTGCTTATGTGGCAAGCATGACTGGACACCGGAGAGCACAGAACACTATTTAATTTAATTTAATTTAATTTCTGCACTTGTATGCCACCCAATCAGGGAACCCGACTCAGGGTGGCTCACATGATAATTAAACAATATACACAGTAAATACACAGTAATACAAAATTCAATCTACAAAAACAGCATATAATAATACAGGAAAACCTCAGATAACACTAAAACCTGATTCCACAAGTCTTGGTGTTATACGATTTTTAGTGTTATCCGATGCATGTTAAAATCCTATGGGATCCATAGAGATACATTGTAACCACACAGGCTTTAGCGGTTGTTATCTGATGCATCCCATAGGATCTTAATGTTATCCGATGCAATTCTTCCCCCCAGATTGCTTAATGTTATGCGATTTTAGTGTTATTCGATACTAATGTTATCTGAGGTATTACTGTATACAACAATACAATACTATAACAGCCTCTCCACCCTGGCCACAGGCAAATTCCAAGGGCGGTGGCGGTGAGGTCCTGCCGCCATAACAGCCTTTTCAAACCTGGAGAGGGGTGGGGCCCAGGAGCGCTGGCAGGTGGAGGGGTCCTGGCGCCCATGGCTGGAGGCCAGAGTCCAGGGGCAGCGGTGCTGAGTCCTGCCGCCCACCACCGTAATGGCCTTCTTAAGCCCAGCCAGGGCGGGGCCCAGAAGCACCAGCAGGTGGAAGGTCCTGGCGCCCATGGTCATAGACCGAAGCCAGAGTGGGGGCAAGGGCTGCAAGTTACCTTCCCTACATATTTATCTACTTGTAATTTCTTGCTTTTGAATTGCTAGGTTGGCAGGAGCTGGAACAGAGACAGAAGCTCACTCTGTCATGCACACTCGGGTCTCAAATTGTTGACCAGCCAACCTTCCAATCATCAAGTTCAACGTTTTAACTACTAAGCCATTGCAGTCCCTTGCAGTTACTTTACATGGGCTTAAAAACCAATGAAATCTATAGGACAAGTTATCAGATACTAAATCATCAAGTCAAAATTCTGAGTGCAGGTCATGTGTTCTCTTTAAATTGTTTGATAGCAAAAGGGGATTAATCTGAAATAGCCTGCACAGAAAAGTGTTAGCATCCTTCTTTCTTTTGGTTAATGTTTAATTTTTCTCCTTTTCCTCAACATTTAGCTTGTGATACGAGTCCACATGTCAGATGACAGCTCCAAGACCATGATGGTGGATGAAAGGCAGACAGTGAGACAAGTCCTGGACAACTTGATGGACAAGTCTCATTGTGGATTTAGCTTAGACTGGTCTCTGGTAGAAACCATCTCTGAATTGCAAATGGGTGCGTAACATTTGAAATACAGATAATTCCCTGACAAATGGCATGTGATCTTCTTGACTTTAGGAACCTTCTCTAACTTGTACAGCATTCATAAGGCCATTCATAATTGTTTCTTTTGAAACACTGCTATCTAGTTCATTTGGCCACCAGTTCTAAAATTAGGATAAACCTGTCTAACTGTAACTGAAATATTTATAGACTAGATTTTGTCTTGTATGTCAAATATGGCAGTGTACAATATTGACAAACATCATTTGATATATTACAATAATAATCAGACAATGTCCTTACAAGCAGATTCAATTTCCTATGTTTTCCGCCAACATGTTTAGCATTTCTTACCTCCAGAGTATGTACACAGATCTCATCAAGCAACTTTGGGGGCTTCCCCCTTCATTTTGGCATTCCAGCTAAATGTGGACACATTGTTGTTCAAGCCCAATTATATTTTTAAAAAACTATTTCTTCATTGATTTCTTCAAGTAGCTCTCACTTGCCCCCGTTATTCAGGACACTTTAAAAGTAATTTCTCAGTGTGAATCAAGATACAGTAAAGCCTCAAGATATGAAATCAATCCATTCCATGAGGCTATTCATATCTCAAAAAATTCATATCTCAAAGTGTAGTTTCCCATAGGAATGCATTGAAAACCAAATAATTGGTTCCAGAGGTCTGAAAATGTTTTTTAAAATGCCTTTTTCTGTTCAGAAGTCTTGATAAAGTGCGCTTTAAAGGCATAGATATTGTACCATGCAGTATATATGCCTTTAAAGTGCATTTAATGAAGATTTTTGTACATGAAAAAAGATGTGGATCCCCCCCCCCCCGTTTTCAATGCATATTCGGCACATTTCCAACATCTCCCTCTAGTGGCCAGCTGTGATAATTGCAGGACTAGTCTCCAAAGATCAGTTGGCACTTCCTGGTTGTGGCGAGAGCTTCTGGTGGTGCCAAAAAATTGCAAAAACGGAGTGGACCTGCTCCAAACACCCTTCTGCCACCATGGGAAGTGTCAGAAGACACACACACCCCAAAAAATTGTATCTCAAAAAATTACATTAAAAATTTGTATTTCAAACCTGATTTCTCCCCCAAGATTTCCATTTGTATCGCAAGTTTTTTGTAATTAGAACCATTTGTATGTCGAGGTTCCACTGTACTCAAGTAACAATATAATGCTACCTGTTCTTTCTTTTTTCCCCATCCTGCTTTTTTCTACCACCATTCCAATTCCCAGTCCCTCTGCCCATCTTTTTAATGGAAATTAGTTGAGTAAGATAGTAAATGGGTGCAGTCATATAACCATCCTTTGTGGCTCTTATTTTGCACCTAATCATCCTCTGATGATCATTTTATTTTTTCTTATCTTTATCCTTATTAGGTACTTCTTATTTCCATTAAATGGAGTATATCATTTTTCATCCATTCCTTATTCTTATGTTTGGCTTTCATCTGCAGAGGTGTATCCGTCTAACTTTCTGGGTTACTTCTTTATTCGCCCCTATATGTGTATTGTTCTTCTACATATATTTCCCTTTGATGTTTTCTCATTTTGTCTAACTCCTCTCTCATTGTCTCTTTCACTGCTGTTCTACATTCTTTGTCCTTAAGGACAGTGACATCAAAACCAGTTTTGATTGTTTTAATTATGATCTTCTGCAATTTTAGGTGCAGATTACATATTATGGTCTTATAAATGACCATCTATTTCAAATGGGTTATGGTCTGATAAAATATCTGCTCCAGGATAGATGCTGTTATTAGACCTTCTGTTTATAAGAGCAAAGTCTCCTTGATTTCTGACACTATTATTTGGGCTATCGGCAGGGGACTTCCAAGTGTAAAGTCATCTGGGTGGCAGCTTAAACCATGTGTTGGTGATCACTAAATCTTCTCTGCAGAACTTTATGAGGCAATTTCTTCTCTCGTTCCTTTTTCAAAGGCCATATAGTCCAACTATGTTATTCTCTTTACCCTGCTTGACTTTAGCATTAAAGTTTTCCATAATCACAGGAAGTTTGTTTCTTTTTGTATACTTCAGCACAGCTTTGATTTGATCATGAAATTCCTTGATCTTTCTGGCCAGGTTATCTTGCTATGGTCATAGAGTAGACCATACTGCCAGCGACTCAATGCCAATCATCAGATGACATTAACTAACCTGACAACTGAGGACTAACAGCCTTGGGTTGCGAAGTCCACAGCAAACTGTGATGGTCCCTAAGTGGATTAAATCCCACCTGAGTCCATCTTGTTGGAGGGCAGAAGCTTCAATACTTGCCTGGGGCCAATGAGGACTTTGTGTGCCAAAAGGACTCAAGACCAGAAAGTGATTTGCGGAACTGAATCAGGGATACAGGTGTCACACTGTGATGTGGAAAGCAAACGGAAGACCTCTGCATTATATCATTCCCAGGACAATCTTCATGGTTGAAAGTCAAATAAACATGGCCCTCAGTCCTGGCAGCACTTTTATTGGGCGGAGGGTGCTAAGAATCTCCGGGTCCACCATAAATATTTGCACTTGGAATGTCAGGAGTATTTATGAAAAAGGAAAGATTTATAATTGTAGTAAAGGAAATGGCTGAATGTTCATATAGTGGGAATGAGTGAGACAAGGTGCCCAGGAGTGGGCTAGTGCTGTGTGTCACAGTACATAGTCCATTATTCAGGAAACAGTGAAAAACATAACTGGAATGGAGTCAGGGTGATCCTGAGCAAAGCAATAAAGAACACAATGCTTAATGTGACCCTTTTTCGGATAGGATCATTATGATCAAACATAAAGACAAACCTTTCAACATGAACATCATATGAGTCTATGCGGACAAGTTGGATGAAGAGATCAAGGGCTTGGACCTTATAAATCTTTTTTTAATCCTCATCTTCCCTGTAATTATGCAGAGAGAATCTTTGAAGACCATGAAAATTTGGTTGAAAACCTCCTCAATTGGACAAGAGACAGTCAGAACAAACTTATGTTTGTGGAACGTATAGAAAAATATGCACTTTTCAAAAATCCTCAGGTGAGTTTGCTACCTCTTTTCTGCATTTTACCACAATTCTAGTATTTGCATTTAGGTTTTTAAATTAAACTCAGGGCTGAAACCCTGTTGAAATTGTCCAAACATATCGTAAAGAGATAGGGCTCATTGTCTCCCAATTTTGATAATGATAAAGAAATTACTTTATGAATATATAACACTGTCTTTATGTATATTTTTTAACATCTGTGGCTCTGTATAGAGATCCTGCTTGCTTTTTAAAGAATAAGGGAGAATAAAAATACTGAATATGATAGCTTTATTGTGGCAACCTACAAGAAATGACTTTAGAAACAAAACTAAATCAGCATCAAGGAGCAATATTAAGATATGGCTTTCTGGGTTATTCTATATATATCGGCTGAAATGTTAATTTCTTACTTGCAGAATTATCTTCTTGGGAAAAGAGAAACCTCTGAAATGGCAGATAGAAACAAGGAAGTTCTATTGGAGGTATAATTTTACAGGATCTTGATTAAATGCTGGCCATTTTACTGTTGCTTTTTAAATTTTATTTTGTTTTGTTTTATTGAATTTATATTCCGCCCTACTCGCACAGGCGACTCAGGGCAGATCAACCAATCAACTTATTTATTTACATGGAAGCTGTGAGTCATTTGGGTTTAATCGCTTTTCTGGCACCTGATATTAATATCCTTCAGATATTAATTTTTAAGAAATACAGCTTCACAGCCACTCTCTCAGCTTCATGACAGCTGTTTAATGTTTATTTCTGCTTCATTTAAATTTTGTGTGCCTCACTTAATTATGAGGAAGTCTTCAGGGAGACTGCTCACTTCCCGTAATAGCCTTTCTTTCCAGGTTAATTGGTGACTATTTCCTGTTGTATGTTCAGGCCTTAGAGAATTACAAAGCTGCAGTGCTCTGATGTCTATGTCATCCTTATCCATCAAGACATGTACAGTAATACCTCGTATAACGCTAAGACTTGGTTCCACAAGTCTTGGTGTTATCCGATTTTTAGTGTTATCCGATCCATGTTAAAATCCTATGGGATGCATCGGATAACGTTAAAACTCCATAGAGATACATTGTAACCACACAGGCTTTAGCGGTTGTTGTCCGATCCATCCCATAGGACCTTAACGTTATTCGATCCCATTCTCCCTCCCAGATTGCTTAACGTTATGCAATTTTAGCGTTATCTGAGGTAAACGTTATCCGAGGTATTACTGTACTAGGAAGAAATAAAGTGAATTCCAGTGATTTCACAATGAAACCCAGGAATAAACACTCCAGTGGAAGATGTTTTCTTGTAATTAAGCCAGTGGTGGGATGTCAAAAAATTTACTACCCCACCGTGATGTCATCACAGTGTGGGCGGAGCTAACATCATGTTGTCATGATGTGGGCGGGGCCAAAGAAAATAATAAAATAAAAATAAGCAAGCGTGCGCGCGCGTGCGCACACACACACACACACACACCCCTCTCAACCCACCCACCCCAAACACAAACCCATCACTTACCTGTTAGTATAAATGCCTGGGCAGCACCATGTTGCAAGACGGATATGGTCATGGTACCGGTTCTCTAGGATAATATGCTTTAATGTAAAACAGCTGTACCTCCTTAAGGGTTCTCCAATTGGAACAGCAATTGGAACAGCACAGGTGTAGCTTATTGATGAGGTAACTCCAAGACTTTGCTTAAAAACACCAAGCCAGGCTGCCAGGCCTGCTGGCCGCCAGGCCTTTTTAGGAACTGTGGTAGTACGTCAATGTAGGTAAAGGTATTAAATACACATTAAAATACACACAGACATACTACATCCAAAGGTAAGTCACTTACCCTGGGGAGCAGGCGATAGGGAACTTCAGGCTAGCAGCTTCTCTTCCTCCTCCCCGCTTAGGAGGACAGCAAGGAGGCCGTGCATACACGCCAAGCACTGTAGGTGTGCATGCGCACCAAATGCTTGGCGCGCATGCACAGTGGGGGAACCAGTGAAAAGGTAAGCCCCAAAGGTGGTTCCCCCCAAAAGCTGCTACCGGTTCTCCGAGACACTGGGAAAAGTTACTACCAGTTCTGGAGAACTGGTGCAAACCTGTTACATCCCATCACTGAATTAAGCCACTCAAGATATGAAAGCAAAATTTGAAACAAAAAGAGATACAGTGAACAATTTTAATAGCATGAAATATGGAATTAATATTAAATAGCTGCTGCAAAATCAGGAACATGACTGAGAAGCTGTACTGTTGACTTTCTGCAACTTTACTTCCAAAGCACCTGAGAGGGGAGGGCAGATTGAAAATTTGCCCTTGGCCCCTCAGAGATCATCCACTCCTGATTTATAGCCATAAAGGTGTGAATTGCTATTCAGTAACGCTGGATGATGCAATGAGTATGTCCTTGTTCTGCTGTACTTTGAAATCCCCTGAAATGAAATTAAGTGCAAAGGGAAAAATGTCTACCAGAAATGCAGTACAAACATCTCGTACTGCAAAATCAGAAATGACAGCAGAAATTACATCTGTGGACGAATCTGGCCGGGTTATCCTGCTATGGTAATAGACTAGTGACCAAGTCCTCAAACTCACCTTTGCCACAGACTTAACAGGCTGCCATCCGTGCCACACCCTCACACCACATGAGCCGTCCGCCTTACCCCAGACAGGAGAGGGAGGAAGCACACCTATTGGGCTGCTGGGCAGAGAAAACTCTGTGCTGGGGTGATGGCATGCATGCCCACAGAGAAGGCTCTGAGTGCCTACTCTGGCACACGTACCATAGGTTCACCACCACTGGAGTAGACCATACTGACAGCGACTCAATGTTGACCATCAGACAGCAGTTAACCTGACAACCCTGAGGACTAGCAGCCTTGGGTGCCGAAGTCCACAGGGAAGGGTGATGGTCTCCAAGTGGATTAAATCCCACTTGAATCCATCTTGATGGAGGGCAGCCTGAGGCTGAGGAGGACTTTGTGTGCCAAAAGGGCTCAGGCCAGAAGGTGACTCGTGGGACTGGATCAGTCACATGGGTGTCACACTGTGATGCAAAAGGCAAATAGAAGACTATGACATATTCTCAGGACAGTCTTCATGGCTGAGCACCATGATGATCAACAATATTTGGATTTGGATACGGCAGAAGGAAGAGGACGAATCTATGGCAATACTCTGCCATTATAAGAGCCCCTGTGGCACAGTGGTTAAGCTGTAATCCTGCTGTAAAAATTTTGTTTATGATCTGAGTTTGATCCTGATGGATTCAAAGTTGAGTCAACCTTCCATTCTTCCAAGGATGGCAAAATGAGTACCCAACATGTTGGAACATAATTGCCTTGTAAATCTGCCAGGGAGTGCTTAACACTATTTAAATAATTCCAGGCGGTCAAGTCAAGTCTGATTTATGGTGATTCTTTTCAGGGTTTTCTAGGTCAGTGGTGGCAAACCTATGGTATGTGTGCCAGAGGTGGCACTCAGAGCCCTCTCTGTGGGCACCCATGCAGTCACCCCAGCACAGAGTTTGGCTCTGCCCAGCAGCCCAATGGGAGCATTTCCTTCCTCCCCTGTTACTGTGTTGGCACTTTGTTATACCGTATATGCCGGTGTACAAGATGACTGGGTGTATAAGACGACCCCCCAACATTTCCACTCAAAATAAAGAGTTTGTTGTATATTCACTGTATAAGACCACCCCCTCTTCCGCACACCTTCCACACACCAAATAAAACGTACAAGAACATCAGATTTGATTTCAACATGTTAATTTATATTCAAATGCTTATGACATGCAGAAAAACTGTCACAAGGCTGTATGTTATCAAACATGTACAGTAAATATAAAACAGTGCAATTGCAAAGTGGTACTTATTTATCTACCATATATACATGAATATAAGCTGACCCGAATATAACCCAAGGTACCTAATTTTGACCTTGAAATCCAGGAAAATAGATTGACCTGAGTATAAGCCAAGAGTGGGAAGTGTAGCAACTGCTAGTGAGTTTCAGTAATTAAAATACAGTAATATTAATTATTTTATTGATTTTTTAGAACTGTGCTTACACCGCCCACCAGTGGTGGCGCTGCAGGTAAAGTGGGTGGGAAGGTCAATTGCACTGAGGCTGGAAGTGTTGCTCTAGCCTAGCCTCTTGCTTCCTCTGCAAGCATGGCTTTTTCCTCCATTTTGGGCAGAGCAGAGAGATAAGGGCAGAAGGTACCAGCAAATGAAACCCTTTCTTTTTCCCCACCAGTTTGAAAGGGAGACACAATTGTAATGTAGAGCTTCTTTCTTCATCTGGATGGTATGTAGAATGAGGTGGGCGAGCATCAGGAGGCCACTATGGGCAGCTATGTCTATCCCAACTGAAGTGCACCCGGTATATAAGATGACCCCCCCCCCACTTGGAGGCATGTTTTTCAGGGTGAAAAAGTCATCTTATACACCAGCAAATACGGTAAATAAGTGGGTTTTGGGTTGCAGTTTGGCCACTCGGTCTCTAAAAGATTCACCATCACTGTTCTAAGTAAAGCATATCTTCTTTGGGTGGGGTGGGAGAACCTTGGGATTATGTAGTTTGCCCAAGGTTACACAGACTCGTTCTTTCTGCCAGGAGGCACAGTGGGGAATTGATCTTCCAACCTCTGGCTTTGCAGCCAGATACCTAAGTCACTGAGCTGTGCAGCCAGTTGCTTAGCACTATATGAGTGGAAGCAGGAATGTATGAGTAGGCAGAAAGAAATTGGGCATCTTGATTTAAAAACTAAACAACAAAAACTAGCACCCACTGCAAAAAGGGACTTGTAACACAGTGGCATGCTGTTAGCTGTTTAAAGGGCTAAAGTTGGAAGACCTGAAGATTCAGTGTAAGTAATAATGGCTGTTAGAGGTAACTTTTGTACGAATGCATAATTTTTCTGCCTTCAAGGTTTCAGTCATCCCCTTATGTTCTAGGAGTGTTTTTGCGGAAGCTCAGTGACAGTGCCAGAAATCGAAGGTGTGCTGTGGCTGAAAGACGACGGCAAAAAATCTTGGAAGAAACGTTACTTTCTCCTGCGAGCTTCTGGAATCTACTATGTTCCAAAAGGAAAAGCAAAGGTAACCAGATTAATAATTCACTTTAGGGAATACTGTATTCTCTCAAAGATTAACCTTTAGAAAGAAGACCCATTTTGGATTCAAATGCTTCTCTTCAGTTCTTAGATAATATGCATCATTTCCCATTGCTAAGGTCTCAAAGCAGTTTACACAAAAGGAGAAATGGCTTTTTTACCATACACGGAAGGGAAATTATAGATGAAATCGATCACTTAATTGATCAGTTGCTGTGTGAAGCATCATTAGCCATGCCTTTGATGTGAAAGCAGGAATTCATAAATTAGCCAGGGTGGTTTCCACAGTTTCCTTTCCATGCTGTATTAAAACCCAGTAATCACTATAATTCCAATATAAATCTACTGTGAATTAAGCATATCAATCAGACAAGTGTGTATCTGTAGTTCTAAATCCACAAGGATTACCTTAAATAGCCATAGTCTTCTCTCTGCTGCCATGCAAACTAAACACCGCTTGAATAGGTGTTCCATTTCTTAAGTTCAGGCACCTGGGAGAATAAAGATACTACCTTCATCTACAGTAAAACACCGGATAACGCTAAAACTTGGTTGCACAAGTCTTGGTGTTATCTGATTTTTAGTGTTATCCGATCCATGTTAAAATCCGATGGGATGGATCGGATAACGTTAAAGCTCCATAGAGATACATTGTAACCGCACAGGCTTTAGCGGTTGTTATCCGATCCATCCCATAGGACCTTAACGTTATTCGATCCAATTCTCCTCCCCAGATTACTTAACGTTATGCAATTTTAGCGTTATCCGATCCAATCATTATCCGGTGTTTTACTGTACTTCTAAAAACGGCCATGCGGGCACTGGATAAACTACAGCTAAAGCTCTGTAGTTGGAGGCTTGTGGCAGATTTCCCTTTTTTGATTCAAGGTTCTTTCTTAGAATTGATGTGCCTGTTTTAGCACAGTTTATTATTGGCATTAACATTTAACTGAAAGCAAATGTGAGAAGTGTCTTTGAAAGAGTTATGGTAAAATGGCTTGTGTTTTCATTTTTAGGTTTCACGGGATCTTGTATGTTTCCTTCAGCTGGACCATGTCAATGTTTACTATGGGCAAGACTATCGCAACAAGTACAAAGCCCCCACAGACTATTGTCTAGTACTGAAGGTAACTGCAGAATAGTATCTGTCCAAATGAAATATAAATGAAAGGTCAAAGGGGCAAAAAGGGCCATACATATAGATAGGTACAGGTAGTCCTGTGTTGCCCATCTGTATTAAAGATAAAGTTTAACCTTCAGTAGTATTACACACTGAAGATTATATCACCCAGTGTTGACTTGATATTAAAGTCCATATGAGTAGAAATGCCATTTCTCACATTTCTCTGACGCTGTCTCCTTTGCATAAGTTTCAGGGATATTGAGTCTAATGTTAAAAAAAATCTCTGTGGTTTGCGACCTTGTTACTTGCCCATCCAAGTTCAGTTTCCATCCTAGTTCAACCAACTATCATACTAGAGTAGTGATGGCAAACCTTTTAGAGACCAAGTGCCCAAACTCAACAGGCTGCTGTGGGGTAGGGTGAACTCTGTGCTGGGAGAGGGCAGAAGTACTCCAATTGGGCTGCTGAGCAGAGGGGCGGACGAACCCTGTGCTGAGGGGAGGGAAGAAATGCTCTCATTGGGCTACTGTGCAGAGAATCAGACAAACTGTGCTGGGAGGAGGGAGGAAGCACTCCCATTGGGCTGCTGGGCAGAGGGGCGGGGAGAATTCTGTGCTGGGGCAATGGCATGCATGTCAACAGAGAGGTTTATACGTGCCCCTTCTGCCTCACATGCCATTGATTCGCCACCACTATACTAGAGCCATTGAATCTCTGCAGTTAACATTGCTCAGTCTGAGGGAGGCCCCCAAATCCTCAACAAAAAACTGCACCTTTTCAGCCTTAGCACCCTCACTATGAAATAACCTTCCTCAAGAAGTCTACAAAGCTTCTTCCTTCCTCTCCTTTAGGAAGCAATAAATTTAGTTTTTTAGAGAAGCCTTTGAGGGACACTCTTCCCAAGGTTTTTTCTTAATTTATTATATCATCACCTGCCTGTAATTTTTGTTCTCCTTCGTGGTCCGTGAGCATCCATACTATTGGGTTTTCCCTCCCATATGCGTGGTGGCCGGTTCCTCCAACCTTAGCTTTATTCAAAAAAAAAAGTGCCCCATCCCAGCATGCCTAGCGTCAGCGCCCGACCCCCTTCCTCAGTTCCATTTTTTCCGCTCGCTCAACTGGTCGGGTTCTTCCAGGCTCCCATATGTCATAACTATTTGGAATATTTTCTTTTACTTTTCGTAGTTAAGATTGTTCCTTTTAGTTTAGTGTTGTTTTACCTTGTATATGAACTTTTTTTGTTTGTTTCTAGAACAAGTATTAGTGATTTTCTTACTTAGTTTTACTTTCGCATCAAATGGGTTCACTGGACCCCGTGTTTGCACAGCGGCCTATATTACAGACCTTTTTTCTAACTTTGTTAGTTACTGTACAGTTTATTTGACCAGTTTGCCACTATACTGTGACTTTGACACTATGACTGCAAAAACTTTGAAGTATTGTGCTGCTTGTGGTTCTAAAATTCCCACAGCTGATGGTCATGTATATTGTGTTTTTTGTTTAGGGAGAAATCATTTACCTTGTGCTTGTGCTCGCTGTAAAAAGTTTGCTAAGTCAACTCTTAAGAACATAGCTGCTCGGCTTGCTGAGTTTTTGCGGCAGAAATCTTTATTGCCACCAAGAGGTGAAGCTCATAGCACATTACCAGACGCTAGTTGCTCGCCACGTGGCAGAAGTTTTTTTGTGCAACTTAGTTGCTGCAGTTGCTTTTCGTAGGCAAGCTTGGCTTCAGGCTGCAAATCTTGGGGATGTTACTAAGAGTACATTAGAGCAACTGCCGCTTGATGGGACAGGCTTGTTCCATAACACGGCTGATGACTCCATTGACAATCTTACAAAAAAACCTCTTACAGCCAAACGGGTTTATCACGGGCCAAAGTCAGTAACACAAACCTCTCAACCCCAATTCCTTTCTCACAGGCAATACTGGAAATGTCCGACCCTATATCACCAGCAGACTTACCAGCATTACAATTCTTTTCAAATTCACCAACCCCAAACTGGTCGCCCTAATAATCAGAGGACTTTTTTTCAGAGACAGAGACCACGGCAGCCTTCCTTTCATCAGGACCAACTGTCTGGTAGATGTTTCTGAAATTCAAACCCCAGGAGTCGGCCAGTTACAGATCCATCCTCTCACTCCTCTGGCTCCATACTGCCAAGAGTGGCAAAGAATTACTGAAGACTCCTAGGTACTAACCATTGTTCTAGTTGGCAATGCAATAGAATTTGCCCAATTCCCTCCTCTTGGCTTTATTGAAGCAACATACAATCCCTGTCCTCAGGCTCAGCTGAGAATGGATGCGAGCAACCTAGGTTGGGGTGCCCATACAGGCACGTTATGCATCAGTGGGGTTGGTTTCCCCATGAACACCATTGGCATATCAATCAGTTGGAACTTCTTGCAGTTTTCAAAGCCTTAAAGGCTTTCCAGAAATACCTATACGGAATGGTCGTACAAGTTGTCTCTGACAATACGACCATGGTACATTATATCAACAACCAGGGCAGAACTCACTCACAATGCCTCCTAGCCCTGGCCATGAGACTTTGGGATTGGTGCATCCCCAGACAAATTTTCCTTGTAGTCATTCACTTGTTGGGTGTTCACAATACTCTGGCGGATGCCTTGAGTCGAACACATTTCCAGTCCCACAAGTGGGAACTGAACCCTCAGGTTTTTCTGACTCTACATTTGGGGACCCCAGCAATAGACCTCTTTGCCACGCATCTAAATGTAAAGCCTCCATTATTTACGTCCAAGGCATGTCTCCACAAAGACTCCCTAGGCAACGTGTTCATGCTGGATTGGACTCAAGGCATGATATATGCCTTCCCCTCGCTCCACAGGGTAGTATCCCTTCTAGCATCCCTAAGGATAGACGCCATATTGATAGCTCTGTGGTGGCCCAGAAAACCTGGTTTCCCACACTCAGGGATATATCATGGGAGTATCAATGGCTACCCAGACACCTGGATCTCTTGCTCATGGGCTCCCAACAGGTTCTCCATCCAAACCTCAAAGCCCTTTGCTTGACATGGTGGAGAATTCTCCTGCTTTAATGGCTATTTTCAATGATTCCACAAAACCTTCCACTAAGAAGGTTTACTTCTATAAATGAGCTAAATTTCAGCAGTTCGCTCTGTTGATTGGTAAGGCTGCCGTATCTCCACGTTTCTCTATGGTCCTTCAATTTCTTTTACAATTGAAACAGGCTGGTCTCTCTGTATCATCTCTCAAGGTTTACCTGGCTGCTATTATTGCCTACCAACCCTCTCGTTCAGAGGCAAGGCTTTTCTTTAGACACCCTAAGGTTAAGAAATTCCTCAAGGGACTAGGTAATACCTATTCTCATGTATGTAGACCACTTCCCCGGTGGTCTCTTTCCCTGGTGCTTGATCAGCTGACTAAGAAGCTGTTTTAGCCTACGGCTACTACACTGATACACTTGCTCACTTACAAAACTGCCTTTCTATTGGCTATAACCTCAGGCAGAAGAGTCAGTGAACTCTCAGCCCTTAGGTCTACCGTTCATCAAATTCTTTGCTGACAAGGTAGTACTCCACCAGGATGTCTCTTTTTTTCCTAAGTTGTTTTGGATTTTCATTTACAGCAGCCTATTGTTTTACCTACTTTCTTTCTGGACCCCTCGTCGGACTTAGAAAGGAAACTGCACGCATTGGATGTGAAAAGGGCATTGGCCTTTCATTTAGACAGGAGAACAGGAGTGCCTGGCGGGCAGTGGTCCATGGGGTCGCAGAGGGTCAGAATTGACTGTGCGACTGAACAACAACAAAAGAAGTTTTAGAAAAACTCAACGTCTGTTAGTCTGTCATGCTGGACCCAACAAGGGTTTGCAGGTCTCATCTCAACGCCTTTCCAAGTGGATTGCAGAGACTATTACACTTGCTTACAAACTGGCACATCAGGATCCCCATGGCTCCCCGTGTCCACACTACTAGAGCCATATTGACATCTGTTGATTTTTGTAGGGTGTCACCCTACAAGACATCTGTCAGGTGACGACATAGGCTCAGCCCTCCACTTTCGTGAGGCATTACCAGTTGGACATGAGGGAATCTTGCCATGTGACCTTTGGCTGACGAGTCCTGGGTGTGGTTCTCCAATGATGCCCTCCATCGTGGTAAGTTAAGCTTGGAATCACCCATTAGTATGGATGCTCCCGGACCACGAAGGAGAAGGGTAGGTTATCTACCACAAAGTTAGTTCTCCGAGTGGTCCTGTGAGCATGCATACGTCCTGTCCTGCCTTCCCACTTTCATTGTAGACACTGTCAGTTTTCACAGCTATGAAAATGGAACTGAGGAAGGGAAGGGGCGCAGATGCTAAGCATGCTGGGATGGAGTGCTTTTTTTAAATAAAGCTAGGCTTGAAAGAACTGGCCACTGCACATGCATGGAGGGAAAACCCAATAGTATGAATGCTCACAGGACCACTTGGAAAACTATGTTTACAGTAGGTAACCTACCTTTTTGTTTTAAATCTAGGTTGTTTCAACTGTTTATATGTTGGTTTATTTTTAATTGTGTAAACCACCCAGAGTAGCTTTCAGCTAGATGGATGGTATAGAAATTTAATAAATAAAATACCCCGCGGGGGGGCGGGGGCGGCGCAAGCTCTTAATCTGGTTTTGATTATGTTTAATTATGTGTGTTAATATAACTTTTTGAAGAGTAGGATTCTAGATTAATTTTGTGGTGTTCCTTTTGTCAACTGTGTTAACATCTAAATGCAGTAGTTTAATATTATAAGCTATAAAAATAATCTTAAATGTGATTATTCTGCACCATTAGGAAAAGTCTTCTGCTTTGTTCTGAAATACTTCTCTTAACAGCATCCCCAAATCCAGAAGAAATCCCAATATATAAAATATTTGTGTTGTGATGATATTAGAACCCTTCATCAGTGGGTAAATGGCATCCGAATAGCTAAGGTATGTCATGCATGTGTGTCTTTTGTTCAGGGTTTTGTTATCTGCAGTTTCTCATATACCATATTTTTCATTCACTTTATTTGCAGTAAGAGAAGGGAGAGTATTTAAAAAAAGATGTCACTGAAATTTACTTGAAGCCATTCTCACAAAGAAGAACTAAGGGAGCAATTCACTCACCTGCAGTGGAGAAATTACCATTGAGGAGAAATTACATTTTGCAGCACTTGGGTTTTGTTAAAGTCATGCATTCACATCCTCTCTGAGTATTTTATGGCAGAAGAGGAAGAATAGGTCACCCTTGCTCGTAAGCCAGACATATCCAACTCTAGGGTTCAGCGATCATCTCTCTTTATAGCTACTGTCTTCATCTGGAAACACTTCTATGGACATGTGGCAGACATGACCAGATGCCAGAGTTCACGGAATGCTGTTAACCTTCTCACTGAAGTGATATCTGTTTATCTACTTGCAATTTCTTGCTTTTGAACCCCCAGACCCTGCAAATAGAACCCCAGACCCAACACCTAGAACCCCAAACCCAGCACCGAGAACACCCAGACCCAACACCGAGAACCCCAGACCCAACAGCAAGAACTCCCAGACACAACACCTAGAACCCCAGACATAACACCTAGAACCCATGTGGAAGCACCAAAAAACCCCAGACTCTACACCCAGAACCCAACAGGAACCTCAAGACCCCGCACCTGGAACCCCAGGGCCCAACACCAAGAAACCCAAGGCCCAGCACCTAGAAACGCCAGACTCATCAAGAACCCCAAGGCCCAGTACCTAGAACATAAAAATCAACACCTAGAACCCAAGGCCCAGTACCTAGGAACTCCAGACTCTGGAAGAACCCAAGACACAGTACCTAGAACCACCAAGCCTAACAGATAGAACCCAAGGCACAGTACCTAGAACCCCAACCCAGCATTTAGAACCCCAGGAACAACACACAGAACCCCAAGGCCAAACACTGAGTACCCCAAACCCATCGCCTGGAACCACAAACAAAACACCTAGAACTCCAGAAACAACACCTAGAACCCCCAAATGCAACACATAGAACCCTAAGACCCAACACCAAGAACTCCCAGACCCAACACCAAGAACTCCCAGACCCAATGCCCGGAGCACCCAGACCCAACACCTGGAACCTCCAAACCCCAAGGCCCAGTACCTAGAACCCCAACCCAGCACCTGGAACCCCAGGGTCACCACCTAGAACCCCAAGGTCCAACACATAGAACCTGTAAATAGAACCCCCAGACCCAGCACCTAGAAACCCCAGACCCAACAAGAACCCCAAGTTCCAGTGCCTGGAACCTGCAAACCCAACACCTGGAACCCAAGGCTCAGTACCTAGAACGTCAACCCAGCACCTAGAACCCCAGGGCCAACACCCAGAACCTGTGAATAGACCCTCAGACCCAGCACCTAGAACCCAAGGGAAAGCACTGAAAACCCTCAGACTCAACACCCAGAACACCCAGACCCAGCACATAAAAACCCCAGACCCAACAAGAACCCCAAGACCCAGGACCTAGAACCGCCAAATCCAACACATAGAACCCCAAGGCCCAGCACCTAGAACCCCAAGGTGCAGCACCAAGTACCCAACAAGTCACGTAGCACGCAGGACTTGAACTGCTAGCCTGCCGACCTTGTAGTCATCAAGTTCACATCTTGACCACTTAGCCACTGCAGCCACTGGCTTTTGTCATATACCAGTTCATACCTCCAGGCACAAAGCTGTGTTTTTCCTACAGCACTTCTTTATAGCCTTGTGTTTGGCAGGTGTGAATCTGCTGCTCTGAGATGAAAACCCCCAGACCCTGTAAATAGAACCCCCAGACCCAACACCAAGAAACCCCAGACCCAACACCAAGAACCCCGGACCCTGTAAATAGAACCCTCAGACCCAACACCAAGAAACCCCAGACTCAACACCAAGAACCCCAGACCCTATAAATAGAAACCCAAACCCAACACCTAGAACCCCCAGACCCAACACCTAGAGCCTACAAATAGAACCCCCAGACCCAACACCAAGAAAACCGAGACTCAGCATCTATTACCCCAGACCCAACAACAAGAATCCCAGACCCAATAAATAGAAACCCCAGGCCCAGCACCTAGAACCCCAAACTCAGCATCTATTACCCCAGACCCAACACCAAGAACTCTCAGACTCTGTAAATAGAATCTCAAACTCAACATCTAGAACCCCAGACCCAACACCTAGAACTCCCAACCCAACACCAAGAACCCCAGACCCAGTACCTAGGAACCCCCAAATCCAACACCTAGAACCCCAGGCCCAACAAGAACCCCCCACACCCAACACCTAGAACACCAGACCTTGCAAATAGAACCCCAAACTCAGGACATAGAACCTCAAGCCCAACACCTAGAACCCCAAGCCCAACACCTAGGGGCTCCCAGACCTAGCACCTAGAAACACCAAATCCAACACATAGAACTCCAGACCCAACACCTGGAACCCCCAGACCCTACACCAAGAACTCCCAGACCCAGCACATAGAACCCCCAGACCCAACACCTAGAACCCCAAACCCAACACCTAGAACCCCCAGACCCAACAAGTCATGCAGCACGCAGGACTTGAACTGCTGGCCTGCCGACCTTGTAGTCGTCAAGTTCACATCTTGACCATTTAGCCACTGCAGCCACTGGCTTTTGCCATACACCCATTCATATCTACCTCCAGGCACAAAGTTGTGTTTTTCCTACAGCACTTCTTTATAGCCTTGTGTTTGGCAGGTGTGAATCTGCTGCTCTGGGATGAAAAAGTTAGGCAGAAAGTACAATTTGGCAAGCTTGAGAGTTGAATCTTAACCCTGGAAGTGAATACCGTTGACACATCATATTTTATTTTGTGCAGTACGGGAAACAGTTGTATGTGAACTATCAAGAAGCTCTGAAAAGAACAGAGTCAGCCTACGACTGGACATCTCTCTCTAGCTCAAGCATTAAATCAGGATCCAGCTCTTCTAGTCTGCCAGGTGAGTCCTGATAAGTCTTATCAATCCCAAAGGAGGAAGCAACCTTATACCAGATCAGCTCATCTAGTCCCATGTTAAGTCAAGAGTCATTCCAGCCCTACTTAGGAACTAAACCAGAGATTCCCAACCTGTGGCCTGTGGCACCATTTCATGTGCCACCTCCACCACACCAGGAAGTGCCATGTGGTGGAAGAAGAAGGGCAAAATGGCCATCCGACTCCCGAAGCTGTCTGAGGAAGTGTTACCCAGCCCCCAGCTTTAAAAGGTTGAGAACTCATGAACTAAACCCTGTTTGTAGCCAGAACAGAACTGACCTGTGGCCTGTTTTTTAAGGCAGCAGCTGCTACTCATACCTGAGTATACATTCTGCCCCCCCTCCCCAGAAATCATTTTTAAACAGGAAAAATGCCATTGGCATGAATTTAAGGTGGATCCCATGAAGTGACCCACACACTGATCATGAAGCCATCTCTTGCAGCACGTATGAAATGAGACATGCAGGATTTAACACCAGGACTGCAATGGTCTGCCGCAGCTTTGAAGATGTGGACAAGGTGTGTCTTCACAGCCAGTCCATCTGGGATGGCCTCTTCCACCTCCATGGTTGTTGGGAATCAGAATAGTGAAGTGGTTCTACCTCTGCTCATTTGTTGTTGGGCCCAATAGGATGGTTTCCAGTAGCATTTCCTCCACTTAGGGGAACCATCACCCCACCTAAAGGGGCTCATCCGCCAGTAGCCATTGGCCCTTTTAGGGAGTCAGGTTAGTTAACCACTGCCCAACACTTGGCGTTGAATCTCTGCCTGTATGCTCTGCTCTGTCACCATAGCAAGATATCCAGCCAGGCATAACTATATGTTTTTGAAATACAAAGGCTGGAAAGTTTTGCTTCTGTGACTAATAAAAAGTACATGTATTTTCACCTCCACATCTTTGGTCACGTAAAAAATTATACTTGCAGTCTAATTCAAAACCAATATTTACCTGTTTGAAACTGAGCACAAGTGGATTCGAGAGCAACTACGTTGGGGACTCATTTAGGTGTAATGGTTGTCAGACAGTTAACATGGTTCTTACTTAATCTTGTTTTATGAGACAGGCATATATGTTCACTTTCCTCTCCACCGTATTAAGAGATAATTCTGAAGGTGATAAGGGTTAAATTATTTTGCATATTATTCCAACGAGAAAGTGTGAGAGTCCTTCACAAAATCAACATGTTCTACTTTGTGAGTCTTCCTTTTCTTTTTCCCCTTTCCTTTCCTTCTTCGTTAATCAAAGATAATCAAAGATGCCAAACCTGTCTTCTCCAATTCTTTCAACAGAATCTCAGTCCAACCATTCCAACCAATCGGATAGTGGGCTTTCAGACACCCAAACGGGACACGTCCGCTCCCAGAGTATTGTTAGCTCCATCTTTTCAGAGGCTTGGAAACGGGGTACTCAGCTGGAAGAGTCCAGCAAGGTTGGTGTAAAAACGCATACATTGGGGTAGCATTTGATTTTAATAGCAGCAGAATGTGACTTTGACCCTTGGAAAACTTACTTGAAGCCACGACTCCTGTGCAAGCAAGCCAGAATTCTCTGTCATGAGTGTGAAATGGCAGCATCTCATGCATTCCAGGGAAAGTGTCATGCCTTTGTGTCACCCCATAGTTATCCTGTCACTTGGTCCCTCTTTTGTTCATGCTATGTTTTATCTTTGTTTTTCCTGTCGGCTCGCAGTCTCGTGTGGCAAATGCAAAACCCGGAACAGCTCAGAGCTCCACTACAGTGAGGAATTAAGCAGGGGTAGAGTTAAGGTCAGGGGCTTTGCTTGAAACTATTAACCTGGGGTGAATGATGCAACTGAAATCATACAAACTAACTTGTTTACGGCAATCTAATCTTTAAACATGTTGATTATTCCCACAAGTGCCTGGATTCTTTGTGCCCTAATCTGACAATGTCATGCACCATCACCTATTAATCTATTGGTTCTGGTCTCACATAAACGACTCAGAAAATTCTTCCTGAGATGAAAACTAAAAGAAAAAAAAACCTTACATTTGCTGAATTATAGATATATTATTCTTTGCAGTGCTGCGCCAAAATCTGAATCATGGGAATTCATAATACTTAGTTCAAAGAATGGCATAAAGATGGCAAGGCATTCCTAAAATGTATTCCATTTTGTGCTCTTGTTATTTTGTCTTGATTTTTTTTTTAAGTTGCCAAGTCAGTCTCTTTGACCCCTTTGACCAGAACTGCTCTGTGCCTTCTGTTGTGGTGGTTTGACCTCTGAACCCCCCCCCCCCCAATAAAATGTAGCATGCATGCCTGGATTATGTTTCCGGCATTACAGTATGGAAGCCATGATGGTTCGCATTGTATTCTCTGTACAGAACCATCAGTACTTGTTAACTTATACCTTTCACTGATGTAATTTAGTTCTTTATTTTTGGCTCTCTTTTTTTTCTTTTTGCAGTTGGGGAGGGGCTGTGCTTTAAACCAAAGGTTAGATATCTTGTTGCAACCAGCCCTCCTTAGTGAGACGATTGGGAACACTTAGGAACCTCTACACCTAATTTTTCTGCTTGACCCCTTGTCTGTGAGCTGTATTTTACACCTTTCTAAAGTATTTTGTAGGTAAATGGGTTTCTTCATGAATATGTATTTCAACCCACCCACCTTTTTTCTTCCTCCCCTCCATTTTTCTTTTAGGCTAGAATGGACTCCGTGAGCCGTCCTTTTGTATCACTTGTACCAGCTTTGTCTCCACAGACTAAAATGGTCACCTCATCCATGGCGTCACAGCCAGCGCCTCCCCTTCCACCCCCACCCCCGCCTCCACCCCCGCCTCCACCCCCGCCTCCACCTCCCCCGCCTCCGCTTCCTAGTCAGTCGGCACCCTCTGGGGGTAGCTCGGCGACCATGTTTGTGAAATACAGCACCATCACAAGACTGCAGAATGCTTCTCAGCATGGTGGACTTCTCTTTAGATCGTCCCACTCTATACAGCCGCCACCACTGCAACCACCCCTCCCACCAATAGGGAAACCTCTGAATCTTGCCCCTCCCAATGGAGTGATCCCGCCACCGCCGCCACCGCCGCCGCCACCAACTCCAGGATCGGCCATGGCACAGCTTATGAAGCCAGTGCCCTCTAATTCACCCATCCCACAGTTCACACCGCCACCACCTCCAGCTCCACCGCTCAAAATCCACCAGGTACATCAGAACGTTCCCCAGTCTGCTGCCTCACCATCACCACCTCCTCCCCCTGCAGTGCCTGCACCTCCCCCTCCCCAGGCTCCTCCTAAACCCATAATGACCCTGCCAACACAAAACAGCATAAAAGCAGCCTCCCCAGTGGCCACACAACCCACACCGCCTGCCCCTCTCCCTTTGGCAGCGAAGAAGCAGCCCAGTTTCACTGCTCCGCAGGTCCCCTTGTCTCCTGTCTCAGCAGGTCCTGCTCCGCCGCCCACTTTGCCGAAACAGCAGAGCTACTCTGGCAAGCTCCCTCCTTCCCCGCAGTCTCCTGTGCCCTCCATCGTGAAGCAGGTCGCCAGTCAGTTCCCACCTCCCCCACTGCCAGTTTCAGAGCCTCCACCTGGCAAACACACCCCTCCAGGCATGCCGCCACCATCTCCTCCGGCAGTCAAAGCCAAGCCCAAATGGCAGCCCACATCTGCCCCCTCTCCTGATTTCCCCCCTCCGCCACCTGAAAGTAGCCTAGTGTTTCCTCCACCACCACCTTCTCCTTCAGCAGTTTCTCCTGCTCCAGAGAAGACTGGCAGTTCTCCAGTCAAGAAGGCTAGCAAGACGTCCAGCCCTGGCGGGAAGAAACCACCACCTGCCCCACAGCGGAACTCTAGCATAAAATCTAACAGCTCAGCAGAGTACCATGAATCCAAGAGACCTTCAGTGGACAGCCTGGTGAGCAGATTTGCACATCCACCCGAGCCTTCGGGGTCTCCTACCAAGGAGTCTTCAGTCCCTCCTGCAGCTCTTCCAAAGCCAGGAAAGCTCAGTCTGCCTATAGTCCTTCAGCAAGCAGGAATGCCTGCCAGAACGCCTGCTCTCGGAGCTCTTCCAAAGGGGACGGCCGAAGAGTTTCCTTCTCCTCCGTCGGATTCAGACTTTCCACCTCCTCCCCCTGAGATCGACCTTCCTCTGCCGCCAGTAGAGATCCCTGCTGTGTTTTCGGGCAGTACTTCCCCCAAAGTTGCTGTTGTCAATCCTCAGCCTCAGCCGTGGTCTAAAGCTTCTGGGAAGAAAGCTCCGCCACCAACACGTCCCAAACGCAACGAGAGCACCCGGCTCACCCAGGCAGACATGGCGGAGTCACAAGTCCCCGCCGTCCCTCCGCAAGTGCCCACCTCGCCCAAGTCTGGCCTTAGTGTTCAGCCTGGGTTCCTGGCTGACCTAAACAGGACTCTGCAACGCAAGTCCATCACTCGACACGGCTCCCTCTCCTCCGCCCGAATATCCAGAGCAGAGCCGATGGCCACCATGGATGATATGGCTTTGCCTCCACCCCCGCCTGAACTTCTCACAAACAAGCAGAAGAACAGCAGCTTTGGAGGTAGCCACATATCGGGCTATGCAACTTTACGGAGGGGTCCCCCTCCGGCACCTCCAAAGAGAGACCAGAACACTAAACTGTCACGAGACTGGTGAACGGTAGCGGATTGTGTCTGCATTGGCTGCCAACAGGCTCCTCTAACACCATTATCTGACAACACTGGTATTGAGACTTGTTGCCTACCTGCCCCAGGCAAAAAAAAGATATGTGTAACAGTAGCTGTGGTGACTACATTTTGCATCCAAGAATCAGTCCAGAAAAGGTTTGTCGATCCCGTTTGGTCCAGTAGGGCAAGGGATGGGCTGACAATTTCCCATTTTAAAACCTTTCATGTGGATTGGACCAAAATCTTTAACACTGTTTTTCCTAAAGTTCAGGAAAACAACTGTTGTCTGTCAATGTGAGACATGTTGGTTGCATGTATGATAAATGTAGGTATATAATATATTGTGAAATATTTTGTTGCAATTATAGCCAGAATGCTTTTGTAAATCTGTATTTATTGATTCAATCAACAATATATATATATATACCGATTATATATAAAAATATATATTATATATATATATATTGATACCTGTAGCCAGAATCCAATTAATGATTTATGCTTGCATAATGGAAATTACATAATTCCTTGCAGCAAATTGCTGCTCATTAATGAGGTGCAGCTTAGCTACCTAGCTGCACGCCCACAAAAAACAACCATCACCAGAACAGCAATTTGTTGCCATTTGCCTTTTACAGATATATATCCTTGAAAGGATTCTGGCCCCTGGAGTGTGCATTGTGGAGAGGCCCTTTACCCTTTTAAATTGAAAATATTTGGGGCACTTTAAATTGGCAACACCCTTTTTGGCAGCTGGTGACAGGTGTACATTGCTGACAGTTTTAGTATTTATATATTGGCAACTGATTGTAAAATACAGACACAATCTACCAAAACATTCTGGTTGTGATACTACTGACATTTAAGTGTATGCATAGAAAGTGTGTCGTACGCTTGGGCTGCAGTTAAATATACCTGGAAAATAAAAAGTTTTTTTTCTAGAACTGTTAAAAACCCATCTATGGCATCAAAATACTCAAGTCGTTTACGAATCCTGTGCACATTTGGGAGTAAACTCCTTTGAATGCATTCTTGCATTATTACTCTCTGTGGCAAGTGCAGAGGATACAATTGTAAGGCTGCAGTCTAGTCACGCTAGCTAGGAAATGATGTAATGAACTCAGTGGGGTAGACTTGCACAGAATGAATAGGCAGTATTCTGGCCTCTTAGTTTGTTTGTTTTGTTTTAACTTTGTTCTGCGTTGGAATGGAAATGATACGTTTCCAGTTCAATTCAGAAGCAATCTTGATGAGGTGCTGTCCTGTCTGACCACAGACTGGTCCTGTCTGCGAGACACTGGGTGCCACTCAAACTGCCAGTGTCCCAGCTTACATAGACCCTGTGCCCTGGTACTCCTTCAGGTTCAAGTTTAATCAAGGCAGTTTCACGTGCAAGCGCTTCCTTCCCACAGGCCCTTTTTGGGTGGGGTGGAGGGAGGGACATGGCTGGTGACCTCTGTGGGGTAAACAGTTAGTTAACAAAGCTGATAAGGAAAAATGTATGTCTCATACACGAGAGAAGTAGCGACGTGACCTCCATTATCAAAGGTGCACAGAGAAACCTTGGCTTCTCCCATCTCTGAGTGAGTTTCATTCTGAGCGGCTGCCCACGTTTAAGTGGAACGCTACTTCAGGAAATGTGTCTTTGCCCGAGATATCATGGGATGAGGAATTCTTACTTCTGAAACAATAAGGATTGTATATGCAGAGCAATGTAACGCACCAGTTGTAAAACTTAATCCTGATTTTGGCTGTTGCAACAGAATTGTCATCATTCGCATATCATGAATGCAGTTCGTGCGCGTGCGCCGCGTGTCTTTCTCTGTGGAGGTACTTGAAAATTGCTTGGTTGGTTTGAAGAGGATCAGACAACCATGCGACATTTTGGAAACTAGTGCATTTCATGTGTATGCTTCAAGTTGGGTATCAGAAGTTACTTTGGGAGGTTTTCATTAAAATCCCAAGGTTGATCCGTTTTGCGTTCAGAAAAAGATACATAGGATACATTTTGCCCTAGAAAGAGAATTGGGACAGTAGTGCCTCTGTGTAACCTGGACCAAAAGGTTCTTAAAAGCAGGAACGGATTGGTGCTGTATTATCTGATGCTGAATCCATTTAGGTTTCCCCTTCCTCAGATCTATCCTTGGCACAGTAATCGTGTTTTAGAACTGTTTACTTGAGCAATAAGTGTATACTGTGGTGTGTATTTTAAAACACTGCTGTTGGAAGGCTTTTTTGTTTTGGTATCTTTTGTGTTCAGCATTTCATTTCTGCTTTTTCTGTACTTCTGAAGTGTCCTTAACCATCATGTTGCTGCATTTTAGCATGTTTTAGTATGTTGGATGATGCCTTCATTTAAAAAAAAACCCTACTATACATTGGTGCTCTGAGTATTGTCCCATGTGTATCTTGGCCATAGGCCGGCCAGGAGAAGGCATAGTTTGGGCAGTGTGGATGATACACCAGCCTTGTTCAATAACCAATAGCAACCATGGGGGGGGGGGGGGGCGGGAACTGCTCTAGGACAGTCAAAGGAGTTAGTGGGTTTCCCTTGCACATTTGGAACAGGCATCGTTGAGGGAGTGGAACTGCATTTCTTTCCGAACGTTGGCAAAACAATGTCTTGAATAAAAATAACTGATCAATGTCTGTCTGTTTGGACAAAAAAAACCCACTTTGCTCAAGAACTAGTTTGGAACTTGGCCGCTTCCCCTGAGTGTCTCAGGCATAGAAATTGCCCTTAACAGTAAGCAGCAACAGGCACAGACCATGTGTATCTTTTGAGATATGTTAATATAAAACCTCTGCTTCGTTGAATTTTGCAAATACATTGACTCCTTTGTATTTTTCATGCCATCAAAATCGAGTTTCCACTTTCCTTTTGGCCCCTTTTTACTTTAGCAAACACTGCTACTAGTTCAAACACTGCTACTAGTTCACCTACTTGACTTTTCCTCCCTTAACCTTAGTTTGAGGGCAAGAAATGGCCTGGCAGTACATGTGAAAGGTAATGAAAAGCAGCAGTAGTGACTCTAAAATTTATATTTTCAAATATTGAACAAAATGGACATCTTGCGTTATTTTTATTAGTGAACAGCTGATTCAAGACACATGACCTGCCTTTCCTATTACACTAATAGCAATTTCTACTTAAATGCCTCCATTAGTTTAAGGCAGGGGAGCCCAAACCATTTAGGCCATGGGCTGATCATGTGGTTCAGGAAGCCAGTCACTAAGGCCCGGGGGCTGGGTGTGGCCCCCGACGCCAATTCATCCGGCCTGTGAAGCCCTCGTCACTCCTGGAAGCGGAAGTAAAATGGGCACATTTTACTTCTGCTTCCAGGAGCGACAAGGGCTTTGCGGGCCGGATGAATTGATGTTGGGGGCCATACCCGGCCCCCGGGCCTTAGTTTGGGCACCACTGGTCTAAGGATTTATATTAATTTCTAATTGAATTCTCAAGGATACTGAAATGACTCGTATCTGCAATTCTCATTATCAATCCTCTCGAACATTGTGAGGGAAATAAAACATTTTTTTCTCCACTTCAAGCTCCTTTTGACGCCATTAATTAGCACTGAAACATCTATTTCCGAGTGACATCAGCTGAATTCATAGCCACATCAGTGTGCATGTTAACTTTTTAAAAATTCTATCTGATCATACATCGATCTTCTAAATATAAATCTGATCAGCTGTTTATAAAAATACATTCTGTTAGATCACAACAAATCCTTCTTGAACAGGTTAACATTTGAAAATATAAACCAGGCTTTACTTTTACAAAGCATAGCTTTAACTTAAGAAGACTGGACCTATGGAGTCATTTTCTACCTGTCCTCTGGCTTGGTCAAGAAATACTCCTGGGGTTTTTTTTTAAAAAATGATTCATCTGACTCTCAAGAATATTTTTGTTCCAAAGGTGAAGACGTAACAAGCCATGTCTTAGAACAGAAGTAGGAAGGAATCGAGAATTAGCAAGTAGGGGAGTAGCAACATTGGGATGGACTCCCAGTCTCACAATTCCCACACTGGCTATTTAACAACTGCCTACTTGTGCTGTTATGTGCATAGAAACGGAGGTTTAATCTGAAATTATGGCTGTCCATTTACAAGAGTCTATAATTCTGGTAAGACCCAGATGAAGAAATAGAATGTTTAAATACATTACAGTAATCTGCAATCTTGTTTGTATTATACTGGCTGAAATCCTATTATTTGTGTAGTAAATTGTCGCACTAGAGTAGGCCCTTTGAATCGGTGGGGATTTGACAAGTTAGCCCCTGTAATTTCCACTGATACAGAAACTACTCTATTGCAACTTACTACTGTAAGTAGAAGATTTCAGCCACCGAATACTGTTACGTAACCAGCCTCCCACAGTCAAAGTGGAGCTCATTTAGGAGTGGATCCTTTGTAAAAAATGATCCAACCTTTTTTAACACACATACACACACTCTCTTTCCCATCTATCAGGTAAATGTGTCCCATCCTCTGCATTTAAAACATACTCATGCAGAGCACCTCATCAGTGCGGTGAAAATGGGAGTTGTGCACTTCAGGCAGGCAGCTCACACTGCCATTGCCTAGTTATGAATGCCTTGTGACATTTCCTACGCACACCTTCCTTTTGGAGAACAGAGAACAATTCACACAAACAGCCTTTAACTGCTACCATGGGGTGCCTGCTTCACATGCTGCTTTCCTTACAGTTGTGCCCACAGATATACAGTACTCTGTATGGTAGAATTTAGACAGTATGAACATTGCAACATGTCATTATGTTGAGCGCATAATTGATCTTGGCTTGTATCTTCGAGCTTCAGGATGGAGTCTTTGTAGCAGATGACGTCCTTAGCAGTTAGTGTAACAACTCAAAAGTATCTGAGATTCTGTTGTCCACAAAGACATACAAGGTAACTATGGTAGTCCTCCCAAAATGTCTAGCGTTACCCTTATTACAAATTTGGATCACAATACAGAAACTTTACTAATCAGCTTTTGAACGTTGTGTATTGTGGGGGAGGGGGGGTGTCCTGTAAAAATACCCATTACTGACTCTATACTGCACATATTATTCTGCCCATTACATATGTAGTTTACTTTCAGAAACTTAATGGGGATCATGTCTGTTTTTCCTGCTTTACATATTTTGTAATTGTAAATCTTATGACCGTAAATTGTGGGAAACAACATTAGTTTTGTTTTGCGGCCACTGGTAGAGTCATTGGTGGTGATCCTTGTAACTGACTATACACATGTAAAACACTAATGTTGAGGCAGTGATTTTGTTTGTCAGCAGACTTGTGCTAAGTGCTGTAAATATATTCATGTTTACTGCTTTTCAGAAGAAAAAATTGCACATTATCTGAGTGGGACTGCCCTCCCATCTCCTTTCCCTTTAAAAACCAGAAAGTGAAACTGATCATAACTTATGGCTGAGAAGTTTGTTCTTTATAAATATTCTATAAATATGTATAAATATACTTTTTTAAGGCATGGGAGAAATATAAAATGCATTCATGACAAAGTACTCAGAAATCATTATACAATGGAATATGCACAAGTTAATAAAAGATATAGTTACATTTTATCTGTGGTATTTTTATGAATAAATTTTGCCTTCCTTGGCTGAAGTGTGTCAACCTCTAACCAATGTGTTCCCTTCTTCTCTTCAGTCGTATCGGGAGCAATCCGGTGGCGCTTCCGGAGTAGAAGGATCAGCCAACGGTGCTTTTGAGGCCCAGGGGACAGCCCAACATGTTCACAGGCCTCACCTTCTCCAGACGAGGCACCGTGCTTTTCTAAGAATATCTTCTGCAGGATTCCTAGTGCTTCCCAAGCAAACTATGTTCTGCGGAGCACTGGTGGACTTCAGTTCCCAGAAATACCTTGGCTGATCAGTGCTTTGGAGAATCGAGTTAGGCTTCTGGGAATTGAAGTCCAAAAGCCCAAGCAACTCTGCCAGCTGCTGCAACTACACAGCAGGTAGAAATGTCAAGGCTTATTTCTTGTCCACTTCATGGCAAGCTAGATGAGAAGTCTTATGGTTTATTTTGCAAGTCTTGAAACAAGACTGCCAACAAAGCAAATTAAGATTTCATTCCTGTCTCAAGATTACCTATCACCAAAGAAAAAATATTGCTTGAGGACACCAAACTGGATTTACGCAGTACACTTAGGCATAATTAGCAACTGGTGCTCTCCAGTGTATCATAGATTATCAAGGCTTTCCCACTTTGCATTTGGTACTTTCCTGTTCGAGTATAAGCTTGCTTGCATGTACCCAAGTTGTTCAGTCAGTTGCATCCGACCCTTTGTGACCCCAGAGACCAGTGGTGGTGAAGCTATAGCACACGCACAGTCGCCCCAGCAGTTTATCCCACCCCTCTTCCCAACAGCCCAATCAGAGCGCTTTCTCCCTCCCTCAGCAGTTCTCCCCATCCCTCTACACAGCTGCCCAATGGGAGCACTTCCTCCTTCCCCCAGCTGAGTTCTCACTATCCAGCAGCCCAATGGGAGCGCTTCCTCCTTCCCAACAGCACAGAGTACTCCCCCCCCCTCTATTTGGGCCCTCATTCTCTAAAAGGTTTGCCATCACTGCCATAGACCACCGCACGCCTGTGTCCTCTGCCTTCCTCTGCAGTCTACTCAAATCTACACCCACTGGCGTCAATGATGCCATCTAGCCTAGAGCCCAGTACATTCTATCCTGCCTAGTGACATTTCTATATCTACATTACTGCCTACAGCTCTTTGAAACAGCCATTTCTGAACTTAAAAGACTTGTGATCAAACGGAGGACTGCCTGTGAGCTGCACTAATACAAGATTTGAGCAAAACGCTTGGCTTTTTTCATTTCTTCCAGAAACAAGCTTGCTTGTGTATTCTCTTCATGAAGGGCCTATGTTGTTGCAAGTAGTTTTTCGTATCAAAATGTATTGTGCTTCATGATGGAGGAGAGTTTGGGAAACAATTTATAAGAAACCATTCTGGTTGCCTTTTGCTTTAATTGAGTCGGCATATGCCTGATCACACCATGAGTAACAAGTGATGTTTAATGCCACCTCAGGTAGTAGGATGTGCCTTGAAGGAAAGGACAACATGAACTTGTTGCTCCCTTGACTATCCCACAACAGAGTGGTTACATATATATTGCATCTGATTTCCAGCTCCTTCCAAGCCCTCTATCCAAGTGTCAGCATCACTCATCATAATAGTTTCATGTCAGAAATTATTCTGGGTTGAAAGGATTTTTGTGGAAGAAACTCCGCTCAGGGAACGCCCAAATGAGGCTCCTTTCATGTCCCCAAGAGCTGGGACAGAGACGGGTGTTCAATCCATTATACAGTACCCAGGTCTCAAACTGCCAGCTTGCCAGCCTTCCAACTAACAAGGTGAGCTTCTTGACCACTGAGCCACCGCAGCCCCACATGCTCATATAATTAGGAGGTATATTTTGTATTTTTGACTTAATTTTAGTTTCAGCTATTTACACTGTGCAAAGTTAACAAACCAGATACCAACTTTCTAAGCAGCAATCTGATCGCTTAAAAAAAGCTCAAGACACTTGGGGACAGGGTCAGAGTGTGCTTTTTGTTTTTTATTCAGGACTATATAACAAGAGGGTTTAGTACACAGCAACAGTTAATTCCAAATACAATTTAAAAACTTTTAAAAATTTGTTCCTTCACACATTGGAAGGTGGTTTAATGGCACACACAATTTAAAAAAACAAACCAGAAACACAGCCTTCCCTAGGATCCTGTACAGCTTTCATAATTTACTGGGTCACCACAAGAGCTCAGAGCACACTGCCACTAGAAGTAGCAGAACTGCACATTGCCAGCCAAATTATACTTGTTTTAATAGTAGATGAGGTTTGACACACATTACCACTAATACCCATCTATACAAGCAATTCTCATTATCTGGGTGGGAGCCACACTTAAAAGTAGATCCACTGAAATAAACGGGAATTAAGGCATTGATTCCAATGCATCTGAAGTGTCTATCTGGACCCAACCCAAATCTGTAAAAATTAAACACCTGTTCTTTATATATTCTCTCAGCCATGATCATTCAGCAAGGCCCTAATCGAAACCAGTCTGTATTGTTTTTACATTACTCACTATGCATTTAATACTCCATGGAATCAGAAGAATGACTGCTGCATAAATTCAATTTCTTAGTTCAGTCTGAAGCCAGTCAAACTCTGTTTTCATACTGTATCAAGCTCTTCTCAGTCAAACTTTTGAGGGAAAGGGAAACAAAAAACCACCTATAATACACATTATGGCATAGCAAATGAAGGTGTACATTTTTAAGTTCAAGTTTATCAGCAAGACTTTTTTCCTTAAATTAATATACCCCTCTTAATGCACTGAATGCTTAAATTTGGTCAATATTGAGTTTCACCTCATATTTAAACACTGTCCATCATCCAGTATAAGTGACAGTGTATAATACTGCATCTCAGACAGAAATAACTTCACGGTAAAATGAAAAATGATTTCTTATTAACAAGGATTTCCCCCATCTTTCTCATTTAATACTTCAGCTATGCACTGGTTTTAAGCACCTTTAATTCCTCCTCAACACAAGAAAAGTGTTAATCAAACGGCTAATTCAACATTATCTGCTTCTCCTTTATTTAAATCATAATTCTCATTACACTTGTGACATTACCAAACTAAGCTCTGACCAAAGCCTACACTCAATTTTCTTTCACATTTTAACCTTGAGGCAGGATAATTAGCCCCCAAGGTGCTTTCCCTAGCAGAGCATATGCAAAATCATGTATACCAGCCATTTATTTTGCTTTAAATTCCCTTATCTTTGTTTTTGTTTTTTCGGGGGGGGGGGGTGTTAATGGTTTATTTGGACCTCAAAGAAGAGGTCAAATGAGTAATCTAAGGATGGGAATTACAACAACACCCAGCAGAACCCACAGAGTGGAAGCTCTCCCAGAGATTGCCCTTCAGAAATAGAAGGTCAATTCTTCCAACTAAAAAATGGCCCAGGTGAGAAGTCACTTCTTGCAAGAGAACTATACTGCTGCTTTTTAAAAACCATTTAAGCTGTTTGTGCAAACCAGCAGCGGTTCCCCTCTACCCATTATGAAGCGCAGCCGACTCATGCAATGCCTTCTTCAAAGTTCTATGCTGAGAGTTTCCCTCCACAGATGGGGAAATGGGCCTAAGAGGCACGTGCAGCACAACTGTAAAAATAAAGCCAGTCTGGAACTCTTGAACATTCTTTTTAAACCGTAATAAAGAAAAAAGAATACACTTAAAACAACATTAAAAACAGACAGCTGTAACAGTCAGCACTTGACACACTGAAATCCATAGAAAGCTAACCATTAACAAATTGGCAATATATCTTTCGCGAACTTGTGTTCTATTATGTTAAGAGAAAACCAAACATATGAATATTGAATACTTCCACTCTACAAAGTGCATGTGTGTGCTAGGCCTTTACCAGGTAGAAGTGAAGCAAAGCAGTAACTAAGCCTCATCACACACCGTAGAGAACACTCTTTGCCCTTCACAAAGGTGAGTGCAATGAAGGGGAGAAAGAGGGAGGTGGCAGCAATTGGTACAAATCAAGTAGGGCAGGGGCCCCCAAACTATGGCCCATGGGCCAGATCTGGCCTACGCTGCCCTCGTCGCTCCTGGAAGCGGAAGTAAAATGTGCCCGTATGAGCACATTTTATTTCTGCGGGCATCGGGGGCCAGATGAATTGGCGTCAGGGGCCAGATTTGGCCCATGGGCCATAGTCTGGGCACCCAAACTATGCAGAGAAAATGGCAGCCTAAAATCTATCTCATCCTGTTGCAAAACAGATTGCAAGGTGTGTTTTATTTCCTCTTTCGGTGGAAGGAACCATGTGACTGGCTCACGGAACCACGTGATTGGCCTGCAGCCTGAAAAGTTTGGGCACCCCTGAAGTAGGGCCAAGGCAGCCCTTGAAACACCAACAAACCAACCTTAGGCCTGAAACAAAACAAAAAAACAGAAGGCACCAGAGAGGACTATTCTTACTTTCAACAGAAAAGCTCTCTTTTGAGTGTCAAGATTTGTTCCTGGTGCTAGGAGAAAGAGATTTTGCTAACCTACAGGAAGCAAACAGGGCTGGTGGGGAGGGGGGACAGTTTGGATCCGTGTGCCATTATTGCCTCAGATGAGGAAGAGAGAGGTCTGAGGGAAAGACAATCGTGTAACGAAGGAAGAAATGCAATGGAATTTGACACAGATAATAAACTGGGCTCTTGTAGTGATTGCTCTCCCTGCAAGACACTGAAAAAGGTGTATTAAATTATCAACATTTTTACACCGTCACTCCATATTTGATAGAAGACTGGGAATTATTATTTTTTCCAATTTACCAAGCTGTTCCCATTCTCCCACACTACTTTTTTTTAAAGTAAACATTGAAAGAAGGAAAGCTAGCAAAAATTACACCTGAAAGTTGAAATACCACCCTCACTGATTTGATATAGCATGCAGTCTATGTAACATTACATACATATAAAGTTTGATTGCATTGGGCCTTGTACATAGCATCATCCCTAGACATTTTACAGATTTTAAAATAACAAGCATGAAATCCAAATAATTTCTTTACAACATTAGTACTGAGGAATAAAAAGCATAAAAGCAGCAGGAGGTGAGCTCGCTGACAACAGCCTCTTGTAGCAGCTCTGCAGGAAGATGGTTTGGACCTAAAAGGAGGTACAGGAAGTAACTAGCCAGAGTTGGAAGAGCTGCAAGTCTTCTAGGACAACCAGCAGCACCAACTTCCTTAGGAGCTGCACACTGTCCCACACTATCAAGGAAGCATCTCCCTCTGCAACCAGACAGAAATACACCTTATAAATCAATTCTATATTGAAAGCTCACCCCCAAAAAATCCCCACCGTAGTCTGAAGCCTCTCCAAACCATTTTTGGTGACTGCAGAATCTGTCAAAACTGAGTGTACGCTGCACTGTAAATTAGCTATCAGGCAAGTGCATTTACTCTCCAAATTACACCTAAGGCCAGGACCCTGCAATCATACCAAAAGAAGGGCTCTCCTTAATCTTTGATGCTAGGGACCATACTTCAGTAATTTAAGGAATGATATGTTTCCCAGAAGGGCAGAAGAAAGACTACTGATTTCAGAGGAAGAAAGTGGGGTTTTTTTGGTGGTGGAAATGAGAGGCCACTAGAACTCAGCACCCTTGAGAAGCTGCCTGTAACATGTAGGGCCAAGTACCAGGTGTAAAGTGCATTGAAATGGGGGGAATGAAGTTGGGTTTCAGTAAGCAGAGGGAAGATGCTTACCTGCCTAGAGCAATAGCGCCACCTGCAGCCTCTTCATTATACTGCCTTAACTTCCTGCTTCTCTTCCTTCTCTCACACTACACACTGCTGTAACAAACTCTGGATGCTTTGAGAAGGGGGAATGTAACAGGGCCATTTTCACACATTTCTGTGATTTTTCCAGCACCTAGTTTCCAGTAGTGTAAAGTTACACAGGGGGCCTCACTTTCTGCTTATTAATTAGCCATAACTAGTCATAATAAACACTTTTAATTTTAATTTGCCCTCTTCACAAATACTGGGGGAGGAAATCAGGGACCACTCACATGACAAGTGGCTTTAGAGCAGACTCTTCTCAACCCTGAAGAGTGTCCGTCTCTCTCTCTCTCTCTCTCTCTCTCTCTCTCTCACACACACACACACACACACACACACTCACTCTCACTAACATTGAGGAGGGATCTTGGGTTTTTTCTTGCTGTTCTCTGATGAGTAGTAATACTTACTCAGGGAGGCAAGTACAGTAATACTTCGGATAACGCTAAGACTTGGTTCCACAAGTCTTGGTGTTACCCGATTTTTAGTGTTATCCGATCCATTTTAAAATCCTATGGGATGGATCGGATAACGTTAAAGCTCCATAGAGATACACTGTAAACGCACAGGCTTTAGCGGTTGTTATCTGATCCATCCCATAGGACCTTAACGTTATTCGATCCAATTCTCCTCCCCAGATTACTTAACGTTATGTGATTTTAGCGTTAACCGAGGTAAATATTATCTGAGGTATTACTGTACATGGATGTTCTTCAGACAACAAGGTGCATCTCACATTTGTGCTTCCCCCTACCACATCTTAATGATATTATATGATCTGACACACATTCCCCCATCCATGCTTTTGCGATCTGAAGAGTCCAAGCCTTCTTATGATAGCAATCTTACCACTTCTGTGCAGAGAATGGAAGCTTCATACTGAAGTCTATTGATTAGATGGGGTGGTTAATACCAGTCTGAAGTATTAAAAGGTCTTACATTTTTAATGACTCTAATCAAATCACTAACCAAGATGACCAACACTGATGAGTTCCCTCCAGTTAATAAGCAGTAATTATATATAAAAAGTGAAACATAACTCCAAATAACCATTATATATTTCTGGCTATGTTTTCTACACTTCAAGTTATTATCTCAGTGAAAACTATTCATTGGCATCATTGCTCTATCTTATTAAACCAATGGGTGATGTAAATTAGGATACAGTAATACCTCAGATAACGCTAAGACTTGGTTCCACAAGTCTTGGTGTTATCCAATTTTTAGTGTTATCCAATGCATGTTAAAATCCTATGGGATGGATCGGATAACGTTAAAGCTCCATAGAGATAAATTGAAACCGCACAGGCTTCAGCGGTTGTTATTCGATCCATCCCATAAGACCTTAACGTTATTCAATCCAATTCCCCTCCCCAGATTACTTAACGTTATGCGATTTTAGCATTATCCAAGGTAAACGTTATCCGAGGTATTACTGTACGTTATTTAATCCTTCCAGATTTTACAGCCTAGGCACACTATACTTGTTCAAGCAGCCAGACGGCTTGTCTGATAGTCTCACAACAGATCAGTTCTTACAGCAAGGTTGGGCAACATTCTTCCAGATATTTTTGAACTTCAACTCCTATAGAGACTAGTGATGAAGGAGACTTAGGTCACAGTCTGGAGGATCACAGCTGTCCTTATAGTGATCCTGTTCTATTCAATTTAAACCATTAAAAATGTGCTAATGGCGGGAGGGGGGTGACAGAACACTGATTACCACAAAGCTGAAGTCTACAACAATCTATGCTAGGATAACAAGGTCGTTTGATAATACTTTACATTTGTTCATGGCTCAAGCAAAAAAACAAAACAAAATAGGAATATTTTCAAATTCTCCTATTAAGGAGAATAAACCAATACAGTCTGAGAGTGGCTAGCCACAAAACCTATTTTTCTATTTTAATGGAGTTTTGGTTTAAGAAAGAACTGTTGGTCAGTGCAACCTGTGTTTCAGAAAGATTAATTTTCAAATATCTGAACCTATGCTTGAAATTTCCTAAGGCGCCAAAACAGAAGTTGAGTGGTATAATTGCCATTCCATGCATTTGGACTCTGTTGGGAAGGCAGTAAAACATATGGGGGAGGGGCCCAGAAGTGGGGCTCTGGCATGCAGGGAAGTGGGCTTAACCCCTACAACTCGCCCACACAAGCATGCCAGAGTCCCAACAGAACTCCACAAGCCCATTACGTTACATGCCATGGGAGAAAAACGGTTACTGGCACCAACAGCAACTTCCTTCTGCAATTATCATCAGTATCATAGTGTGGGAGAGGGCCCCTCTCCCATTCTTTCATCTCCCCAGACTGATTCAGAGCTTCCACTTCCCCCTATTTAACCAAACATAAATATATTGTGCCATCTACCATGACCCTAAAACCAAGGAAACCACCACAGTCATTCACATACACAAAATCCAACCTCTTCTTTCTTGGCTGGGGCAGCAGATGAGAAGGTGGTTATAGCTCTCATCTATTTCTAATTAGTGTTCAAAGAAAACTGGGCATTTGACAGCTCTTTGAAATAAAATCCCCAATCTGGGCAATATTTGGCTGTCTGCACAGGCCCTTCATGATATGTAGGAAACAGACTTAAGACCAAATTTATACCGAGTGATTGATATAAATGATGATAAAATATTTAAGGTGACCAGTGGTTCAGCAAGAACACAAAAATAAATTTAGATTTCTCGATCTCCAGAGATACCAACTCTTGGTTCAAATCCTCTAAACTAGAAAACATGAGGTAATTTCAGAAGACTGTTGCCAGCCGTTTAAAGAAGAACTGGGATAAAGCCCAAGATGCATATCCACAAGTTGTGGCTTACTCATGCTCTGAAAGCAGTATCTGAATTCCACAAAGGCTATCAGGTAAGCAGGTAATTTGCAAACTGGAAAGCAAAACAGGGCTACCTTTACAGTTAAACAAGGGACCCGCCTGGTTATATGTTGTTCAAGTTTCATCTTCAGGTCTGTTCCAGAGTTTAAAAATAACCATATGAAAAAGACCACCTTCTGGCTTCTATGCCAGTCAATATAATGGGGAGACCATCTCCGACGCTACATCCTCATACATGATCAAAAATCAGAAGAAGGTGATTTGAAGCCAGCTCCTTGCATGTCTAAACCAGGCTACATGTGCTGAACAACTGCAAAAGTGTTTGGGTCAGAAATGCAAATAACCAACCTGAGAACCAGTTGGTATGTGAATCGAGAACATATGCCACTACTATACTGTTCTTTCAATAGTTAGGGGTGTATAGAGTAGAGAGGTGGGGTGAGGGTGGCCTACTGAAGCCAATCCTTTTAAGCACTTGCATTCAGGGTATCCCAACACCAGGGCTTACATTATTCCTGAGAAAATTCCCATATCTTGATTGAATGGGTCACATTTGAACAGTGGATCTGTTAATTGGCAAATTCATTACACCTCATTTATCTACACCTGAATATGTCAACTTATTAAAATCTGTCATTCAGCTCAAATCAGCTGCTGCTGGCAAATGGAAGAGCCATTTCTTCAAGACGCAGATCACTATTTTATAAAAGAGGGAGGGGAGCAAAACAAAAATAAGGAGTGGTTTTGTTACAATGATCTTTCCTTCTGTCCTTCCTTCCTTCCATGCACTTATCATGGTCCCCCAGGTGCTGGTGGAGATCTAGGGAGCTCCACAATCTCTTGACAAGCAAGGGGTAATTCTGCCTCTTGCTCAGACATTCTTCACTCTGAGTAGTGCATGATGGACTCCACGTAGTTCCCCGGAAAGAGTCCTGTTACTCCATTCATAACGCCCTCGTACCAACCATCATCATTTTTCTTAATGACGTAGATGATGGCACCTTCCTGAAAGGAGAGTTCGTCCTCCTTGTCTTTACTGTAGTCATAGATTGCCACCACTAGGAAAAAAACAGAAAATGACAAGGTTATGTGATCCTGTGAGAGCAGTTATTTGGACTGAAGGCAAATTCAATGTCACAAAGATTTTGGTTAAGTTATTTTTAGTGCACAGCCTGGAAATGTGTGGCCTTCGAGAAGTTAGTAGGGTTTTATTTACCATAATCCTTACTCTGAGTTTTCCTAAGTACAACAACATCCAGAGCATCACACATTCCCTAGCCCAAGTTTAGCAGTTACTGTATTAGTTTAAGTATTAGTTAAAGGAGCCACAAGAGTATAGTTTGGTTATTGCATTTCCTAATCATTCAAGGTAGGGATAGTGAAGCTGGCACTCTTTGTGTCAGGATTCCTCTGGAGCATGTACAGAGTGCTCAAATAAGTTACAAGAATAAAGGGGGAAAGCCCTGAAAAATGAAAGCAGTTTTCAAAAGCAGACATGACTCTAGGAGACAGCTATCCAGTTGTTCTACGAAGTAAGATCATTAAAAAGAAACCAGAAATGCCAGACAAAGGCACCTAATCTTTGCTTTCCCTTTTCATCATTTACTATAAGCTGAAGAGCAAATAGAACACAATAAAAGACATAACAAGTCACAAAGAGTTAAGGGAAAGAAAGTTCCCATGTTACTACAAAGGGATTATTTCTAACAGCGCCATCTGGTGGGCACAGAATGGCAGCTAAATTGTGAGCTCTTGGGTTGTGAGACCACAAGAGAATTCCTTGCAAGTAAACAGACTATCTAACAAAATGTAATCATATAAAAGAAGAGAGCCAATGACAGAGCAGAGCAGACGGATGGAAGGAGATGACACACACAGCAGCTCTGTAGCAAGGGTACCCTGGTAACAGTATCATGTAGCAACTAGAAAATCAGCTTTCTGCCTGAAGTCCCAGCATACCAACAGAAAGAGCATCTTCGAAGATTGGTATTTTTAAACCACAATCGGGCATACCCTGGTAATGGCAACCTTGTGCTGGCGGCGAATCTTTCTCACACTAGGTTGAGTGAAGGAAAATGCAGAATGAACCTAAAAGTGCTTTCATTTTGGCAGCTTCACATCTGGCCTAAACACAGAAGAATAATGGAATTCTTCTTAGATAAAGCAGGCTTTAGGCTGGGTAAGTCTTTAAACTGAACTATTTATCTGTGTTCTTTAAATCATGTTTATTCAGTTATATTTATAGGTTGAAGAGGGTAATGTCAGATCCACCACTCCTCCTTCTGGTCCACCTTGTCAGTGAACCTTTGCATACAGAAAATTGAATAACAATAAAAATATTCCTCTTGGAGTGGGTGACTCTAGAAGGCCTGGTGTAAATCTACCTGTTTAAAATAGACTTCATTTTAAGGCAATTAAACCTAATGTTTTTACTTTTTAGAAAATGAATATGAACAAGCCAAACTGCCAATAATGAATCCTGGCAGGGGTCATAAAGGCTTTATATTTTTAAAAACTTTTTTATTTTTAAGAGGTTTTGGGAAGTGCTTTTCATTATTAAAGCAATATAACCTTTGATTAGACTTAAGATGCTGTTTAAATCAAATGCATTTGCTCCTTTAATTGTAGACATTATTCCATGTATTTTTGGTACTGCATTTTGGATTCTTACTTCTGTGATCCTGTTTGCAACTTTTATATTTTAAGTACACATATAAAATTTTCAATAATCATATGTCACTACCAAGATCTTTGAACTCACATACTTCCTCTATGTTTTCCAACAACTTAGAAATACTTTGAGGATGCTTATATTAGAAGTAAAACTAGTTAGTAAAATCTGGTGTAGGAAAATCTGGATTGTAGGTCATTATTACAATATTGACACCCAAATGAACCAAACTGAGATGGCACATGGCCACCTTCAGGATGTAAACCCCATTGATGGCACTGCTTGTCACCTGGGATTGAACCTAGACTCCTCAGTTTTTCATGGTGGATTGTTACACAGGAAACCTGTTGAACTGCATGCAGAGCATCTTAAAACAGACCTTTGCAAGTAACAATGTTTGGATGTTTGCGTTATTATAAAGAAGACATGAACTTAGAACCAAAACCCACAGAACAGGTTTCACAAGTAACAAACCAACTTTGGGCAGGGGTCTGTGTGTGTGTCTACAAATCAGAAATATAACCCTGACATCCAGATGTGTGTGTGTTTTTTACTACAACTCCCATTATTCTTAATATGGATCGTGTTGACTAGGATAACCGACAATCTAAAACATTTGAAGGAAATGAGGTTTCTAATTTTCTGCATTAAAACCAGTTTCCTATCACAAAGCCTAAACAAATCCCTGACACTCATAAACATTTTATTATTAAATTCCAAACAAAATTAGAAAGAAAAATGGCACTATCACATTTACTTTGCAGCACACAGAATATACAACGAACTAACTGAAAAACAGCTAGCTGCTTTCTTGAGAATTACAGAAAGAATCTAGATCAAGCCTCTCTCCTTCCTCAAAATCGTTCACTGATGAAATTAAGAAACTACAGTGGAACCTCATACAACAATCGCCCCGTATAGCAATGAAATCATATAACAATTCGGGGGGGGGGGGGATGTCCCACATAACAATTTTCCCTATGGAAAAAATCATACAAACATTTTTCAATGGGGAAAAATCACTTGGCGAAAAAAATCATCGTACGATGCATCCCATAGGGGAAATCGCAGGGGTTGGGTATAAGTGGCTTCCCCTTGCCTCCGAATCAAGAAAAATAAGTACAGTAAGTCATAAAGAAAAATGCACCATCATGTGCCATTATATTTCTTTCACATGGTGCATCACCTGGCAAAGTTTGAAGCATCCATCAGAACTCAACATAGGAATGTCGTGGTCAAATACCTCATGCTGAATTTATGGCAACCAAAGAGTGTTTCCTATATTATAGGTTTCAGCAATGGTACCTTTCTCCAAGTAGGTCCTTGGCGCCCATGGTGGATCCTCTTCAGCATAAGGGTCACTATACTCCACTACAGCTGCTTCTTCCTCTTCATAATCTTCTGGAGGAGGGGGTGGAGGTGGAGATTCATCAAAGACTGGTTCATCTACAGGGGGAGGGGGTGGTGGTGTATCTGAGACTAAAGGAAAACAAAAAATATATATTAAAGGCTCCTAAAGTTCAGGGTTCAGTATATGAAGTGCTTTTGCCTTTACCCCTCCTCTCGCCAGTCCATCCAATGATTACCAGTGGCAACAGCAGACATGTAAGTCTCAGGCTGGAGAACGAAAGTTGGCAATGTAAAGACTCTACAGATCTAGATCAGAAATTCCTTCATCTCCAGGCCCAAATCGAACATTTATTCTGTAAACACTGGATCATAGCAAGAAAGGGCAGTTTACTTACCTGTAACAGTAGTTCTTTGATTGGTCCTCTAAGAGTTCACACAAATTGATTATTTTTGCAGATAAACAGACAACTCCCAGAACCTTCTAGAGCTTTAAAGGAATGGATACAATAATATTTCCAAATTAGTTCATGGGCTTGGGAAGAATGTTGGAAGTACCCGTGATTGATTGATGTGGAAACTCAACTTGATCTTAGGAAGAAAGGAAATGTCTCTGTGTTGGTACCTCTGACATTAAAGATATGATGGTTGACGGAGGCTTGTTCTTTTGCCTAGTTTTCTCCTTGGTCTTTTTTCCCCCTTCATATTGTGTGGGGGGCCCCACCTCCCAGCATTGAGTTTGCATGTTTTGAAGTGGATGGTTTTGGTGCCAGTCCTCTCTCAAAAGGTTGCTGGGAAAGGTCAAATTTCTGTTTTAAGTTGTCCTGTGCATTTCTTGGGTATTAGACTGGAATGAATTGCCTTCGTTATAATAGGCTTCAATTTAGATTTGAAAACTGATGGTGTAGGTGATGTTTTTGTGAGTACAGTCTGCAATACTTTTGCCGCAGGAAAAGTTTCAATCTAAATTATCTATTCTTTAGTGCTACAGAAATGCATTGTTTACAAATATGACATGTTTTGATCTGATGATCTTCTCCCAAATGGTAGAGACACTTACAATGTCTGCCCTTTAATGGAATCTTGATGTTGCAAGATTTACACTTCTTCAACAGGCCTGAAGAGGCCATAAACAAATATTATTAACTATCAACTGCTCTTTGTTCCAAAAGTAACTAGGTGAAAATGGGAGAACACTATTTACAAGGAAGAACAAGAGAATACTATTAACAAAAAATATCTTCTCTGCTGAGGAATGTGCTTTGGAAGGCAAGTGCTGTTAATAATGTGGCAGTGAAAAGATATAGAGAACCATTGGGTGGGAATGCACATGGTGAAGAGAGTAGGAGAGGTCTGAAATTACTTTGAAAGTCTGTAAGGTTTTGAGAGTCAGGGGCACATGTGCAGAAATTACCCATTAGTGCGAGTAACGAAATCATGATGAAAAACCCAATATCTCCCATTTAGCAATTTGCATCCCATGTTACCAATTGCAAACTTTTCCAGCTGTAATCCTAAATGGCCATACCAAATGATTAATTCTTGGTGCATTTCCCCCTTATACCAAAGTGCATACACAAGTGCTACTAGAGCTTCATGTTCCTCAAATTTGCAAAAAAAGAGAGGATTTGTTCTGGGTTAGACAACCTGGTGCCCACCAAGTTACACTGGATTTCAACTTTCAGTAGCCCACACCAGCATGGCCAATCAGACAAGGTGAAAGTTGTGGTCCAGCAATATTTTTAAGCCATCAGGTCACCTAATCCAATAAGTAATAAAATAAAAGTATCATCCACCCCATAAAAATGCCATTTCCTCTCATGTTTGTAAAAGACCACATTACAAACTGCTCACGCTGACTGCTGACTGAACACTAGGCCAAATTTAGAGTACAATTAACAGACAGCAGACTTTAAAAGACCATGTGCTACATAAAGGTTGAGCAAAGACAGCCAGCAAGACGAGACTGGACATCTCCCAGACACAATGTTACATTTGTACTGAGCATATATGGGCAAATGGGAACCAAGATCAAGTAACTAAAGTAATTCTACCTAAATTACGTAACAATAAAAACTTACTATTTTCCTGAACTCTGGCCACAAATCCCATTAGTGGTAACTGAGGAGTAACCTGCAGAATGGAAGGAGGTGGTGGTGCAAGAGACACTGTAGTGAAGGAAAATAATAAAAAAAGTATCTGATTATTGAATGGGAATATGAAAAATTAGGCAGGCACTGCGGCATCCTAACAACTGAAGGGAAAAAGCAACCCACTGAAAGGAGACACTTTAACTGGCAAATTCAAAACTACAACTAAGCCAGCAACAGTACTATCACGGTTCTAACTTATATTAATCATACAAAGCTTTCTTGAATAGCATCCTCAACTGTTAAGGAAAGTAAGTGGATGTGGAAAACAAAAACAGTTCAAAATCCACAGGGCTTTCCCTAGCGCCAGATTTGCGCCATCTCTATTAATGCTGCCATTAATATAGCTTCATAATGATACTATGAAAGGGACTGTGGTGGCTCAGTGGTTGAGATGATGAACCTCATGACTGGAAGGTCGGAGTTTGATTCCAGAGTACTGCATGATGGAGTAAGCTCCCGTCTCTGTCCCAGCTCCTGCCAACCTAGCAGTTCAAAAGCAAGACATTGCAAGTACAGTAATACCTCATATAACATTAGTATCGAATAACACTAAAATCGCATAACATCAAGGAATCTGGGGGGAAGAATTGCATCAGATAACATTAAGATCCTATGGGATGCTTCAGATAACAACCGCTAAAGCCTGTGTGGTTACAATGTATCTCTATGGATCCCATAGGATTTTAACATGCATCAGATAACACTGAAAATCATATAACACCAAGACTTGTGGAACCAGGTTTTAGTGTTATATGAGGTTTTACTGTAGATAAATAGGGACCACTTTGGTGGTAAGATATACAGCATCCCATGCACTCCGATGTCTACTTATGCCTGCCACATGTCTTTGGAAACGTCTGTAGATGCAGACAATGCTGACTCTTTGGCTATAAACAGAAGATGAGCACTGAACCCTAGAGTTGGGCTTTTGAGCAGGGGCGACCTTTACCTTTATATAATGATACTACACTTGATCTTAGCCAAAAGGCAGAGAAGCAATACCACCTTCACTGGTTGCCAGTGTGTCTCCGGGTGCAATTCAAGGTGCTGGTCATTACCTTTAAAGCCCTACATGGTAGTGGGCCAGGATACTTAAGAGACCGCCTCACCCCAAGAACATCTGTCCGTCCAACCAGGCTCTCTTATCATTCCATCAGCTAGAGAGGTGCATCTCTCTAGCACCAGAAAGAAGGCCTTCTCTGTGTCCACCCCGGCCCTTTGGGACCTCCTGCCGACTGACTTACGTTTACAGACAGAGCTATTGCCCTTTCGGAAGGGCCTAAAAACTTGGCTGGCAGGGCAGGTATGGGGCTCCAGTAATACAGGGTCCCATGTTGGGTGGTTGATTTGACTAGACAACCACCTCTTTCTCTCTTTTAAACCTTTTTTAAAAATTAAAATTTAGAGTCTTTTAAATTTATAGTTTTAAATTTTTAAATAAATATTAAACCTTTAAGTTTTTAATCTCTTTGAATTAGGGATATAGTTGGGTTTATGGATGGGTTCATTGGATTATTTTCCAACATTGTGTTAGCCGCCCTAAGTCGTTCTGAGTAGGGCAGCATACAAGTATGATAAATAAATAAATAAATTCACCCACAACGCTGCCAGGTTCTGCACTACAGCATGTAAGATCAGAAGAACAATCTTTGCAGGCCCTTCAGCTGAATAAACTACCAGTACTACATCACAGGCTTAGTAATAGTTGTAACATTATTCATCTTAAGTACTAATTTTATTACTATTTAAGTCTGAGCAGAAACGCTTTTAAAATAAATTTTAAGTACCCTCATTTTAACTTCTGTTTCTTCTTGTACTATGCAAAACCTTGGACCATAATACAGATTGATTTGATTAGCTTCATAATGTGATTTACAAAGTTTGATATTCTAAGGTAAACAACAAAATTACACACAACTTTGTCTTAGCTGGATCAGAGAAACTTTGGACCTATGGCTTTAACTTAATTTCATGATGATATCTGACACCTCACTGTTTAAATTAGGAATTTAGAAGAATGGTTTACAATTTTCTGTATAGAAAGCAGCTGTAACTGCATCTGCTTCGTAAATAGAGTGAAACATGATGCCACAGAGAGTGCTACAAGAAAACAACTAGAAGTGTGACAGAAAATATATTTACTTTCTCCTTTAAAGGTTAATGGGAGCCTTTAATTTAAAGGCTGTACTCTGGGACCCACAGGAGCTGGGAGACACATCTAATCCTAGTCCCAAATGCTGCTATCTAGAGCAGGGGTTCTCAACCTAAGACCCATGAGCTGGAACTGGCCTGTGGCACCATTTCATGTGGCCCCCACCTCTCCAAGGGCATTCAAGAAATAAAATGGCCACCCCTTTGAAGTTGTTGGGACAAAATGGCCACCCCCATCATGGAGGCAGGGCAAAATAGCCATCTGGCCCTCGAAGCTGACTGAGAGAGCATGACCTGGCCCCCAGCTTGAAAAGGTTGGCAACCCCTGATCTACAGAATCACAGTAAGAATGTATATTGTAGCCACATTTGCATGATCAACACTGGCTTTCTGACTTAAAATGCTATTTATTTTCTACACAAATATTCAGCAACTGTAACTAAGGGGGGAAATTGAGGTACCAAAGAGCTGCCTTCAGGTCATGACTATTGTTGAACAGGATAGCATTCATTCGATATTTCTCATTTTGTTCTTTGTGGGGAACTGATGGGGTCCCATATTACAGTGATGCCCACAGGCTCCTGGTGTGAGTGCTTCTACAAGTTAACCCTTGTACCCCAGTAAGTTAGCCAGTGCCCATCCCTGATCCAGTTCAAAGGTCTCCTGCTTTTGGGGCTGTGACTGTCTCAGGTCACGAGATTGCATACGTGTCCAGAAGTTGTTTGTTACACAGTTAAGTCATGAGACTGAATGCTATAGGAGGTATGCATATAATGTATTAACCAATCAGGTAGAAGCCCACCCTAACATGGCCCAATCATGGTCAATGTACTCAGCCTAAATAGCTAATCTGTGATTTTCTCTGTAAGCATTTCCTTATACGATTGTAACAATAAAAAGAGCTCAAATGGGAGTTCGAGAGGAAGTTGTTCTCTGGTGGATCAGACTGAGTGTTGTGTGTTTCATGAGGCTTCATCCCATCCCCCCATTGTTGCCCCGACAGTTCTTATCTATAACAGTGATGGTGAAGCTTGGCATGCCAGGTGTTCTTGGACTTCAATTACCTGCTGATCAGGGCTTCTGGGAATTGAAGTCCAAGAACACCTGGCATGCCAAGCTTCACCATCGCTGATCTATAACATATATGTCAAAGGCTACATAAAGGTGTGTTTAGATGGGAAATGCTATCTGTATCCACAAGTCATTCTCACATTACAGATACTTTTACAAGCCAAGCATGAACAAAAAAACCCACCTCCAACAAAATGTGATCACTGTCCTTTCCCCTTCCTAGCTCATATTTTCAGGCATATTTTTCAAGTCTGCTCAGTGTGAAATTAAGAGACTATTTTATAGGGCATTCTTGCCCTTTTGCCTTGTCCATTTCTGTTTTCCTGGCATCCAGTAATCCGACTGTCCCCACAAGACCTCTCCTCACAATGAGCCATTGTACCCAGAAAGGTATTTAAGTCCAGGGACCTATCTTTCTTCCTGTTCAAGCAACCGAAATTCTGCGTTTTCTATGCCTAATACAAAGTCAGTTACTTTATTAGTAAATTTACAACCCAAAGATGAGTTGTAAATCATTACAGTACTTCTTAATTAGACAGACTGAATGAGGATTATATAATTTACATATCTTCCACTTGGTCTCAACAATAAAATGATAACTGTTAAAAGGGCTATCCATTCAACAACCTGCCTCAAATGGATTCACAAAACATGCTGCATGTCAAAGTATTTTTGGGTGGGGGTGGGGAGATCTTCAAAAGTTTTCTCTTTTTATACAAATATCTGAATGTCTTGGTGAGTTTCCCTATCTACCTGTAAAGCACCTTGTTTAATAGCAAAATTTTCAATATATTCATTAGTGTTAAGGTTTACCATATCTGGAATTAACTGACATGTTTTAAATGAATACACACAAAATGTGACATACAAATGAGTTGGAAATGTATACGTGTATCTTTGTGACATCATACAGTTGTATGAACTGAGGAAGTGAAGTAACAGAAACATGACAAAATATTTAAGCCCATTGGATACCATGTTGGATACTATGGAAATATCACACTCAAAACTCAGAGCTTTGCTCTGAAATTCAGTGAGTGGCCCTTGACACATTATTTGCTCTTTATCTACACTATAGGCTTATTTCTATACTATATCTAAAGAACAGAACAATCAGTAAACCTTACTTCATGCTGCAAGAAAAAGTTCACACAATGGAACCTTATCCCACAGACTATTTCTGATCAAAAACTAGCATGGAAACCTTCTATATCCCAAAAAATGTGTGTCCAATTGAAGGGGTGTGTGATGTTACATAAAAAACAGACACGTACATACATAACATATAAAAGTACATAAAATCAGCTAATACAGCCCATGCACATACTTTATCACTTCACCTGCTATTTGCAAGAACGAGGGCTCTTAAAATACATTAAAAACACAGAAAATTCTACTCAGAGTAGCTGGCAGATTAACATGAAATAGCTCTGACATATGGAAATTTTGGTAGCTCCATTATTTGCTGGAACATGAAACTGGTTTCTCCATATTGGTTCCCATAATATAGAACTCATATAAGACAGATCCCACCCACAATATCTATACTAACTCTATTGTTCGCAATAAACTATAATTCAACATACTGAACAAAATTAAGTTCTCAGTAAAAACTTTGTACATTTTACTTACAGCAACACCCATATTTCAAATCCAGAGGCCAGAAACTACTGAGTTTCTTCTAAGTGGGAAATCCTGCTTGTGTAGCAGAATAGCAGGATAAGATTTGTGCCGGCTGTGCAAGCACTGGCATTGCCAAGTGGAGAATGGGTTTTATTCATTGATACTTTCTTGTTCAAGAGCCATATCCAATTCTGAATATTGGCTATCATCATGGCAATCAGCCATGAATGTTGTCCTGGAAACAATATAATGCAGTGGCCTTCCATTTGCCTTCCACATCGCAGCATGACACCGGTTCCACTGATCCAGTTCTTTGAGTCACTTTCTGGTCCTGAGCCCTTTTGGCACACAAAGTCCTCCTCAGCCCCAGACCAGTATTGATGAAACTGCTGTCCTCCTCAAGATGGATTCAAGTGGGATTTAATCAACTTGGAGACCATCACCCAAGGCCATTAGTCCTCAAAGTTATCATGATAGTTAACCATCATCTGACAATCAGCACTGAGTTGCTGGCAGTATGGCCTACTCTATTACCACAGCAGGATAACCTGGCCAGACTGGGTGATACATTCTGTCCAGTAGATATTCAACAGAATATTGGTCATTGTATTTACAAACATACCCATTCATCAAGTGATTTTATTCTGGTTTTTTAAAAGTAACTAGTACTAAGTAATGAGTTGTACCATGGCTGGTGTATGACTAGGAATGCCAGCAGCAACTTAACAGCAGTTCAACACTGTGGATTGTGCAATGATACTTAATGCCAATGTAAACCTCCAACAACGTTCTGTCCATTAAGTAGTAATCATCTCAATTTATGTAATAAAAACATTCAACCATATGAGTATTTTTTAAAAATTTGGACACATTTCTATTAAATGTCCCTTATCACCAGTTTGAATCATATAACATTTTTTACAAGTGTCCCAGGAAAAAAAAATATAAAATACAGTGTTAGAGAATAACTACGTGTTATAAATTGCCTCTAGTCCACAATAACCGCCCAATGTAATAACTGCATTATATCATTATGTTTGGTACTCCTCTGATTCATTTTATTTTGTTGCTTTCTAACTTCAGCAGCAAAAAAAACCCCTGCATATCACGTTGTTAATTTGACTAAACATCATACAATTGAGACAACCAGGGATGATCCCGCAGACATCTCTCACACCATGCCTTATAGATTCCCAAACAATGGCACCTCCTTGTGGCCCACCTTACCTGGGTTCTGGCTATAAAATGGTCCTCCGTTCACCTGGTTTTGAAGGCTGTTCTGTGAAGTGATGGAAGGAGGGCGCCTATATGGCAAAGAACCCCCTATTGTTGGTGGAGTGTGTCGAGTTGCTGGTCTGTTCATGCTATAAAACTGAACAGGGTGACCTGTTTCAAAGATGAAAAATACAATAGTATAAAAAGGAGAATTATTCAACGGATGCCTGCACACTTGCACATTTAAGAGTTGGGGGGGGGGGGAGAAATTATGCAGATTTTATTCTGTTCAGATGACTGGATGGTTGAACTTTATTATACAGTGCACACTATGCATTTTAAAATGAAATCCAATGGACACAGTAGGATACTAAGTTAGACAATTTAAATATCAACATTTAAAAAGAAACATGCTTCAAAATGAACCAATTTATCCAGCTATAGTAAATGTAAATGGCAACTTATTACATGCAGCTTAAAAAAGGAAAGACCTAACTAACCAAATATGGAACACTGTGTTATATCTATTCAATTAAAAATCTATATACATAGAATCAACTTTCTATTTCTTAAGTACTAAAGTTCAAAAAAGTTCAATGAACAGAAGATTGCTGGCAGTGGAATAGATATGCACAAAAAGCTAAGGTAAAACCCCAACTTACATATGCCTCGAGTTATATAAAATTTGACTTACGTAATGATTTTTGCACTAAAACCATATCCCAATTTACATAAATGTCCCGATTTACATAACACAATTTCCTATGGGTTTGCTTTGAGTTACATAAAAAAATCATTTTTCCTATGGGTTTGCTTCGAGTTATGTAAAAATTCATTTTTCCTATGGGTTTACTTCGAGTTAAGTAAAAAACCTATTTACATAAAAGCCTACGGAACAGACTTTTTACTTAAGTAGGGGTTTTACTTATGAGGAAGGAGGTGAAAGCAATAAAAATGAAAGAAAGCTTTTGAGCCTCTATGAATCTTTATGTTAAGAGCCATTATTTAGTCTTACTGATTAGTGGTTTAAACTGTTATTTAAATTGTGATTTAAATCATAATTCAAATTAATTTTATTTAAATCAAATCCTCCCTGGTTATCCTTCTCTCTCCCTTCCATACCATTATAAATCTTTCAAATTCAACACTAGTACCAAAGTAAACCAAAAGGGATAGCGATAGGATTTTTACAAAAAGAAAAAAAAACAAAGTGTGAAAAAGCTTGAAAAATCAATATTGCGACAAGATTATCAGTTTCCTCCCCAATTCATTTGAGTATCTTATTTAATTAGGGTCTGGCCAGACATCCTGCTATGATAATGGAATAGACCGTACGGCCAGCAACTCGATACCAGGTGTTGGGCGGTGGTAAATAACCTGACTCCCTGCAGGGGCCAACAGCTATGGGTGGACAAGACCCTTTAGGTGGGGTGATGGTCCTCTCAGTGGAGGAAATGCCACTGGAAACCATCATACTGGGCCCAACGACAAAATCAGCAGAGGAGGAACTCAGCCATGGAGGTAGAAGAGGCCATGCCAGATGGACTGGCTGTGAAAGCACACCTAAATAATATCCACAAGACTGCAGCAGTCCATTGCAGTCCCAGTGTTAAATCCTGCATGTCTCATTTGATATGTGTCACAGGAGATGGCTCTGTGATCATAGTCTGTGGGTCACTTCATGGCAAGCTTTGATCCACCTTAAACAAATTCACTCCAATGGCATTTTTCCTGCTTCAGGGGCATAAAATGCATTCTCTCGGATCTTATTTAATACAAATGCTTTAGTCAATTCATCATTTAAGGTTCAGCACCATTCATCAAGGCTGCTCAAAACAATCTGATGTGTTAAGAATTAGCTGCAATACACTTACAAAATTTTGAATTTTAGATACAAGCTCCTGTAAATAAATCACCAAAATGAATAAGCAGTGTTGAAACAATACAAAATCATACAGTACAGTGTAACACAACACCATACAGTTATGCCAATGTAACACTAATGCCTATTCACAAAGTGCCACTTGCCAATTTGGCTTGTTTTAGTTTCCATTTCACTGGATACAGAATGAAAGTGAAGGCTCTTGTGCTTTCAACAGCTCATGGAACGCAGACGCTATTTGACAAGACTCCCCATGTTGCTCTTATTATATCAAACACAGGTACAGTGGTACCTTGCATAACGAACGCATCGCATAGCGAAAAATGTGCAGAACGAAGCATTTGTTATGCAAAGGCAATACCCTCCATAACGGAAAACTTTTTTTATTGTGCAGGGCTTTTGGCAACTGGGGTATACCCGTTCAATGGAAACCCTGGTTAACAAACTTTTTTTTTGTTATGCAGGGTATCGCCCATAGGGAACTGCATAATGAAAAAACCACATAGCGAAGAGCTCTGTGGAACTGATTTTTTTCATTATGCGGAGTTCTACTGTAGGGTACCAAGCAATAATCTGTAAGAAAAAAAACATCTACCCACTGGAAATGAAATTTACAGAGTATTTATACGGCATGAAAAGGGAAAACATCACTCTCAGTCTCTCGGAATGAAAAATTAATAAATACGGATTTCTAATCCATTTCACAGCCCAAGACAATCTGATCATCCTTAGGAAAAGCTAAGTGCTGCCTGATTGAGCTGCCTGCAGAGAGCAACAGACACTCACCTGCAGAAGAAGGAGCGGAAGAGGCAGCAGAGGGAGTTGGAGAGGTGAAACCATCAGCTAGGGGCTGAGACCCTGCAGAAGCGGCAGCAGCAGCATCTGGGGCAGCAGAGGATGGGGCAGAAGTAGCAGGAGTGAAAGGAGTAGGAACAGGGGCAGATGTAGCAGGAAGGGGTGAGGTGCCAGCAGAGCTGACAGAAGCTATGTGAAAAGAGGAGGAGGAAGAAGAGGAATTAATAAGGAGTTCGGGTTAGCAAGGATTAGAAAAGCTTTATCTGTTAGACTTTTCATAAAACCTTAAAGTTCTAGTCCAAAAAAAGAAGTTGAGGATTCGAAGAATAATATTTATGTCGGGAGAGAGGTTATAAAGTATGCAGCCAAAAAAGGAGAAAAAAGGGGTGGCAGCCAACACAAGAACTTTATCTTGTCCATAAAATTACAAGCAACCTTTGTAAACTATATCCAACATCTGCTCAGCCTACAGTACAATTGCCAAAATCAATGGGGGAGGGAGGTGGCTTGAGTCAGTTTGGACTGGTAAGTTGCCTTTATTTCAATAGGACAATTCCAAGTAGAAATAACCACATATTTAATGTATTATATTTCTTTCATGGTGTAAACCAGGCCTTCTCCATCCCCGGCCCATGGGCCTAATCCTGCCTGTGCATCTCATTAATCCAGTCCTCTAGGACTGCCCCCTAACCCGCCCCAGCACCAGATGTCACATACGGCAGCAGTGGTGGTCCTGCTTTTCCCCCTGTGGTTTTGGACAGGCTCCACCAGTTCTCTGGGCAGCAGAAGCCTTTGCGGACTTCAATCACTCTGTTTCTCAAAAATCTCGCTGCTTCCCAGCTTTGCTGTAGCAAGTAATCCGCAGCACTGGGAGAGTTCCCTTGGCATGCAGCACTGACGTCAGCCTTGGCGTGCAGCGCTGGGAAAGTTCCCTTGGTGTGCGGCACTGGTGTCAGCGCCACACACCAAGGAAACTTTCCCAGTGGTGTGGATTACTTGCTACGGCAAAGCAGAGAAGCAGTGAAAAAAATGTTCAATGGAGTGATTGAACTACACAAAGGCTTCCGCTGCCCTGGGAACTGGCGAAGCCTGTCCAAAACTGCAGGGGGGAAATGCAACTGCCACCTCTGTTGCCACCGCAACCATCACCACTGCATGTCGCCTGTGATGATGGACACATAAGTCCAAGGACCAAACACGCCTCCGGTCCCTGGCAGGAAAACGTTGAGATAGCCTGGTGTAAATTGTATCCAACTTTTCCTTTATTTAATACAAATGTTTAGTCAATTCAACAAAATTAGATTTATATAGAATGCTATCTTAATTTTAGCACAACCTTTATTTTTCAAAATATTATCCTTTAGTTTTCTTTAGGTAGGAAGCACTATCAAAACTGGCTTAAAGAAGAAAAGCAAAGACAAGTGCCTGTATTTCAGCAATTAATAGCAGCAAAATAAATGTAAGGGTCCATTTTCTCTCGAGGCAGACTATACTTTTTAGCATAGTTAGAACAAGGTCCTGGCGGCAACAAATTGCCACTAATTATAGGGTCTTGTATTTGTTTTTACTTTGAAGTACATATAACTCACATACAGTGAAACAAAGATGAGGGCATTCCACAACTGGAAAATAAACTCTTTAATTAGCAGCAATGCACCACTGCCTGTGATGTTCCTGCTGCACCAGCAGAACCCTGCAAGGATATAGTGACTAGCAAAGCTCATTTTCCTGGATTAGGGCTGGAAAAATATTGTGGTTTCTTTGCAAATCAGAAAAATGTAACAGCGAACCTGCACAACCTGATTGACCATTATCTCAATGTAATCTGGAACTCGCAATATGATTAACCAATTTCATTATTCTGTATTTATTCTCTGCTCAAAATGTCAGATTATTTGTATGCAGATTATATACAATGTTTTAAACAAATGTAAAAATAATGATAATTTTCGAATTAATAACAATATTTTAGTATTCATAGTTCTGTGATCTATCTGTACAAAGCTGGAGTGGGAACTGCAATCCTCTGTGTGGTTTTGTAGTTTGTTGCTTTTATTGATGATGATGTTGTTGCTGCTGCTGTCATCTACATGCAACATCTCATGAACTTTTGCCACCATAGCCAATAGTGAGTGACTAGAAGTGTGGCCTTCCAAAAGCATCCACAGTGGCACAGTAGCCCACCCTAGGTAAGGATCAGCAATTCTCAACCTGTGGCCCACGGCACCATTTCATATGCTGCCGCCGCCGCCGCCCCCTGCCTCCAACACACCAGGAAGTGCCATGTGGTAGAGGAAGTGCAAAGTGGCTGTCCCGAAGCTATCAGAGAGAGTGTGACCCGGCCCCCGGCTTTAAAAGGTTGAGAACTCCTGGTATAGATGGTAATTCACTTTTCAAATAATTAGGGAATGCAAATTATGATTATTTCCAACAACCACTGCAGAATTAAGCTCCTACACATCTTGAACTTTTTGTTTGTATGACAGATGAACAGCCCATTCACCTATGATGAAACATTTGAGTTAAAATGAGTAGGAATTCTGAAAAGCAGCACACAGAACACCCATAATGATCTTCCCTGCACAGAAACCTGTACGCTCATCGGTCAGACCCGTACTCCGATTGAAAGCTAAGATCTGTGAATATGCACTTATAGTGCATATGACAGTTTGTGGGAAAATCTTGCCAATGTTCAATTATGGAAATGGCATCACCCACTTGTCATTCGCGGTCACACATGACATTTTTTAAAAACTGAACATTTAAACCATTGTTACAAGCATTCCAAAGCAATGCAGAGTGCTCATTTATCTGCCAAGGTTACACAGTGCAGGAAAAGAATGTTAATTTACATGACAACTATTGGGTTCCAAAACACAGGTGAGCCAAGGATTTCCCATTTACCTGGATACACACTGGGAGGAGATGGAGTGGGAACAGCAATAGGGACTCCCACACTTCCACTTCCACTGTTCTCTCGACTGCTGCTCCGGCTGCTTGGGTGGCTCCCTCCACTGCTCCCGCTGCTGCTGAAGAAACAAAAACCACCAAGATATTTACATTTCATTCCATGCTAGACAAAAAAACCAGTGCTAAAATAAAATCATGCTAAATTTGTAATTTTAGGAATGGAGAAACATGATCCTTTTTAAACGTGTCTGCTGACATTTAAGCTAAAACAAGAATGTACCAACCAAGGTTAACAGATGCCTGCTAAATTATAGGAGACTGCCTCTAGGTGACTTCAAGAGCACTGGTAAAATGTATCTTCAATGGAAAAATAGCAACATCTGTATTTATTTATTTATTTATTTATTTAATGTGCCACCTTTAACCCCATAGAGGATTCAAAGTGGCTCACAACTACTATAAAAACTAGTTTTGAAAATATCATATAAATATCATAAGAAACAATTAAACGTATATAACATTCAAAACAAAATTAAAAACAATTTCAAAAACATTTCAAAACCATATTAAAATCTGTAACTTAATAAATAAAACATTCCTGAGCACCTTACATTGCCTCAAGAGGAAGGTTTTTGCTTGACAACGGAAAGATTGGGGGGGGGGATCTAACTGCCTTCTCAGGACAGCAAATTCCAAAGCAACCTCTAAGAAGGCCCTCTCTTGTGTCCATGCCAAACAAGCCAGGGAAGCTAATGGAATCGAGAGAAGGGTCTCCCCAGAAGATCTCAGAAGCCAAGATGACACATATGAAATGATATGATCCTTCAAATAGCCTGGACCCAAGCAGTATAAAGCTTTATGATAATCATCAGCACTTGTAATAACAGCACCAATCAGCAGTCTTTTTACAGCATTTTGAACCATCTGAAGTTTCCAAACACTCTTTAAAGGCAGTTCCATGTAGAGCACATTGCAGTAAACCAAATGAGATGTAATTAAAGCATGCATCATTCTGACCAGATCAGATATGGTAAGGAACCAGCTTTAATGGTTCAAATGCATTCCTGGCTACCACTGAAATCTATGCATCCAAGCTCAGGGTTGGGTCCAGGACCACACACAAGCTGCAAACCTGACTCTTCAGGGGAGTGTAGCCCTATCCAATACAAGTCAAATCACTATCCCCTGATATGCCTTTTAATTGACTAGGAGCAAATCTGTCTTGCCTGTATTAAATTTCAGTGTATTAATCCTCATCCAGTCCATCACTGACAACAGACACTGGTCTAAGCACAGGACAGCTTCTTGGGAATCAGATTGAAAGAAGAGACAGAGTTGGGTGTCATCAGTATACTGATGGCATCAAACAAAAAAATCCAAACAACTTCTCCCAGCAGTTTCATGTAGATTTTGAATCACATGAGGACAGAATTGAGCTTCACACCATTGACCAACACCAGGGTGTCAAAAAGGATTCTCCCAGCACCACCTTCTGAGTCCAGCCATCCAGGAAGAATCAGAACTACTGTAAAACAGTACCTGCAAGACCCATCCCAGAAAGATTTCCATGGTTGATGGTGCTGAAAGTCACTAAGTCAAGCAGAACAAAGAGAGACACACTCCCACCCCCATCCACTTCCTAGTGTAAGACATTCACCAAGGCAACTAAAACTGTCTCTGTTCTGTTAGCCGAATGAAATGGATATACATAATTCACTTCATCCAGGAATCTCTGGAGCTAAAACACCACAACATGGTCTGAGACCTTGCCCAAAATTGGAATATTGTATTGCTATCTGGCTGATAATTATCTAATACAGTGGGATTCAAGAAGGATGTTTATAATAGAGGTCTTACTACTGCTTCCTTTAGACCAGGGATTTCCAACCTATGGCCCGTGGGCCGCCCACAACCCACAACACCACTTCATGTGGCCTGCCACTGCCCTCACTGCTCCAGGAAGTGAATGTGTTTGCGTCACCCATAAAACACGCCCGCACATGCATAAATGCACCTGCACCTGTTGTAAATGCGGAAGTGGACACATTTACGGCTGTCGTAAACATGTCCGCTTATGCTTCCGGGGGACGTGGTCAGGCCTGCTCAGCTATCTGGGGGCGTGGCCTGGCCCATGGCATAAAAAGGCTTGGAACCCCTGCTTTAGACATTCTGGCACCTGGTCTTCCTACAAGGAGGCATTCATCACTCCTACTTAGCCAGTCCCAAAATATTGCTTTTATAAGGCAGAAAGGGCAAGAACCCATCACACACACGAGGACTTTCACCTCTCCAAAGATCCTGTCCACATCATCCGACTGCACCAAATGAAACATATCCATTATAATAGGACAAGCCGGGGGCTAATTTCATCTGCACTGCTTATCACGGTTTCAAATTAGAATAGTTCTCAGCATGTTACCAGTTAATCTAACCAACATATTGTGACACTTCACTTCTTTCTTCTCTGGTCTAGAACTGACCTGTTGCACAGATTAATTTTAACTGTAAAAACTGTTTTATCTAGACACTTTTCCAGCCATTATGTGTTTTCTAGAAATGTCCAGAAATAATGAAACCAGCCTCTAATTAACTGAACTAAATTCAAATTCAATTTTATTTACAGTCCATGACCAGCATAAACTGAACTACCTATTCAACATTTTCAGCATTTTCACAACCACACCAACATTCAACAAACATTCTCTGATTTCAAAACATTTTATTTGGAAGCCTCACAACTGCATTATTCTTGCTTGCAGGATGCCACATTTTAGAAACTACGCGTCACCATGGGTGCCTTGGAATTGACATGTAGATGGCAAGTTATACAAATAAATACATTTAATTAAATGCAGGACCTCAGTGGTTTTATTACATAAATTCAGCTTGTAAACTGTGTACTGCTTTTGAATATGCTCTTCTGAAACAAAGAACTTTACATTGTACAACATCTACAATAAGCAGCATGGCTTCCCTAAAATGCAAAATGGATTTCCCAGGAAATCACATGAATGTATGAAGTTTTATGTGAAGGAATAGAGAGGGGGTTAAAAGTAGGTTGTTATAAACTGCGCTGTGTGTCTTAATTATTGTTAATATTTTGTGGAGGAGCAGACTGAATACCTGTAGGTGCGATTCCTCTGATTCACTGAAGCTGTTCTAACAGGGCTCTGTTGCGAGGGAGCCATATTACGGGTAGGGCTAGGTACATAGTCATTTGGTACCACTGGAGGACGCACTGGCTCCAGTGTGCGATAGGGAGAGTGACGCCTACACAAGAAAAACATACGCATGGAAGCAATTTCAGACAACGAAATACACGAAAGGCCTTTGGATAAGGCTGCGTAGAACGCCAGCTCATTGTTCTGTTTGAAAATGCATAGGGCAGGAACCAGTCCCATGTAAGTACAGCACCCGAGGAGGACCTCCATAACTTTAATACCGTCAAGTCTTCCTACTTCTCCCACTGGCACGCATGAAGGCAGCGCACCACAATCTACTCAACCCTGCCACAATCTGCTGACCACAAAAGCACCAAAGTTGTGCTTTGGTGCACAAATAACTTGCAGTGAGCAGACAGGGCATGCAAAGTTATCCTTTCCCTTAATTATCTGTCATTCAGCCTCTGACGTGTCTATGTGTGCATGTAGGCTGCATAAGAGAAGTGAAGAAAGAACAAGAACAAGAATCCTCCTCACTGTGCCTTTCCAATGAACCAGCTGGGCCCATTTATCTAATCATGTAGTACAGGATATTGAGGCTGACTACTTATTCCTGGTATACAGCAAAAAAAAAAGTGTAGAATTACTCAAGATATTGAGTTTATATTATAAACAAAGGCCAAAAGACTCCTGCGGGAACTATTTAACTAGCATTTTCTAATGGTTTACACTACCTCCTGTCTATGTTATGTTATCTGCCTACAAAACAGAGAGACAAGACACATCCAAAGCCCACAATGCCATTTTAATCACTTATGGACTTTAAAAGCAGGGAAAGTGCTGAACAGTTTTAATCTTCCCTTTGCACCCTCCCTAGCATCCCTTTCAGTGCATATGTAGGTGTACTTACCCAATAGTTCCTTTCCCTGACATTGGTGGGCTGGGTGGTTTCTGGGTGGGTGGTGTAGTACGAGGCAGACCACCCATTTTCATATTCTGAGTACTAACCTATATAAAGGCAATGGGAAGAAAAAGTAACTTACTGAAACTACTATTTTTTAAAAAGCAAGAATTTTTTTAAAAAAAAGATCCTTTGAAAATTGATCTGAAATATTAAAGAATCAGGGTTTCTGTCTTCCTTAAGTTATTAGCTGCACTTTAAGGACATGTAGTAGTACCATTTGTTGTTTCTGACTGAATCTGCCTTTCCATCATCAGATTTCACTTAATTTAATTCACCAGTGAAGCAACATTTCTCCCAATAAAGCTTTCTACATACATAAGGGCTGCAATCTACACCCACCCTCTCTGCACAAAAACCCACTAAGCACCCTGTGCTTTCCTTACAAGGCTCAACCAGCAAAGCTATCTTCAGGAGTCTGCCCCATTGGGTTCAAAAGGGATTATGGCTAACAAGTGGATGCAGACTGCACCCTACTTAAACATAAAAAATACATTTCTGGGTAAAGATGAAATGTTGCCAGTGCATAAAAGATTTTTCAAATGTATGGCATATATACAGTAGAAGTCCATATAGCAATTTTAATCTGTTCCACGGAGCTCATCGCTATGTGATTTTCGTCATTGTACGATCTTTCCTATGGGAAAATCCATACAGCGATTTTCCCTATGGGGAAAAACGTTACAACAATGTTTGTCACTAAGCAGTTTTTCCCACTGGAAAATCATTGTACGGATTTTCCCATAGAAACTATCGCTATGAGGAACACCTTTTCCCCTCCAAGCTTCATCGCTATGTGATTTCATCGCTGTATGGGGCGATCGCTATGCGGAGTTCTACTGTACATATATTCAGCAACTGGATTTGGCTGTGAATTCTTGCTACAAATTTATTGGAAAGCAAATGTGAAGCAATAATGACATACTCTTCAGGAAATCACTTTTTCTTTCTGACTCAAGCATTACACAGAATTTTACTATATGAATATCAAACAGAGATTATGTTATTGTGTATATGTGCTCCTTCTATGGCTGTACGAGAGCTGTAACAACTGGCATATATCTACAGAACTCATTTCTTATAGAACACTATAGAGATGGTTATTTTCTAGCCCAGAAACGGAAAAACAACACAAATTGCAAATATTGGTATTCACCAATACCTGCAATTACATAAATGATGCTTTCTGCAGTTACAGTGAAAAAGCAGAAAGAAACCTGAACTATGTCACTAACACTACAGCGTCAAAGGTCAACTTCAAGTTGATCCAAGTAAATTCTAAAGCAGCCCACTCAGTCTTCAATCCTTAGACCAAGGGTTAACAACCTACGACCCGTAGGGCAAATAATCCAGCCCGACCTCACTCCAGCCACCCCTGCCAGAATCAGCCACGGACTCATTTACGGCCATTGTAAACGTGTTTTACAGCAACATTTAGGGGGGACCACCAGTCCAGCCCATTCAGCTGTCTGTGGGGACGTGGTCCGGCCCGCAGCTGAAAAACATTGAGAACCCCTGCTTAGACTAAACACACTAATGTTACCAAAATGTGGGTGTGATTAAAGTATCTATTCTGATATTTGTTTTCTCCCTAAACTTTAATTTTTTTATAAATTTGGTTCATATTTGACAAACACAGCTTTGCTTAGCTAAATATTAGTATATCTGATCTTTTTTGAAATAGATGGTCTTCCTAGTATTCACTCTCAATAGGTAAGAGCTATCTCCAGCTTTTCTGTCCAAGATCACTCAACTGGTTTAGTAGCCGATTGACATTTTATTAACCAGAGCTGTTAGTGATATATTACACTGAAGATGTTGCAAATTAAAGGTATGAATAATTGCATGTTATGTGCTCAGCAGCATCAATATGAATTGAGCTAATAAAGTAAGTAGATTATATTTACATAAATCACAAATGTGAGAAAGCTGGAATGACTTACATTAAAATATGGAAAGAGGCAGTTATATCAATACATCATAGTAATCTGAGTTGAATCTTAAGAAATGTACTCAACAACAGCTCTTCATTCATTGGAGTAGCAATGGCAGTAATTTAAAACACCTGTGAATTTTATAGGCTGTCCTGGATTCTGAATTCATGTATTAATAAGGAATATTTTCATAAGTGTTCAGCATGATGAAGAAAAATTCAGGCATTAATTAATTTGACTTCCTTAATAAAACTTAGAGGTGAACACCTCGCTCTACTCCCTCTATCATCACTCTGTTTACACGATGGCAGAAGAGTCTGAAGAGATTTGCTGCTTGTGTATATGTTCTACACATACTCAGGATTTTTCTTCTTCAAACTCTCCCATTACCACATGGAAAAAACAATATGAGGGAGAAACAAAGTGTTCCTCTCTCTAAGCAGCTCAAGGAAGCTAGTCATTACCACCTGCATTAGGTTGAAGTCAATGAGCCATAATCTTATGCAAATGATGCCACAATGACAGATTTCAGAATCCAGGAAATCTAAATTATTTCCCAGTGGGCTCAAACTAAAAGTCCAATTACAAGATCAGTCAGGTTTTCAATCCTAACATATAACATGACTGACTCATTCTACAGCTTCAGGATGACTGCATAAATGTAGTCGGAGGACAATGCTTCCATTTGTTCTGCTGCATACATGTTTAAAAAGATTGTCCACTGTATTTTTTACATACAATATCCAAGGATTAACTGCCAGATAAATGGAAATATGAACTCAAGGTGGATAATGAAACTAATCTATTTTGAAGTTTTTCAAGCATCTACTTTCTACCTAAGATTGTCCATGCAAATTCCTGCAACCAAGTGCAAAATACTGTATAATCAATCTTAACTGTTTTAAACTCCTAAATGTACTTTATCTTTAAAAAGTTTTTTTCAAATGCCAAAAAATATATTACCCTTGTCTCAAGCTTAATTAAGTGAATACTAACTCTTGAATACTAACTTTACTCACCCTTTCTCGCCACACAAGCAAGAGGCAACCTGTTTTTGCTTAACAGCCAAAAGGTAAGTAGTCTGTATCATGGCATTTTACTGTGACAAAATCCAATTCACAAATGTTCATGTGAAGATTATAATGCCAGAGATCAAGTTCTTTAAACCTACAAACTTAAGCCTACTTACTTGAAAGTAAGCCTTACTGAATTCAATGAGACTCACCATTGGGTAAATACGAGTCAGACTGTCCTTAGTCAACTTTCAACAAAATAAAATTTCAAAGCTATGTAAACATGAGTTATATCATTGACAGACAAATAAGAACAAAATGTAATGAAAGGGGGACTTTTTTTCTATATTAATGCTTGCAGATCTTTGTTGAATGTTACAGTCACCAAAATGTTATAGTTTTCAAAGTGGTAGCCATATTAACCTCTGCAAGCATATCAGACAAGAAACAAAACAAAAAAAGAGACAAAAACATTGTGTCACTGTCAGGGGTATTAACTGACCCCTGGATATTGTAGTAGATCCCAGATGGAATACCTGCTGTATAAGGACTTGTACTGTGTGTATTTCTTTCTGTCAAGCTTTGTCACGTAGGTGACAGACAGACAGAAATATGTTTATGGTTGCTGGAAAATTCCTGGCCTTGTGGTTAGGATGATATGTGCAGCCTCTGGACACAAGAATGCCAGATGTTCAAACAGACTCTTGTCTAGGAACTGACCGTGAGAAAGACATTGTTATTCTTTTTAGTGTATTTCTATTGGTGTATGCTAATTTGCTATCCAGCAGCCATGTTCTACTACAGGGAAACATGAGTCAGTTAACAGTTGAAGTTTTGAAGTTGAAAGAGGAAACCTGGGTTGGGGCTTAAAAGATGAGGAACTATCAGAAAATGATTACTTAAAAGAAGAGCTTTGGATAAGACAGGTTTATTTGATTTCAGGGCAGAAAGGGGTGATTTGCTTGTTTCTCCTTGGAACTATTTGTTAGATCTGGAACCTGTTTTTGGACTGAACGGAATGCTGTGGTTTTCAATAAAGAAAAGTGTTGCTATTTTGGGTCACAAGAGAATCTAGCCACATTCACACTACCTAATCTGTAACTCTCCCTTATGTCAGTGAATCACTCCGGGAAGCAATTTACAAGTCACAGTGATAACCCGGATAACAATTGCACCGGATAACACTAAAACCGCATAACGATGACAAATTGGGGGGGGGGGGAGATTTGCACCGGAGAACGTTCTTTTTAGCGTTATCCGATGCATCGTAATAAAGTAGTAGAGGAGGCCAAAGCTCCTCTCCTTGCCACTTCCCTCCCCCCCCACACACACACACACCCAGCAGTTTGGGGACTCCCCACCCCCACCCCCCACCGCTGTGACTGCAGTAGGATGGGGAAAGCGCCTTTCCCCCGACGCTACTGCAGTCTTCCCTCCCTATATTTACCAGTCTTCCCTCCCTGTATTTAAACTACAGGGAAGGGGAAAATAGAGAGATGTGATTGGTTCTCTAGAGAACCAATCACCTCTCTCTCTTTCCCCCTCCCTGTAGTTTTAATGCAGGAAGAGAAAGAAAAAAACACAAGCCTCGCATCTTTTTTCCTCCCTGTATTTAAACTACAGGGAGAGAGAGGCTTTTTTTCCCTTCCTGTATTCAAGCCTCTCTCTCCCTGGGTTTTTTTTTTTTTTTTAAGCATTGTTCGATGCATCAGACAACGCTAAAAATCGGATAACGTCATGACTTGTGGAACCAAGTCATAACGTTATCCAGAGTATTACTGTACTTGCTTTAATATAGCAAGGGGTCTGCCTAACTTAAGGTGTTTGAAAGCGGCTTTGGTTTAACCCGAACCTCACAGAATCTTTGGGAGTGCCAAAACATCTGAGTTATGGGGCAGGTGGCACGTGGGAGAGCCAAGGGCGAAAGGAAGGGGCTTATTAACCAAGCTGACAGTCACTTTAAAGATTAACAGATTGAAAAAGTGGGAATTTGATCCATGAAAGCTTACGTTAAAACATAGCAGTAAGTCTTTAATGGGCCACAATGGTTTTGTATTCTTTTTTTTGTTGTTGTTGTTTCTCACCAAAATGTATTGAAGTAGGCAGTCCACAGCATCTAGGGTTTCTTGACCTCACATCTAAGTAGTCTTTAACCATTGCCACAGATTTTTAAGAGGACATTTCCTATTACTGCTTTTACTGCTTGTATTACAGCTTTTAAAGACATCACATTTGCCTGCTACTCCAGGTCAAATCTGCTACAGGCACTTACTAGACTGGAGACTAGTTTACAAGTGATGTTGAAAGATATCAATTATTTTATATATATATAGAGAGAGAGAATGAAAGAGAGAGGTGAAGAACCTATGTGTGTAGGTGGAATTTTGGCAGGCTAATTATTTCCCAGCTTATTTTTTAAAAAAATCTCTTATCTATGCTAAGATATAAAGTTACTAAAAATAAACCAAATTAACAAACACACAGGCCGATATTATTTTGCATAATGTAAGCAAAGTCAGATATTTTAGCCTGTTTTTCTGCAGTAAATGGCCTTCTCCATACTTCTCATGAGCAGACATGCACACTGGATTGGTGTATGTTTGCAAGCTGTGAACAATCAGGGGGGCTCCTTATTTATCAGCAATAAATGAACCAAAATGTACAACTCTGCCTACTTTGTGCAACAAGATTTCAGTCATAATTGGCTATATATTTAATGACCGCATGAACAGAAGATAGGGATGGGATTTCAGTCTCTCCTCTTGCCTCCCCATTGGTGGAGGGAGAGATGTGGGGTGGGGTGGGGTGGGGAAAGGTGCTGCCATTGCCATCAGTGAGGCAGTGCGGCATGGCTTGCCCACAACGGCGCGTGTGCCAACATAAAGGGCTCTGTGTGCCATCTCTGGCACACGTGCCATAGGTTTGCCAACACTGAGACAGACTGTGCAACTATATTTCCTTCCTTTCTTCCCTCTACAACAGTGTTTCCCAACTTTTGGTTTTTGGACTTCAATCCCCAAAAGCGTAAGTCAATTCCCCAAAGCACTGATCAGCTGTACTGAATTAGGCTTCTGGGAATTGAAGTCCCCCTGTGGTACCCGGCACCCACATTGGGAACCACTGCCCTACACATTTTCTACCCAAATAAATCTGTTATACAGTGGTACCTTGAGTTATTAATTTAATGTGTTCCCCATGATGTTTCGTATCAAGAAAAATTTGTAATTTGAAACACAGAGAACACAATGCATTACCAGAAGTAACCACTATAGGCCATTGTATAATTTATAGGGAAAGTTGCTTCATATTGTGAAAAAAAATCGTAGCTGGAGGCATTATTTTCAATGGATTTTCATTAATATTGTAAAAATTTTGTAACACAAGAGATTTATAACTCAAGGTACCACTGTAATTAATTATAATATTAATTAGAATGTGACTCAACATAAAGCAATCTACTTGCAGTTTAAAGATGCGCTGTATGTCTTTGCATTGTGTTAAAAGATACAGCAGTGACAAGAAAATGGTACCAGACTTGGTCACATGAAATCAAATAAAAAGCTGTATCTAATGATCATCAAACCAGAAGACAGCTTGTGCCGCCACTCTCTCTTCCCTTTTTCACCCCATTCTGTAGTCCCAATTTAGCCTATCATAACCTGTCTAGACCAGGGGTTCTCAACCTACAGCCGGGAGCCAGATCCAGCCCCCAGCACCATTTCATGTGGCCCGCTGCCCTTGCTCACCACTGCAGCTGGGAGCTGTACCATATGTGGTTCCTTTTTAATGTGAACAACATTTCAAAGTTGTTTACATTAAAAAGGAACCACATGTGGTGTGAAAACAGCAAGCCACATGGAATGGCGCCAAGGAGGGGGATAACCATCCGGCTCCTGGCCGTGTCTCACCCAACACCCCCACTCCAGGACCCCAGCCCTAAGGATAACCTCCAACCCCACAAGGAAGGTCTAGCCTAGTTAAAAAGCCCCATTCACCCTTTCCCCAAGCAGGCAATTAATCTCATTAGTGTCAGGAGAGGAGGGGGCTCCAAAGCCTCTGTTGAAGGTTGGTGTCTCCCTCCATCCTTCCAGGGAAAAACAAAATGGCCACGCCTTTGAAGCTTTTGGGACAAAATGGCCACCTCAAAATGGCTGCCCCCATTGTTCAGATAGGACAAAACAGCCATCTGCCCCCCTCAGCTATCTGAGGGAGTGTGACCCACCTCCCAGCTTGAAAAGGTTGAGAACCCTGGTCTAGACAGTCAAGGACATAGGAACCTGAACAATCTAAAATATGTCATACAGTACATAGGGGGGGATATTGTCCCAAAGCATGTGGAGGTATTACTGCACTCCACAAGCACATGATCCCTACGCCTATTTCAGATTCTTCCCCTATCCCACTACAACCATGTATGTCACAGCTTCCACTGTTCAGGGGCCACCTGATCCTCTAGAAAGGACTTATTTTTAATATGTGGGGGGAAAAGGTTGGCTGAATGAGCTGCCTCTTGTTCACTCAACACATAGATGTAATTCTATAACTTATTTCCTAAGCTCAAATTTAATTTGCTTTTCTGCTAACACAACTTCTTTCTTTCTTAGTGTCAGAGGCACCACCAGCATATAATAACATACAAAGTTAAATTAACATATCTAAAACAAAAAAGAATTTAAAAAACTAGATGACATCCACCCAATATCGTGTCACATCAAAAGCATAACACAACTGTAATATTATGGTGGACAGACAGGTCCCTTTTTTCCAAACTTCAAGTCAGCTGTTTTATGGCAATTCAGATTTTAAATAAATAGTATAATTAAAAGTAGCCAACTATAACATTAATACAAATTTGCTGTTCTAACTAGTTTCAAACAGCTTTTAAAAGTTCTGGTTACCTTGCACTCTTGTCAAAATTTGAATAGCACAACTATTTGTATCAGTATATTGTCCTGGATCATCAGCCTAATGTTAAGGACTATGAGCACTTGTAACCTGGTGCAACAGTTCAAGGATTCAGTCAGAAACTGACAATTACTAAAGTGACATTTAATTCTATATATATTCTTTTTTTCTTTTAAAAAAAGAACATGTTCCAGATCACTTTGATTTTGCAAGAAAGAATAAACTTGCAAATTCAAGCACTGTTCATGAAGTTAATCAAGTCACACCATATATAGAACAAATAGATTATTACACGGGGGAGATCTGAGCATAAATATACATCTTATTTTTATCATCCAAACTGTCGGTTTTCAAAAACCTTATTAATTAATGAGAAAATTTAAGTGCCACCATTTCATTCTGTTTAAGAACCAAGAAAGATATTTAAGACTATATTTTCCCCACCCGCTCTGAGAAGCTAACACTCTCCCCATATGTAATATTCTGAAGAATAAGAATGAAATTCAGCCCTGTCGTTTCTTACCTTAAATCTAAGCAACCACTTTAATGCATAAATGAAGCAAATAAAAGAGGTAAGGAAGAAAAGCATTGAAAAGTTAGTTGAAACTTCAGGATATGAAGAGAGAAGGGGGAGGGGAAAGAAAGAAGTTAAGCATTTAGCATCAACAAAATAATGTATCAATAGATCATAGAAAGAGTGATTAAAGCAGAATGTGTCATGAACAAAAGGCTTTCAAGATGAATTTTTAATAAGTCATTGAATAATAGACATAATTAATTCCAAAGGAGGTAACAATGTTTCTAGCACGCATTGTTTTGTGAGATATAGTACAGATGTTTACCATTAATCCTTCCAAGAACCAGCCTTTGGCAAATAACATGTTGTTTCTCAAGTTTTACCAATAGACTAACTTTACAAATTCACTTAGAACAGATGTCAGCAAATCTTAGCATTACAAGTAATCATTTTTACCAGACTGATAAACTGATAGTTTAAATCCAAGTTTGTTGCAATATTTTTGTCTGTTCGTTTGTTCATGTATGGCGACTTTTAAAATGCAATTCTGGAGCCATTGAGTGTGACCAGGCTTAACCCAATACAGTAAAACTTCATATAACACTAAAACCCGGTTCCACAAGTCTTGGTGTTATATGATTTTTAGTGTTATCTGATCCTCTATGGGATCCATAGAGATACATTGTAACCACACAGGCTTTAGCGGTTGTTATCTGAAGCATCCCATAGGATCTTAATGTTATCTGATGCAATTCTTCCCCCCAGATTCCTTAATGTTATGCGATTTTAGTGTTATTCGATACTAATGTTATATGAGGTATTACTGTATACTTCTTTTGTCACAAACCTAATACTTAGACCAGTGATGGCAAACCTTTTAGAGACCGAGTGCCAAACTGCAACCCAAAACCTACATATTTATTGCAAGTGCCAACACAGGAACAAGGGAGGAGGGAAACACTCCCATTGGGCTGCTGGGGTGAACTCTGTGCTGGGGGGAGGAAGGAAGTGCTACCATTGAGCTGCTGGGCAGAAGGATGGGGTAAACTCGGTGCTTGGGTGACTGGACAGGTGCCTGCAAAGAGGGCTCCAAGTGCCACCTCTGGCACGCATGCCATAGGTTCACCACCACTGACTTAGACAATCATAATGATGTTTTTATCCATATGCTAATTGACTTGATCAACTATAAATTATTATGCTTCTTAATTCCTAGGTTAAAATATAGCATTTAAATTTTTACATTCAATTTTATTCAAGAAGCACAATAGTTAGTGAGGCCAGCTTACAAAACATAACCAGAGACAGCCATCTGTAAGAGATTCTAGATACCAATGGTTTGTGTCATTGTCAAGGGTTACATTGTGCAGAACTTAAATTGACTTTTTAAAAATTAAACTATGTAAGTGAATTTTAAAAATTAGATTGTAAAGCAGTGGTGCCCAAACTTTCCCCGGGCTGGTCTCACTCCCGACACGCAGGTGCTGGGGCCGAAGGCAGGCTGCTCCTTTCACTGACAGTTCCAACATCATCTATGGTGGTGGTGGCAATGGCGATCACCACCGTCACCACGGCTGACATTGTAAGTGATGTCAGGCAGTGGGGGCGGTCCTAGGAGAGCCCAGGTACTCCCCCCAGGCCATATTAATTATATACATGGGCCTAACAGGGCCCACAGGCCATAGTTTGGGCACCACTGTTGTAAAGGAAATTATTTCTTTATATTGTTTTCTACAAATAAATTGTTGCAATATTTCTAAATATCTATCCTGCTCTACTGGCAATATAAAAAGCTGCAATACTATTTGACACTATCTGTTGTTGTTGTTGTTGCTGTTGTTGTTGTTGTTTTTGGGGGGAGACTATGGGTTTGTATCCAACAGAGCCTATCCAGCAAAGGAATAAATATTGCTACTGGAATATATTCCCCCTCTTACATTCAACACACTTCCCCAATATGCCTTCAGCCAAGTCTACTACAAAAGACTAGAGCCCATTCAGAGCAGATCTTGAAAGTATGTGGCCTGCAGGAGAGAAAGCAAATCTCTACGCAAACAGGACTCTGCCCATATGATGCTGGATGCAGCCCATTAATGATTACAAAAGGTGGTCTCAGATATTTCTAGTTTTCTTCCAAAAACAATGTTATTTAGACATTATCTTTCAGATTGAGAATTTACATGGTTACTATTATCACTTGTCTCCCTAATGATTAAATTGCCAAGAAATGGGAATGTGAATTAATTAAAAGAACTATTGTTACTAATGTAAATAGTAATGGAAGTTAACACTTTTGACTTCAACTGCTTGAAAAGTTTAAATTTTTACTTTACTTCATGCTTCATATTTACAACTAGGCTCTCTCATACATGTGTTTGAATATGTTATGGTATGTTTCCAATTCACTAATATTTAAAGCTATTATTTCACATAAAATTACTATACATTTTCAGTATATTTCTCTGTATCATGTAATGTAGCAAATGCTTTAAGTGAAGAATGATGGAACACATTTGTACTATACCAATGAAGTGTAGTGAAGTAGAACAAGTCTTCCCCAAAGATATTTTAATGCTTGCTTTGTGAACTGTGAAAAAACAAGTACTACATGTAGTTCAGAAGAGCCATGCGAATAATACATTTCACTGCAAACTCAACTAAGTCCTAAGAGGATAAATGTTATGCTATACTAATGTGCCATTAAGGAAGAATAGATCTGCTGAAGGAACTGTTGGCTTTGTAAATCTTTTTTACTCACTTGTACTATTTCTTCTCTCAGTGTCTTTTCCCCAAATTTTAGGTTGATTACCACACTGCATATTTCACAAATACAATTCAGAAAAGACATGCAAGAATGTGAACAAGTTTTGCACACGCTATCTATTATATATCTACACAAACCATGCAGACAAATTGAAGACATAATTCAATGTACAGTTCAACAGTACATCAGGCCACATTACAATAACTGTTAGGGCTACACACACTGTGAAACCTACACACTTTTCTATTTAAATTAACTTTCTGTTTCAAAAAATTCCTTTCAAAGACAAAAGGCTAACTACTTTGCTTTTGACTCTTGTGCAAGTCAGAAAATCATGGGGTTGGTCCGAGACAAGTAAATGTCATGCTTATGTAGCATCGTTTCAGATTCACTAACAAGAAGTGGGACAGGCAAATAAAACACGACAAATGCATACACTATTGCCACAAAGATACTGCTCAACAACAGAATCAACAGAGTATGACATCAAGTGCTTTACAATAAGAAAGCCTTACTATTCAAAGTTCAGTTATCACACACAAAAGTAGGGGTTGTTTTATTTTTTAAAGACAAACAATACAGGGAAAAATATTAAGGGGTATCACAAGATTGGATCATTCATGTTCCTATTTGGAGAAGGAAAGACACCCACACACAAATCTCTGCATTTGGAGAATATACAGGCAGGTTCACACAGCAGAATTATTCTACTTTTAACACTTACCTTTACACCATGTCCAATATCATCTAGAATTGTATAATCAATAGGTTTTCTAATGTAACGAACTGGTCTCTCCAGGTTAGCAGGAGCAATGATTTTGTGAGTTCTTGATGTGTTTTTGTTTGTGGTCAAGATGCCAATTTCTCTTCTAGCTACTTTCTCTTTGTGTATGTCCACTGTCTGAAAATAGAAACAGTTGTGGTTAACCAGCTATATTCTTCCAGTGTTTCCCAAATGCTGGTGTTTGGACTTCAATTCCCAGAAGCCTAAGTCATTTCCCCAAAGCACTGATCAACCAAATTACTGACTTAGGCTTCTGGGAATTGAAGTCCACCTGTGGGCTGTGTACCCCTTGTTGGGAACCACTGTTCTAGTCAAAATCACTAGGACGTCTCATGATGCAGGTTAGTCACATTAAATCAAAACACCAATTTACATTATACAGTACAGTACTGTATTAATACATACACCCGAATAACATGGAGTATCCTCCAATAAAATGAGAATGTAAAGTTAAGTTGCACTTACCAGTAACTTTCATTCTTCAAGTACAGTAATACCTCATATAACATTAGTATCGAATAACACGAAAATCGCATAACATTAAGGAATCTGGGGGGAAGAATTGCATCGGATAACATTAAGATCCTATGGGATGCTTTAGATAACAACCGCTAAAGCCTGTGTGGTTACAATGTATCTCTATGGCTCCCATAGGATTTTAACATGCATCGGATAACACTAAAAATCATATAACATTAAGACTTGTGGAACCAGGTTTTAGTGTTATATGAGGTTTGACTGTATATTGTCTGTGAATTCACACTTATGGGTTCTGTGGCTGCATGGAGCCATTATGAGCTTCAAAGCTAATTGGATTTAAAGGTTTAATGTTAGGACCACCCATCATACAGCGCCATTTTTGCTCTTTCCCCAGTTAATACTTAAGCTGTACACTGGATAAGTGATAGCATCTCATCTGTGCAGCTTAGAAGGGAGGAAAGGTGAGAAGGGTGAATTCAGAGACAACATACTTGAAGAACGAAAGTTACTGGCAAGTGCAACTTAACTTTCTCCTTCGGGTTGTCTGTGAATCCCCACTTATGGGAGATTAGCAAACTCATGCTCACTTGGTAGGTGGGCAGCCAGATGAGATGAAGAGATGAGATGAGGATGAAGTCAAGTCAAGGAGGAAGGATGGACAGTCATGGGTGAGAGCTCTGAAGCCCCTTTGCAAGGACGACCCAGCCAAGGTAATTCTGGTGTCCATCCTGTAGTGGTTGACAAAAGTGGAGGGTCTTGACCAAGTGGCAGCCCTGCAAATGTCCTCAAGGGGGTGCCCTCTAGAAAGGCAGTGGAGGTGGCCATTGCCCTCATAGAATGTGCTCTGACGTGAGGTGGAGGAGGCAAAGATGACAGCTGGTAAGCCAAAGATATGGTTGCAGAGATCCATTTAAAAAATCTTTGTTGCATGGTAGGCTCTCCTTTTGACTTTCCTCCATATGCCAGAAAGAGGCAGACAGATTTTCTGAACTCCCTTGTTCTGCTGGTTTAAAACAATAAAGTCTGTTTCACATCCAGAGTATGCCAGGCTCTTTCTTGATCTGAAGTGGGATCTGGAAAAAACATGGGAAAAGTGATGGACTGCGCCAGATGGAAATTTGATGCCACCTTAGGAAGAAAAGTAATGTCCAAGTGGAGGACCACTCTGTCTCGAAATAACTTGGTGAATGGTGAGTCAGACTGAAGTGCAGTGAGCTCACTGGCTCTCCTCACTGAGGTGACTGCTACAAGAAAAGCAGTTTTTCAGCACAGAAGACGAATGTCAGCAGCGGTTAATGGCTCAAATGGTGGCTTTGTTAGAGCAGTCAAAATGGTTCACAAAGACTATTGAGGAGGAGGAAGCCTGAGAGGAAGAAAGGCATTGTTAAGGTCCTTGAGAAACCACTTGACAGTCTGGTTTCTAAAGGAAGTGGAGGCTATCGAGAATGTGCAACAATAGCCACCAGGTAGACCGTGATGGAAGACAAACTAAGGCCCAACTCTGCTAGGTGCAAGAGATGATCCAGAACATCTTGGAGATCAACTTCCTTTGGTGTCTTGTTCCTTGAAGGGATGAAAGAACTAAAACGTTTGAACTTTGTAGAGTAGGATTTGCAAGTAGAAGGCCTCCTATTCATGCAGAGTATTCTTAACAGTCTGGGGTTATCCTCCACACCAAGCTGAAGGCTGGGCAAGTCTGTCTGGAGGAGGTGACCCTGCTCCATCTGGAGTAGAGATGGAGCCTCTGGAAGCATGAGCAATTGTGAGGACATCTGAAGTAGAAGTGGATACCACAGTTGTCTTGGCCACGCTATCAGGGGCTATCAGGATCGCTTGAGCTCAGTGTTGAAGCATCATGACAAGGACCCTCTGGATGAGTGGGAAATGGTGAGAATGCATACAGGTAGTCTACGTCCCATGGAATCATGAACATGTCTCACTCAGAGCCCTTTCCAATTCCTGCCCTGGAGCAGTATCTTGACATTTATGGTTCGTATTTGACACAAACAGGTCAATCTCTGGAGACCCCCAATGGCTGCATAGGGCTTGAAATACCTCGTCACCCAGCTCCCATTCATGAGTCATCAAGTGGAGCCTGTCAGCTAGGACATTCAGCTTCCCTTGAATGTGGACACCTATCGGAAAGATGTTTCTCTTGAGGCAACATTCTCAGACTTTGACTGCCAGATTGTAAGCTATGGCTGTGGTGTTGTCTAATGCAATTTGGACAACCTTCCCCATCAATATGCGCTCAAAGGATTTCATCACCTTCCATATTGGTAACAATTCCAGATAGTTTATATGGAAGCGGGTCTCCTCTCTGGACCAGACGTTGTTTGTTTCTAGAGTCCCACAAGCAGCATCCCAACCGAGGTTGCTTGCATCCGTTGGCTTGGGGGGGGGGGTCCCCGTTTGGATGTTATTCGGAGTGGTCCACCACAACAGTTGCTCTACTAACCCCGGTGTAGGTGTGAGCCGTTTTCCCAGATGATCGCTCAACGGGATGAAGCTGCTGAGGAGCCAGGACTGGAGGGGAGTGCATTTTTAACTTGGTGTGTAGAATCACTACCGTTGTAGAGGCCACAAGCCCCAATAGCCTCTGAGCCTTCCTTGCTTGGTCAGCACTGAAAAAGTTCTATCACAGTAGTGATGTCGAGAAGGTGCTTCGGTGCAGTGTAGGTTCTTATCTCGTTGGAGTCAAGAATCGCTCCAATTTACTCAACGCGTTGGGACCAGGTCAACTCTGACTTTTCGAAATTGATCCTCAGACCGAGGCTCTCCATAAGCCATATCATGTAAGAAATGTCCTTGTATACCTTTTCCCTATACTAGAAGGTAACAGAATCAACCAGTCGTCTATGTAGGGGAAGACTCTTATCCCTTTTAGATGAAGATAGGCCACCACTGGTGCCATGCATTTCGTGAAGACTCAAAGTGCCATGGGGAGGCCAAAGGGCAGGCATTTGTACTGATAGGCTTCTTCTCCAATTAGGAAGCAAAGGTACTTCCTGTGCTCCATGTGGATGCTTATGTGGAAATAGGCATCCTTTAAGTCTATTACAGTGAACCAATCCCCCTTGTTAATGAAGGGAAGAAGGGTAAGGAGCATGACCATCCAGAATTTCCTTATATGAACATGCATATTGAGACAATGTAGATCTAAGATAGCCTCCCACCACAAAATACCTGGAATAGAAGCTGTCGCACCAGTTGGAAGACTGCACTGTTTCTATCGCTCCCTTCTTCAGCAGAGACGAGACTTCTTCCTGCAGATGAAGTGAAGGAGGCATTCGCCAGAGTCGTCTGACTCAAGGCTGTTTGTCGAATTCGATAGCATAACCAGCGAATCAGATCTTCTAAACTCACTGGTCACTTGTAATGCCTATCAATACTTGTAGATAATTCCAGAGGGAACTATAAGGAAGTTGGAGAGGAGGAGAAACTTCAGTCAGGAGGAAGTCAAACCCATTTTTTTGACTTCCACTGATTGCACTTGCTTCCCTGTTGATTGTAGGGCTGGTAGCACTGACAACCCTGTTGATGCCTCGGATGGTAGTAGGCTTGCCACTGGGTGTCAAATTGCTGCCTTCCCCGAGACTGTTGGAATTGTTGCCTCTGGGAGAAAGGCTAGAATCTGGGCCTGACAGTGGACGAGGTGGAAGTCGTCAAACCCAGAAGCTTAGCTGTGGCCTTGGTCTGATGAAGGTCATTAAGTGCCTTGTCAGTGTCCTGGGCAAAGAGGCCCTGGCCATCAAAGTTTCTTAGTGGCCTCTTCCAAATTGGTGGAACAAAGCCAGGCATGTCACCTCAGTAAGACTGAGGATGACATGTCCTTAGCTGCTGCGTTGCTGATGTGACATGCTGTCCACATCTGCTGCTTAGAGAGATTATCCCCTTCTTTGCAGATAGACTCAAACTTAGCATGCAGGTCTGATGGCAGCTTGACAAGGAAGGACTTGGCCTGCTCCCATGGATGGGAGTTGTAAGATCCCATGGCAGTAGAGTAATTAGCCGCTATCAGGGACAACGCTGTGGCATAGACTTTCCGTCTCAGCGTATCAAACTTCTTTCTTTCAGCAGACGACAGAATCGGGAAGCCACTAATGGCAGTCTTATTCTGCGAGGCCTTTACGACCATGGAGTTCGGCATGAGATGCACCTGCAGAAACTCCATGTTGTTTCCAAGGATCTGCACAAAACCATGTGGGATGAGACCAGCTTCTTCCAGACGGTCTTAGCCAAGTGCAATTTCGCTGGAAGCATACTGATATGCACCAGCCTGATGGCCTTTTTGTCCAGTTTCTCACAGACCTTGTCCTCGTACAGCAACGGAGGATGGTCAGCCCGGATACCTAAGGCGGTTCTAAGGCAAGTCAACATAGCCGTAAATGTCTTTTGATTCTCTATGAGATGTGATTGTATGCTGCCAATTACCCCATCCAGCCTCCTGTCCACCTCGACCTGCAGGATGCCTTGGATACACCCAAAATTGTGGCCGGAAGGATATGTACATCTGGGTCGGAGTCGTGCCAGTACTGCCTAGACGAACTTCGTGCCCTGTCTGCTGACGAGGCTGGAGAAGGTGGTGGAACACAAGCCTCACCCTCCCCTACAAGTCGGGTCCCCTGAGAACCCTGTGGCAACCCGGAGTGATGGCCACCAGAGGTTCTAGAAGTGTGTTGTCTGGATGACGTGATCCCTGCAGCAGCTGTCAAAAGCTGCTCTCCGATCTTCTTTACCATTGACTCCAGTAGAGGGACTAAAAAGTCCATCTGTAGCTGAAGGCCCGTAGCAGAGCTTTCACCCGGAGCTTGCAATGGAGAAAGGTGAGCTGGGGATGTATGTGTAGGCCAATTTCAAAGAGACAGGCCTCAAGGGGTGGAGAGTGGTATCTTTCGAAGCCAGGTCAGGCAGGAGGAGGCAGTGAGTCAGACTGATGTCTCCTTGAAGTCTTAGCCGGCAATCCAGATGATGACAATGGATCATCAAAGATAGAAGACCATGAATCAGTGTTTGGAGATGGTCTTCTCAGCAGTACAGTAAAACCCCGGCTTACTTATGCCTCGAGTTACATAACATTCGACTTACGGTACATAAAGATTTTGTGCTAAAACCATGTCCCGATTTACATGATTTCCTATGGGTTTGCTTTGATTTACAAATAAATAAATAAATAAATTTTCCTATGGGTTTGCTTCGAGTTACGTAAAAAAACAATTTAACCAAAAGCCTATGGAACATTCTTTTTTCATAAGTAAGGGTTTTACTGTATAACCGAAGACGGGGGGAAAGAGGCCGAAGGCTGAGGAGAACGGCTTGGTTGGTTGTGACGCTCCTCCCTCAAGGGAAGAATGGCAAAAAAATAGTGAGGCTGCACCTCCTGCAAGGGAAGAGTAACCAAGAATGGTAATCCTGCTCGTTCAGAGCAAGATCACCACAAAATTGATGAAAGGATTGCTTTCAAGAAGCAAGGAAAAAATTACTAGCTCTCTAACAGGACTCCTGTTGCAATAATGGAAATAAGAGAACTGGGTAAAGAGTGTGAAATGCTGACTAAGGGTAGGCGGTATAGTGAGCGGTCCTAACATTAAACTTTTAAATCCAATCAGCTTTGAAGCTCCAATAACGGCTCCGTGCAGGAGCAGAACTCATAAGTGTGAATTCACAGACAACACGAAGGAGAAGTTAAGGAAACATAAGGCCAATGCTAATATTATATAATTAAATAATCCAAGTAAAATACAAAAAGTTGAACATGACAACTTAAGGAGTGTGACATTATCGTCTGCATGTTATGTTTTTCTGTAATTATGTGAACTGCCTCTTTGGATGATAGAAAATATTTGAGAAGCTACCTGAAAGAGATGTCATTTCCACAAACATGAGTCACATAGATTGCCCATGCAACTCTATGAGTATTCTTGCAGGCGGAAACGTAAGACCGGAAATCTGATTTATCAGGAAGCTAAATAACTATAACCTTGTCTGAAAGGCAGAGACCACTTTAGAGAGAAAAGTCTGGTCCAATCGCCAAAACACCCTGAAGATGAGAAGCAACAGGTCCACTATGAGCACACACAACTCACCAGCTCCTTAGGCAAAGGTTATTACAACCAAATGACTACATTCTTGGGCAAGAGGTGTAGATCTAAAGGTATACAAGATTTTTTGAATTTCTTAGACAATATTACAAAAAGAATCCATGCTGGTGAGACTCAGGAGGAAGGAAAATGTTGTTCAGATCACTCAAGAACTGGTTCAAGGGTAAGTAAACCAGATGTTTGTGGAGTGCAATATGGAATAAGCTGATATTACTGCTGAGTACACTTTGATAAATGACACAGTGAATTCCCTGAGTACTTTGGACATCAAATGAGAAGAGAGAATTTGCTTGAGAAAGCCTTGATCCTGGGAAGGGTGGAGGGCAAAAGAAGAAGGGGCGGGCAAAAATGAGATGGCTAGATTGTATTGCAGACATAATGAGCACAGAGCTGAGCAAGTTGAGGAGGATGGTGGAGGACAGAAGTGCCTGGCGGACAGTGGTCCAAGGGGTCGCAAAAGGTCAGAATTGACTGTGCGACTGAACAACAAGTGATGAAGGAAATCAAAGACAATTTGAAGCAAGACAAATGATGTAGTAACTGTCTTTTCCAAAAGAAAGTTCTAGAACAATCCCCACCTCCTGGATAAGACTCACAATTGCTGGGTTCACAGCTGGCACTGAGGACTTCTTCTAATAATAGTAAAACAGGTCTCACAATCTGATCATCCATGCTCTCAGTCATAGGGACTGAGGATGGAGTGTCCCACTGCCCATTGTGAGGAGAACAAAGTGACAGATTGAAATAATGATTAGCTAAGAGGAGGAACAGATAGAATCAAAGCTGTCAAAGCCACCATGGTATTATTAGGATAATGTTTGCACTGCTTAACCTTAACTTCACCTAGACTTCAAAGATTAAAGGAGAGAGAGGAAGCATTAAAGTGTGTATGATTCCTTATGTACAGGAACGCTGCCCTCCAGGAATCTTTGGAAAGCAGGAAATTTTGGAAAGGTATATCACTGAACAGCAGATTTTGCATTCCAACAGAAGGTGATGAATGTCATACAGTACTTCATTTTAAATGTTACTTTCAAAAAGCTTCAGAATTTTCTAAACGTCTACCAAATTTTAAGCTCAGTGAATAATTTTCTGGGATATAAACTCTTGTTGTTATATATTCTAAGAAAACATAGTACAGTAATACCTCAGATAACATTAGTATCGAATAACACTAAAATCGCATAACATTAAGCAATCTGGGGGGAAGAATTGCATCGAATAACATTAAGATCCTATGGGATGCATCAGATAACAACCGCTAAAGCCTGTGTGGTTACAATGTATCTCTATGGATCCCATAGGATTTTAACATGCATCGGATAACACTAAAAATCGTGTAACACCAAGACTTGTGGAACCAGGTTTTAGTGTTATCTGAGGTTTTACTGTACTGTAGTCTGCCAACATTTACATTATACACTAGTACCCCGGATAACATTATGACATGGTTCCACAAGTCATGACATTATCCGGTTTTTAGCGTTGTCCGGGGTATACATCGAACAATGCTAAAAAAAAATAAGAGGCGCTCGCAACGGGGATCGATCGCAAGGCAAGGCAAGGGATCAAAGCGGGGGTGCCACCCCCCACTTTGACCCCTTACCTTAACGTGCGATCCCCGTTTTGCGCGCCTGGGCAAGGGGCAGCTTTTCCGAATTTCCCCCTCCCCTCGGAGCCACCCCCTGCTTTGATCCATTGCCTTGAGGTGCGATCCTCGTTGCTATAGCGAGCCCGGGAAAGTGGCGGCTTGGCCGAAATTCCCTTGCCCGCGCAGGGAAAGAAGGCTCTTTAATACCCAGGAAGACCGGCCCGGAGAAACTGTGTATGGAACTCAGCGCAGCGCAGAGCCGAGCAAGCGAGCTTACCGCTAGTTCGAGGCTGGAAGAGTGCCGGGGTTTGCAGCTCTTCAAGCTGCCAGGATCTTTAAGCCCTCGCCCGCGTTTATCTAGTGACGCTTTGTGTGGGGGGGGGACGCGCTCTGAGGGCCATCTCTGTCTGTCTGTGTGAGAGACAGAGCCATCGTTTGCCTCAGAAATGTCACCCAGGCGGCCACAAAGGTGCCTATGGGGACGATGCCTCTGTTTCTCACACAGACAGAAAGACAGAGAGGGCCCTCAGAGCGCGTACACACACACACACACACACACACACACACACACACACACACACACACACACACACACACACACACACACACACACACACACACACACACACACACACACACACACAGCGTCCTCAGAGCCCCACGCACACTCTTTGTCTTAACGCTAAACCTTCCCCCCCAACACCGCATTACTAATCAGGTGGAGAAGACAAAAACAGGCAGGAAAGAGCCGTCCGGATTGTGTGCGCGCCGTGTGTGCGTGTGTTCTTTCCCTCTCTTGAAGATGCAAAGAGGACAAAGCTAGATAAACGCGGGCGAGGGCTTAAAGATCCTGGAAGCTTGAAGAGCTGCAAACCCCGGCACTCTTCCAGCCTCGAACTAGCAGCAAGGTCGCTTGCTCGGCTCTGCGTTGCGCTGAATTCCATACACAGTTTCTCCAGGCCAGCCTTCCTGGGTATTAAAGAGCCTTCTTTCCCTGCGCGGGCGAGGGAATTTCAGCCAAGCCGCCACTTTTCCGGGCTCGCTATAGCAACGAGGATCGCACGTCAAGGCAATGGATCAAAGCGGGGGGTGACTCCCCCGCTTTGAGCCATTGCCTTGACGTGTGATCCCCGTTTCACGCGCCTGGGCAAGGGTCGGCTTTTCCAAATTCCCCCCCAATTCGGAAAAGCCAATCCTTGCTTAGGCGCTTTGCGATAGGAGTTTGGGTGCCGGGTTGAACGGGCGGGTGCGCGTTCAACCCGGCACTCAAACTCCCATCACACGCTTTGCGTGCCCTTTCGAAACATCATGCGTGCACGCGTCAGACGGGAGTTGGGGAGGGTACGGGGAAGATCTCCATATCCTCCCCAAGCCGCGTTTGACAGGTGCGCCCCTGCATGGTGTTTGGAAAGGGTATGGGGGCCTGTACCCTTTCCAAACATCGTGTGGGCGGCCCCTGGGGGGGTTGGATTGGGTAGATGTTCTACCCAATCCAGCCCTCCTCACACACACACTATTGTTCCGGATAATGCTAAGAATTGCGTTATCCGAGGTAAGATTTTTCCAAAAATCTTGTAACGTTATGCGGTTTTAGCGCTATCAGGTACAATCGTTATCCGGGGTATTACTGTATATAGAAAGAACATGTTCTATACATAAAAGGGAACAAATCTGTGGAGATGATCAGATATCTAGGGCTGAAATCATGTTTCAAATAGAAGTCAACACTGTATTTTCTTCCAAACTACCAAAACTATATAAACAACTTTTCAATTAGAAGCATCATTTGTAAAGAAAAAAACCATTTCCAAAGTAATTTTTATAAAACTCGTACTGCTACTGAAGTTCTATTTGTGCCAAACTCAAATACATATAAGGATCTTCTATTCCAGCCACACACAAAAGTTGCACAAATTTTTATTGTTGTAATATCCCTATGAAGCAACAGGCAAAGACTAGAGATTAGCCCAAGGCCACACAATAAGTTTCACAAATGAGAGGATTTCTGAATTCAGATCCTCTACAGTCCAAACCCAATACCATACACTGCACAATACTGACACTTGGATATGAGTTAAGCAAGCATAAAAAGCATTATCTCACTTGTGAGATGTGGTTGATTGAAGATTCCATGCGCCTAAGCTGGGATGCCTGTATATCCAGCATTTGGAGAACATTGTTGGCCAAAGTGTTGATCAAATAGGCTACACTAGCTAAAGATTGGGTTGTGTATGCTTTGGTTTCTTCTAGGGCTCTTTGTTTATCTGGAGACTAAAGCAAAGAAAAAAATAATTAGAAACAGATTACATTATATTATTCATATCACTACATATTGGCTGAAACCTTGTTGTAAAACTTTGCCAGGCACAAATGGTGATGATGTCATCTCTTGGCAATTTTAATCTCTATATTAATCTAATTTGAAAATTCCTATCCCCTCCTTCAGGATCTAAGGCTCTCTGAGGAAACGGTTGGGAGCCTCACAGTGTGGAGTTTTAATACTGGAAAATTACTGCCATATCACTGACAGCTGTCCCAAACTGATTGGCTGGACTGCTGGTGGCATTTTTTCAATATTAAAGGCTTTACCAGTTCCAATGCTCTCAAAGGCTTCTCTAGCAGTAGTGTCAGAAACAAAAGTAGAGACAAAGACCAGTACATTTTTAATTACATTTAATGAATTATTAGCAATGCTAGGTGATGACATCACAAATTATGTAGTGTAGTTGTACTAAATGGATTTCAGCCATTATACTTTAAAATAACAATCAACACTTGTCATTTGAACACTTTAAATCAATACATACAGTATTCTACTCTCCCCTCATCCCACAGCAAGCAACTGTTAAGTGGTAGATCTCAGTAAAAACTCCTGGCAACAGCAGACAACATCTGACTTGCAATATGAAAAAACAATTGACATACAGTATATGTGGATGGGTATGCCTACAAACACTCTGATTACAAATGTATACAGAACTGTAATTTTTGCACCAACCATTCATTTTCTTTCAACATGTGATACATGGGCTATACTGCATTTCTACACTGCGTTACCAGACTTCTCCGCCCTGGTCACTGTCGTGGCTTGTGGCGAAGTCCGGAAAGGTAAGAAAGAGGAGGTGTTGGACCGGCATAGTCCTGGGCTCCCCCACTGCAGCAGCCACCACCACCAGGCAAAGAAAAACGCTCACCATGTTGCCCCTTATTTATTTGTTTGCTTGTTTGTTCATATTTCTCCACCGCCCTTCTCACCGAAGTGACTCAGGGCGGTTTACAAGTAATAAAAAGACATCACAACAAAACAAAACACAAACACTACCTAAAAACCTCAAATACAAAACTGTTAAATTAAATTTTAAAATTTAAATCTAAAAAGATTAAAAGCACACCAAATGCTACATCTTACTAATCTTACTACCGTATATGCCGGTGTACAAGACGACTAGGTGTATAAGACGACCCCCCAACATTTCCACTCAAAACATAGTTTGTTATATACTCGCTGCATAAGACCACCCCCTCTTCTGCACACCTTCCACACACCAAATAAAACGTACAAGAACATCAGATTTGATTTCAACATGTTAATTTATATTCAAATGCTTATGACATGCAGAAAAAGTGTCACAAAGCTGTATGTTATCAAACATGTACAGTAAATATAAAACAGTGCAAGTGCAAAGTGGTACTTATTTATCTACCATATATACATGAATATAAGCTGACCCAAATATAACCCAAGGTACCTAATTTTGACCTTGAAATCTAGGAAAATAGATTGACCTGAGTGTAAGCCAAGAGTGGGAAATGTAGCAACTGCTAGTGAGTTTCAGTAATTAAAATACAGTAATATTAATTATTTTATTGATTTTTTAGAACTGTGCTTGCACCGCCCACCAGTGGTGGCGCTGCAGGTAAAGTGGGTGGGAAGGTCAATTGCACTGAGGCAGGAAGTGTTGCTCTAGCCTAGCCTCTTGCTTCCCCTGCAAGCATGGCTTTTTCCTCCATTTTGGGCAGAGCAGAGAGATAATGGCAGAAGGTACCAGTAAATGAAACCCTTTCTTTTTTCCCCACCAGTTTGAAAGGGAGACACAATTGTAATGTAGAGCTTCTTTCTTCATCTGGATGGTATGTAGAATGAGGTGGGCGAGCATCTGGAGGCCACTATGGGCAGCTATGTCTATCCCAACTGAAGTGCACCCGGTGTATAAGACGACACCCCCCCCCCACTTGGAGGCATGTTTTTCAGGGTGAAAAAGTCGTCTTATACACCAGCAAATACGGTAATTAAAAAGTAGAGGGAGAGAGGGGCTCAGATCTTCCAGCAAGCTGGTATCATTATACCTCCCGCACCCCATACCTGCCCCACCAGCCATATTTTTAGATTCTTCCTGAAAGGCAGCAGCCCCTTCTCTTTCTTACCCTTCCAAACTTCACAAGCCATGGCAGTGACCAGGGCAGAAAAGGGGAGGCAAAGTGAGTAGTTCCCCTTGCCCGGCGGCAGTGATTGCAGCAGGGGAGCCCAGGACGTTACCAGACAACTTCTCTGACCCGGTCACTACTATGGCTTGTGGTGAAGTCTGGAAGGATAAGAAAGAGGAGGTGTTGGTCTGGCATCATCCTGGGCTCCCCCGCTGCAGCCGCTACTGCTGGGCAAGGGGAAACGCTCACCCCACTGCCTCTTCTCTTTCTTATCCTTTCGGACTTTGCCACAAGCCGCAACAGCAACTCGGACAGAGAAGGGGCAGTAAAGTGAGTGGTGGGAGCCTTTTCTCTCCTACCTAAGGCTTCTTTGGGAATAACGCAAGCAGCACGGCCGGACTTTCATCTAGCCCCATGACCCGAAGTGGAGCCGGCGGAAGGAGTTTTTGTCCAATGTGCGTTTCCATAGAAGCAGCGAGGACTCCAGAAAATGCGGCAGCACTGGTGGCGGCAGCGGTTCCCGCTCCCCAAAGGAGGAAGCAGCAGCAGGGGAAAGGGAGGCAGATCGCTTCGTCATTCCCTTTGTGCTGATTATTTTTTGGATTACAGTATTTTTGGTCCGGTCAGGACCTTTATTTTTCAAAGCATTCCTATTGGGATGCATCGATTTATGTAAAACCCCTATTTACATAAGAAGCTACGGAAAGACTTTTTACTTGAATCAGGGCTTCCCTGTACTTAGTTTTTTGAGGTACAGGCAAGAGGGTTGGAAATCAACTAAGAAATACTTCAAAAATCACATGCAGCAAAAAAAAAGTATGAAAGATAATTTAAGGTCACCTATCTTCTAAATGACATGATGGATTATATTCAAATGTTAAAAGCACATAGCAGGAAGCATTTTCTTTGCAGAAAGTCACAGCAAGACTTTGAAAAATAACTACAGAACTGGCTACATGCCACCAGAAAAAGTCACTGAACAAGCTTCGGCAGGGGACAAGAACCTTTTGTAAAAAAAACAAAGATAATTTTATTTGTCCAAATTTGGCATAAAACAAGGCCATAATATTTATTACTACTCTGCCAAATATAACCCCAACTCATTTTTGTCAAACCATCTGAAAACAGATTTAATGCTTTAGAATACAATACCAAACTTGCATTTGTACATTTTAAATCCTAAGAAAAATTTTTGTCTGTTTGATGATTTGCTTTTTTTCTAACAAAATGTCTTACCATTTTAAGTCTTTTTTCAAACAAACCTGGGTTAGCACAAGGGTTCTCAATCTTTTCATGTTTTTCAAACAAACCTGGGTTAGCACAAGAGTTCTCAGCTGTTCCAAGCTGGAGGCTGGGTCACACTCTCTGTCAGTTTCGAGGGCCAGATAGCCATTTTGTCCTGCCCGCACGATAGGGGTGGTCATTTTGTCCCAACAGCTTCAAAGGGGTGGCCATTTTGTTTCTCAAATGCCCTTGGAGGGGTGGGGTGGGCCACATGAAATGGCACCATGGGCTAGATCCGGCCAACAGGCCTTAGATTGGGAACCCCTGGGTTAGCATGTCTATGTTTTTCCACTGATTAATCAACTAATCTTGATATGTGTAATATAAAATACATTATTTTATTCTGCCTAGCCAGCAAGTACAGCAAACATGCAACCAGAAAAAAAAATTAGAATTCAAATGGACGTTTTAAGGCAAGTAAATCATAATTGATTTTCAACTTTGTTCTGTTTCAAGTAGCAGAAAATATGAAGGAAATGAAGTAGTCAACCATTCACAGCCAAACTGAGGAAGCAGCAGCTCAGAAAGATGTAATTTTTAAAACTTGTGAAATTATATATTCTTTCTTTCCATCTCTACCATTCCAAAGAGTGTTATGAAAATGTAGTTAATAAAGAAACAGCTCTAACATATTTAGCAAGAGCAGCATTTTAAAGCCAGTTGCAAGCCAACAATACAGCTCTTTATGCGAGGTTTGACTGTACAGTATAGTCATCCTCAACTCCTCAACCTAGTAATTTGCTTTGAAAAGCAACCAGCGAAACCAATGCTGGCATCAGAACAACTTTCTATTTCAGCATCAAAACAGCCAGAATCTATTTTGACAAAAACTGAGAATTGGCCATCTGGTCAACTATTCTACATCACTGACTTTATCAGATGAAAGTGAAACAGTATTTTCTGGACCTGGGCAGGACAATGCAGGGGTAATTGGCCATGTTCCTTCATGCTCCACTTTAGCTAGAGAACTGTTGTCCAAAACAAGCTAAATAACTGCAATCCTATCTCTATCAAGTTTGGCATTACACATTAATATACACAGTTTAAGTTAAACAGCAAGGTTGGTACAAGAGAAATTTGATTTTTACATATTTTCAACATAATTTGTATTGCTCATTTATACACCCTCCAATTTCCCAAACTTTGTTTCAGAAATATAAAAGCTGTCCTATCAAAATTAGCACTAATCTGGATCACCTCAGAAATTAAGGAAAATTTTTTTATATATTCTGGAATCACACCAGGTACTTCGAATGATCATAAATTGTATATATTTTTTAAACAAAAGAAAAAAGAACATGTATCGAAGAAGTTTAAAACAGTCCTATACAGGTTTGCCTGAGCAAGGCGGGGTATAAATTTGAAATGAAAAAATTTTTTTGAAGCCTTTTAAAATATTTACAAAAGTTAAGCCAAAAGAAAAAATCTAGAAAAACAAATTATCTCTGTAAATCACCTCCAAACATTGAGGGTGAAAAAGGCAAAACAGGGATCAAAACAGAAATAATAACAAATGAGTTTAACTTCCAAGCATAATAATACAGGCATTCCTTAGATACCCTACCTAGATCAGTGTTTCCCAACCTTTGGTTTTTGGACTTCAATGCCCAGAAGCCTAAATTAATTCAATAAAGCACTGATCAGACAATGTACTGACAGGCTTCTGGGAATTGAAGTCCCCCTTTAGGGCGTGAGCCCCACATTGGGAACCACTGCCCTAGATCCAATAATTTAGGGCATTGGTGTCTAACCTTTGCACTCCAGCTACTCTGGAACTTCAACTCCCAGAAGCCCAAGTCAGCATTCCTGCTGGTCAAGGCTTCTGGGATTGAAGTTCCCGACATTCTGGCTTGCTGAAGCCTCAAAGAGGGTGGGGGAACTTCAAAAATAGCGTGCATCGGGTCTCCCGACCTCCCTAGAGCCGATGCACACTATTTTTGAAGTTCCCCCACCCTCTTTGAGGCTGCAGCAAGCCAGAATGTCGGGATTCTAACCCTGACATTTTGGCTTGCTGCACTGACTGAGGACGTCGGGGAAGCCCAGAAATAGCTTGGATTGGGTCTCCCCACCTCCCTGGACCTGGTGGGGGGGCAGAGACCCCAAAATTGGTTTTTAAAATGTCCTTTTTTTTTACCAATTTTGGGGTCTCTGACCCCCCCCCCCCCCCGGCCGGGTCCAGGGAGGTGGGGAGACCCGATCCAAGCTGTTTCTGGGCTTCCCCGACGTCCTCAGCCAGTGCAGGAAGCCAGAATGTCGGGTTTCGAACCCTGACGTTTTGGCTTGCTGCACTGGCTGAGGACGTCGGGGAAGCCCAGAAATAGCTTGGATCGGGTCTCCCCACCTCCCTGGACCCGGCAGGGGGGTCAGAGACACCAAAATTGGTAAAAAAAATGGACGGTTTTTTTTAACCAATTTTGGGGTCTCTGACCCCCCCCCCCGGCCGGGTCCAGGGAGGTGGGGAGACCCGATCCAAGCTGTTTCCAAAGTTCCCCCACCGCCCTGGAGGTTGCAGCTAGCAAAAATGTCAGGATTCAAATCCCGACGTTCTGGCTTGCTGCAGCCTCCAGGGAAACAGGGCTTTTTTGAACATTGTGTGATCAATGTATCGCACAACATTAAAAACCGGATAACGACGAGACTTGTGGAACCAAGTCATTACATTATCCAGAGTACTAGTGTAATTTAAAATAGTGTGCAAGGTTCCTACTTGTGCTATAAAAGAACTTGAAGATGTAGCCACTTGCCAGAAATCATTCAACTCAGCTGGTCACTTTTATGGTTGGTTCTTAACCCAGCTATGCTGAAGTAACAGAAAAAAGCAGCCAGTAATTAACATGACTTGTTCTTTTTTAGGATTTCCACTGTTTCTGCCCATTATAAAGTACAGTAAAACATCGGATAACGCTAAAACTTGGTTCCACAAGTCTTGGTGCTATCCGATTTTTAGTGTTATCCAATCCATGTTAAAATCCTATGAGATGGATCGGATAACGTTAAAGCTCCATAGAGATACATTGTAACTGCATAGGCTTTAGCGGTTGTTATCCGATCCATCCCATAGGACCTTAACGTTATTCGATCCAATTCTCCTTCCCAGATTACTTAACGTTATGCGATTTTAGCATTATCCGATCCAATCGTTATCCAGTGTTTCACTGTACATGATCACATCTCCTGAAATTATGCTTTCAGATTTTCAGTAATGAGAGGGAGTAGAGTTTGAAAGGTCTGCCCATTCACACTACAAAATGGCCCAAATAAAATGAAAGAGCTGCTTCCTATTTTCAGGTTCTTCCCTCCTTATCAACACTTCTCACAGCAGACCCTCAGAATTGTTACATTTCATTTTACTCTTATCTCACTCCACTCCTGTCAGTCACAAAGGAGAACAGATTTCTGGTTTCTATATCTAACACAGTAAGAGGTCAGGAGACAGCTACCCCTTACTGTATTTTAACCCTGATTCAAGGTAAAGAGTAAGTAATACAGCAAACCCAGAAAAACATCCAAAATATGAAGACTCACGCCAAAACCAGGTATATATGGTAAATAACCATTATTCAGTCTGTATAAATTAAGGATTTAAAACCTTTAAAATCTTGGGATTCAATTTTAAAAAAAGTATCTTGTCCTTAGGGCATCGAAAATAGCCTTGAAAACAAGAATAACTCAAGCATGTAAAAAATGGGAGCAAAAAGAACAGGACTGTGAAATTCTGCTGCTCATATGAGAAAACTGAGAAAACATGAGAAAAATCTTGAAAGAAAGTTTCATGTAAAGTTATTTTTCAGGAAGGAAAAGAAGAGTTATTATTTTTCAAAAAGAAAGAAGCACTACAGCAATTTTTCCCATCTGTTGCCCTCAAGATATTTTGGCTTTGATTCCCATGATGGCTCATCACTGGGGTCTCAGTTCAGTAATAATCTGTTGCCCATTATAAAATAAAAGCAAACATTGCTAAACATAGCTACTCAAGTGTAAAACAGATTCAAGTGGGATCTTTGCATATAAAAAATTCAACAAATCATATAATTTTATGTTTTGGTCTACACTGAGGCAAAAAAAATAAAAATTAAAAAAATTGCCACTTGAGTATCTTTTACATAATTCTGACAGAGTGCTCAAGTTGCTGCAGGAGTTGACTCCTTTATCAGCATACAGAACACAAACATTTGAATTCTGAAAATGTAACTGCTGGAGGCCATCATTTCCTATAAAAAGTATAGGAATTATTTTATTTCCTATAAAATAGTTCACATTATGCTGAACTATTCAGCTAAAAGTCAAATTGGTCACCCTGTTAAATGACCTCCTCCGAGAGGCTGACAGAAGTATTATGTCCCTGCTTGTCTTCTTGGGTCACTACCTAGCCATAATGGACTGGATGAGGCCAACTGACTGAGATTTAATGCAGACAAGATGGAGATTCTGCTGTTAGGAGGTTCTTCTGACAGGCTGAGTAGAATCTGACCTTTTTGGCTAAATGGGGCTACTCATCTGGGGATTATCCTGGACCTGGCACTCTCTATGGAAAGACAAATCTGCCATAGCTAGGGCTGCATTTGCCCTTTCCTTGATATAAAGTCCCTTGTGACACTGGCTCATGCACTAGTAACATCAAGGACGAATTACCATAATGCACTCCACATGAGGCTTTCTTTGTGGCTACAGCAGGTTCAAAATGCAGCTGCTCAGCTGGTAACAGGGGGCAGTCAATGGAATTTGATCTCTCCTATGATGATTCAGATGCCCTAGTTTACCTGTAGGCTTCCAATCCCAATCCAAGGCGTTGTTCTTAAACTCTAAAGCCCTGAATGATTTAGGACCACACCTCATGGCTGAGTACTCTCTCTGATGAATACCACCTCTACAACCAGGTATTCTCAAACATGTGAGAGAGGCCAGGAAAACTTTAACCAGAAATAGGGCCTTCACAGTGATGGTGCTGTCACTATGGTATTCTCCCACCACATGTCTGCTAGGTATCCTCTCTCTAATTTCCATAAATTAGCCAAGGTAGAAATATTTAAAATTTATCTCCTGACAACCTACCCCCTAGATTATTTTATTTTATAGTGCTCTATTTCTTGTATTGTTTTAGTGTCTTGTATTGTTTTACAGGTTTAGTGCTGCTACTGGGCATTGGTCAAATAAGGTGGCTGTCCAAACGGATTATGCAGCATATTTTAAAGGTGATATACTGTCCTCACAGTTGGTTGCCTGTAAATGTAACTTTCAGACTCTGGAACTGCCTCCCACGGAAGGCCAACCTTGCCCAATCTTTGCTATTCTTCTCTTTAGGCTGGCTTTCCCTTAGTGACTAGTTTTCTAAGTAAGGTTTAAAAAATTTGGATGCTCTTAATCTATTTTTGTTTTCAGTGATTTACCCGGAAAACAGGGAGTGGCCACCACAGCTAATCAGGCTCATGAATATATCACTCGACACACAATATACATTGCAAACATTGTAACATATGTTTAACATCTTTAAGCTCATCATGATAGGATGTTTTCCTCCCTGAAGCTAGTAGACGCATAAAAAGCTCTTGGTATGTATTATGTTTAGATATCTTGGTTTAAGGCTCACAGCCAAACTAAAATCTGTTGACAGAGTGTATGATTTTGTTTTCATTTTATTGTCTACAGGAAAAAACCTTAAAATTATATCCTGATGAAGAAAAAATCTTTTGAAAAACTGGCAATACCAAAACAGTTTTGATGACATTTTATTTCTTCACTCCTTTGCATTCTTGCAGTAAAAGAGACTTGAAAGATATTCCTGCCTCAAACGGTTTTTTCTCTCATTTGAAACAGCATCACAGTAGCAGAATACCTCTCATCCTAATATGTGGCTCACGAGGCCCAGTAGTAATTTGTTCCTGTACTCTTATGTTACCACTTCTTAAAGCTTTACTCTGTGCCATCATTTTTTGATCTTAGTCTTGACAGAACACTATGTGTGTAGAAGACATACAGAAGTCTACTCATGCTCAACAGAAATAGAAATGTGTTCTTGCATGTCCTTTGGAGCAATTTGGTTTGGTATCAAGTCTGAGCACTAATTTTTTACCCCTAAAAACATGTCACTTTTAATTGGCATAGTAATTTTATCAAGGACACACCAGTTACAGAATATGTGGCAGAGATCTGGGTCAGATAAATTGTCAATAAGACCAATACTTTAGTTGACAGAAAGTTTAAAATGCAGATCTCCAAGGTTTTGCTCCACCAACTAAACTGCATTTGCTCTTGAAGAATATTTTCGCTTGACACCCAATTCAAGATACTGTACAGACTGTTACTTAATATACACCACAGTGGTATGCCACTTCCTGTCTCAAAACCAAAAGAAATGAGCCACAGAGATTAGTGCTCCCAAAAGCACAGATTCTAACACAAACAAATGAAGACAATTCACAGTTTTGACAAGCCAAAGAATAATTGATCTTAGCTGAATAACAATTGTTTTTAAATTCTAAATAAAATACTACAGATAAGATTAATAAATATGAATACAAAAATGTTTAGTGCGGTTTAAATGAAAATGAAAGCCTATTTGGAGCTACATTTCTTTTTGAACTGCATATTAACAAGTCTATGATAATTATTTTGAGTTGTTTCATGCAAACTCATATAAGATATCTGAATATGTAACATTTTTTCACATGCACAAAATCAGGATAGAAGCTCAGAACAGAAGTATAAGGAGAGGTAATTATTTTCCAAATAATGACAGCTCTGAGTTTAGCCTACATTGTTATATTTACTGTATTTTTGGACCATAAAACGCACCTGACCATAAGATGCACCCAGTTTTTAGAGCAGGAAAATAAGAAAAAAATTCTGAACAAAATAGTACAGGTATACTAAAATATTTATTAAATATTAAATTAAAGCAAAATACAGCATAAACTCAACAGTGGTGTTAAGAACCATCACTTCCATTAACAAATTAGGAAAGACTTAGAGGTTCAAGCACTTTTCTAGTTTTCTGGAAATCCTAAAAATTCGTCATCACTAGTGTCAGAATTTATGAAGCTCTGTTGCTCACAATCATTTGTATCACTTTCTTTGCTATCTTCTAACAAATCCCTAGTGATCACAAACTAATATAAAATACGAGCTCTTCTGGCCAGACCCTGTGCGGTCCAATGTATTTTATGTTTATAAGGCAAGATGATTACAAACACACTAGAGATCCCTGTGAAAGACTATGTCGTGAATGGCCAAAGTTCACATGATGAATCATGTTTTTACCAGGTCTCACCAGCTCTACTTCTTCTACTGAAATCAAGAATTTCACTTGAAATATTTATGAAGTGTTGTGAGATACAGGACATTTTATTTCATAAATTCAAATAAAAATATGCTGAAATAAATAAGCCTTCTTTCAGGGTGCTAGGAACTTTTCTACTTGAAAGTTTTCTAGACAACCCGTTACCACTATGCTGGAGCAACTCTTACTTGTGAACAACATCTCTCATATCAGTGTTTCCCAACCTTTGGTTTTTGAACTTTAATTCCCAGAAGTCTAAGTCAATTTCCCAAAGCACTGATCGGCCAATGTACTGACTTAGGCTTCTGGGAATTGAAGTCCCCCTGTGGAGCATGAGCCCCATGTTGGGAATCACTGCTCTAGATATACCGTAACTATAAATATCCCACTCACCACTTCAATTTTAGTACCTTCACTGTATATCTATCCAGATGATTGAAATTACAAAACAATTCTATATGTCCTAAATCAGTGGTGGCAAACCTTGGCACTCCAGGTGTTCTGGGATTTCAATTACCAGAAGCCCAAGTCAGCACTCCTGCTGATCAGGGCTTATGGGAATTGATGTTCAAGAACACCTGGAGTGCCGAGGTTCGCTATCACTGTCCTAAGTACTCCCAATACAAAAGGCTCACAAGCCAGTTCAAAAACAAAGAGAGCTATGTGGTCCTTATATACTACAAATGCAGAAAGAAGATGATACCTTTTAATGGATCAACAAAAATAAAATATGCAAGCTTTTGTGATTCAAGATCATGTTTTTCATGCATGCAATAATTTCTGGTGGATAGTGCAAGAAGATCAATGAGAATATCAAAAGCTCATGGTAGATGTCATGCCAGGCTTTGTTTCTTAGGGATGATATGGAAAAACAGCAGACTACATCACATAGCTGTTGGCTGAATATCATCCCCCCACTCCACATACACAGGAAACCAGGTACTATATATGTATAATGCCTTCTCCCACCCTGCACATGTCCTTCTTTTAAAATTGTAAGTTTCTTTTTGCCATGAGAAAAAGACAACATGAAAAGTCAGATCAAGATTCTAAAAAATAATAATTCCTGGCTTTAACCATTCTGATGACTGCTGCAATCTTAGTGTGGAAAAAATAGCCATACTGACATCACACATGAGTCTAATGGGCAACTTCTGCAACAATTGTGATACATTCCAAGACTTTGTCTCAATGCCATTTGAATTACTCATTCCAAACACTAGTTGTCATTTTTCTTTTGATTTCAGAGAGCAAACCTCCATATTCCACTGGTCTTGAAAGGGGATTTCACCTAGTAAAATCATTCAACACAGCAAGATTAGATTTGGTCCCTTCCATAATGCACTGCCAGGGCTTACCTCTACAGATGCCAGAGAAAGTTCAACGCTAGAAAAACCACACTGCCCCACAGTCAGGGAGAATCTCGAGATTCATCAATCTCTCTGTTGAGAAGGCAACTTTACATTCTCTAATCTCAAGGAATAAAAAAGATAGACTAAAACATTTGTTCAGTTTCCAGTACAATACCAGTGCAGTTTTCTTGAGCTGACCATTTTGTAGCTCCTAAAGATCAACTAAAACCCATTTGCAATCCAGGAATCAACAATCCTATTAACCAACTTTTCCTTAAATACAAAGCAAACTTTCCAAAGGTTACAACAAACCCCAGGAGGGAGAACAAATTAAAATGCAGTATGATAGAAAATGATGAGATTTCCTTCAGCACACATAGCTAATTTATAACCTACGGCAGGGAATACTGAATTACATCATTTGTTGCAGTATAATACTATGATCATACAAATTTTCTCTCTAAGAGCCTGCCCTGGGTGCTATGATCATCAGGGGAGGCCTTTCTCACTGTCAAACCACCCTCACTTCATTGCTGCTGCTAGATTCTCTCTCGCTCTCTCATGGGATATCAGGCAGGGCCCATCTTTGCTATCCTTCCACAAGCAGGTGAAAACCTCTCTCTTTAAGCAGTCTTTCTCTTTGTGGCTTGCTGTTTAATAAGCAGGACTTCAAAAGGCAGGATGAATAGTATTTTATTTTATTTATTGGATTTCTATTGCTTCCCCCTCGCCAAAGCAAGTCTGTGCAGCTCACAATCACCATAAAAACATTCAGATATAGAATATCCCCAAGATAATAAAATCACAAAAACAATGTAACAGAACAAAATTAACACAAGTTTCTCAGATCAAACACAAGTGAGAATGTAACAGCAATATCATGAATTTTTTGGAACAGTAGCCAAGTTAGTCTGTGTTTCAAGCATATCAGAGAGTAAACAAAACAGAAAAGCAAAAACTTTATGGCACTTTAGAGACTAACTGCTGTATTTTATGTTAGCTTTTGTGGATCAAGTCCACTTCATCAGACATAGGAGTGAGACTTCATGGCATCAGTTTATACACACCAGGTACAGAGGTAACAAATAAGTATACATATCAATGTGGCTTTTTACAACCAGTAATAGCAGAATCTCTGGGTGCTATTTGGATTTACCATGAAGTTTCACCCTGCAAATGGTTAGTAGGAGGATGCAAGATAAACACCTGGCATTAAACATTTGCTAATGAGTTTAACCTTCAGCATCTATTGACAATCATGTGAATTTATCCTTTGTTCTGTGAGGTAGCTTATGCTGTGGTTTGCATAGAGAAATGCTTCCTATTCTCTACCACAGCTTTTAGTAACTGTATATCAATGCTATTCTATTTGGTGAATAGGATCCTAAAAGATGGTTTCACTAGCATTGTAATGGAATCTTTGATATCAACTTTCATACAACTTCTGTAGACATGCCCAGAATACTGTCTAGTCTGGTTTTATGAGATTAATTTTAATTTATGGGGCTTGGCTAATAATGCTGAGAAAATACTTGCAGAGGTGCAGCTGACCAATTCTTACTTTTGGTAGCTATTAACCTAGGTAAGATCAATTGGATGAGACTAAGCAATGACTCTTGATGAGATTTTTTGGAATTTTGATGTTGATGAGATTGAGTGTAATTTAGCTGTGCTGAAACTGGTGTTTGCTTTGTCACTTTTGAAGTGATATTCTTTGTCCTCTCTGGAAATCTTGGGAATTTATCACTCAGTTAGTAAAAGTAAAGGTTTCCCTTGCTCGAAAGCCAGTCGTATCTGACTCTAGGGGTCAGTGCTCATCTCTGTTTCTAAGCCGAAGGGCCAGCGCTGTCTGCTTCTGCAGAGGTTTCCATGGTCATGTGGCAGGCATGACTAGACACCGGAACACATGGAACGCTGTTTCCTTCCCACCGAAGTGGTCCCTACCGTGTTTTCCCGAATATAAGACACTGTGTTATATTTTTAAAAATTCCAAAATATGCACAAGGTCTTATTTTCAGGGGATGTCTTATTTTTCCATGACAAAGAAGAATACAGTACACATTTATTGCTGATACAGTGGATCGCCAGGGCAAGATTTAGGTGAGTGCCTTATTTTCGGGGAGGCCTTTATATTTCCGAAGTGGGGAAAAATAGGGGGGGTGCCTTACTATATGAGGAGGTCCTACATTCGGGAAACAGGGTACTGTATTTATCTACTTGCAATTTCTTGCTTTCGAACTCAGTTACTAATATCTATTTCCTGGAAAAGTTAACTACAGGGATTTTTACATGAAACAGTTCATCAAATCTATTTTGATACAACCTGATTTTAGCAGTAAAATGGCATCAGAAGCCCTAATAAGCTACATTAGTTCAGACAGAGAAGAACAGTTTAATTTCCAGAACATCTTTTAATATCTTTTTTCCCCTTGACTCCAGTTTATGAAATCATTGAACACAGAATTTTCCTGGTAGTGTGGATAAAAATCAATTTAAAAAATCAGATTCTTTAAAAAATTAAATTGGATTTTTAAATTTAACCTGTATTTTTTATTAAAATGCTTTCTGAAGAAAAATCTTACCTAGAGAGTTTTCTATTTAAGATACATTATAATCCAAAGCTTAGTCATCAAGAAATAAAGATTCGTTTTTCATGATGTAGTGTGAGGCTGTATATTCATATAAAGTTTTTTAAAATTGTAAATGAAATCAATTAATCCATTCATAATGTCACACTTTTTAAATAGGTTTCTTTAAGATTACTGGGCAATTTTTTCTATATAGACAATATGATCACGGATCCTTGGTGTTAAAATTTGTACCTGCAGAGATCATATGGATCTTTTTTACAGCAAAAATGTTATAAAATAAACAGAGTTGAGAAAAAGACTTTAATCCAGTGGTTCCCAACATCTTTTTAACCATCCCTGAACTAAACAGCTATAAAACCCTGATGCCCCAATAACATATCATTTTTATTATTCAAAATGTGAACTCCTATTCATGTGGTAAGGTAAAGCTAAAGGTTTCCCTTGCTCGAAAGCCAGTCGTATCAGACTCTAGGGTTCAGTGCTCATCTCTGTTTCAAAGCCAAAGAGCCAGCGCTGTCTGCTTCTGCAGATGTTTCTATGGTCATGTGGCAGGCATGACTAGACACCGGAACACACGGAACGCTGTTACTTCCCCACTGAAGTGGTCCCTATTTATCTACTTGCAATTTCTTGCTTTCGAACTGCTAGGTTGGCAGGACCTGGGACAAAGATGGAAGCTCATTCCGTCTTGCAGTACTCGAAAATTGAACTGCTGACCTTACGCCTCCCAGTCAGTGTCTTAGCCACTTGAGCCACTGCAGTCCTTTTTATTCATGTGGGGGAAGCCTAAAAGGCTATTAACTGTTAATAACTCATCCTCAAATTGCCCCACCTTAAAAATCCAATTCCTTCCCCCCCCCCCATGGTGTGTGTGCCCCACGTTGGGAACCACAGCTTTAATCCCATTGTTCTTTGCAAATCTATGTACAATCAAGCCCTTACTTTTTAAATGTTAAGTTTTTAACAAAATTCAAGACTTGGTAGTGCAATAGATCTGCACAATAAGTTAAGTGTGAGGGGCGGACAAGCAATATAAATGAAACTGAAACCTTTTGAGCATTTTTGAGTATTTATGTAAAAAAAATTAAATCTAGTTTTACTGACTACTGATTTAAATTGATCTGATATAAATCAAATCCACCCTGTTTCCTGGATCAGCTCTTTGGAATAAGAAAGGAATGCACAGTCATACAATGGTTCTATTCATATCTGCATGGTCATTTGAGAATTAAAAACACGAAAGGCCTGCCTGTTGCTGAGTTTCAAAGAATCCACCTTATCTCTTTTATTATTTCACATCAGCAGCAATTACTGAATGAGATGCCATTACAAGAGATCAATATATTGTTATGGAATCCAAATAAGACTGAGGTTCTGTAACATGTGGCATCCATTGCTAAGTAGTTCCTATTCTCAATTCACATTTTCCTTCAAAAAGGGAGAAACTCCTGGGCTTAGCTTCATGACTAGAGGCTCAATTAGCCTTGTTGATTCAGAATCCCTTCAACAGCTTTGGCTTGACTGCACTTATTACTGAATAGGAACAGACTGTTACGGTGTTTATATTTTGCTAACCATTCAGCTGTACAACTTAATGCTAGTAGCCCAAACATTTTAACTAGTGGAGAACACAGTAATGTGGGCAGAAGAAACCAAACAGCACCAGTTTCCATTTGTTTCTGGCTACAAGTAGAGGTGCTGCTCAGCTTTAAAGACATAAATCAGTGATTCCCAAACTTTTTTTCTTGTGGGCCAGTCTAGCCACCGACACACAGCTGCGGGTGCTGGAGGCGGGCTGCTCCCAGTGCTGACAGTTTTGACGTCAGCAATGGTGGTGACAGAGGCAGCGACTGTGCTTTTGCAGGCTGCTCCGAGCAGCCTCTCACTTGATCAATTTCCCTCAGCAGCCTGTGCTGAAGCCTATCACTGCTTGGGAAAAATTTTCGGAGCCTCCTCCAAGTCAAAATTCGCAGCGCTAAGAGAGCCCCCTGGGGCGCTCGGGATGACGCCAGCGGGTGCTCACTGCGGTCTGCATTAATTATATGCAAGGTGCCAATTAGGCCCACGGGACAAAGTTTGGGCACCCCTGACATAAATGGCTATCAGCCTCCACAAGTGTTTTCACACAAGCAACTTTGGCAGACTTACAAGGCTGGTCAAACCAGGGTTTACATTTGTTACAATATCGTAATTTGCTAAGCATCTTTTTTTTTAGCAGCCTTACCTTGACCTGAAACACTGACCTAAAGTGAATTTACAAATACTGTACATACACTATTCTCTCTCCAAAGCTTTTTTCCTTGGAAATGAGGAAAAGATCAAAAAAGAGAAATTGATGCAAAGGTTTTTTTAAAGAGTATCTCATGTTGTAGCTGTCATGTGCCATCAAGCTACTACCAGTTCATGGTGACTCTACAACTCAGGGACCTTCAAAAGATCCTATCATGAACAGCCCTGCTTAGGTCTTGCAAACCAAGGGTTCTGGCTTCATTTACTCAATTAACCCACCTCATTTTCTACTGCCTTCCACTTTTCAAACCATTACTGTCTTTTCCACCAGAGTCTTATGACATTTCCAAAGTAAATGAAACTCCATTTCAACATTTGCAAGAATTCAGCCTTGACATTTGTTTTTCTGGCAGTACAAGGAATCTGTTAAAATAGAGTTACTTTTTCCCTACCATCTTTCTTCATTGTCTAGTTTTCACAGCTGAATATAATAATCAGGAATATCAGAGTACAAATGATCTTGGTATTGGTCTTCAATAACACATCCTTATCATTAAGAATTTCTTCTTTCATAACTGCTCCTTCAAGTCTCAGTCTTTTTCTGACTTTTTGGTTCAACATACAGTATAGAATATCTTTTTTAACAAAAGAAATATGTAACTGTAATACAGTAATACCTCGGATAACGCTAAAACTTGGTTCCACAAGTCTTGGTGTTATCCGATTTTTAGTGTTATCCGATGCATGTTAAAATCCTATGGGATGTATCGGATAACGTTAAAGCTCCATAGAGATACATTGTAACCACACAGGCTTTAGCGGTTGTTATCCGATACATCCCATAGGACCTTAACGTTATTCGATCCAATTCTCCTCCCCAGATTACTTAACGTTATGCGATTTTAGCGTTATCCGAGGTAAACGTTATCCGAGGTATTACTGTATGGTATAAATTCACAGCCCATAGATAAACATGAGAATAAACTACATATATTACAGGATGAAACTGCGTGAACACTTCCATTCCCATTAAAGCTGTACCAAACAAAACTTTTAACTAGGGATGTCATGAATGCTACAAACAAAATCCCACCACTAATACACATGAATTGAACCCAAATACGTACAGTACTCTGCATACCACATCTTTCCTTAGCCTACACTCTCTCTCTCTCTGTAAATTTCTTTGATGTATATCCCTTTGAATTCCTCAAATGCTAGCTACAACACTACCATACTTATCTCCAAAATACTTAAATTAGACACTGCACAGAAAAAGACTGAAGTAGTTTTTGATTCTATTTATTCTGTGATACAGTAGAACCCCACATAACAAAAAAAATCTGTTCTGAGTGGTGCTTCGCTATGCAAAGTTTTTTGTTATATGAAGCGCTAACTGCGATATCCCACATTATGAATTTTTTCATTATACGGGGTATACCTCGCTTAATGAAAACCCCATATAACAAACATCTCTATGGGATGCATCATACTGTACAATGAAAATCTCTAAAAATTTCACTGTATGATGCATACCATAGAGATTTTCATTATATGGGGTTTTCATTAAACGAGGTATACCCGGTATAACAAAAAAATTGTAATGCAAGGTATCGTGGTTAGTGCAAAAATGCTTCATTATACAAATTTTTCGTTTTGTGGTGCATTCATTATACGAGGTTCCACTGTACAGTAATACCCCGTATAACGTGAGTACCATATAGCGTGAAAACCGCATAACGTTACAAGATTTTCGGAAAAATCTTGTATCGAATAACACGATTTTTAACGTTATCCGATACAGTCGTTCTTAGCAGCAGGGTGGCTGGAAAGCTGAACGGGGTTCTCCGTTCAGCTTCCCAACCACCCTGCAGCTACGGAGGCAGGGGTGGGGAGGCTGGAAAGCTGACGGGGGGCTCCCCCATCGGCTTACCCAGCCACCCCACAGCTGCGGAGGCATGGGCGGGTGGCTAGGGAAGCCGACAGGGAGTCCCCGTCAGCTTCCCCAGCCACCCTGCAGCTGTAGATCGGGTCCTCTGATCTCTCTGGAGGTGTTTCTGGGCTTCCCCGACGTCCTGAGCCAGTGCAGCAAGCCAGAATGTCAGAGTTCGAATCCCGACATTCTGGCTTGCTGCACTGGCTCAGGACGTCAGGGAAGCCCAGAAACACCTTGGATCGGGTCCCCACACCTCCCTGGACCCAGCGGGGGGGTCAGACACCCCAAAATTGGTAAAAAAAAACGTCCTTTTTTTTACCAATTTGGGGGTTTCTGACCCCCCCGCCGGGTCCAGGGAGGTGGGCAGACACGATCCAAGCTTTTTCTGAGCTTCCCCGACGTCCTGAGCCAGTGCAGCAAGCCAGAATGTCGGGATTCGAACTCTGACATTCTGGCTTGCTGCACTGGCTCAGGACGTCGGGGAAGCCCAGAAACACCTTGGATCAGGTCTGCCCACCTCCCTGGACCCGGCGGGGGGGGTCAGAAACCCCAAAATTGGTAAAAAAAAAATGGACTTTTTTTTTTACCAATTTTGGGGTCTCTGACCCCCCCGCCAGGTCCAGGGAGGTGGGGAAACCCGCTCCAAGCTGTTTCCAAAGTTCTCCCACCTCCCTGGAGGCAGCAGCAAGCCAAAATGTCAGGATTCAAATCCCGATGTTCTCGCTTCCTGCAGCCTCCAGGGAAACAGGGCTTTTTTTAACATTGTGTGTTCAATGTATCGCACAACGTTAAAAACCGAATAACGACGGGACTTGTGGAACCAAGTCATAACGTTATTCGGGGTACTAGTGTATATCCTTTTTTCTTTAATGGGCAATTTGCTTAAATTAAATTCACTATGAGATTTTCTCATCAGATAAAGTACACCCGTTTACAATCCAATAATCTGTCACTATTTTGAACCAAAGAACACTTAAAATGTCATAATCAAATATGACAAAATATGGTTTTAAAGAAATTCTGTTTTACTCCAACTATCAGAATCACAACTGTAAAGATAAATCAAAGCAATCACACAAAGCAATTAAGAAGCTTTCAACAATGACAGTTAAATATAAAAAGATACATCAGCAGTAATAAAAACAAATAAGAGATTTTATCAAATAGTGAGACTAATCCTGCATCTTATTAGACATACACTAGTACCCCGGATAACGTTATGACTTGGTTCCACAAGTCATGTTGTTATCCGGTTTTGAGCGTTGTCCGGGATATACACCAAACAATGCTAAAAAAAACATTGGGCGCGTTGGTGCGCACATCAAACGGGGTTTGGGGAGCATATGGAGATTTTCTCCGTATCCTCCCCAAACCCCGTTTGACAGGTGCACGCTTGCACGATGTTTGGAAAGGGTATGGGGGACCATACCCTTTCCAAACATCAGGCGCGTTGGTGTGCGTGTGTCAAACGCGGTTTGGGGAGGATACGGAGATTTTCTCCGTATCCTCCCCAAACCCCGTTTGACAGGCGCACGCTTGAACGATGTTTGGAAAGGGTATGGGGGACCATACTCCTTCCAAACATCGGGCGCGTTGGCGCACACGTGTCAAATGCGGTTTGGGGAGCATACCGAGATTTTCTCCATATCCTCCCCAAACCCGGTTTGACAGGTGCGCGCTTGCATGATGTTTGGAAAGGGTATGGGGGACCATACTCCTTCCAAACATCGGGCGCGTTGGCGCGCACGTGTCAAACGCGGTTTGGGGAGCATACCGAGATTTTCTCCGTATCCTCCCCAAGCCGCGTTTGACAGGCGTGCACTTGCACGATGTTTGGAAAGGGTATGGGGGACCATACCCTTTCCAAACATCGGGCGTGTTGGCATGCACGTGTCAAACGCGGTTTGGGGAGCATACAGAGATTTTCTCCGTATGCTCCCCAAGCCGCGTTTGACAGGCGCGCACCTGCACGATGTTTGGAAAGGGTATGGGGGCCCATACCCTTTCCAAACATTGTGCGGGCGGGCCCTGGGGGGGGGGTTGGATTGGGTAGATGTTCTACCCAATCCAACCCCTCCCCCACACACGATTGTTCCAGATAACGCTAAAAATCGTGTTATTCGATACAAGATTATTATTTTTTTCCAAAAATCTTGTAACGTTATGCGGTTTTAGCGCTATACGGTACAATCGTTATCCGGGGTATTACTGTATAGTTATAACTGGTATGATGAACAAATAATATACTTCCACAGAACTAAGTCGCCCTATGTCAGTGGTAGCGAACCTATGGCACGCGTGCCAGAGGTGGCACTTGGAGCCTTCTCTGTGGGCACCTGTACAGTCACCCCAGCACAGAGTTTGCCTCACCCCTCTGCCCAGTAGCCCAATGGGAGTGTTTTCTTCCTCCCCTGTTGCTGTGTTGGCATTTGAGATAATAAGTGGGGTTGGGGTTGCAGTTTGGGCACTTTGTCTCTAAAAAGTTCGCCACCACTGCCCTATGTGAAATACAGAGGTCCACCCATGTAGCTGTCAGTAACTGTGATTTCTTTTTCTAGAGAAAATCATCCTCCTGCCGCATTTGTAGTACAAAACAAAAGAATCTTCCCTTTTCACCACATTCAGGCACTGAAAAGAGCTAACTGGAAGGAAAGATCCCAATTTTTGCTGGGAGGGATGGACTCTACCCATATCCCACATCCCCTGATTATGCAGAAAAGTTGGGGTGGGGAAAAGTAATAAATACTGTCCTAGCTTAGATATTTGTCTTTTATTTATTGCAATTCTTTGCACAAGATACAACTCTGATAATTTGGGTAGAGGAGGCATATGATGCAATAGGTGTGTGAGAATCAGTCAATCTCAGTCTCTCCCTCCCTCACATTTTAAACTCACATGTGTTATTTTGCTCATGAAAAGCATGCTCCTATGTGCACTTAGTAAAAAAATTTGCAGATGCCCTCTGTGGGCCCTCACAATTGCGCCAAAGCATTGTGGAACCCTCGAGTACAGCATGAGATATGACAAAATAGGGAACAGAAAGAAGCGAAAATCCCCTCACTGTCAGAAAATTATTATTGCATAATTGGAAAACTACACTTTTGAATATTCCTTCATTTGCAGCCATCGTTGGACATGTCAAGGAAGGAACAAACATGGTTGAACTTTTAAAAAAAACACACATCATTTTATCTATGACTTTTCTGCACAAATGAAGACTCCACTCAGACAGATGATTCTAGATTTACATGTGATTCATTACTACTGGAGAATTAATCACACAAAATAGAAATTGAATTAATTTGGCTTAATCACAACTATAGTACTTGAAAAGATTTCTCAAGATTACCACAAAACAAAAGACTGCTAGATTTTAAGAAGGTACATACTCTCCACGTTTAAATAGTTTAATATTTTCTTGTTTATAAAATATCAGATATTTTAATTCATCTCACAACCTCTATTTTAGAATGAAAAGGTACAATAGAAATTTAAGTGTAAAAGAATTCTATGCTCTAAGACAGGGCCTCCCAACCACCAGGCCAGGACCAGTGCTGGGTTGCGGGGGGGGAGGCGCTGGGAGCCCCAGCGGCAGCCCTCTGCCCTCGCAGGTGGGGTGGGGGCTTCAGACACAGCATACGGGCGAATGGCCGGACCCCTCCTCCATGTTGCTTAACTGCAGTGGGGCTATGCCCCCCTCCTGTGTGTAGTGTGATGCCTCCTTGTCCGAGTCAGGTGGTGTGGCTGGCAGGTGGCTGGGCCCCACCTCCTTGTTTTTGGGCTGCAGCAGGGCTCCCCTCCCCCCGACAGAGTGCAATGTGCACCTTGATGTATTTTGTTGTGCATTGGCACTGTCCGGTTCTGCCGACCCCACTTGCTGGTCCGTGGAAAGGTTGTTTGGCATTAAGCCAGTCCATGGTGCAGAAAAGGTTGGGGACCCCTGCTCTAAGACACTAAAACTTCCTGTTTTAAAACCTGCCTACTGTAACAGATTATAAAAAGATGCATGAAGAGGCAGATTCAAAAATTACAAAATAAGATTACTTGAAAAATGTTATTTTATGGAATACACACAATCTGCTATTTAACAGTACAATATTACATGTAACGGTAGGCTCAGAATCAGAATCTAAGATTTATATACAGTATGCTTAGCAAAAGTCACCAGCCATTCTGGCCTGTTCTTGTTTGTATAAGATTTCCTCAAACATTATTTCATCCCACAAGCTCACCAATCTATATTAAAGAATGCTTCTCTATGGCATTTTATACAAATACATGGAGTTTAAATTAGATGTGATGGAAATATACATGTATAAATGATGAGCTTTTCCCCCTAGTAAAATATAAAGAACAGTAACTACCTCAGCCAACCTACAGCTCATTTTCTCCAGTAAACTGCATTCATGAGATAAGAGTTTTTCTTGCACAACACAGCACATCTGAAGACATTTGCAGACAAGTGTTTTTACTCGGATTCATTTTAAATATCTAGCTTACAACATTCAGTATTACAATAAAAAGCAGATATTCACATAAAATACCACTTTGTACATACATACAAGTATATACATACACATACACCAAATAACTACTGCAAAGGCCTCATTCTGCATAGCAGACTAAAATATGTCTTGTTATCTACAAACTTTGCACCTCCACATATAATATTTCCATAACTTTATGTAGCCTTCAGTTAAATTGACCCAAGACCATGGTCTTAATAATGCTCGCCATAATTTCAGTGAAATATGATCAAATATTCAATTATCTCAATGTCAAAATGTGGAATCCATTTTCTACCATGACAATTTAAAGGGGGGGAGGGAGATCCAGTTCTCAACATGTTCAACATCAGGATCAAAAAGATCTTACTCATCCTGTGTCTGTAATAAAACATAAGCTTTCTGTTTAATTCAAATCAAAAAGCTTTTGAATATAAACACCAACAGAATATAAATACAAGCACCAAACAGATCAACTAAAAATCCCTAAGTAAGCACATTAAAAAGACTGAATCTCCATTTGAAAAAAAGGAGATTCAGGAGTTCTCAACCTTTTAAAACCAGGGGCCGGGTCACACTCCCTCAGACAGCTTTGGGGGCCAGGAGGCCATTTTGCCCTTCTTCCTCCACCACATGGCACTTCCTGGTGTGATGGAGGCGGAGAGGTGTCACATGAAATGGTGCCATGGGCTGCATCTGGCCTGTGGGCCGCAGGTTGAGAATCCCTGTTCTACAGCGTAAATGCAACATATTACATGTTCTGTTGGGCTTCAATCATAAATCTTTCCCTCTGTTGCTCAGATTTTTACCGTACCATAACTTCTTACTGCATATAGTGGGGGGGGAGGGGGACTGTGTTTGAAGATAAAGACCTGTGATCATACCAAACATCTGTTTCACTGTTTCTAAGATGCTCCTTGGGAACATCTTATATTTACTCACAGTACACATATACAGAAAGGACAAATTCTGATGATCCAGACCCCATGTCAACCTCTAAATAAGAAACATAATGTAGAACTAATTTGTTAAAAAGCCCACACAATACTGTGGGAACCAGGAAAATCTTAAACCTATCTTTTCTCTAGAGTCATAAAGTACAGAAAGTATATATTTATTAAAATAAAATATTTATTAAATTCTGAACTTTAAAAACAAGACTATGGATACCAAGTAAACTTAATCCTCAAATTATTATAATATAAACCTATCAAAACAAATGGCTATTCACCTACTTGAAACACAGCCACCTACAGCTGTTCATTACCACATCCTATTTCTCTGTTAGTTAGCATGGAATACAAATCATAATTACCGTATATCATTATTTATAACATACACTGCTCCATGCAAAATTGTGTCTTTGGAGACCTACCACTGATATGCTTTGACATTAACACCAGAGAGTCAGCTATTGAAATGTATTGTTGTGTACATTAAAAGTAATCATAGAAAGATTAATCACATCACCTTTTGTCTATAACTGACAAAGAAAAACTGGGTGGGGGAAAACCCACAACTTTAATTGCATATAGGTATAGGATCCAGGCAAGGTTGGAAGGATTTTTTTTCAGATGCCTGCTCAAATACAGAAGCATTAGTTCAGCCTACATCATGCTTATCTAGCAGGAAGCTTCTTCATTTCTCCAACAACAAAAATTAAAATACTGTACCAGGATCATATCAACCCATGCAGATGCAGTGTCTCCTTTAGGATTACATTACAGGGTAGTTCACAATCACCTTAAAAATTGTTGCCAGACTACAGTTTCAACCCAAACAGGGCAATCTGCTACGTTGAAGACTGCATTAGATAATCACCTAACATTCTCTTGCAAGGATCACAATGCAATATTCTTAACAGAAGATGACAAAAAGGACATTCCTCTACGAAAGTACACCTGGCAACTATCTCTCAATAGGAAACATAACATGCATGTGGTCAATGAGTTTCTTCTCTGGCCTGTCTGGAAATCTTCTCCCACTAGTATCAACTACCTATAATCAAAATCTACACACACATACGCATCCCTAAACTGTAGCAGACACTGACAAAAGGTACACCGCGGATCAGTTCAAAAGCACAATGAGAGTGGCAAGTATTCCATGCAGTTAATAATACTGCGGGTCACCAAACGGAGTCTTTTTTTTTTTTTTGGCCCCCTCCATCCAAAAACTAATTTGCTCCCTTTCCCCACCCCTCCTTGTTAACCTCTGCAATAAGTGGGGTGGGGGTGGGGGAGACACTGTGGGCATCTATCAGCTCCCTTAATCTTCCCCAAAACCAATGCCAGCAGGCCTCAGGCATGGAGACTAATCCATTTCCCCACCACCACTGTCTCTCTCTCTCTCTCATGCACCCTTCAAGTCCCAACCAGGCCTAGTCAAGGACCACCTTGGAGTGGTTTCGGTGAGGGGGGGGGGGTTGGCCGGGAAGGGACTGGGAATTCTGCCCTCCCTTTCCCCTCCTCCCCATTTCCCACACACGCATCCTCCCATCTCTTAACACGCACCCTTCTTTTCGCACAAGGGAGGGCGAAAGCCCGGCAGGCGGACGGCGTGGGGGGGTGGGGGGGCGTACCTGTATGTAGTTGGTCTCGCAGTACTCGGCGACCCTCTCGAGGTTGGTGTAGCTGTCGAAGAGGGCCCGGCGCCCTCCCGGGATCTCCTCCTCCAGCAGCATCTGTAGCTCCGCCATCTTCACATCCTCGCGCGCGCGCGATCAGCCCCGCCCCTCTCCTTCTCCTCCTTGCCCCGCCCCTTTACCCACTCACTCACACACACACACCACTAGAGCCAGCTAGGCACGCAGCCGGCTATAGCCAAACTCCCCCCGCCTTGCGCTCTCTCCTCCGCACCCCCCCCCCTCCTGTAACTGCCGCTGCCAAACAGCGCCCCCCCCCCCTTTCCCAAAAAGAACTGGCTGCTCGCGCTCCCTCTCTCTTCTCCCTCTGAGAGGAAAACCCACTGACCAGTCCTCGGCGGAGGCGCGGCGCAACCAACCAACAGCAGCTGCCGCCAGTGCGCAGGCGCCAGAGCGCGTTCTGCGAGGCCGGGGAAGGGGATGCGGGGGGTTGTCTGTGTCTTTCCCTCTGCTGCCTCCTCGTCCTCCTCTTCCCCCCCCCCTTTCCCGAACGCTTGTTCACGGTTCCCTCACGAGGGCCACGCGCTCTGCTCACCCTCCCCGCAGCGTGCCTGGGGGGTGGAGGGGGCGCGAGGTAACGGTTCCAACGGTCGCCCCGCAGCTTTCGCGCGCCTTCCGAAGAAGGCTTGAAGTGGCCGCCCTGTGAAAGAGCCCCCCCCCCCAAAAAAAAAAAGCGTTGAGGGACGAAATAAAAGGAAGAATAGTGAATAATAAAAACTGTCCAAATCTGGTGTCCTGTGTCCGTTCTTTAAAAATATCTAAATATATTCCCCTCATTTTGTTTTCGGCCTCTTTTATCCTCAGATTTTTACACAGTCAGGAGGTTTAAGGGAATTTTTACATCTTCGGAGGCTGTTGTACTCTGGCTTCAGCAACGACAGCCAAGCCTTAAGGGATGATGGAGAGAGATTTCCATTTCCCTAGCCTAGAAACAGACAACATAAAAATTACATAAATAGAGTTTCATGGCCAAGAGTGCCTCATCCTGTTTCTTAATGCCACAGCCTTCTGGATCAGATGTATATCCAGTCATAAATCACTTCCAACATTCAGAGACTCTTGAGAGTTTTTGGGTTATGCAAGATGTTCAGGGAGTGGTTCACCATGCCCAAGTGGGGATTTGAACTTTGAGCTCCTGAATCCAAATCCAACACATCTACTGTTGACTCCATTCATTTAGATTATCTACTGACTATTAAAAAAAACCTTTTTGTTGTTCAGTTGCACAGTTGATTCCAACCCTTTGAGACCCCACCATGAACCACTATAGCGCTATCAAGTTGTACTTCAAGAGGTGGTTACCCACATCTCTGTTTAAAGGTAGAATACTTTCAAACACAGGACTGCAGTGGCTTAGTGGTTAAGATGCTGAACTTAACTGCTGGAAGGTTGTCAGGTCACCAGTTCAAGACCTGAATGCTGCCTGATGGAGTGAACTCTCATCTCTGTTGCAGTTCCTGCCAACCTAGCAGTTTGAAAGCAAGAAATTGCAAGTAGATAAATAGGTACCACTTTGGTGGGAAGGTAAACAGTGTTCCATGTGCTCCCATGTCTAGTCTTGCCTGCCACATGGCCACGGAAATGTCTACAGGTGCAGACAGCTATAAACGAAGATGAGCACTGGGCCCTATAGTCGGATATGACTGGCTTTCGAGCAAGGGTGACCTTTACCTTACTTTCAAACACTCACCTAACTATCCATTCATTGCTTTCTGGTTGAAATATATGATAATTTTAATTGCAGAGAGCAGAGACCATGTGCTTTGTTTAAAAATAATTTAAGCTAGGCTGGCTATATAAAGATGTGTGACTGGAATTTTAGATTTTACTTACTGTGGAATGCATGATGGAAATTCTTTTTCTTTTATTGTACCATATGTATAAAGGATAAATGTACAGAAGTTAGCATTTTGTGGAGATGCCTTGTAATAGATTCACGACAGCCATTTGGCTTGGATCTCAAGATCAAAGGCAACTCAAATTAAGGAGCAAATGGAGGGGACCAGCACAAACTGGACAATCCCAGGGAATCCCCAGAAAGAATGGTAAATCACTGCTAGGTATTCTCTACCTAGAAAACTCTGGAAAGGGTCTCCATTATGACTTGATGACATACCAGTACAAGAAATGGAAAGCAGTCCTTTACCAAACTCACCCTACCACTCAATCAGTTTCTTCCTGCCTTCTTCCTTATTTAATAGCCAGTCCATGAGGTGGAGTTAGCTGTTAGCTTGTGGAACTTAGTCAAGCCCTTCTCTACAAAGATTAACAAGCAAACACACACACAAGTATGCTGGATGGTGCAGACAGGTCCTGGGGTGCAAATTTCTAAGCCACTAAGGAAATATCAGAGCAGCAGGAAGAGCTTCGGACAGGAAAAGGAGTTGAATAAGCCTCTTTAATAGATTCCTACAACATTTTACCTATCAGGGGTCTGTTATTTTCGTTGATAGCAAGTGCTAGGAACTGGGTAATTAAGACCAGTTTGTTTCAGATGCAGAGCAGTCCTCAGGCATTTCAACAAGAAAGGCAAAGGATCCAAGTGAAGCTGCCAGACCACAGATCACTTACAGATCAAACAGAGCAGGCAAGGGCAACATCGAAAGGCAGTCCAAGTATGGTAGAAAGGATCCACACAAATTTAGGCGAGAAATGAAGAGGTTTCACTGAAACAGCAAACAAATATCTCTGTTGTCTTCTGCAGGTTGTTTTAGCTGTGGTAGCTCTATTTATGGCACTTAATGCAAGTTCTCTTCTGGTTCCAGCTGACTCTCCTTCATTATCGATTGGCTTTGAAGATGCTGGACTTAAGACCATGAGTCCTCATTGGGCTTTTGGACAAAAGGACTGTTCATCTGTGGGGCTGCAGTGGCTCAGTGATTAAGAAGCTCGCCTTGTTAGCTGGAAGGCTGGCAAGTTGCCAGTTCAAGACCCTGGTACTGCATGATGGTTTGAGTGCCTGTCTCTGTCCCAGCTCTTGGGGATGTGAAAGGAGCCTCATTCAGGCGTCCCCTAAACAGAGTTTCTCCAGCAAAAATCATTTCAACCCAGAATAACTTCTCACATGAAATTATTATTATCAGCTGATTTCTCATATTCTGTGGGTTTATCCTAGCAGGACTGTCCTCTGCCTCGCCTTCCTGTGTCTCTGGGAACATGCTGCTAGCTGAGCTCTCACTTGTTCCATCTGTTCTGAGTCCTTTCTGCTACAATGAATTATCCTGCCTTCTATCCTCCAAAGAGGACTCTACCAGGTCAGGCAGTAATGGTGAACTTTGGCACTCCAGCTGTTCTTGAACGTCTATTCCGAGTGACTCTATTTTATTTTATTAGAGGAGAGGTAGAACACTTGCAAAGGAATGTTATAAGGAAAAAACCCATGTTCATCATTGTTTATCCTAATTTGCTAGAATTTAGGAGGCTATGGCTACTTCCCAGAAAGATGGGTACAAAAAAAAGTAGGATGGGAGGAAGCCTTGCAATTGCTATCTGTCTTGTAAACTCTTATCTTTAGAGTGTGGATGCTGTATGTAGGTGCAAATCTTGGAATCATTCCTGGCATCTGTCATGGGAGACATTTCTTTCCTACGATTCTCAAAGCTTTGGGTTGTAGTTTCACTAGGCTTAAAAATCCTTTCTTCTTTGTCTCACAAGACTGCGTGTCACGAGACAGCTTGTTTTCAGTTCAGTATTCCTATTTCTTATCTGTAGTTAACCTTATTGTGCCTACCACAGAAACACTGTCTCCACATGTTCCCATGTTTTGAGAAACTTTCTGTTTCAATAGGAGCATACCCTGATTGGTTAGAAGGTACCCCACCTGAATGCAGAATCTCCATCTTGGGGAGGGCAGAGTTAGTTCACTTTTGGATGTCTATGGGTTAACATCTTTGCCTAGGGGACTATTCCTTTTTGTTTTCATCATGATTACCTAGATTGGATTGTTTTTGGACTGACTATTGTTACTGAACTTATTTACACTTTTCTGGATTATCCTTTAAGAAACCTGATCAGTAAACCTACTGTTTTCGCTTGAAAATCGTCTCTTTCATTAACAGAAGCTGACACCACACACACACGACGGCTGGCTACCATCCTCCCCAATTTGCTTCATTTCCTGAGCATAGTAAGAGTTCTTTTAATGCAGACCGGCTCTCCCATAGAGCTAACAAGGGCTAACAGTTCCCGTAAAGAGACTGGGTCTCTGGAACTGGAAGGGAGGGGCCCTCTTGAGTGGTACGACCGGATTCTGACAGCATCTCACAGATCAGCTGGTTAATCCCCATAATGACTGGGGGCTTCTGTTCATTACAATCCAATTAATTACCTTTTTCACATTGTTGGAGAGGAAGGCTACTGTTTCACAGTGGAAATTGTTCAGCAAGGCAATCAGTCATGATTTCTGACTGTTCCTAAAGAGAGCATTGGCTGACCAAGACTAGCTCTTAGTCTTGATTTTAATAAATTGGATCCAAGGTAGTACAGTATATTAGAATACTGCTTGCTGAGTATATCTTAATATTGCTTCTGTTTGAGTCCAGTGATTCTCACAAGATGTGGAGCTCTACACATATGAAGAAATAAGTTTATATAAATGTCCTAAGATTTATCTTCTTCTTCAAGTGCCGTATCTGATTCTGAATATTGGCTATCATCATGGAGATCAGCCATGAAGATTGTCCTAGGAACAATATAATGCAGTGGCCTTCTGCATCACAGCATGAAACACCAGTACCACTGATCCAGTTCTAGGAGTCACTTTCTGGTCTTGAGCCCTTTTAGCACATAAAATCCTCAACAGTCCCAGGCTAGTATTGATGAAGCTGCTGCCCTCCATAAAAATGGATTCAAGTGGGATTTAATCCACTTGAGGACCATCACCCTTCCTTGTGGACTTGATCGCCCTAGGCTGTTAGTCCTCAGGGTTGTCATGTTAATTAACTTCTGCCTGATGAACAGCATTGAGTCATATAGTCTACTTCAGGGGTGGCCAACCTTGGTGCCCCAGATGTTCTTGGACTTCAATTCCCAAAAGCCCTGATCAACAAATGTGCTTACTTGGGCTTCTGGTAATTGAAGTCCAAGAACCCCTGGGGCAACAAGGCTGGCCACCCCTTATATACTCTATTACCATAGCTGGATAACATAGCCAAACTTATCTTCTAACAAGTAATTTTAATAAATTCAGATGTATCTCATGAATGTCTCTCTCTCTCACTCTGTCTCTGTCATGGAACATAAAGCTATGCCATCTGAACATATGCTGCTGTGAAAACACTGTCCCTAAAACCTGTTGTTTCCTGTCCTGTACATTAGGCATCTGGTGGTGGAGACAGAGATTGGGAATATGATTCTCCACTGAGCATTGCAGAAGAAGAGCTTGTATACAAAGCCTTGAGCAAACTGTGCAGTTCCAGAGAATTCCCAGGAAGGAGGGAGTGGTAAACCTCTTCTGAGTATGTTATACAGTACCTAGAAAACCTTGGAAATAGTTGCCATGAAGCAGAAATGATTTGCTGAAACACAGTTATTATTAAGCATTCGTTTAAATGGAGGCTAGAGAAAGCTTTCATTGGATTAATAATATGAAAGTTTCATGATAGCTTACTGTAGAGCCCATCTAATAATTATATTGTATTAAATAAATTACGGTATTGTCCTGATTAAAATCTGTTGATCCTGGATGCTAGTTGAACTTGAATTTGGGAGGTTGAAACATCTTGCAATCTGGAAGTTCCTCAGGTCTCAGTGAGGTTCCCAGACAATCTGTTTGGATCCTTCAGCCTATTTTCAAACATTCTGTGCTGGTGGTTTTGTTTTCTAGCAAGAATAGTCTATCCTTTTTTGGCAGGTGGCTGTGTAAGGAAACACAAGGAGCAGAGAGAAGAGATGGCAGAAAGAGGGAAGAAAGAGCCTGCCACCTTCCCATCCGCCACTATTTGGAGGCACATTGCAGACATCATGAGGCATGTAGCTGCTGGGAGGGGAATCTTTGCTGCCCCTTTCCAGATATCCCCTCAGTTGGAGGGCCCTAATTGGGGTATTGTCCGAGAATAAGTCCCAGGATGGAGGAGTGCACTGGTGGCCAGCTGATATTGCTGCCCATCTAAGGTCCTGAGGCTTGGTGGGGGTGATTGGTCAAGTTTAATGAGAGTTGGCCAGCCAGTACTGGGCTGTCTTTGGATAGCATGCTCTCAGGGCTTGAAACTTAGCTAAAGAGGGAGCAGTAGGAGGGTAAAACCCCTGGCTTTGCCCCAGGACCATGCACTACATAGGCCCCACTGCAGGAAAGGGTGGTTAGAAGTTAACAGTTAATAAAGTTGTGGCCTTTATTCAACTCCAAAATCTGGTGTCTGTGTCTTTGTTCTGAGACGGGGGGGGGGGGGGGCGCGGCGGCGGCAAAGTTCTGTGCTACTTCTCCATGTAAAAGCCAGTCTTCAGCCAAGATTGCTCATGGTTATCATAATTGTAGTGCTGTTGTTGTAGTTATATGTCGTAGGTAACACAGATTAATTACATGCCTTTCATTACAACAAAAAATGGGGAGCAAGAGAAAGGCCATATTTTCTTGTACAAAAAGCCTGCCTCTGAATTAATCTGAAACCTTGCAGTATAAAACAAGAAAATTAAATTAGAGTAAGCCAAGAAATAGAGCTGAACTAGTTGCACAGGGGTGTTCAAGGTAACATTTTCTTTGGATTTCTGGAATCAGACTTCAAGGGAATCCTTTGCTTCATTCCTGAAGTCTAATCAGCAAAACCAAGCTAATATGCATATTTGTGGAGGTGACACACTTGTTGTGGCACTGGCCACTTTCATTAATCAAGGAGTTTTCTTTTCTAGTCATAGACTATCTCTGATGTCAGTTCTTTAGGAGTATAAATTTATACTTGTAAATTCTATCAGTTTAATTATTTAATTTTGGCTAATTTATGTCCCAAGTTTGAAAACCTGTTATAAACAAAGGACCCTGTCAAATACCTGTTCAGGTTACCTAGAGAGATTGCATTTTTGGACATTTGTGTAATCTATCTATGAAGCTTGTTCAAGAAAAACAGAACCCACTAAAATCACTCATTTTGCACATTCATTTCCCTAAATTGTAATGTCAAACATTTTTAAAACTATAGAAAGTCTCAACATCCCATTGTACATATACATTTGAGAATTTAGGAGGGAAAAATTATCTGGAGTTACATTATAGATTGAGTTCTTTAACATTAAAAAATACTTCTCAGATTTTTTCTGGGATGGGTGGGAGGTTGCACTAGCCTTACTTCACCATGTGCAATATCTAATAGATATGGTGTATAGTCTTGTTGTATTGTCTTCCCCATTGAAACACTGACAAGCTTTTTAAAAACAAATTACAGTATCAATTAAAAATCAGCACTCTTGAAAGGAGTATTTTGGTGCCTTCTTCAGATGCTTGAGAGAGATTAACACTAACCCAAGCAAATCTTGATACCAGATTTTACTTGAATTCAAACTGTGCATTTACTGTGTCTGTTTGTAAACAGTGCTTTTATGTAACCAAATCTAATACATTAAAATGGGACTGCAGTGGCTCAAGTGGCTAAGATGCTGACTGGGAGGCAGAAAGTCAGCAGTTCGATTCCCAAGTATTGAAGGATGGAATGAGCTCCCATCTTTGTCCCAGCTCCTGCCAACTTAGCAGGTCAAAAGCAAGAAATTGCAAGTAGATAAATAGGGACCACTTCGGTGGGAAGGTAACAGCATTCCATGTGGTCCGGTGTCTAGTCATGCCTGCCACATGACCATGGAAATGTCTGCAGAAGCAGAGAGCGCTGGCTCTTCAGCTTTGAAACAGAGAATAGCACTGATCCGTAGAGTCAGATATGACTGGCTTTTGAGCAAGTGTCATTGCATGAGTGCCAAATATTTTGATAGGAATACATAAGAATGTAATGGTTTATACTTACCGTGTCTCACTGGAAGACTCCTCAGGTGGATTGGGTTGGAGTTTACTAAACAGCAAAACACTGACCCTCTGGACAGAGGCAGCTCTACTTGAGGGCCAGCAGAGGAGGCTAGATACCATGCCAACCCAAAAGGGCAGCACAGGCTGAAGGAAGGAGACTTGAGGCTCCTAGCAAAGTGCTCAGCTGCAAGGGACAGCTTCTTGTAAATAGAAGCTTCCTCAAGAGTAGGGGTCTTCTGGAGTGAAAGCTATTCTTCCTAAAGAGACTGCCAGTCCAAATGCCTACAGATGTGTTCTAGGTGCGATCTCAGCAGCTCAACAATATTGTCAGGTCAACTGTATTAACACCCAATCATTGCTTTAAGTTTAAGAGTACTGTACTACAGAATTATATAGCCCTCTGGGGAAAAATCTGGAAACCTCTGTTTGTCAATATAAACCTCAGCTTTGGGACCATAAATCTATTGAAAAAGTATCTTCTAATCTCTAAATCCTGCCTGCTATCTTGACCCTTGATGAGGCTTCCCTGCTATGAATGACCTTGTAGTGTTTTGACTGTGTCTCTTAGAATCTCTCTGCCTTTTTTTTTTGTTTTTTTGTTTACAGTTAGACTGGATTGTTACAGATCTTAATTTTAGGATCATTCCACTTGCTTTCTTTATTCTCTCATAGGACTTTGTTTCTTGACTTTAGCTTATCTGTGTCTGTGACAGTCTCTTGCTACTCGGACTTCACCAACCTAGAAACAAGACCATGCCTGTATCGTTGGTGAAAATTAATTGTTGGTTATTCTGAGGATTGTGAACAACAGGAATTCAGAATGCAATCAAATATTTAAAACAATGCAGAACCAGACTACACAAAATCTGCATTAGTTAAAACAATGCAGAACTAGGCAGGATAAAATCTAGATGTCACTGTATAACTGTCAAAGTGTGAATGTTGCATCAGTGTACCATTCTTGTGAAAAATTCCATTTCAGTGTGATGTCAAGAAACATGTAAATAAGAAAAGATGCAGCTTTACAGTAGCTTTTTGTAGAAACTTTATCATATTATACTGTACATCAAACTAATACAAAGGAAGATACTAACCAGATTGCATCTGACTCTATTACAGTGAACCTCAGTTAACATAATTAATGCGTTCTCCAGGATGTTTCTTGCAGTGAACATTACTTTAACCAAATTTCCTATAGGAATGCATTGAATGCAATTTCCCATAGGAATGCATTGAAAACCAAAATACATTACCCAAAATGCAGTTTCCCGTAGGAATGCACAGAAAACCAATTAATCCATTCCGAAAAATATTCCTTAACCAAGCCACTATTTTCTATGGATTTCCTTCTGTTATGTGATTTTTATGTTAACCGAGCTGTTTGTTAACTGAGCTTCCACTGTAGTTGTTTTGTGCAGTAACATTGAACTAGAAATACAGAGAATGGTGTTTCAAAAAGAAGGTAGTAGTGTAAGAGTTCTGCACTCATTTTCAGAATTCTCTTGGAATGATGTGCTCGTAATGATTTTGTTAACCTGAAGTCAACAGAGTGGTTAGCAAGGTCCCTGTTTGGTATCCCAATACCAAGCACAATGAACAATTGGTGTTAAATACTACTTAAAATATACAGTACATAACTTTGGTGACAAACAAGTGTATCCCAGCTTGACAGAGAAACATTGTAATGCTTATTGACTTTCTCTGCAAGCATAACTTGTGTTCATAGGCAACCTGTGATTGGAAATGCGGAGGGAGGGCAACATTGTACTGAAGTTTGGGATGAGGGGCCCTTACTGCATTAGACCATAATCTATCCTCAATTTAAGATATTATTAAGGAAGTAGTGCTTAATTCATACTATGGCTGACAATATGAGCCAAAGAGGTCTCTACACAAAACCAGACATACACTTGCTATTAACATCTAATCAAACTGAGGTTTGTTTCTAAAAGATGGATTTATAAATGACTATGGACCATGAAAACTACATTGAACCTCCACATTCAGAAGCAGTCAACCTGTCAATGGTCATATTTTCTTCTGAATTTTCAGAAGCATTCATCTGATTCACTGGCGTAGCATGGGATTCAACCGTCTGGGGTCCAGGCCAAACTCACTGCCGCCCCCTTCTTGGCTCACTGCCCCCCTCTAGGCTCATTCCCCTGGTCCCCTATATATTGACACAATTTCTTGCCTTTCAACTGCTAGGTTGGCAGAAGCTGGGACAGGTGGGAAGGACTTGGGGGGGGGGGGGGAATGCGCATCCAGCAGTGCTGCAAGGCAGGAGGAAGAGGCAGGAGCAGGAGGAGGCGGGGACGCAGAGGGTAAATAAATAAATCCTCCAAGGCATTTCGCTTTCGGAGAGTCCATGGAAATACAGCCTGGGGAAGTCTTGCCCAGCAACAGATGACTCGTCACTTGTGCCTTTTCCCCATTGGCCGAGGCCACCGGGAGCCCCACTTATTTCGTCCTGCAGCCCCGGGAGAGATGGGGATGATGGTGGTGGTGAAATCCGATGGAGGAGTCCCTCTCCTGGTCCTCGGGGCCCTCCTACTGGCCCTGCCGCTCACCCTGGTGGTGGAAGGTGAGGGGAAGGGAAAAGAACCAAGGCTTTGCCGCCCGCTGGAATGTGCCACCTGGGGCAGCCTGCCCCCTGCCCCCCCCCCCATGCTACTGATCTGATTACTGTGGTAATAAAATTGGTAGACTGAAGCTTCATCTGACACAGCAAGATGGTTCTTAAATTGTCAGGTTCTAAGTCTTATGTGTCCTGTGTTTTCATATTATGAATAAAACTTGGAACATCCCTTGCTTTGAGACAGTCCCAGATAAGTTTCAAGATACAGTACAGTACTTTAAAAAGTAACCATGGAGACAGCACAAAAGAGAAGGACTGCTGCGTCAATGTGTTTGGCCTCCTCTGGATAGCTCTGAATTATCTCAGTTTTAAAGAATGAACAGTTAGGTCATACCTCCAGATGCTGGACAATCCTTAGTTCATTTCAGATCCAAGAAAACAATTTGAAACAAATATTTGTAGGAAATCACATCTAGAAGAATCTTTTATTTCTGTGTTACGTGTGTCATTCTTCCAACAGAGGTTCTTGGTGCTCATAAAAATGTTTCAATAACCAACTGGTAAAATATTAGCTTTAAACAGGATATATCTGCAATGTGTAAACTGCTTCCTAATCCTATTTGTTTTGCTTCTTTATTGAATTAATATTCCAAGAGTCTAATTTAATTTTTATAAGCATTTTTTCCTTAACTATGTAGGAACTGTTAAATAATGCATATGCTACTACAACTACGTAGCTTTACATTTAGTAAAGACATCTGTTGTCTTAATTGTTGCACACAGCTTTTATCTTGGAGAAGCAGCCTTAAAAGGTCATCTTGTCACCTTTGGCAGAGAAACCCCGAAGCACGCTGTGTCTTGTCTGTTCCACCTAATGAATTCAGTGCAGCCCATCCTCATGTATAATAAGTGTGCTTTGGATCTTGGGGTCTGTTTTGGCAGCTTTGGCCTTAATGTGGAGGAAGCTGCTGTTACCCTGGATCTGAAATTACCCTTTTTATTCTTTTTATTCTTTTATTTTCAATAAAGATACTTCTCTCTTTATTTTTATTTGCCATCCACTTTAAGATTAGGCTTCCGTACGCACCAAGCACTACACTAACACACACTCATTCACAACACTTTGCAGATAAATAACTGCAAAAATCTATTTTTAACCATTTTCCAAAGGATCAGAATCACTCCGTTTAAAAAGAAGCCAAGTAGACCAGGCCTCAATAACAAACAGGATTTTAAAAAAAACAAAGCCAAGTAGACTGGGGCTGTTCAGAGAATGATGGCCGATACTTCAAAGGCTGGTAGACCGCTCCGACTTCGAGAATGAAATTTTTAAAATAGAAGGGATAGGCAGAGTAGACCACCCCAAATTCGAGAACGTAATTTTTTAAAAAGTAAAGGATGGTAGACTAGGGTAGACTAGGGAAAATTCTGTCAGACAATTGTGTCCTATTGAGACTAGCCATTAGACCAACACAATGTCCTCAAATGACCTACGAACTTACATGAATAGAAATCCAAATATGGTACTTCAAAGACATAAAAGGCTGGATGCTTGTAACAATGTATCCATTCTGACTCATTCAATCAGAGCTTCAAAGAAGTTAAAAGGATTAGGTACTTTCTAAGGATTCGTCTATAGCACTGAGGAACTAAAAATATTAGCAAAAATTCAGAACAATAGGGGAAGACAGCGGAAGGGACCTAGAGACAAAAGTTAACCATTTAAATGTTGGATTAAAGTTTAAAATAATTGTTAAAAAATCGTGTCTTCACTTCCAAAGCTTGGTTGAGCCACAGGATCGGTTTGACTGGTCAAGGGCCAGTGGTGGAATGGATCGAGGAAAAGTCTCCTTGGAAGTAATACAGTAAAAGTTTGTTTATTCCCGATTGCTTCATAATTATACACTGCAGGCTTTTCGAAATGGCATTTCTCCCTGCCTCTTCTGCCTAAAAGTGAAACGCGGCTGCAGCAGAAAAGTAAAATTAAGGTTTAAAATGACTTAAAAGTAATTGCGGTTTGAATTAAAATGCAGTTTTCCCATTTTTGAAGCCTTGCTTGACCAAAGGCATGGTGAATTTGACTCTTTGATCCCTGATTGATCTTTAATTAGCGGTTGCAATTAAATGTTCCAAAAATCACTAAAAATATTATAAAATGATTCTAACGTGTTCTATTTTGTATTTTCAAAGCAAGAAACTTCCACAATATTTTCTTTAAGCTTGAGCCTGCCTCAGTAGGCCCAAGACAAGAGGCTTACCATGTTCAACAGGAAACATTCAATTAACACCTGATTCCTAACTTCCTAAAAGTTTGCAGCAAAACCTTCAGTCTTGATTGCTTAAGGATTATTCTTTTGTGTGTATCTCTCAAGTTTTTGTTTCTGGGGTCTCTAATTACCATATGTATATAATGCTGGTTAGTTTCTGCCTGGAGACAGGATGGGATTTTTTGGGTGGGAACTGCAAAGAAATGCATCAAGTGAAGTCCCAAAGTGAAGTCCCTAAGATGCTGAGTGGCCAGTCAAACCTCCCGCCTCAGATGTGCAGCGTTTCTGATTGGTTCCTATCTTCAAACCAAGTGTGTTCATTGGGGGCATGCTCAACAACTTCACTCTGCCATTGGTTACTGTATTGACTTGTCTCCACCTAATCCTTCAACCTCCTTCCTCTATTCTTTCCTGAAATTTGTAATTTTGTTCTTTAATACCACCATTTACATAAAAACTTACTATTGTAACCCAAAACTGACTTATTAATCTATTAAATAACAGCCTGCTGCTAGGTAATGTTTTTCTTTGTAAAAACTTTATAGATGATAGGATTAGTTTGTATCTGTAGAACTGTATAAAAGGACTTTGAGATATCAGGTCTTCAGTTCTCTCTGAACAAATTAGCTAGGGAAGCTCACATTTAGATTTTTCTAGCAGGCAAAGATTGTGAGCTGTCTTTGACTAGCAGGAGGCCACTGTTGATTAGATGCATACAGTATTCAATAAAACTTTTTATTTTTGCCTGAATTTCAAGTCTCTGTGGTTCTTGGGGGTCTCTGCCAGTAGAAGAACATTTTAATTGCAAAAAAGCATCTCCAGTGCTCACAGGTTTTCCTGTGACAGAGAAAAGGGGGATAGCGATTTTCAGGTAACACTGGGACATGATTTTACATCATATTCTAGTGGGGAGATGCACTGATTGGCATTTCAAATGTGGATTCGGTTCCTGGGTAATGTTTTTCATTAAAGAGTAGCTTATTGCAACACAATGCCTAAGTATATGTATGAAATGTTGCTCCTTGTCTCCTTCAATGTGTGGCAGAAGATTTGCTAGTTTGCCAATTCAGTGTACACCTTGGAGCCTACTTCTCACCAGTGCTTTAAGTAGCAAGCTGAGCGCCCTGTAAATACTCTTTCAGTTGCTTGAACTGCATATGCCCACAAACAACAGAAGGCAATCTTGATAGGAAGGAAGAAAAGGGAACAATATCTTGATCTTCTGTCCTCCAGAAAAGAATCGTATGATGCAGAAAACATACGTTGTTTTACTAAAGTAAAAACAGACAATAAATTACATATGTCTGCATTAAGGCAAAGGAGCAGTGGTTTTATAAATGTTTCCCTTTCAGAAATATTTTGTATTTAGCTGTTGCATTTGCTGACTTTTAGAACTGAAAATTAGCAAACAAACTACTCATTCATATTATATGTCAGTGATGGCAAACCTTCACATTTCAGGTGTTCTTGAACTTCAGTTACTAGAAGTCTAAGTCAGCACTCTTGCTGATCAGGGCATCTGACAATTGAAGTTCTAGAACACCTGGAGTGCTATGGGCTAAATAACATTTAACCTGCTCCCTGTATCCAAACACTCCAAGCAACCATTTGACTGTATGGTGAAGTGGATGACAAGCATATGGCAAATTAAATACTTCCCCTGTTCCTCTGCATTCCCTCCCTGCTGATCATTGTAACTCTGCATCAGTTAGGAGGGTAAAAAAGAGCATTCCTTCATTTTCTTCTGCTGTGAGCAGTTTTGTGATTGACAATAAAAAGGAAGAATTGAGATAAAATGTTTTTAACCCTCCTAACCAATACAGCATTATGATGATCAGCTAAGAAGGGGGAAATAATTACTCTTTCCCTGCTCTTCTGCAGAGGAACAAGGGAAGTGTTTCATTTTCCATATGTTGAAGTGCCGTGTCATCTACTTCACCATACAGACAAAAGGTTGTTTGGAGTGTTTGGAAATGCAGAGAAATAGGAAAATATTTCATTCAAAAATCCAATATACTGAAGGGGCTCATTAACCCCTTCACAGCATACTAGATGGTTACTCGAGAAGCAGCCTTTGATGACTGCAAGTATATTTTATACACTGTTCCTAGCATCCACAAGTGTTGCAAATGTTGTATATCCAAGCCCATAAAAAAGTAGAATCCCAGTAGGTTCAAAAAGAAGTACTGTGGGGAGGTTGTGGTACTCCAGCATCTGCACATATGGAATCTAGAGTGACCTCCAAGAACTCAAAAGAATAGACTAAGCACCAATTTGGACTTGCTCATTGTCAGCTGATATACAGAGAAAGACAGGGCAAGTTGCCGAAATCATGGAAGAAAACAAGCTGTCACTGCTTTCAGTGGTATAGATTGAATGTTTTATTTTAACTAGAAAATATCTTAGCATAACTTTTCTTTGCTTTCTTTGACTTTTCATACACAGACACGTAACCACACAAGCAAGTGCCATGATGGAGTGCCAGCTGCTAGCTTAAACTACCCTCCCCCACACCTACCCTGTTAGATATTATTTTGTTTTACTGCTATGCTGTGTGGGGAATGAATTTCAGAGTTTAGCTTGATTAATTTTCAATAAATGAACCACACCATCCAGAATCCCTCAACCAGAACAGTTGCTGACTATTTTGGCTGCAAAAGTCTAGAAATTATAGTCTAAGAAAGTAACTGTCAATCTCTATGTTGTGAGTACAAATATATCAGTATACTAGACACATTCTTACACTGACGTGGAAGTCTCATTTATTTTAGTGGAAAGTATATCTGATTAATTAATGCAAAGAGACGTACCAAAGCATGCATGCAAAATTGTACAAAACCTCTTTCCAGAAATTTAAGATTCATACAACCATAGTCAAAGCAATGGTATTCCCTGTGGCAATGTATGGTTGTGAGAGCTGGACTATTAGGAAAGCTGAGCGCAGAAGAATAGATGCAGTGATGGGATGTAACAGGTTCTCACCAGTTCACCAGAACCGGTAGTAACTTTTCCCAGTGTCCCGGAGAACCGGTAGCAGCTTTTGGGGGGAACCACCTTCAGGGCTTACCTTTTCAGTGGTTCCCCCATTGCACAAGTGCACCAAGCATGCACACCTATTATCCTAGAGAACTGGTACGATGACCATATCCATCTTGCAACATGGTGCTGCCCAGGCACTTATACTAACAGGTAAGTGACGGTTTGGTGTGTGTGTGTGTGTGTGTATGTGTGTGTGTGTGTGTGTGTGTGTGTGTGTGTGTGTGTGTGTGTGTGTGTGTGTGTGTGTGTGTGTGTGTGTGTGTGTGTGTGTGTGTGATTTGATTTATGTTTGGGGTGGGTAGGTGTATTTTAATGTAATTTTTATCTCATTTATTTATTTAATTTACGGGTTTGTGTTGTGGGTGGGTGGGTTGAGGGGTGTGTGTGTATGCTTATTTTTATTTTATAATTATTTTTATTTTTTCTTTGGCCCCGCCCACATCATGACATCACGACGTTAGCTCCACCCACACTGTGATGAGATCACGGTGGCGTAGTAAAATTTTTGACATCCCACCACTGAATAGATGCCTTTGAGATGTGGTGTTGGAGGAGAGTTTTGAGAGTCTCCTGGACAGCGAGGAAAAAAAATAGGTCAATCTTAGAAGAAATCAATCCTGACTGCTCCTTAAAAGGTCGAGTTGTAAAGATGAAGCTAAGGTACTTTGGACATCAAATGAGAAGAGAGGATTCGTTTGAGAAAGCCTTGATGCTGGGAAAGGTGGAGAGCAAAAGAAAAAGGGGGTGGCCAAAAATGAGATGATTAGATGGTATTCTGGATGCAATGGACACAGAGCTGAGCGAGTTGAGGAGGATGGTGGAGGACAGAAGTGCCTGGCGGACAGTGGTCCATGGGGTCGCAGAGGGTTGGAGTTGACTGTGCAACTGAACAACAACAAAAAAACAACCATAAACTCCATGAGAACAACAGAAATAACATTTTCATAATTATGTTAGTGTTATTATTGTGTGCTGTCAAGTAAATTCTGAGTTATTTTTGGAATATTTTACTATCATAAGACAATATACACTGGAATTCAACCTGGAGTAAAAGATATTCCTCCCAAGATTTGTATTTGTTTTTGTTTTGTTTTTTATATTTTTAAATTTTGGCTCCGTAAAATTAATATTTTAGTAACTGTTATATAAGAATTTTCCTCCAGACCTGTGTTCAGAATATCAAGAAGATATAAAGTTCAGCTGGTATTTCTGGTCAGGAATAAATCTTCTGATATTTGGCAATAACTAGTTATGAGAACTATGAAAGACTTGTGAATTTGTGTTATGAGGCTTTGATTTAAATGGAGTCTTTGACGTTTCCACAGCTGCATCCGCAGACCTTATTACATAGCATTTTTAGTAGACTGGCCTTATGACACCATACAAGGGAGCAATTGTTGTCTCCCATGCTCTCAGAATTTGTTAGATGGATATTTTTTGTTCCTCTGACGCATAGGAATAAGTTCACGAAATACCACATTTCTTATCTTCACCTTGTATAGAAGGGATTTGCAACCTGCAGCCTGTGGGCAGGATGTGGCCCGTGGTACCATTTCATATAGTCCCCCACTGCCTCCACCACACCAGGATGTGCCATGTGGTGGAAGAAGGGCAACCTGGCCATCCACCCCCTGAAGCTGCCTGAGAGAGCGTGACCCATCCCCCAGCTTTAAAAGGTTGATAACTCTTGTTGTATAGTCTGCATGGGCTAACATTTGATTTCTTTGTCCTGTAGAAGACAGTGGGAACTGAAATTTTTGAAGTGGTAGCCATGTTAGTTTGTGCAAGCATGTCAGAGAGTATACTACAAAACAAAACAAAAAAAAAAGACAAAAACCTCTGCAGCACCTTAAAGACTAACTCCCATATTTTAATGTTAGCTTTTGTGGATCAAGTCCACTTCATCAGACATAAGAGTGGATTTTCATGGTATATGTTTATACATCTGGTATAGAGGCCCAGAGTAGCTGGGCAGAGTTGGTCGGTTCAAGAGATGGATATGCAAATCAATGAATTATTTGTAACCAGTAATAAAATGCAATCAGTTTGTCTTTTTATAGCAGTGAATCTCTGATGGAAGTCAGTTTGAGGAGTTAGGTTTGCAAAATAAACATTTTGATATTACACATTACTAATGAGTTAACAGAAGAAGCTTTATGGGATAGGCACAGCCAGAGGTTAACTGTCCTAAGATACCTTTCCTTCAGTCCAGTAATCTTTCAGTCTGCATTTACAAGATAGTATGGACACAAGGACCAAGAGAAACACTAATACAGTGGAACCCCGTATAATGAACGCTTTGTATAGCAAAACATCAATACAATGAAGCATTTTTGCATGATTGCCGATGCACTGTAAAACAGGAAAAAATGAGTTGTTGTTTTAAATGGTTTTAAATTGTTTTTAGAGTTTTAACTGTGTGTTGTATGTTTATTGATTGGTTGTAATCCGCCCTGAGTCGCCTATGCGAGTAGGGTGGAATATAAATTCAATAAAATAAAATAAAATAAAATGGGGGAAAATTTTTCATTGTACAGAGAATCACCAATGGTGATTTGTATAATGAACTTTTTTTCGTTATACGGTGCATTGCCCATAGGGATCTGTGTAACAAAAAAAACACCATATAGTGAAGAGCTCTGTGGAACTGAGTTTTTTTTTTTGTTATACAGGGTTCTACTGTATTTTATTTGCATAAAAGGTAGGGCTCCAGTTACCCGAAGAGATTAAATGTCTCCCTTGCTCGAAAGCCCATCATATCCGACTCTAGGGGCTGGTGCTCATCTCTGTTTACAGCCGAAGAGCTAGCACTGTCTGCAGACATTTCTGTGGTCATGTGACAGGCATGACTAAATGCCAGAGGTCACAAAACCCTGTTGCCTTTCCCACCACCAAACAAATGCAGAAGTGTTGCCTTTCCCACCAAAGTGATACATATTTATCTTTGCTTTTAAATTGTTAGGTTGGCAGGAGCTGGGACAGACAATGGGAGCTCACTACATCGGGCAGCGCCTGGGTCTCAAAGTACTGACATGCCAACCTTCCAGTCATCAAGCTCAGCGTCTTAACCACTAAACCACCACACCCCTCACCCAAAGAGATTCAATATCTGGGGAAAGAGCAGAACATGTCAGCCGTTCTAGAGCTTCAATTCTACATAAAAGTTTGCATAAGATTGTCAGTAAGTATAATGAATTATGTGAGAGATTTGTGTCCCTTGAATCAATGGAGAAGTACACTAGCTATAGAACATTTTGGACATTAACTTTATATCTCTTCTTACATGGTTGTAACCAGTGGTGGGCTCAAAAAAATTGCTACCACACTGTGGGCATGGTATGGTGGGCATGGCAAGGGGGAAAGCCCTGCATTGCACCCAAATTAGGACTACTTTATTTCAAAACTTGGATGGGTGGGGGCAGCCAGAATTTCTGCTACCGGTTCTGGCGAACTGGTGTGAACCTGCTGGTGCCCACCACTGGGCCAAAAGAAACAAGTTGCGTTTCAGCAGGAAGAAATACATGAAGATCTGCATCTAGGCACAAGAAACCAAATGGAAAAATATATGATGCATGGCAGCTGGCTTAGCAGATTTATGGACCACAAGGCAAACATTAAGCAAAAGTGAAATGCGGTGGTAAGAACAGGGCAATGGAATATTCTGAGGCATCAATAAAAGTACACTGTTTTGATTAATGGAAGGAAGAGTAGCACTTTAAGTTGCTTTGGGCAGACCTCACCAGGAATAATCTGTCCAGTTCTGAGCATCACAGTTTGGGGCAGCTCAGAAAGCTCGAACCTATCTAGAACAGGTTAACCAAAATGATAAAATGCCTGGAAAATCAAGCCTGATAAGGAACAGTCAAAGGAATTGGGTATGTTTATCTAGGAGAAGACAAGACAATATGATAGTCATTTTCAAATATCTGAAATACTCTATGTAGAAGATTATTATTATTATTATTATTATTATTATTATTATTATTATTATTATTATTATTATTATTATTATTATTATTATTATTATTATTATTATTATTATTATTATTATTATTTCAAATTTATATTGCTACCCACTTGCTGTAGTGACTCAGGGCGGCTTTCAAACAATACATTACATTACAATATGTTGATGGAGGTCAGGGGGAGGGGCAGCAAAGTTCTCAACCTGCCTTGACTTCTTCTTTCTTGGCTGGTGGTGTGGGTGAAGGGGGAGGGGTGGCAAAGTTCTCAACCTGCCCTGGCTTCTTCTCCCCTGGCCGTTGGTGTTCAAGCTAACGTGTTTCTTATCTAGCTCCAGAATGCAACTCGCATATTCCAGATAGGCATCTCATCTGTTTTGTAGGTTAGGCTGCTCCATCCCCTTGCAACTCATACAAAAGCACAGTTTGCCTTTTGATAACAGCCAATCTAAGACTGCATCCAGTGGTGGATTGCTGCCAGTTCGGACCGGTTCGGCTGAACCGGCAGCAAAAATCCTGAGGGGATCACCGGGGGGGTAGTAAACCCCTGGGTGACCAGTTCCAGCCGCCCTCCAGATTACATTTCTGGGCAGCCCAAAATGGCTGCTCGGATGTGTGCATGCGTCAAAACTCCATTTGACACATGCACACTCGCATGGTCACCCCCAACCCTCCTTCAGCCCCAGCGCATGCATCAGTTTAATCCCGGCGTGGTTGATCAGAGCACAGCCTGGCCATGTTATCTGGGATCGGTTTGATCCAGTTGACCCTGAGGAAGTGGACAGGCTTCTTGGATCTGTTCGCGCCACAGCCTGTGCACTGGACCCATGCCCCGCCTGGCTGGTTAAAGCATCTAAGGCGGTGGCAGGTGGCTGGGTTGATTATAAATTCATCATTGAAGGAGGGGTCTTTTCCAGCACCTTTTAAACATGCTCTGGTGCGTCCCCTCCTGAAAAAGCCATCCCTCAACCCTACGGCGCTTACCAACTATCGTCCAGTGTCCAACCTATCCTTTTTAGGTAAGGTTTTGGAAAAGGCAGTGGCGCAGCAGTTACAGGAAGTCCTGGATGAAGCGGATTATCTGGACCCGTTTCAGTCAGGATTCAGGCCCGGATATGGGACAGAAACTGCACTAATCGCATTGGTGGATGATCTCTGGAGAGAGCGGGATGGAGGTCACCCATCTGTCCTTGCTCTTCTCGATCTCTCAGCGGCCTTCGATACCGTCGAACATGGTATCCTTCTGGGGAGGCTCCGAGGGCTGGGGATCCAGGGCACTGTGTTGTCCTGGTTTTCCTCATTTCTGAGGGGCAGGACCCAGTCGGTGTGGCAGGAGAAGGAGAAGTCCAGTCCTAGGCCCCTGGAATATGGGGTGCCTCAGGGCTCGGTACTTTCTCCTCTCCTATTTAACATCTACATGAAGCCACTGGGTGAGATCATCCGTTCCCACGGGGTGAGGTATCATCAATATGGGAGCTTAAATGGGCTAAGAGACGCCGAGAGCACCGCTGGGTGAAGACTCGGAGCGAATCTGACCGAACACTGGTTAGAGCAGCCATTAAAGACTACCTAGTGACGATGAGGGTGGTGAAACGGCAATATTTCACCACCCTCATTGCCTCCGCTGATAATCGCCCAGCGACCCTGTTCCAGGTGACCAGGTCCCTCCTCGGTAGAGGGGGGTCAGGCCCTGGTTGGCAGGGATCTGCTGAGGCTTTTGCCGATTATCTAGAAGGGAAAGTCACTCAGATCCGTTCAAAGCTTAAGCCCGGCGTGGAATGTATGGAACTGGGGTTGACCGAAGCACAGTCTAGCCATGTTATTTGGGATCGGTTCGATCCAGTTGGCCCTGAGGAAGTGGACAGGCTTCTTGGATCTGTCCGCGCCACAGCTTGTGTGCTGGACCCTTGCCCCGCCTGGTTGGTTAAAGCTTCAGGTGCAGTGGCAGGTGGCTGGGTCGAGGCGATTATTAATTCATCTCTCAAGGAGGGGTCTTTTCCACCGCCTTTTAAACATGCTTTGGTGCGCCCCCTCCTAAAAAAGCCATCCCTCGACCCTATGGTACTGTCTAACTACCGTCCAGTGTCCAAGCTGTCCTTCTTGGGTAAGGTCTTGGAAAAGGCTGTGGCGCGGCAGCTACAGGATGTCCTGGATGAAGCGGATTATCTGGACCCATTTCAGTCAGGATTCAGACCCGGATATGGTACGGAAACTGCACTAATCGCATTGGTCGATGATCTCTAGAGATAGCAGGATGGAGGTCATCCGTCCGTCCTAGCCCTTCTCGACTTCTCAGCGGCCTTCGATACCATCGATCATGGTATCCTTCTGGGGAGGCTCCAAGGATTGGGGATCCGGGGCACTGTGTTGTCCTGGTTTTCCTCATTTCTGAGGGGCAGGACCCAGTCGGTGTGGCTGGAGAGGGAGAAGTCCAGCCCAAGGCCCCTTCAATATGGGGTGCCTCAGGGTTCGGTACTCTCTCCTCTCCTATTTAATATCTACATGAAGCCGCTGGGTGAGATCATCCGTTCCCACGGGGTGAGGTATCATCAATATGCAGATGATACCCAGCTATACATCTCGGCCCGTGGGGACCCAAGCGGTGCAGTGGAAGTCCTCTCCAGGTGTCTGGAGGCTGTGAGGGTCTGGATGGGGGACAACGGGCTACAACTGAATCCCGGTAAGACTGAGTGGCTATGGGTGAGGGGTCCTGTGTTATCACAGGAGTTGCCAACTTTGGTTCTGGATGGGGCAGTCTTGCCCCAGAAGGACCCGGTGCATAATCTGGGGGTCCTCCTGGACTCACGACTACTGTTCGAAGAACAGGTGGCAGCCGTGGCCAGGAGGGCTTTTGCACAGCTTCGTGTAATACGCCAGTTACGCCCACTCCTAGACCGGGATGCCTTGCTCATGGTTACACATGCTCTGGTCACCTCCAGACTTGATTATTGTAATGCGCTCTACATGGGGCTGCCCCTGGTGACCATTCGGAGACTACAGCTGGTCCAAAATGCAGCGGCCCGGGTAGTGATGGGGCGCGGGCGATATGCTCGTGCAGCACCACTGCTCCGGGAGCTGCACTGGTTGCCAGTATGTCTCCGGGTGCAATTCAAGGTGCTGGTTATTACCTTTAAAGCCCTATATGGTAGTGGGCCAGGATACCTAAGAGACCGCGTCACCCTAAGAACGTCTGTCCGTCCCACCATGGCGGACCGGAGGGGCTCTCTTGTTATTCCATCAGCTAGGGGGGCTCGCCTCAGTAGCACTAGGAGGAGGCCCTTCTCTGTGTTCGCCCCGGCCCTCTGGAACCTTCTCCCTACAGAACTGCGCCTACAGGCAGAGCTCTTACCTTTTCGAAAGGGCTTAAAGACCTGGCTGGCGGAGCATGTGTGGGGACCCAGTAACACGGGATCCCATACAGGCTGGTTGATTTGAGGGGTAGCCACCACCCCCTGCCCCAGGTTTTATCCGTTATGCTGTTTTAATCTTTTCTTATGAATTCTTTCTTATGAATTCTTGAGGTTTTAAACATTATTATTTTTATTGGATTGGTCTGTGTTTTTAGCTACGCTGTAAGCCGCCCAGAGTCGGGTTTACCCGGTTGGGGCGGGATAGCAAACATGAATAAATAATAATAATAAATAATAATCAGGGATGGGGTTTGGAAGAGTAAGGGAATGATCCCAAATTGGGATAGTTCCCTTGGCCTTCCAAACCCCCACCGCAGGCCTGCATGGGTTGGGGGGGGGTTGGAAGGGTAAGGGAACAATTCCAAGTTGGGATCGTTCCCTTACCCTTCCAAACCCCACCCCTGACGCGCACCCTGGGGCTGAAGAACGATTCAAAGTTGGGATCGTTCCGTTACCCGTCCAACCCCCCCCCCGCCCAACGCTGCGTCGGGGGGGGTAGCTTCGGGTAGAAGTCCTGCGGCTTCTACCTGAAGCCACCCCCCAGATGCAGCGATGGGTGGGTTGAGGTGTGTGTGTGTGTGTTTATATTCATTTTATTTTATTTATTTTATTTTTATTTATTTTGCCTTTGGCCCTGCCAAAGAAAACGTCATGATGTCGGCTCCGCTCACACTGTGATGACATCACAGTGTGGTAGCAAAAAAAATGACAACCCACCACTGGCTGCATCCCTAAATCTGTGTGCATAGAGTTTCTTTTTGCTATTCCCAAACAGGCTATCAGTGTTATTTTCTCTTTACAGATTTACTGCAGGTGCAAAGAAAAACTTAACCTAAGCAGCCTTCTAAAGGTGAACAGAGGTATCTGCATTATCCATTAGTATGTTGTATGTGTCTTGCCAGCACATGGCATCCTCAAGCATTTCCTGCTTTTAAACCTGCCCCAGGTTCTCAAAACCAAGTAATGTAATTGAGTCTGTGTCTAAGAAGGGTCTAATTATGTGTTACAGGTATCATAACATTAGAAGCTGAAGCAGTGGTGGGCAGCAACAGGTTTGCACCCCCCGGGAGGGGGGGTAGAAAAATTGGGTGGCCTCTGGGCAGGGGGTTGGCAAACTTGGGTGGCCTTCGGACGGGGGGGTAGAGAAATTGGGTGGCCATGCCCACCTCCCTGCCCTGCCCCATCGGGTTTTGTCCCTGCAAAGTTGTTCAAGGTCTCCCTTGCTCAAAAGCCAGTCATATCCAACTCTAGGGTCCAGTGCTCATCTCCATTTACAGCCAAAGAGCCAGTGTTGCCTGTGTTTGCAGATGTATACATGGCCACATGGCAGGCATGACTAGATCGCCCATGACAGGCTCCGCCCATGGCAGAGGCTCCGCCCACGGCAGAGGCTCCGCCCACGGCAGAGGCTCCGCCCACAGTGTGGTAGCAAAATTTTTTTGCTGCCCACCACTGTTTTGGCCATTTTTTCAATCTATTTATATCATCTTGAATCTTAATGCTGTCTTTTGAGCTGTTACCTACTCATCTAAATCATCTACAGATTTGATGAGGATCTTCTCCATACCCTCATCTATTTCTAAAATGTGTTGAACAATATTGCAACCAGGACAGAGCCCTATGGCACACACACACCCTTGTCATTTCATTCAGGATAATGGAGAACCATTGGTGAGTAATCTCTGGGACTGTCTTCTTGTCAGGTAGCTCCAGCTTCACATAACAGTAATATCATCCAGCCTGTGTTTTGCCAGCTTGGCTGCAAAAACATGGTGAGGGACATTGTCAGAAGTCTTGCTGATTTTCCTCATCTATCAGGATTATGACTTCAGCCAGAAAAGAGGTAAGATTAATCTGGCATGGTTTATCTTTAATAAACTCATGCTAGCTCCTTTAAAAAAACCAGTATTCTTTTCTAAGTGCTCATAAACCATTTAATTATCTGTTCTAGAGCTTGGTCAGTATTTGTCTAGATCTTATTTTCTTCTTTTTTATCATGGACATGGCAATTCCTGAAATCCAGTTTTCAAGGTCTTCGCCTCTTCCCAATAAATCTTGAAGACTGAAGACAGATGTTCCAAGATTATGTTCCACTTGTATAAGATATTTTCAAGGTAAATAAAAATGTTGTTTTTTCTCTGCCCTTCTTTTCTGGGAGAAGGAAAAACCTTTGCTTTGGCTCAAAGTCTCCTTTTATTGATTTCCTTCTGTGCAATAATTCAAGAGCTGAGACAAAGTGTTGCATGTAAATTGGCAATAACTCTACCATGTCTGTTTACATTTCTTTCTTCTGCTGGTAGAGGAGAGAAGAATCTCTTAGTAATCCATAGACAGGAGGCATTTTTCTAATTAGTACATATAGGGTGGTAGATAGTGGAATCTAGGACTTAAGGAGATTATAAGGTGGTGGCAGAGAGAGGATTTGGTGTAGAAAACAATTGTGGTAATTATGACAGAGGGTGGAGAAAGACATCGAAAAATAGCCTGGTAGGGCATCTTCACATTTTTCTGAGTGAATGTGAAAGAGAAGGATAAGCATGGGTGTAAAGACAACACCTACTCAGTTCTAAAATGAAATACAGAGAAGGAATTATAAGTAGGAACATTTCTAAGTTTGTGGCAGAGGTGAAGAACAAATGAATGGTAAGAGGATGAAAGTATCTTGAATGAATGTATGCATGTGTATACAGTTTGTACATTTTGTATATGTTTGCTTTTGGTTTCAGCTCAGCTGCTCACCATGTCTCAGCCCATCATTAACTGCTGTTCCTTTTGTTCCATAGACACTATTGGCCACCAGCAGCTCTTACTTCTAGCTAACCTGAGAGTTTGAACATAGGAATAGGATATGCATTAAGTTGGCAGCAAGTATGAACCTTTGAGTGAACACTTACAATTGCCTCACCCCATAACTGAAGAATTCTGCACATTCTGGCTAGAAGGTTACTCCATTTCCATTTGAATTGAAATTGGATCATGGTCCTCTTTTAGTCAACTTCATATCTAGTCATGAAAATGATAAAATATATTGCTTGGATACGGAAGTCTATTATTGAATCCCATTTAGTTTATCTAATTCCAACAAATTAGTTCCTAGCTGTCAAATTAAATTATGTGCTAAGTGAGTAAAAATTAAATCTCCATCATAATTATAATAAACAACTTGCTTTGAGGCGTATTTATCCATTATCAGAATGTTTTCTGCTTAACAAAGATGAATGTTTTGTGGGGAATAAACATGCCATCTAAAAATAGCCTAGAAAAACTAATTAAAAGCCAAGGTATGTATCAGCAGTTGAAGAAAGACATCCTTTCCATATCGAAAAGTAGGTATAGATACTGGTATCTGCTCCTGAAGAACTAGCTTTCTATTATGACAACAGTCACATGAAACCTAATCCAGAAAAAAACAAAAATACGTACATTCCATCTACAAAATAAGGAGGCAAGAAAGAAGCTGAACATAACCTGGAAAGGCCACAAATTAAACTGCTGTGAAAATACAAAATACTTGTGAGTAAATCTGGACTGTGCTTTAAATTATAATCATCATTGCCAGGATATTAAACAGAAGGTATGCACCAGGAACGATCTCATCTACAAACTTATAAATACCATATGGGGAGTGCAACCTCATGTTCCCTGTACATCTGCCCCTGCTCTGGTTTTTTTCTGCTGCAGGTGTCAGTAATAAACAGCCTATAACTATATGGCCTATTTCAGTTTGCAGAAACTCTGCCCATGCTAGTCAAGTTAACTTTATGAAACAGGCCATATAGTTATAGGCTGTTTATTACTGGCACCTGTTAATAAAATCTTCTCAAATAACTAATAACGTGCCATGCTTCCATAACACCCAGAATCTAATGCACTTTGAGTATAGCACCTCCAGATGTTTGTTTGAAGCAAATATCAAGGCTATTCAAACTGCTAAATATTAGAAAAGTAGAGTGTGAATATGTAAATATGTAGTTTATGTATGCATAAATTTTTAGATGATTAGTGTTTTTTAAAATTAGGTTGGTTTTAAATGTTAGTGCTTCAGACTCGATAAATAGATAGCTGAGCATCTTCATGTCTTTCTCACAAGAGTAGCATTATAATTTCTGGCAGCCATTTTGCTAAACTAATCCTGTGATTACCTACCACCACTTCTTAGGTCAAACCTGAGTAGATTGATGCTCATTTATTGTTGGTTGCTTGGAAAAGCAACTGTAAAAATGTAGGCTTATAATGGGGGTGGCAATAAGCAAAATGATTTCTCTCCAATGCAAGGGCAGACCTGTAGATGAGAGAATAACTAAGGGCTGAGATGGCAAGAAATTGAGGAAAAGTTGAGCAAGCCTGGAAACAAGGTGTTCTTGTTTGTGATAACATAAAGTTTGTTAATATACAAAGAAGAATGGATTATAAAGCAGGAGTGCTTTTTGGCAGTTCATCAAGAGGTAGCAGAGTGATGTTAATGTGCTGCAGAAAGTGTCTTGTGCCATATTAAAAAGCAACTCTGCTTTATTGGGCTTAGACCGTATTTCACTGCATGCATCTTCAATGTGCAAAAGCTTATGTAAAATTAAACTGGATGATATTTAAAGTGCCTTCAAATTCTGTGTTGTTTCTATCCTTTGAACATGATTAGTCAACATTTTCTTTTGACTCCTAGGTACAAAATTTAGCCAGGTGTATAAGGACAGACTCTGCCACCAAAGAAAGTGATGGTTGTCCCAGGCATTAGATTCTGAGTGTTAAGGAAGCAAGCAAACTATTAGTTACTTAATTTATTAATGTTGTCCCGAATCCTTTTGGTTCCTTATGCCAGCATAAGAGCAATGGCATAAATCCCAATATGAAAAAATCAGTAGTAACAATGAAGTTACTGCTTGTAATTCTCATTGTGTACCAGCTCACATGACTGTCATGTGATAAGGAATTGAAGTGGGAGCTTGTTAACTAGTGCCAATTTGCCTGTGCAAGCTAATGCTGCTGCAATGGGGAACAGTGATTTTGGTGCCTCACAATTTTCACCTATTTCTGGCTATATTTGGGTCTGATTAATCTGTGCAAAGGAAACTTAATTAAAAGGAATATGAATTTTGGAAAATAAATAATGAGTTGTTATTATATGTTAAGGAAGATGAAGAGAGAAAAAGGAGAGAAAAAAGGGGAAAAGGGAAAAGAGAAATAGAAATGTAAAGATGGGATAATTAACATTAATAGGATAAAAATAGTAATATAATAGCAGATAGCAATGGAGAAAGAAATAGAAAATAATGAAGGGCAGTAATGGAGTAGCAATTAGATAATTGGAGCATAACTGAGATAGGATAGTATTATTGTTAGCAATTTCAAGGAAAGAGAATTGATATCGTTTTTGTTGTATTAAAAGAGTTGACAAAAATGGGTTTCTTTGTAAGTTTCAAAAGGTTAAGAAGTGCTTATTGACTAAATGGTATAAAGGAAAATTAATGTAAAGGGTTGTGAATAGGAAATAACTACAATCACCTAACAAGTGGATGTAATTCCCCAACCAATGTGTAGTCTCAGACTTAAAAGAGTATGCATTTCAAAAAAATAAATAATCAGTTGTTACTGTATGTTAAAGGAAATGAAAAAGAGAAGAAGATTATGTTATCGTATTGGGAAAAGAGAATGAAATAAAGGGCATGTTATTTTTTTTCTTTTTTTCCAAAAAAAAATTTGCTTGTTAATCTAGATGTTTATAGGATTTAAAGGACAAACTTCCGAATGCTGAAAAGATGGAACTTAGAAATGGTATATTCTGTCTTATATCAACCTTATGGTAAATTATGTGATGTAAAATATTTATGGGTAAGGGGGGCAGTGGAGGACCAAAATTTAGATTTCTCCCATAAGGCGAGTTGAGGTATTATTAATATAATTAAGGTGAATTTGGATCATTATAGCGGATGGGAAAATATGATAATCCAGCCATTAATTGCATTAGATTTAGAAATTGTCAGGAAACATTAGGTGACTAACAGCATGAATGAAATATAATGTAAAGGAAGAATACAACAGTAGCATAGGTAAAGGGAAATGAGAAAAAGGGTTTTACTTAAGGGTATGTTAGGTAAGATGAAAATGAAGTTTAGGACATCATAGATGGAAGAAAACTGAATAATTTAATTATTGGTGGCAAATATTAAGTCAACGTAACACCTGAAATGTTAGGAAGAGTCAGCTGTTTTCATTGTTTTATAAGTTGAAGGATAAAATATGCTATAGTATATTTATAAAAATATTATGGAATTGTAAATAATTTTTGCCAATGAAAGCTAAAGGGGGATAAGGGTCAAAAATTTAGAATATAAATAAAAAGAATAGGGGTAAGATAGCCACGTGTAGAAGGAAGGAAGAACAAGAAATAACTGTACAGTTTTGAGCAAGTTGACTTACTTGATACTCTTAAACATTGGTAGGAATCCGCCTAGTCCTGGTCTCCCCTCCCCCTCTTCGACACTCGGAGGCGGTCCTTCAATGGAAGGATGGGGGAGAGAAGATGACAGAGTGGTGAGGGGCTTGGGGTGGGTGATGGGGATTTATGTTGTGTTGGTCTGGGAACGTGGGAGGTGAGGGGTTAGATGTGGGTGATTTACTTATCTATTGTATGTCTTTTTGATGTATGTATCTAATTGGTTCTGGTGTTGTTTAGTTTTGTCATATTGAATGTTTTTCTATTTGTTTTTGATTTTCTTTAATGCGGACAATTATGTTGTATTTTTGTGTAATCTTTTGTTTGTGTTTTCTTATTTTAAAAATCAATTAAAAAATAAAAAAAAAACAAAAAAAAGAAAAAATCAGTAGTAACAATGAAGTTACTGCTTGTAATTCTCATTGTGTACCAGCTCACATGACTGTCATGTGATAAGGAATTGAAGTGGGAGCTTGTTAACTAGTGCCAATTTGCCTGTGCAAGCTAATGCTGCTGCAATGGGGAACAGTGATTTTGGTGCCTCACAATTTTCACCTATTTCTGGCTATATTTGGGTCACTGATTCCAAAAATGCTTTCAGTTATGCCCCATCAGCTCTAGTTTTTTAGATATGGCTTATTCTTTTGCCGCTGCCACTGCCGCCGCCGCCGCCGCCCCCCCCCCCCAATTTGTTTTCCCACCCACCCAAATTTTTTTTTGCCCACCCAAATATTTTCCCACCCCCAAAAGATTTTTCCACCACCCTTCCCGCCTCCAGGAGCCTTCGATGCGCACCTAGAGGCATAAAAAAATTTTGTTTGAAAAGAAATAAATGTCAAAATCATACTTAAGATAAGGAGAAAAAAACTAGAATGCAAGCCTCTCTGGATGAGTCCATGGAGCAGCTGCAGAGTTGGACTAGTTTCGGGATGCACAGCATCCAGTCTCAACAGTAAAGGAGAGCACAGAGAATGACAAAAAAGGTCAAATTAGTTAAATTACACTTGCAACAACAACAGGACTAGAGCTTGAACAACATTCATAAATATTATTAAAACAATCAATTTACGAAAGGTAAGGCAAATACAAGTGTAGTCATAAGAGCAATGTATAATGGCATCATCAATATCTCATGAACTAGAGCTGCAAGAACAAAATGGATGGCATTTTCAGAATCAGCCGCCCCAAAATGCCCGAAATCAGTTGAAAAATTTTAGGCACCAAGAAAAATATTTTTTTTGTTCCCCTGTGTTATGTAAGCATAACTAAGTACAGTAATAGGATTCTGGCCATTGCATTTCACAATCAAGAAGAAGGATAAGTTACTTTGGCCAGTTTTACCTGAGGTACAAAATGACTAGAGACCAGCATGAGGGATATTGTGTACTTTGAATTGGATAGGTGGTAAATAGCAATTGTTGCTCTACCTTTGGAAGCAAAATGTCTTGACTTAGCCCTGAGGCATACAGATCAACTCCCTTTCTGCAGCCAAATTTAGTACTCTTTCAGCAATGCTGTGTGAACCAGTTTCTTTATTATACAGCTCATTCTCAGCTCAGATTTATCTATAGTATACCAATCATCAGAAGCCTTCTCACAGTCCATTTCCCAAGCAACCTTTATAGTCCCTCTTGTTACCTGTAGGCTTTTTAAAAATGCTTTGTTTGAAAAACATATGCAGAAGCAGAAGGTGATACCTTTTCTGGATCATTAAATAAAAAAATCATTGTGAGCGTTCATGATTCATGATCACTTCTTTAGGCATGCATTCAAACGTTCGTGGCATGATGGTCGGCCAGGCTCTGTTCTTAAAAGCAGCAGTTGAGTTGATGCTCTACCCCCATTTTTCAAACACAGGAAACCAGGCTTCTGCTTTTTGCTCTCCCCAAATGCCCAGAGAAGGGGCCTACAACCTAATTTCTTGCTGCTTTTAAGGACAGAGCCCGGCAAAAACTCACAATGAGTTTTTTATTTAGTGATCCAGAAAAGGTATCACCTTCTATTTCTGCATATGTTTTACACATGGATCACATGGCTGATTTTATTTGGAAAAGTAATCTCTTTGGCAACCGTGATGTTCATGCAATTGTTTTAATTAGGCCTCTTTTATTAGTCTAAACCGAAATTCCTTCTATATACAGTACATAACCAGTGAATACTCAGATTCCATTATGGTTTGCAAGCAGGACAGGCAGAATGTCTTCCTTTCTTTGTACACAGTCAAAAAGCAGAGTGACAGAATACCACCACCCTCTCTTCCTAGTTATTGTCATCTGACCTGACATTAGAAGCATGGCAACATTTAGCAGGTGAATCATCAGGGAGAAAAGCTCCCTCCTTCATTCACTGGCTGGTGGTTGCTTTGTTTCAAGAAGGCAGCACAGTGTTGCATCTCTCAGGGCTGCCACACTGTTCTACATTAAGAACACAGGGGTCTCTTTTGAGGTCGGGTAAAACAGGAGCTCCAGAAGATCTGGATTTAGAACAGAGCTTGGAAGTCATTTTAGTAGATGACAACTTGTTGAAAGCTGGATTCCGAGAGACCAGATCACAAAATATAAAATTGTGTTTGGCAGTTTGACAAGTCCAGGGTTCATTATAGTAGGTCGGGTGCTCTCTCCCTCTCTCTTTAATTATTGGAGTGTGGAAGGCCTACTCATTACACGGAAGACTCAGCTGGAAAAAAAAAACTGTCTCGGTAGGAATCACTTTGGAGAACTTTGTGTCTCCTCATATTAGCTTCAGACTAGATGTGATTATCCTTCATAGTCAAATTACCCAAATAACTGGCTCTCTTTTATCTGTGCACCATTTTTAATAGGTATTTACAGAGTTTGGCTGAGGGGAGTAAGGTATTTGGATGAAGTCTCACCATGATAATGGACCATCAGAAATACCACCATCATGATAACTCCCAGCAGAACCCCAGTCATGGGCAGGATTGACTGCACATGGGGGGGGGGGAGTGTGGATAATGGCCACTGAACCCAGTTTCTGTAGATTCACTGTTGCTTCTGAACAGAAATATATGTATACAGTGTGTACACACAGTGCCATTTTATTTTCCTCGTCCAGGATTTCAAGGCCCCTGCCTCATCATGTTGCTCCTAGATATTGTACCTAGATATTAAATTTTACACATATGTCTCTGGGCTCATGTCACATATGCAACAATTGCTTTTGCAATTGGGTGGCATCGCATATCTGGCTTTGCAATTGCTTTCTTCTCCCAAGAGGACTCTTATAATGAAAGCATTAATTATTTTGGTTGCTTTACAGGTGTCCGTGACTCATTCTAAATCAGTTTCAAAATCCCTTAACTAAACCAGTTGTGGGCTTAATTTAAATCTTCTTTAAATTCCTGGCTTTAAATTCTCATTTGTGCTTAACACTATAAAGTGTATGCATATTTGAATTACCAGTAGGTACAAATAAATTAGTTTTGTGACCAAAATTGCAGCAAAAGTTGAGAAAAGCAGCCTGCACACAGCAGTACTTGCTCCCTTGTTTTATGCCTAGCACGTTTTCCTTTTTAAGACTCATAGGATCCCGAGCATCTGTTAGAATTTGTGATCTGCATTTTTAAATACTTGCTTCCAAGAATCGCTTTAACGTGGAGTGGAATGTATGCAACTTTGTTTAATAGTGAGTAACTAGAATAGCTCCTTTGGAATTTGGTCGTTAATTGTATTAGCAGGCCTGCAGTGTGTGTATAATCTCAAGGGACCATATACCAATCTGTTTCTCGTCAGTAGTTATAGTGTTGTTATACAAAAGATTAATTGGCATACTCACTAACTATGCTCAGTACAGGAAAACAGAAGCCCCTTAAAACCAATTATTCAGATATATGTTTAAATGACAAATGTTTACTGCGGCAACTGGCTGGCATTTTTAAAAAAGTCATCCAGGAAAGCAACTCGAAAAGAGTAGACGATTCATTAGCACAAAGCAGATGTCAATGTTCATATTTACTTCTCAGTGACTGTTCTCAAATTTTAAAAAGAGCTAAACAGCAAACTCTCCTGAAATGTTAGCAGAACTCTTTGAATCTAGCAGGATTTTGGACAAGACACCTAGAACAGGAACCCTCTTCCTCAACTCCTTCTTCAGAAAAATCAGCCGTTAGTTCTCACCAGTTTCCACTTACTGCTTACATTATCTGCCCACATGAGCAGATCAAGTGAGTCATGGCAGTAAGAGGTTCAGAACAACCAATTTTAGGAAGAGACTTGTATTTCTTTTAAAGCCATTTTAACACACGATCACAGAGGCAAGGGATGTGTGCAAATAGGCCATGAGTGGGTTTTCTCCACCTCCTAGAACATACAGTCTTTTTAGAAAATAACACTGTTCCAATCTAATTTTGTATAATTAAGCATTCCATATATAAACAGGATAAAGCATACAAAAATTTATTGGTATAAACTCACATTTCAGGAATGTTACTATTTTTAAAGACTTAATTTCTATATCTTTAAATCAACACCTGGCAGGAATACTTTCAGCAGGGGATACTGTTTATAACACACACCCTTTTTCATTGCTATGGCCTTTTCTATTTCCATTTCTGATTGTTACCTTCAAAGTGTTCAAAGTGTGTGTGGGTGCATGTGTGATCTTTGAGTTTGTAATTTATTCCAAAAACTAAGCAAGAGGCAACAGTTAGGACAGAAAGTGGAATGACGGAGTGGTTTGGAATAGGAAAAGGAGTAAGACAAGGCTGCATTTTGTCACCCTGTTTATTCAACTTATATACAGAACACATAATGCGCAATGCAGGGATGGAGGAATCACAATTTGGGATCAAAATTGTTGGAAGAAACATCAACAATTTGAGATATGCAGATGATACCACCCTAATGGTTGAAAGTGAGGAGGACCTAAAGAAGCTCCTGATTAGGTTGAAAGAAGAAAGTGAAAAAGCTGGCTTGAGACTCAATATCAAGAAAACCAAGATCATGGCAACAGGCCCTATCAGTCCCTGGAAAATAGGTGGGGAAGAAGTAGAAGCAGTGACAGATTTTACTTTCCTAGGATCAAAGCTCACTGCAGATGGTGATTGCAGCCATGAAATAAAAAGGTGACTGATTCTTGGGAGGCAAGCAATGAGAAACCTGGGGAGCATAGTGAAAAGTAGAGACATCACATTGCAAACAAAAATTCTCATAGTCAAAGCAATGGTATTCCCTGTGGCAATGTATGGTTGTGAGAGCTGGATCATTAGGAAAGCTGAACGTAGAAGAATAGACGCCTTTGAGATGTGGTGTTGGAGGAGAGTTTTGAGAGTCCCCTGGACATCGAGGAGAACAAATAGGTCAATCTTAGAAGAAATCAACCCTGACTGCTCCTTAGAAGGTCAAATAGTGAAGATGAAGCTAAAGTACTTTGGACACCAAATGAGAAGAGATGATTCACTTGATGCTTGGAAGGGTCGAGGGCAAGAGAAGAAGGGGACGGCCAAAGATGAGATGGCTAGATGATATTGTGGAGGCAGTGGGCGCAGAGCTAAGCAAGTTGAGGGGGATGGTAGAGGACAGGAGTGCCTGGCGGACAGTGGTCCATAGGGTTGCAGAGGGTTGGAATCGACTGTGAGAGTGAACAACAAAAAAAGCAAGGCAATTGTTGCCAAACTGATCTAAAGCAAAGCATGGAAAACCAAAGAGGCATCTGACTTGAACTGGGACTCTCTAAATTGCTGCATGCTGCATTGGAAGTTAGAAATCCAGACCACTGGTTTTCCTTTCAGAGGATTCAGAAGTGACTGGGGGCTGGGCAACGGTCCCCACTTATTGCAAAAGAGATTCATAAGGCAGTAGAAGACTTGCAATAAATAATTTGCACAGCTCCATTAGTTAGTTAGTAAGTAAGTTAATTTGTGGTAGAATTCTATGCACACAGGAGGTTTAGCACTAAATGATGGCATTAAATTTTAGCAATAGCAATTGCACTTATATACTTAGTGCACTGAGTATTCATTTTACCGACCTCGGAAGGATGGAAAGCTGAGTCAACCTTGAGTCCCATCAGGATAGAACTCACAATGTTTTGCTAACCACTGTGCCAGCAGGGCTCATCCCATCATCCCAGATGAGAGCTCCCCCCCCCCCCGGCTCACTCCTTCCTCCTATTTAGACAAATACAAATACATTGCTCTTAAATGTTTTAGACACAAATCAAATCAGAAGAGCCAAAAACTTGCTTGAACTTAATTGACTGAGATTTGTAAAATAAATAATTTGGACCAATTCCAAGTACTGTACTGTAGATGGAATTAAAGGCACTGGAGCACCAAATCTTTAGCTCAGGAGGAAGGGCCTGGTGCCCAAACTTTTCAGGCCATGGGCCAGTCATGTGGTTCAGGGAGCCAGTCACTATGGCCCAGGGGGCCGGCTGCAGCCCTGATGCCAATTCATCCGGCCCACGAACTCCTTGTTGCTCCTAGAAGCAGAAGTAAAACGTACCTGTACAGGCGTGTTTTACTTCCGCTTCCAGGAACAATGAGGGCTTTGTGGGCTGGATGAATTGGCATCAGGGGACGTAGCTGGCCCCCGGGCCGCAGTTTGGGCACCCCTGGCCTACAGTTTTGTTTAAATAAAGAAAATTGTGTTTTTCATGTAGTAACAAGTCCTGTTGTATTTCAAGTATGTTCAGGGCTTGGCCAAAGGCATTCTGTTGCTGAGGTGGAGGAAAAGATAATGCTCCCATCAACCCCCCACATATGCAAAGTAAATCGACTCTTATTTTGTCATTGGCGTTAGGACTAGCAGTCTGACCACTGGCTGAAAACAATTCTAGCTCTTGGTGATTTCCTGCATCTCAACCATGCCTAGACTCCCCCCTATACCAGTGAAACTTCCTGGCTTCCTGTAAAAATAAGAGCCTGGTGCTTCTTCCCCACATGGTTCCTTGGAGGAAATGTCCCAAACATTCCATATTCCACATTCAAAGAAGCAAAGTCTCTATAGCTCCTCCATTGTACCTCAGCTTCATTTGCACAGGCCAGAAGATCTTGCAAAAAAAAAAAACCCCTGCTAGGTAGGCAAGAGCTGGGACAGAGATGGGAGCTCACTCCGCCACACAGTACTTGGGTCTTAAATTGCTGACCTGCTGACCTTCCAGTCATCAAGTTCAGCATCTTAACTACTGCAGTCCCTTCTTCTTGTCAGTCAGTAACTGTAAAAAGAAAGTAATGCTATGAAAAAAATCATGTAGAAATTCTGGAAATCTTCTAAAATAAATGTAGAGGACCTTCTTCATGAGAAATTATACACACATTTACATTGGCCAAGTTAAAAATTACTGTGAACCTCAGAGAAGGCGTGAGAAAAAGAATGTTCAACAAAATACATTTTCTTCCCACAGTAGGTTACATAGAAGAATGTCTTCCCTATATTCTTCCATCTCAGAATCCGTGGTGGCCAGGAGTAGCTTTGCAGAAGTCTAGTCATATCTTTGCAGAAGTTTGAATGGCAAAAGGATACTAAGAAATGCTGAGCACATCAGTGGCATCTACAAAGGTTCTTTGCCCTGGTAATCCCACTGTCTGCTGCTTTTGCAGCTGCCATCTACCGGAGAAACAGCAATGCAAGAAACCCAATAAAATCTCGAAAATAACAATTGACATATTTCTCCGACATCACTGGGACAGAAGTATATTGAGCACCATCTGACACCTCTTTGTTGTTGGTATGAATTAGAATTCATGGCTGGATATTCAGCTGTAATGCAGATCATTGCAGGGAAGAAACCATACTGCCGCAATAGAGCTGAAAAGCTTAAATTGACTTAAAGGATTATCTGGAACAAACAAGATAAATGTAATCAGTCCTCTTATATCTGACTAAACTCCCACAGGAGCCAAAAGGATCTACTGTGCTGTTCAAATAGCTACAAATCTGCTATCTACTGTGCATTTCAGTAAGACGGGAAGGAGGAATCACCGCTAAGAGCACAAGCTGTATCTTCTTGAGTGAAGCCAAGCTTCTTTTGTATGACAGAAACTTCTTCCATTCTTCCCTCAGAGATGGATGTGCCAGGAGTTGGAGGCAAGAACATGGGAGTAGGGTGGGGATAGGAATGCCAGATGGTCTCAACTGGATAGAAAGATAGGGACCCAAATCAAACTGGGAAAAGATTATAAACCATGGCCTAAAAGTGGTGTGTGTGTGAAGTATATGGTATAACTGAATACAGTTTTCCAATAGAAATTTTTACCACTTTCAAATGGATCCACTTTACTGCCTCCTATGATTTGGCTAGAAAGCTAGTTTTATAACCACTCCTCCTAATAGTATACTTAAGGGTCAATAGGATAGCAACTTCAAGAAAAGCCTGTTCGTGGGTTACTAATAGAGGTCCTTCAGGGATAAGTGTAGATTTGCAAGGAGATAACCAAGATCAACAGCAGACCAGATATCCTTCAAGTTCCTTTTTAGGCATAGTACTCCCTCATTATGAGAGAACGCATCTTACCATTATTTTATTTTCTAAATATAATTTCATTTTATTTATACCCACCTTTCCACTCAAAAGTAATGTTCAAGATCGCTTACTAACTTCTGAAAAGCATAACAATAAATAAAATCAACCCCAAACCATACAATCAAGTCAGCCAACCCTACCATAAAAAACATCATAATTTGGTGCTATTATCTACACCTTGAGAGTGAGCTTTGAATGGAAGAAAAAGTTGAGAAAACCACTTCATGATGGTTGAGGAAAATCCCACAGGCGAGATTGGGATCACAGGAGAGCCAGATTTGTCTCCTCAGGTCTGAACTTTTTCAAGTTTTTGAATGTATGGTCTTCAAGTTCAGTGAACTTCTCCAAGTTTAGTGGCAGAGGAAATACTGTAATTTTGTGGTGGCTCAGTGGTTAAGAAGTTCGCCTTGTTAGCTGGAAGGCTGGCAAGTTGGCAGTTCAAGACCCAGGTACTGCATGACGGTTTGAGTGCCCATCTCTGTCCCAGCTCCTGCCAGCCTAGCAATTCAAAAGTAAGAAATTGCAAGTAGAAATTGCAAGGAGACATGACAGGAGCCCCATTTGAGCATCACCTGAGCAGAGTTTCTCCAGCAAAAATACTTTCAACACAGAATAATTTCTGACATGAAATTATTATTAATAATACTGTAGGTAAAGGTTTCCCTTGCTCGAAAGCCAGTCACAGCCGAATCTAGGGTTCAGTGCTCATTTCTGTTTCAAAGCTGAAGAGTCAGCGCTGTCTGCTTTTACAGATGTTTCTGTGGTCATGTGGCAGGCATGACTAGACATGGAGCACACGGAATGCTATTACCTTCCCACTGAAGTGGTCCCTATTTATCTACTTGCAATTTCTTGCTTTCAAACTGTTAGGTTGGCAGGAGTAATACTGTACTGTAATTTAAACATTCCAGAGAGAACCCAGTAACATAGCGTGGGATTCAGCTGGCCGGGGTGTAAGTCAAATTTGCCATACCCTGGGTGGGGCCTAGGCCTCTGGCTCCTGCTCTCGCTAGCGCTTCTGGGAATTGTAGTCCAAGAACAACCATATGCCCAAAAAGTGCCACCCGGGGAGGGCTGGCACCCCATGCTACGCTACTGAGACAACCACAATAGAATGTTTTGTTGCAAAAATTGTGTGAGTGTTGAACCAATCTGTAGGTCAAACAGATTCTTAAATATGGAGAATTGATATTTTGGTTCTTGGTAAACCTCATCCCCTACGAGGGAACAATCAATTCAATTTTCATTCTGATAGTTCTCTCTCTCAGCTGCATATAGTAAAATGCATGGACATAAACTTGTATTTATAGAATGCTTTGATATTTCATCTCAGATAATTAAGGACCCAGGACTGATATTGAGGCTTCTTCCCCTTCTCTTCCCATAGCTTAGATCAGGGGTTCCCAAACTATGGCCTATGGGCCAGATCTAGCCCCCAAAGACAATTCATCTGGCCCACTCACCCCTTATTGCTCTTGGAAGCAGAAGTAAAATGTGTGTTTTACTTCTGCTTCCAGGAGTGATGAGGGGGTCATGGGCCAGATGAATTGATGTTGGGGGGCGGATCTGGCCCATGGGCTGTAGTTTGGGCACCCCTGGTTTAAGAAGAGAAAATGGCAGCCTAAAATCTATCTCATCCTGTTGCAAAACATATCTGTTGCAAAACAGATTGCAAGAACATCTGTCCGGCCCACCAGGGCTGATCGGAGAGGCTCCCTTGTTATTCCTTCGGCGAGAGAGGCGCGCCTCGCCTGTACTAGGAGGAGAGCCTTCTCCGTGTCCGCCCCGACCCTCTGGAACCTCCTGCCCACCGAACTGCGCCTTCAGACAGAGCTCTTACCCTTCCGGAAGGGCGTGAAAACCTGGCTGGCAGGACAGGTTTGGGGACCCGGGAACGTGGGTTCCCATACCAAGTGGCTTATATAAGGACTGCCTCCCTGGGTTGGATTGTGGGAATACTGGTGTGTAGTTCTGTGTTGTTTTAACCTCTGATGATTTTTTAATTTTGGTGCTTTTATTGATATTGAGTGTTTAGGTTTTATTTCTGTTTTTATCAGGATGTAAGCCGCCCAGAGTCAGGTCCTCCCGATTGGGGCGGGGTATTAAATTTAATAAATAATAATAATAAGGCACATTTTACTTCCACTTCCAGTGAGAAGAACCACGTAAGCAGAACACTGAACCACGTGACCAGCCCGTGGCCCAAAAAGTTTGGGCATCCCTATCTTAGATTAAGAAACTGATCAATATTATTACCCTTGCCTCAATCTATGAGACTGCTGGCTTGAGAGGTGTTCATTTAAAATTCTGTTCCTGGTTAATTAGGAATCAGGAAAAAGGACAGGATTGGAGTGGCTCCTGACAGAAGGGACTTGTTTGAGTTCCGCAGGACAGCGGAAATGAGACATAAGGAAGGGAACACCAGCTGCTGCAGTTATTAGAGATCTGATCTCCACTGTGATACTTGATTTGAGAATCAGCCAATTCTAGCACAGTTTCCTGGACTGGTGCCCTGAAGATGGAATTCATATTCTGCTAAAATGCTATTCCCTCTGAAACATTCATTGTCTTTGCCACGACCATGTGTGAATGTTTTTGAACAGCTATTTCTGATAAAGTGCTTATTCTTGTTTGCCAGTGATCATTAACTTGCTTTGCAGACAGCTTCTGACACAACTTTGTAGGCAGGTAAACGGACCTGTGCAACCAGTTTCTCACATAGTCCTCAGGGTCCTTCTTTCCTACTCTGGTCTTTAGGAGCAGTCTTCTGATTAATGTAAGCTACTTGCTGTATTCACAGTTTGTGGCTTTTTCTTCCATTATTGGGCTAGTTGAGTTTATCTGTTTTGTTTTCTAAGTTTAGAACAGACTTGTAAATTTTTTTTGCCTGCTCCATGATATGTTCTCTACTAGTCTTCCTGAACAAAGGGTTCTGAGTAGCCACTGCTAATAGCAGCTGTATCTAGTGTATGGAAGAACTAAGGGCATGCCTGTAAATTCCTGTTTTATGAACAACAATGCGAGTGGACTGTTGACTTGCCTGTGATCTTTCTGTAGACATTCTGACAAACAGAAAGGTCTGATCTAGAGGATGCACTTCTTATGTTTTGACTAAACCATATACTGAAACTGAAAGATAAATCTCTATTCATTGTGTGCCATTGTGTTACCTGGTACAAGTACAGAAGCAGACCTATTCTTTAGTGTGTGAGAATAGTTAAAATGTCAATTATTTTCTTCCCTCAGATATTACTGCGACTGAGACACAATACCTAACATTGAGATGAGGTCTCGACTTAGGCAGTGACTTGAATTGGGCTCCCAATTTTTTTTAATTGGGTTAAGATCATATAGTGCTTTTGTTGTTTTGCCTGTCCTTTGTAAAACCTGGTCTGAACAGATATTTTTAAAAGCCTGTATCCCAGGCTACCATGCAGCTTTACAATTTCCCCTTTCACTTCTGGTCTCCTATAGGGTTTGATTTCCTTCCTTCCTCTGATTCTCACCATGCTAGTCAGCTATTAGGCAGCCAGCCTCCATTCCAAAATTGGTGTGTGTGTGTGTGTGTGTGTGTGTGTGTGTGTGTGTGTGTGGTCTGTTACTGTTGCAATCACTACCTCTACTCAGTGGTGGGCATCAGCAGGTTCGCACCAGTTCTCAAGAACCGGTAGCAGAAATTCTGGCTGGCCCCGCCTATCCAAGTTTTGAAATAAAGTACAGTCAAACCTCGCTTAACGAGTGACTGGCTTAGCAAAAAACTTGCATAACAAGCGGGTTTTTCGCTAACCGGTCCGACTCGCATAACAAAAATATTCGTTATGTGAGTCGGACTTTCCCTATGGAAAACTTGCATAATGAGTGTTTCTATGGGGGAAACTCGCATAACGAAAAAAATTCGCTATGCGAGTTTTTCCCCTAAAAAAGCTCATTATGCGAGTTTTCCCATGGAATTTTCGCTAGTTGAGTTTGTTTCGCATAGTGAAAAACTTGCATAGTGAACAGCCTCGCAGAATGAATTAAATTTGTTATGTGAGGTATGACTGTAGTCCTATTTCGGGTGCAACGCAGGACTTTCCCCCTGGCCACGCCCACCACACCATGCCCACAGTGTGATAGTAGGTTTTTTTTGAGCCCACCACTGTTCTACCTGCTCCTTCTGCATAGCTGCACCACCCCAGGGCACAGCCCCATCACTGCTGCTCTCCACCTCCTAGGTGGTACCAATGATTTTTAACTTATCTTTGCAACAGTTTTTTGGCATGATAGCAGACTGCCAAACTGCCTTGCATTGTAACTGCGAGGACTGGGGAAAACCCATTTTTAGAATGTGAGGAATCCTGGAAACTTTATGTGGCAAACTATATGCGCCAACACATACGTGTACAAATTATACAGTGGTTCAGGAATCAGTGTAAAATAAACAATCTTGCTTGGGCGGTTTAAAAGTTGTATTTCAGCAAGATAATGTGCGCCTTAGCTACGTTCCTGTATTCCTCAGTCTTTGAATCAATGGTGAACCTGGCAAATCAATGTAAATGTTGTATTTTTTTGCTAATCAAGACACAACCTTAGTGCAGTCAGCAGGGGCTTGAAGATGTCAGGCTCCAAGGCAACCATCTGAAAGGTAGAACCTACTAGGCTCAAGGAGAGGTTTTAGATCCCTGTTCAATAATAATAATACCATCACTACCCTCTTCTGCTTTCTTCGATCAAATTGAATGTTGTTGACAGAGAACAGGCAACTAAAATGCCTTCAGCGTCATACTGAGAGATTGTCGTTAGAAATAATATAAACTTATACATGTTTTGGGCTCCCAGCACATTTCTTGACCTTTAATGGGGAGCGCTTACCTCTTTAGTACATCAGATGTCACTGAACTCCAGTCAATGTGGCCAAGGCTAAGGAGAGGGCAGGAGCCAACATCTAACAACATCCAAAGGGCCACAGGAGTTCTTCACTTTAATGCCAATCTGGTCACATGTGTTGCAGAATCACTACTTAGTGTTGGGTCTTATTTCTGTGGCACTTCTGTAGATGGCTGCCTGTCAGTGATGCCATCACAGTGGGTTTTCTTCAGTAGAAGCAACTTGATCTAGACCAGCGGTTCCCAACCTTTTCAAGCCAGGGGCCGAGTCAAATTCTCTCAGTCAGCTTCGAGGGCCAGACAGCCATTTTGCTCTGTGTGCATGATGGGGGTGGCCATTTTATCCCAACAGCTTCAAAGGGGCAGCCATTTTGCTTCATGAATGCCCTTGGAGGTGGGAGGCACATGGGACCACAGGCCGGATCTGGCCCATGGGCCTTAGGTTGGGAATCCCTAAGTTGCCCGTCAACTCAACGATTACCATGTATGCTGGTGTATAAGACAACTTTTTACCCCTGAAAATCATGCCTCCAAGTGGGGGGACCGTCTTGTATACCGGGTGCACTGCAGTTGAATAAAATACAGTAATACCTTGGATAACATTTACCTCGGATAACGTTTACCTCGGATAACGCTTAAATCGCATTACGTTAAGTAATCTGGGGAGGAGAATTGCATCGAATAACGTTATGGTCCTATGGGATGGATCGGATAGCAACTTTTAATATCAGATAACAAACAGGAGTTTGAAGGCTTTTAAAGGGAAACTGTCATGCCAGCAAACTTGCTAGGGACTTGCCTGGCACTTGCTCTCTCCCTCTATTTGTTACCTTCTTTCTGTCATTGACAGTTCCAGTTTGGTTAACAGATTAGAAAACAAACAGCATGGCAGCTCCCATAGGTTTATTGTTCCATTCAGCTTTAGTGAATTGTCTTTGGTGAATTACATTTAATAAACTTGCACTGTTTTATGTTTACTGTACATGTTTGATAACATACAGCCTTGTGACAATTTTCTGCATGTCATAAGCATTTGAATATAAATTAACATGTTGAAATCAAATCTGATGTTCTTTTACGTTTTATTTGGTGTGTGGAAGGCGTGCGGAAGAGGGGGTAGTCTTATACAGCGAGTATATAACAAACTTTATTTTGAGTGGAAATGTTGGGGGGTCGTCTTATAAGCCCAGTCGTCTTGTGCACCGGCATATACAGTACATGTTTAAACACTGGATAGCTAATACAGTATCTGGGAGCAAGTCTACTCCATCAGATTCTCCGGCAGAACTAGAACTCGGTAACAAAAGAACCAGGAACATGGCAGCCTCCTGGCACTGCAGCTTTCTTTCCCAGGAAGTGTTAACAGAGGACATCCATGCTCCTTTCATTTCTGTATGGCGGGGGATACTCTTTTAAGAGCTGGGGAACAGAGGAGAATTTTAACAGCACCATTTCAGAGGGAGAGACAAATGTGTTTAGAATGCTTAGGCTGTGACAGATTTAAAACTATGTGTCTTCAAGCAACTATCACCATGGCAACCCCCTTTTTTATCTCTTTCCCATACCCTGCTCCTTGTGAGTAAGAAATGTTTTATGTTTCTCTGTTGCAGTTCCTCATCTAGTGTCAGCATAGCATCTTCTAGTTGCAGGCAAAGACTGGAGAGTTTCAAAATCCATCTTGGCTTTTCATGGGGTCAGCTGGCCTATCTTGCTCGGTTTTTAACGCTGGGGTTGGGGTTCAGCCCCCAGTGATACTCCTGCTCTCTTTTATTTCTCTCCCACTTTTTATCAAGCAAAAATATTACAGGTATCCTTCTCATATTGCTTTAGCAATAGAAGAGTGGGGGAAAGAATAACGTTGAACAGTTATGAGTTTTTGACGGAAATATCAAGGAATTGGTATTGACTTCCAGGCTTGCTGGATCAATTTTTTTAAAATAAGGAGCACTCCAGAAATGTGATATTCAGCAGTGAAAAATGGTTGCTTATGTTGCTGAGCAAACTATTAGTCATAAATTTTACAAGCACTCCAAGAGATGCCATGATAAATTAAGCCTGCAGCAGTGGAGAAACATGTTGCATTTACACCTTCAATTTCTATCAGCTCTTGGCATTTTGCCAACAGCTTCCAGAGGTAGCTCCGTGCTGTTGTAGAATTTAAACACCTGCACAAATGCCAAGAGTATGTGTTTTCTTGACTGCTTGTTTTGCATCCTGCAATACAAAGCTGATTCCTTCCCAGACCTTAGAAGTAACCAGTGACAAACAACTACCCGTAGTTACTTGTGCCCTTTCCCAAGAACAAAAGTGTGGATCAGAAAACATTCCAGTTATAACTTAACATGAAATAGCTTCAATCCTTTTGTGCTACAATGATAACTTCCTTAGTTCTCTGTATGTAGCCTCACTACATGGTGGAACAGAAGCACATTGTTAAATGCTGGCTCATACTGCTGCCTTGTGCTCCGATGAAAGTGAAGAAGTCATAAGGTAGGTGGTAGGGATGAATGCATTTTGTGCCACAGGCTAACAGCTAGGAGCATTCAAGTGTTTGTAATAAAGTACTGTAATTAAAGTGACTGCTTTCTTACTTTTGTGAAATGTTGCATTTTACAAACAGTAAACTGTAATGGTAAAAGGGACTGCGGTGGCTTAGTGGTTAAGATGTTGAACTTGATGACTGGAAGGTCAGGAGGTCAGCAATTTGAGACCTGAGTGCTACAGGATGGAGTGAGCTCCCAGCTCCTGCCAACCTAGCAGTTCGAAAGCAAGAAATTGCAAGTACAGTAGATAAATAGGTACTACTGCGGTGGGAAGGTAAACAGCACTCTATGTCTAGTCATGCCTGCCACATGTCCGTGGAAATGTCTGCAGGCCCAGACAGCACTGGCTCTTTGGCTGTAAACAGAGATGAGCACTGAACACTAGAGTCAGATATGACTGGCTTTCGAGCAAGGGTAACCTTTACCTTTACCTAAACTGTTGTGGCAACTAACTACATTCTTCATTAGAACAAAAAAAGTAATTTGCACTAAAACCATGTTCTGATTTAGATAAATGTCCCGATTTACATAACACAATTGCTGTAATAAAGTAAATAGTAGTAGTAATTTCCTATGGGTTTGCTTCGAGTTAAGTAAAAAATCATTTTTCCTATGGGTTTGCTTCAAGTTATGTAAAAATTCCTTTTTCCTGTGGGTTTGCTTCAAGTTAAGTAAAAAACCAATTTACATAAAAACCTACGGAACAGACTTTAAAAGTAAGTAGGGGTTTTACTGTATTTATTTTTGCAAGGCAACCTTTGCAGCAATGGTCTTACTTATAGTTATGACTTGCCTACAAGATTCTTTTAAGTGCCTGATGATTTATTTATTTTATTTTATTTTTTGACAACTAATGCATTTTGGAATTTTAATTTTCCTTCCAGGGGTCTTCTCAAAACCAGGCTGACACTCAGATGCTGCTGTTTTTCACAGCTTTCTTGAGCAATCTGTTTCTTGCCTCTGGGTGACACATAGACCCTTGGAGATAACGTTTGTGCATTGCCCTGTTCCCTGGCCAAATAGGACACTTTAAGTTTCAGAAGAATGCAATATAGGGGGCCCACATATAGATTACTTGGTGGTTCTTTGTTTGAGGAGCAGGGAGGAGATATCCAACAAACAGCTACCTGGAATGAAACCACAGCTCCACTACAGCCTACTTCCCCCCTCCCCACCATCTCTAAGAACCGGACGCTGGCATAACCACTTGCCATGAATTTTTGGGACTCTCATTTATAATTGTCCTGCACTATCCACAAATGAGGGGCTGTGGTAGCTTAGTGGTTAAGATGCTGGACTGGATGACTGGATGGTTGGCAGGTCAGCAGTTTGAGACCCAAGAGCTCACATCCCTGTCCCAACTCCTGCCAACCTAGCAGTTCGAAAGCAAGAAATTGCAAGTAGATAAATTGGAAGTGTCAGGGCATAATTTATGCCCTGGTTTTAGATTCACCCTAGATGGAGATTTCAATACGGGGGAGAACCTTTTAGAGCATACCAGAGGGATTAGAATGTGTAAACATGCTGGCCTCGTGGGTTGGAAGAAATGGAGCCTAATGTGCGATGGACATGTCATGCTGTATGATCATTGACTGGATTCCTTTAGGGAATGGCAAGGAGGCTGACACTGAGGGAGGAGATAACACCCATAAGGTGGGGGACAAGACACTCTCTTGGACCTGATGCTTTTCACTAACGGTGATCTGCAAACATGTAGTTGCTTTAGTCTTAAGCCCCCCCCCCCGGGCTTTCCCCATAGAGCAGCTTTTTAAAATTTTGATATGCTTTCTGAACTTTTGATGAACTTTCTTCTGTAACTTATTCTGATTACAATATACTTTTAAAATACCTGAAGATGCCTGGAGTGTTTGGTTTTCTATGTGCTACCTTGCTCACAACCTAGGTTCAGATCGGGAGTGAGAAGGCAAGCTTTAAAAGCCTAGAATGTTTAGCCAAGAGAGTAGGCAGTATCAGATGAGATCCCATTATGAGGAAGTCAAGGTGCTACTTGTGAGTAAGAGGATCCTGACAGGTACCAATTCCATGGGAAGGTACCATGTATACTCGAGCATAAATCGAGTTTTTAGCCCCAATTTGAGGTCCAAAAAGGTGACTTGACTTATACATGGGTCAACAACCACGAGGGTCCTAAAACAATGCTGAATTTGGTGCGATTCGGGAGCTTAAAAGTGGCTTCAGCTTCTAGAGAGGGGGAAAAGAAAACATATGATCAGTAGGCCATTACCACAGGTGGCTACAAGAGGGCGCAAATTGAAATTTCCCATTTAAGTGCATTGGAAATTAATTTCTTCTATTCTGAAGCTTTTCTGTTTGTTTGTTTGTTTGTTTGTTTGTTTGTTTGTTTTCAATGCATTTCTGTGGGAAACCAAACCTATGCATAAAAAGAAAGGATTTCATTTACCTTGCTGTCTTTGTACCTGCTCCATGCGGCCAAGATGGAGAGGGAAAGCCATGCTTCGTGCTTGCAGGGAGAGCAAGAGGCTAGGTTAGAGCACCGCTTCCTGCCTGTGCAATTGGCCTACCCACCCACTTCCCCTGCAGCGCCACCACTGGTTGTGTGGTGCAAACACAGATTTTTTAAAATGCAGTAACTACCGTAAACATTGAAAAACATGCTCACACAAATGTCCAAATTAATTAATGTTACCGTATTTTCATGTATTTTTATTACTGAAACTCACTAGAAGCTGCTGCATTTTCCACCCCGGCTTATACTCAGGTCAATCTATGTTCCTAGTTTTAAAGTTCCAAATTAGGTATACTCGATTATATATGGTAAATGGCATTCCGTGCACTCCAGTGTTATTCATGCCTGCCACGTGTCCACAGAATTGTCTGCAGACACAGACAGCACTGACTCTTTGGCTATAAACAGAGATGAGTACTGGACCCTAGAGTTGGATACGACTGGCTTTTGAGCAAAGGCGACCTTTACCTTACCTATCCACAAAATATCAGTGCAGTCTGAAGAAGATGAATTATCATTGAAAGCTACCTTTTTCATTGAAAATCTTTTAGTGATCTAATAAAGATATCACCTGCCCTTGCATTTGCATGATTTTCCTAGTCACTTTTCTAGGAATGATCATAGGATCAGGAGGCCCTCAGAGCCCAAAATTCAGAAAATAGGAAGTGCTGACGAGTATTTCATGCTGCTACATTTTCCCAGTCTTCCTCCTTCACATATGGAACGTGTCCCTCTTCTCTGTTTCCTTCTTGGCCCACTTGTTTATCTCTTGTGGAGTGGAGAAATGTTGACTAAAAGCTGAGCTAAAAATCCATTGGGTTTTCTCTAGCAGCTTCAATGGAAGGTATAACGAAAGGATGGGAAAGAGGTTCGCTTATTTGGCATAGTTGACACAAGAGTAGTAATTTGCATAACAGGCATAATTGAACTGCTTTAATTGATGCACCATGACCACGTACCTCACCAACTGGTGCTGAAGACAAAAAGAAAACTTAACACTACTGTATATAATCGGAATCGACTGTGCGACTAAACAACAACAACAACAAATGTAATCTTGTTGTATTGTTTAACGATGATCTCTTCTGTTGTTGTCAGCCACCCAGAGTGAGAATCCTCTCCCAGATGGGCAGTATATAAATGAACTCTATAAATAAATAAATAAAATACTGCTTTAAACAAGTTGTTAAAATCACCTACCGGTACAGATTTACTGAGTGCCTGACTACAACATTAAGTGCCTTTGGAATTTGTTCCCATTTATAAAAAGGGTAAATTCAAAGTTTTTTTTTTTTTTTTTTTTTGCTGCCTGCAAGACGCAAAGGCTGATTTGAATCCATCAATTGTTTTTCACTCCCAAAGTGGCTTTTTTCTCTCTTTTGCTTGGGGACTTCTACTTTTTTTCTCATTGTGGAAGGAATCAAATGTGCTTTTTCTGTGGGAATAGGAACAAATATTGAATGTGCTTTTGAACCTGGGTGGTCTGACTCAGGGAGAAGCTGTATACCCATGATATTTTGCCAGGAGCTTTCCTCGTATGCCCACACTAGGACTCAGAGGGAAGAAGTTGGCCCATTGGTTGCTGCTGCTGCTCGGCCTCAGCCAGCCTAGCCTCCTGGCTTTAGTCTCCACAGGGGGCCTTCATGGCCACTGTAGCAGCACAGAGTCCAGAAAGAAAGGCAGGTCTGGTAGCCACCTACCCCAGCAATCACAGGGCTGTGCCTAGGCCAGTTCAGTGCTCACCAAGTCACAGAGCAAACCTTTCATGGCTAACTATGTCAGGCAAGGAGAGATTTGCTGGGTTTGGTGGTGTGTGTTCAGACCTTGCAAAGCTGCCTCGTCACCCAGGCACCATCTGCAGCCTAGATGCCTCCATTGCCAAGGCAGCAACAGAGAGAGGAGTGGGAGGAGCCGGCAACTGGAGGTGAGCACTTTTTTGGGCTTGGGAAGGAAGGATCCCAGAGCTCCTCACGAAACTGTGAGAGCAGGCAACTGGCTGGTGTATGTGGGGTGGGTTGGTGGGACCTGGCATGTCTCCTTCACCAACAGGAAAGAAGACAACACTGGGGAGAAATACCTCTCCATCACATCACTCTCCATCTACATCACATGTAGAAGGTGATGCTTTTACAGTGAATGTGAACACTCGACTCCTGATTCAATCTGGAAGCCCGGTGTGGGTACTGATCATGATTTCAAAGGTAATAAAGGCTGCCACTCAAATTGCAGCAAAGCTGAATCATTTTGATTCAGAATGGGCGATGTAGTCCCATCCCAAGTCTATTTCATAAAGGAGCTGGAAAAGGGGGAAATGAGATAAGCAAAAGAAGAACTGCCAAAGGAAACTCTGAAATTGGAGTATTAACAAGGACAGGCCCTAGCACCAGTATCGCTTGATTTTCAGCCTGGTATGGAATAGGAGTGAAAACAATAAATGTATGTGATTTGTCACATTATTCTCTGGTTTCATGGAAAACACCTATCCTCCACTCTGCAGAGGGGAATACCACTTGGATCTTATGCCCCTTGGGCATATGCACTGTATTGAAAGTGAACAACGTGTAGCCCTTCAGATGTTGGACAGCAACTCCCATCAACCTAAGCCAGCAAAACCAATTTATGGGGTGTTAAGGGAGCCCAGTGGTAGTAGTGATCGGGACAGTAACTCCAGTTTTATGAGGATGGTGAGTTCGGCCTAAGGTTTTGACTTTGCAGAAACTGTCTAAGCTAGGGGTGCCCAAACTACAACTGGATCCGACCCACATTGGTAATTCATCCGGCCCAATGAATTGCCATTGGTGCTGGATCCAGCCCACAGGCTGTAGTTTAGGCACCGCTGGTTTAAGCAGAGAAAATGGCAGCCTAAAATCTATCTCATCTTGTTGCAAAACATATCTGTTGAAAAGATTGCAAGAGGCATTTTACTTCCACTTCCAGTGGGAGGAACCATGTGACCGGCCTGCTGAACCACGTGACCGGCCCACAGCCCGAAAAATCTGGGCATCCCTGGTCTAAGCTGTAGAACTTCATCCCATGAATAGGTTCATTACTGTGAGTTGCACTTTTGAAATTCAAATGAAAATCTAGAGCAGTTTCAAGGCACCCACAAAATGGTAGCCACTACGGTATCCTCCTAAATATCCACAGGGACTCCCCCAATTGCTCTTCCCAACTTAAATTAATCTGTAGGTCCACTTACCAAGTTACTGACCACAATGGCATTCTATCACCATGGTAATCTCAAACAGGAGTGAAGCACATTCCAAAAGAAAGAATATACAGTTCAGTATAAAAGAAAATGGTTATGTCCTATCAAGGCAGTTCAGATATATGGTGACTCTCAAAGCATTTTCTAAGGATAAAGGACTCAGAAGAGGTTATTAGCACATCCTTCCAGGGATGGTTTGGACCATGTAGCTTTCCAAAGGTAACCCCATCAGCCACACATACATCAGCTAGTTACTGGAAAGACTAAATTTTGAGTGGTTTCCTCTCCTTTTAGGCTCCGTGGGGATTTGCACTCACTCTCCTTGACTTTGCAACAAGGTGGCTCCGATTCACTGAGCTATACCTGTACTGGTTAATGGCATGGCATGGGGTTAACACAAAACAAGCAAGCTCAGGTATTCTTCTCACCAACATGGACATTTTCATACCAAGCATATAAAGCAGGGGTCCCCAGACTTTTAAAGCCGGGGACCGGTTCACAGCCCCTCAGACTATTGAGGGGCTGGACGACCACTCTGAGCCCCCCCACCACCACCACCATTCTGTAAGCCTTACAACATCCACCCTGCTACGGAGTGCCAGCAGGGATGCACCAAGCAGAGGGGACAAGGATTGAGGCAGTGGTGGTGGAAACAGCAGTCAGTGTGAGGGCACTGGCTGGATAATTTGATGCCACTGGCTGGATCTGGCCCATGGGCCGTAGTCTGGGGACTCCCGATATAAAGTATTGCTTACCTGTATTCACATTTAATCCACGGAAGAAAAATCAGTTCATACTGCTTGAAAACATGGACACTAATTTCAAGAGAAAGGATTTAACGTTGGCTCATTATAACAGATGAGTAGTGTTTCTGGTGGCTTTAGTCCTGAGCAGAATTTCATGAGAGTAAATCCCCAAAAGACAGTGAGAATAGAATGCTGAGTAATATAATGTGTAGGCAAAGATGACCTGGTACTTCATTACATAGTTACTTTTATTTATTTATTTATTTTGTTTGACTTTTATCACCGCCCCGTCACTGAGGCAACTCCGGGTGGCTTGTTCTAACCAACATTCTTTTTGAGAGAAAAGTTTGATTGGAAGGTGAAAAGTTTGGGTTAGTTATTTTTAGAACATTTCCTACAGTCTGTCTGCTGCATCCATTAGCAGTATGTGAATGTCTCAAAAATGCTAAATTGTGCATACACCCCAGCTATGTCCTGAGAAGTTTCTAGCAGTTCCAGTGTTAAACTGTCAAGTTTTCCAGAGAGAGAAATGTTTGTTTTTAACAACGATGACATAAGAAATAAACACTTACTCATATTTTGTCTCTCCCTGTGAAACATTAAAATCAAATTCTTTAACTAGTTTAGTTTTCTAAGGAGCTGAAATTCTCTGTAACCTTACAGACTTTACATAAACAGAGAAAACATTAAACTTACATTGCTTTTGAAAGAGCCTTGGTTAACCAAAAGATCTGGGCTGCTGCTTTTCAAATTATGACTATAAAGCCATCCCAAAATAGAAGCTCACATTTGTAGGGCAATTCAAAAAAAAAATATTCAAATTTATTTTTATACCCCGCCTTGCTCAGGCGAACCTGACTCAAGGCGGCTTCCATGGAACATAAAACAACAGTATACAAACAACATAGAATAAAACAACACGGAGGGGCGCGGCGGCGTTGGCGGTGTTCCCGCGCTCAGCGGCTGCGGCGTCCTTCGGCCCCCTCGGCCAGGGGCTCCTTATCACCTCCCGGCCGGTGACGGTGGCCGGGAGGGGCGCGGCGGCGGCGGCGTTCCCGCGCTCAGCGGCTGCGGCGTCCTTCGGCCCTCTCGGCCAGGGGCTCCTTATCACCTCCCGGCCGGTGACGGTGGCCGGGAGGGGCGCAGCGGCGGCGTTCCCGCGCTCAGCGGCTGCGGTGTCCTTCGGCCCCCTCGGCCAGGGGCTCCTTATCAGTTCACCTCCCGGCCGGTGACGGTGGCCGGGAGGGGCGCGGCGCGGCGGCGGCCCTTCCAGTTGCATTTATTCTTCTTCAAGTGCCAAATCCAATTCCGAATATTGGCTACCATCATTGTGATCAGCCATGAAAATTGTCCTGGGAACCATATAATACAGTGGCCTTCCATTTGCCTTCTGCATTGCGAAAGTTGCATTTATATTTACCTTTAAATTTTCATGTTGAAGATACAGTAGAGATTAAAAAATTAGTATTCCACCACTATTATAACAACACTTTTCAACAACGACTTTTCAAATCAAGCTACCTGGAGAGAAATGTATGCTCTCCAGTCACATCCCGATATGATCAGACAACCTTCACTTGGTGGACAATCTGGGTTTCTCATCTTTGTAAATGAACTGCTCAGGTTAGGCTACTGATGGTAGATGTTGTGACAGAAAGTTGCTGAGTAATGTCAAAGGTTGTTGTTGTTGTTCAATTTATATCCCGTGCGACTCTGGGTGGCTTACAAACATCCTTAATACAGTATAAAACATTCAATCAACGCAATATACATCAATACAATAAAAATATCATAAATCACACTAAAATAGCACACGGCGCATAGCAGTACAGTATCACATAGCACTTAAATAACAGTAATTAAGTAACAAGTAATTAAGTAACAAGAGTCCTTGCCCCTCAAACGTCCTAGATAAGGCCGCTACCGCATTGGCAGCTCTTAAAGCCCTCTGACTCCAGCCGGTGGTGAGGGCACGGAGAAGGGGTCAGCATTGGCGGGGCTGCAGCACAGACTTTGTAGCCCATGGGGACCAAGCAACTGGGTCAAATCTTCTTCCCAGCCGGCCCTGCCCGGTGGGCGTCCCAACCTTATGCCGCCGGCCCTGGCGCAGGTGTTTTGGCTCTCTCCGGTCTGGGGCCAGGCAAGAGTGAACACCGAAGTCCGGTGTGGCGGCAGCAAAGTCCTCTTATGCCGCCAGCCACAGCGCAGGTGTTTCGGCTCTCCCCGGTCTGGGGCCGGGCGAGAGTTATCCTAAAAAACTGTTTCTGCCAAAGAAAAATCATTTCATTATGATCAATTCTTCTTTTATGTCTAGGTCAGACGTGAAACTGCTAAAATGAAGGTAATCTTTGGGCGAGTTCATTCTGCAGTTCCTTTCTCCTGACCTAGTGTGGATTAGCTGGCAACACAAGGTTGCCATTACCAGGATAAGCCCGATTGCGGTTCAAAACCCCCACAATATTCAAGGATGCCCTTCTTCCAAATAATTCAGAGTGAGGTACAAGACCTCTGTTATTGCTGCTGCCTTTAGCCTCTCACTAGCCAACAGCCAAGTTGGTGGCTCAAGATCACGCACTGAAATTCATGTCAGAATGTGTTCAAGTATGTGTCTCCATTCCAATTTGATACTCTGAGAGAGATCATGATGGCTTGTGTTTAGTCATGTTGACTGAGTCAAGTAATGGAAAAGAAAGGGATTTGTGGAAGTCTTGTCCCAGATTATTCGAATGTGTAAATAGATTAGTTTAGGAGAGGGAATTTGAAACTCTCCAGGTGTTTGACTTCAGATCCCATGAGCCCTTGCCAGGATAATAAAGGGAAAGGGATTACGAGAATTGCTATATGGAAGCAATCTATCCCCATTTCTCCCCTAGGTTATGTTTATACTACAGTCTGAAATAAACAGACAGTAGTTTATTTCAAACAGTGTACATTTTGTGGGTGACAATATTGTAGTGTGGGCCTTGACCCAAACACTACAACCAGGCTGGAGTAGGAATCCCATACCACTGAGACCTTGCAGCACTCATCTCTTTTTTTTAGTCCACCCTCCTTTCAGGCTTGCATGTAAGCTATGCAACCCATGCAGCCCCACCACAAATCGAGACGCCAGTCCCAGTTCAAATGGATGTGGTCTGCCTGAACCAGCCTGATTTATTTCAGAATTTAGTATCAGGCTAAATCAGTCTCAAGTGGCTTGGAGCAACTTGATGAGATGATCCAGATAGTGACAGAAAAACCAGACAGTATGTCTCCAGCATCGTGTAAAACAGCACCATAAAAAGAAACTGCCGGGGGAGGACTAAGATAGACTTTGCATGGCAGCAGCTACAGCTCCCACTGTGGGGCGAAGGTCAAAGCTTGTCACGGCTCTTGTGGGGTGGGCTGTGAAGTCTTCTTTTGCTATGGTACTTCTCCCTGGAGGAAAGATTTTGTTGGTGATTAATGACAATTTTGCCTAGCATCCTGTTCAATACTTACGAATGTGGAGCTCCAACTGGGTAAGCTGCTATAGCAGGGGTGCCCAAACTATGGCCTGGGACCCAGATCTGGCCCACAATGGCAATTCATCCGGACCATGAAGCCCTCGTCGTTCCCGGAAGTAAAATGCACCTATATGGGCGTGTTGTGTCTTTTCATCCAGTAATGCAGGCAATTCCATTTAGAGTTCCAGTAAGCCATGCCAGAATGGGAGGAGAGATACTTAAAAAAAAAAAAACCATCACTCAGATATAATTTTTTCAGCAGCTTGGAACTCAAACCAAATGTTTGTCAACGCAAGGCCAAAACCCAGTAAAATTGCAAATCTTCTTCTCAAAAAGAGCACAGGATTGTGGACAACCAAAACAGATCTAATCCATGTTTATTTACAGTAGAAATAAAGAAGTAAAGACAGGAGGACAATACAAAACTCAAGTAAGTCCCTATCAAAGGCACACCCTAATTCTTATTAACTGAGTGCAAAGGAAAGAATTCACAGGGAGCTTCTAGTCACTTACCATAAAGAGAACTATTCCAGCATTATAACATCTGCGTTCATCCACACACTTAGAAAAGTGTGCCTAGTTACATTCACTACCAAAGTATTGCTTTGCTCATGCAAGCAATGATGACTCTGAAGAGGAAAGGTTCTTGCTTATATTTAGCTATCTATCAAGAAACCCTGAATATTTGGATTCTGTCTTACATTTAGAGACTACAGAGAAGCAGGACTGTTTCCTGTCATCCTTGACCTTGCATGCATTAATTAGGCATTTTAAAATATGCTGAGAAACTCAGCTGTAATGCCTACGTTAGGGCCATGATGGTGCACCTTGGCACTCCAGGTATTCTTGGACTTCAATTCCCAGAATCCCAAGTCAGCACACCTGCTGATCAGCAGGAGTACCAAAGTTAGCCATCACTGGAGTAGGGCATTCCTTTCCATTTGCATGTAGAATTCTACAAATGTAAACTCTTCCAAATGAAAAACCACTAAGTCTTAACCAACAGGACTCCAGTCATCTATACAGAGATTCCAAATGCAGGGATCCTTTCCTCTCTTTTCTGAATGCAGTTCTCAGTTGCTGGTCCTTTAGATGATTTAGACACCAACTCCTAGCTTTTATGACTATTGACCATGCTGACTGGAGCATCTAGGGATTGAGGTCAATAAGATCTGAAGGATCAGAGATTGAGGACCGCTGTTATCAAGGTGAAGGGCAACAACACAATTCCACTTCTCCTTTCATGAGTTGTGAATGAAGCAATAGATGTAACAGTAGGCTTGTATACTTGAAATATTTAACATTCCCATTTGTCTTGATAAATCTACTGTTCTTCCACATTCTTGGACCTACTGGTAGTTTCAGACACATGTCCTCATTATTTCTGACCTCCAGAAGGGGTCAAGTTGAATTTGGAACCTTGGGGTGGGGGGAGCAATTATTCCTCAACTTGAGGATACATTCCCAGCAGACTTAAAATGTGTATTTAAAAGTTGGTTGGAGTCTTAACGCTGTGGCATTGGAAGCGTTAAAAGACTCTGGTTACTGAACTGCGATGGGCAGCCTTAATGCCTGATGTCAGCATTTTCTTCTTTTGCTTTGCCTGTCCTACACAGCGCCTAGAGTGGTGTGCAGAGCTGATGCGGAGCGACCTTTTATAATTCTGGATAGCATTCAACTCAAATGCTGACGTCAAAATCTCATTGTATCAATGTGGGGAAGGGGCCTGGAGTTTCACTTGTGCGATGCGTGTGAGCAAAGCAGGCTCTTCCATGCATTTGGCCCACTGTTCACCAAAAGGACCTTCGGAGATGATCCTTCATGCATTGCGTATGAAATTGGAAATGTAACTTTTCTGGACTGCAACTTTCAAAATCTTGAAGGTGTAAGGCTACACTGACCAGGGGATTCTGGAAGTCACAATACAAAGTTACTGGTTTCTTAAGCTCTGCAAACACAGTATTTCCACGGTTAAGAGCAGGAGGCAAATAAACCTCCCACCTGACCAGGGAAGATGCCAACTCAGGTTAAATAATCATTTTGTAAAATAAGGCAGCTGACTCATCTAGGCATTATGTCACTAACACTACAAGGGAACACTCCCCCTCCCCTCCTCCCCCTCCAATATCTAGAACCTCGGTTCCTTTAAACTCACGTCTTGATTTTTGCAAAGCCTTTTTACTACATTGTAGCTAAATTTATAAAACAGTGTAAAATTAGCAATATAAGGTTAGCAAATGTGGGGTTTTTGAAGAACATGATTTAGAAAAACTGACAGTGAATGGTTATTTATGTATGAAGATTGCTTTGGATTCATTCTGATCAGAGCTCCTTTGGAAGAAAATGAAATAATTGCATTGATGGTGCACTCCATTTGATCCCTCTTATCTAGAAACAGGATGTAATAGAGACTGCTGATTTTATAAAAAATAATAATAACAGTAATGTGATTTCTAAAGGTTAATTATTTTAGGCCAGTTTGATTAAATAAAATTATCCCTGTTGAAAAAAATCTCACAAACGGATTCTCTGCACAGCTCCCAATCTAGTTAATGTTCGATGTAGCTTAGAGGCCTTGAAAGCAATGGACCTGTGCATAGCTCAGTTCCCTTGTTCTCCCATTTTCTGCACCACAGTTGAGAGAGAAGATGCAACACTTCTATATTTTTAGAGCATTTTGACATGTAGTTTGTTTCTCTGGCTTCCAGACTTTGTTGACTGAAGATTTTCATTTACTTGCCTTTGGCAGCCAAATGAAGACTTAATTTAAGGCACAGGTTGATCAGGATTCAGCCTACATTTTGCATTCTTGTACTACAAGTCAGCCCTGCACAAGTAAGTGATGGGAAAGTTTTAAAAAGTTCTTCTATGCATGGGCAGAACACCTTCCCACAATCACTCCAGGCAAAATATTTGGTACAGTAGAACCCCGTAAAACGATAGGAGGCACTTCGTAATACATTTTTTTCGTTATATGATGCCTGCATCATACAAAGAAAATCCCTATGGAAAAAATCATACAACAAAAATCTCTATGGGAAAAATTGTACAATGGAAAAAATTCATTGCACAATTTTCCCATAGAAATTTTCGTTGTATTTTCCCCATAGAGATGCATTGCATTGTATAACGAAAATTTTCAAATGTTTTTTTTTCAAATCCTCTTTGTTGTATGATTTTTTCCTCTGTATGATGCATTCATTATACGGGGTTCTACTGTATTAAAGACTTCCACACTTACACATGGTTTCCCTGTAGCTGGTAGGGTAGGAAATTAAAAACACACATCAACTGTCCATCTTTTCCTTTCCCATTAATCCTACAGATTTGTTCGAAGTAGTTTAACAGGCAACCAGTTTTTATGCAGTGATGCCATTTTCTTTATAGAAAAAGAGAAAAGCTTTAAGTCAAAAGTATCTAAAGATTATAGCATCAAAATACTGGGACGCAATGGGTGGACTCTTCCATCACAATACAAACTCCCCCCTCCCCTTAGTTTCTCTTGGAGATGGTTATCCATGCTTCCTCTTTGGGGGATGTGACCAACTCATATCTGGTGTCCATGACTTGACCTTCCACGGGATGCAGGTGGAGCTTCTTTACTATCACGCTGAGCAGCACTGTTGCAACCGTATAGGCAAACCTAGTGGCCCAAAAGATAAGTCCATTAAGAGAACAGATATAAATGTGGATGCTAAGGTAAGGAACAAATTAAGAGGTTAATGGAAAGAGGCTCCTGGCTTCTCCACTCTGGGTGTAACAATTTTGCAGGGCCAGAACTTGGTAGCAAGTCACCAGAAGTCACACTATTACTTGTAACAGGTGATGTTCTAAAACTGTGATGGCAAACCTTTTAAAGACCAAGTGTAAGGAGGAGGTGGCACCGCATGTACCCATGTGGCATCGCTGGCACACACCTCCCTGCAAGGGGTAGGGGGGATGGGTGTCTGGTTGCTTCTCCTTGTCCCCACTATAGCCTCCCAGGTAGGATTTCAGCCTCCCTTCTCCCCTCCCCATTGGGAGAGTGAGAGGGGTGGGTGGGTAAGCAGTGCTGCCATTGGCGCTGTAGCATGGGATGGGGCTAGCCCACAATGGTGCACTTGCCCACAGATAGGTTCACCTACACTGTCCAAGGACAATGAGAACATGGCAATGTTAATAGTTATGGGCTGTAAAGTGGATTCCAACTGACAATGGCTCTTCCCAGGGTTCTCTAGATGCAAAGTACTGTGAATGGCTCACCAGCCTCTCCTTCTGGTGGCACCCCAGAGCTCTGCAGCTTGCCCAAGGCCACAGAGGTGGCAAGGCTCCTAACCCAGCAAGTCCTGGGGATCTCAACCTGCCCATTTCCCATGAGGTAGCAATAGCAATTACACTTATATACTGCTCCACAGCGCTTAGTGGATTTTCTGGGTGATTCACAAGGTAATTCACATTTTGCCCCAAACATGCTAGGTACTCATTTTACTGACCACAGAAGAAGGAAAGGCAGTTTTTAAGTAGCTTAATAAATGTATTACAGTAAAATCCCTACTTACGTAAAAAGTCTATCCCGTAGGCTTTTATGTAAATCGGTTTTTTATTTAACTTGAAGCAAACCCATAGGAAAAATGATTTTTTACATAAGTTGAAGCAAACCCATAGGAAAAATGAATGTTTTAAATTAACTTAAAACAAACCCATAGGAAAATGATATTTATGTAAATCAAAACAACCCCACAGGAAAAATGATTTTTTTTTACGTAACTTGAAGCAAACCTGTAGGAAATTTTTTGGAATAGTAGCTGTGTTAGTCTGTGGTTCAGGCATATCAGAAAACAAAACAAAACAAAACAAAATAAAAAACACTGTAGCACTTTAAAGACTAATTGCTATATTTTTATTGTTAGTTTTCGTGGATCAAGATCACTTGATGAAGTGGACTTGATCCACGAAAGCTAACAATAAAAATATAGCAGTTAGTCTTTAAAGTGCTGCAGTGTTTTTTATTTTATTTTGTTTTGTTTTCTAATATGCCTGTAGGAAATTGTGTTGTGTAAATCAGGGCATTTATGTAAATCAGGACATGGTTTTAGTGCAAAAATCATTATGTAACTCGAATTTTATGTAACTTGAGGCATATGTAAATCAGGGTTTTACTGTGCTGGAATGTGGACTTTAGACTTAATCTCATGGTCAGACCAGCTCTCCTGTTTTTAAAGAACAATGTGTGGATCTTTAAGAAAGTCACAAGTAAACTAATGACTCATTTTACCCAATAATAGCAAGCGCTATTTTAAAATAACATTCCAAGTTGTCTTCCTCACTGGATGGGTGTGGGTGGACTCAACCCAAATAATGTTACATAAAGAGTCGCAGGTAAGGGGGAAGTCATACAGAATTTGAGTGGTTCCTGACCCGACTTGCTTTTTCATAGCCTTGGCCTACATTCTGGAAAATATGTTTGTCATTTGCAGACAAACGTCGAGGGAGGAGGCAAGCTCCCCCCCCCCCAATTCCTTCCATTCACTAAACCAAAGTATGTCATGGAAAAGACAGTATGGTTCATTATATGGACAAAGGCAGAGAAATTCTGCCAAGCACCATTAGGATCTTTTCCCTTCTTCATATTAGCCAATTAAATTGCAGTGGCTCAGTGGTTAAGAAGCTCACCTTGTTAGCTGGAAGGCTAGCAAGTTGACAGTTTGAGACCCAGGTATTGCATGGCTGACTGAGTGCCCGTCTCTGTCCCAGCTCTTGGGGACATGAAAGGAGTCTCAGTTGGGCATTCCCTGGGCGGAGCTTCTTCCTAAAAAATCCTTTCAACCCAGAATACTTTCTGGCATGAAATTATTATTATTATTAGCCAATGTTTTTCTTGCCCCTTACCTCAGTTCAGGGCACTCTTGACTTCCTGAAAATCCCAGGAGAGAGAAATTTTTCATGGCTGATTCATCATTGAATCTATCTGGATCAAATCTGCAACAAACAGTAATCAGAGAGAGAAAACAAGGATTAGAGCCTCCATTAGAACTAGAGCTACAAAAATGTCGTTATCAGCAAACCAAGAAACACATCAGTGCAGAACAGAGAGGGCCCCACAGACTGTCTGTTTAAATCAATCTCATGTTGTTTTCACCTTCAATTTTGCACCATTTGGTAAATGTGCTTCGTTACAATTTTTATGCTCTCTCTTCTTTGCATGGGAAGCCTCTTCCCAGTTTTTAGAACCCAGCTGGCCTGCAAACGAATGCGTGTGCAGGAGTGGATGATTCATTAGAAAGAAAAGCCTGTTTCACCACCAGGTCAAAGGGGGGGGGGGAGGAGCAAGCAGTTACACAGCCTAGTCTAAATTAACTCCAAGGTCCCCATAATCAAGAGATTGAGAAGGCAGAAAAATTATACCCACTTGTTTATTTCCAAATAGATAAATAAACTGGGGTAGGGAGCATTTACTGTCACAAATAATATTGATTAAAGGACAAACCATAGTACTGTACATGGACAATTTTAGTAGCATTTGCATTAAGCAGGATGCTTCATAGCACATTAGATCCCTTCTTATTCAAGCCTTCAGCTATTTTAGCTGCTGCATTTCTCCAACCAACTAGAATTTGCATTAAAACAACAAACAGTGAATTCAGCTCACCATTTTCCAGGATGCAACATTCTGTAGCCTAAACAGGAACTTCTGGTATACTGAATATTACACATATTGAAAAATATTGGGGGGGGGGACTTTGGATGGGGCGTCAGCATTTGCCACTGCCTGAGCTAAACATATGACAAGGCTATGAGACCTTTGGCCATTCTGAAAACACTGAATTATTTCACTGCAAATTCTGGATTGCCTTTAGGAGGCACAAGGTAAGTGAATGAGTGGAAAGACAGAACACTGAAGGCTCTAACTGAAGACCCCTGGTGGTGCAGTGGCTGAACTGCTGTACTGCAGCCAAAATGTTGTGAGTTTGATCCTGACAGGAACCAAGGTTGACTCAGCCTTCCATCCTTCCAAGGTCAGTAAGAAGAGTACCCAGCATGTGGTGGGGGGGATGCTAATTACCATGTGAACCGCCCAGAGAATGCTCTAAGCATATAAGTGTATTTGCTACTGCTAACATATGAGGGACAGAAAACCTCATATATATATATATATTTACTGAAGTAAATGCTACTCTATCCCTTTCTGAAATAAATAGTCTGGCCTCCTGAACATCCACAGCTGCAAGAGAGAACTGCTCCTCATAGATGGGGATTTTTTATTTGTGGGGACTACAACTCCCATAATTCTCATCTCTGACAAAGACCCTTCAGTTCCTGCCAGGTTCTCTTTCTCTTCATTTTTCTTTCTCTTCATTTCTCCCTCCTGGGAGCAATGCTTTCCATCTGCTTTAGGAGACCCAAGGGCTAGGGAAGGAGCTTAAACACAAACCCTCAGCTCAATCATCCATCACAGCTGAACACAGAGAGAACAGGGGGACTCTGGCTTACAATTACCAGGAAAAACTGTCCATTAAAACCTTCAGAAAACAAGAATAACTTTGCATAAGCAACTTCTAGAGCCGTGGTTCTCAACATGGGGTCAACGCTCCACAAGAGGACCTCAATTCCCAAAGGCTTCTGGGAATTGAAGTCCAAAAACCAAAGGTTGGGAAACAAAGTCCCAGAGTCTGTGTTGATGCACATATTTCGAAAGGAAGGAGAGGCAGTACTGTTTGGATTGCCTGTAGGCAGTGGAGGGCTCAAAAAAAAATTACTACCACACTTTGGGCACGGTATGGTGGTTGTGGCCAGAGGAAAACCCTTGCATTGCACCCAAATTAAGACGACCTTGTTTCAAAACTTGGATGGGCGGGACCAGCCAGAATTTCTGCTACCGGTTCTAGTGAACCGGTGCAAACCTACTGATGCCCACCACTGCCTGTAGGAGTCTTGGAGCCTCCAAAAGTCACTTTGCCAACTATGACAGTAGTTGGAGCAACGTTGCAGTCTCCAGCATGGGTTTCTCAGAGAAAGACAATTCAAAATGCAACCCCATGGTTCTAAAATGTAATATTAACCAAAATGTGCAACAGACTCCTGATATGTAATGATACATACTCTGATATCCAGGGAGGGACAACCTCAACCTGTCTAATGGTAGGGCTGGCTTAATCTTCTCTACTTCCCATTTCAAAGAGAGAGCTGTGGTGGCCATTTTTAAGCAACAGAGCATTTACCTTTCTGCTTCTTCATAAGCTACTTCGGTATTGCTACTGGAGCCTTTGGCACCCACAATTCTTCCTTAAATAGAGCTCTGTTGCCTCTTTATTTCCAAAGACACAATTACAACAGTCTAAGAATGATGATTCCCCCCCCCCTTTGATTAAATCTAATGTCTATTGCTATTCCTGAATTAAATCAGTGACCCACTTCATCTCCAGCCCAGCCTCCATGTGCGTGAAGCTGAACAATGTTAAAAGTTGCCATCTGGAGGTCAAAAAGAGCTACAACATTTCTTTCCACACCATAAAATTCAAGATTTAAAGAATTCTCTCTCTTCTTCTTCCTGTCCCCAGTCTCTTTTTTAAAGTTCATATCTGGAAATAACGAGGCAGGTCCTCTGTTGACTTTAAAAAAAAAAGAAACCCTTGACTGATGTTTCCTCATCTGAACCAAGTACGGTGAACTGTGACTGCAGTATGTCATTCTCACAGCTGACTTTTTTAAAAAACAGCATGTGCCACGGAAAATCATGAACTTTTAATGAAGGAAGTTCACTGCTTTTTTTTAAGGCTGGAAATGTACTTTGCAAGGTAACATAAGCAGCTATACAAAGTCCTGAATTGGGAGGTGAAATCCTTCTTCTTTCTGTTATTCAACACTCTTTGATTTGAAGTCAGAGAGCCTCGCTGCATGTTCTTGCAAGGCACAACCTTGGCCTTGACGGTTTCAGAATCCTGGTGTGGGTGTGAGAGACGGTAGCCTTTAACTTCTCCTCTAGTTTAAAACTTTTTCTTGGTTAAAAAAGAACTTACCATGGAAGACAAAAAAAACACCACTCCCCGCATTCATGTATTTTTACCCCAGGGTGGGCAACTCTGGCAGGTTCAGGGACCAATATTCTACTTTTAAGCTCCCACAAGCTCATGAAGACTGCAAAGAAGATCCTTTTTGCTAGAGAAAATTAGTGTCTGGCAGTGTGTGTGTGTGTAACTCTGGGGGCCTAAGTGTCATAAAAACAGTCCTGGGGAACCTACATGCTGCCCCACTGCTACGTTTTGTCCACCCTTTGCTATATGTCTGGTGTTGGTTGTTAAAAAAGACCATCTTCCACCATCTGCACCTAAAATGCCCCAGCCCAAATGCGAGATGTAACAGCCCAACCGATCCTTCATAACCAGCAGGGAACAAATGATAAAAGTTGCTTGTGGCCCATACTTATATGGCAACGTCCAGGCTGAGCTGTCCTGGAGCACCACGCCGAGAGCATACAGCACAAGGGTCTGAAATGGAAATTAAATAGGCATCATTTTAGCCAGCTCCAATGACACATCATGGTCACAAGGAAGTGAATATGCTTATAACCCACTTCTGTGCTTTAACAGGTTTATTCATATAAATACATGCAACTACACAAATCTACCCTGCATTACCATCTACTCTGCAGGTTAATTGAAAATGGACCCAACCCAGTTTTCTAGTTATGTATGTTACTACTGAGTGACTGTGGCAGTGAAGAATTTAGGTGAAAGGAGGTGAGAGCATAGAGCCATGATGGTGAACCTTTTAGAGATCAAGTGCCCAAACGGCAACCCAAAACCCACTTATTTACTTATTTATTTGATTGATTTATTGATTTAATTTATCTGCCCATCTGGGTGTTATCCCACTCTGGGCAGTGAACAAACAGAAAATAAATGACAAAAATACCCATACAAATCAAAACCCACCACCAACAAATACATCATTGACTAAACTACACTACATTAAACTAATTGGTGACAGAGGTCATCGAAACTGACAAGGGAACAATACCCTGAAAGGCCTCCTTGATCAGGAACTTTTAAAATTGTTTTTTAAAGGTAGACAGTGATGGGGCCTGGCACAGCTCCACAGGTAGTGTATTCCACAGTGTTGGTGCCACCACTAAGAAGGCTCTATTTCTGAATAAAGACTTTCGAGCCATCCTCGGTGTTGGCACCTGGAGCAGCGCCGACTGTGATGACTGGGTGATGCGGGGAGTTGTTCTGAGAGAGAGACGCTCTGACAGATAGCAAGGTCCCAAACTGTATAGGGCCTTGTATGATAACACTTATCGCAAAGTGCCAACACGGCAACAGGGGAGGGAGGAAACGATCCCATTGGGTTACTGGGCAGAGGGGCAGGGCGAACTCTGAGCTGGGAGAAAGGAAACGCTCCCATTGGGCTACTGGGCAGAGGGGTGTGGCAAACTCTGTGCTGGGGAGGGAGGAAGGTCTCCCATTGGGCTTTTGGACAGAGGGGTGGGGAGAACTCTGTGCCGGGGTGGCTGCACAGGTACCCACAGAGAGGGTTCCAAGTGCCACCTCTGGCACTTGTACCATAGGTTCACCACCAGTGGCATAGAGCTACTGGGAATTTTTCTGAGAAATGTCCTTTTAAGTCAAGCAGAGTCAGGGCAGTAAAATGGAACACCCAATTGGATCCACATATATATATACATACATGAAATATGCGTGCATATGCCCTTCCATTGACTTTTTTTTAATGGAAGAGGAGACCTTTTGGGGTTGGGAAGGCATCATTAAAGTGGAGGGAGGGGTCAAACAAGTGTTGCAAGTGTGCTCTCCTGACAAAATCAGAAGTGACTGGAAGTAGTGTACAATGTTCACTTTTCTAAGATAGGAAATGATTAGGGAATAAACAACAATTTGTAGAGCCCTCCAGAAATGTAATTTTGCTTTCTAAACATTATTTTATTTTGGAGTGGATCTCCAAGGATTGCAAAGCTGGATGAGGAGGGCATGCTTGCCCTGGGCAAAACAGACAAAATTTCACATTTTCTTGTCTCTTCCAGACCATTTGTTCATTTGCAAAGAATAGCCAGAGGCTTTAATTTGTGATCCTGAAGTCTAACATAACAAAGTGGGACTTAGCTCCAAGTAAGCAAGGCTGTAAATGGATTAAGACCAACATCTAGGCAGGGATTTATATCTAGTTGGCAGAATAAGAAAAGGCTATACAATATGCATATTTAATCGTGTTTCTATTGCTGTTAGAATAACACAGAATAGAGAAAATCTGCATCTGTTACAACTCACTCTCTTCCATTATGTACTGAGAGCATTCATTCTAAGTTGATATGAATGAATTATATCTTGTCTTAATGAGACAAAAGATGAGCAAACCTTTTGTCCCCGTATGCAGAACTCAACTACAGTTTAAGGCATGAGAGGAAAACTCAGGCCCTGGGGATGAATCAGGCCTTCTTGCCATCCCAATTTGGCCACCTGAGGTTTCCCAAGTGTCCAAATACATTTCCTATGACATCATTGTTTGGTTGCATCCCAGCCCATATTTGTTCCCATTCTTAAAATCTAAAATGCCTCTTCTAAGACACAGTCACTGGTAGCAGATGCTTTAAACCAGGTGTTCTCAACCTTTTCAAACCGGGGCCCGGGTCATGCTCTCAGTCAGCTTCAAGGGCCAGGTGGCCATTTTGCCCTGCCTGCACAATGGGGGTAGACATTTTGTCCCAACAGCTTCAAAGGGACAGGCATTTTGTTTCTCAAATGCTCTTGGATGGGTGGGGAGCACATGAAATGGCGCCGGGGACCAGATCCAGCCCACAGGCCTTAGGTTGGGAACCCCTGCTTTAAACTAACAGTGGCCAAAATCCTATTCTGTAAGTTCTGCTTACAAGAGGGTGATTATGTCACTGGGCAGGCAGGCAGGATTGGCAGTAAACTAAAGGGCTCTTACTTTTGTCCTGAAGCTTGTCTGACTCTCACGTAATCAGTCTCATTGCCTGTAAGTTATCTGAGCCCTAGGATGGAAGCAAGAGACTCTTTTAATCACTGAAAATCTCCTCTTTGGCCAGTCATGTCATCAACCTGACACAGGTGTAATTTACAGAACAGGAACTCCACTGTATTCCGCTATTTTTGGTGCCAGAGCCTGTCTGAAACTAAATTTGCCCATTAGGCTGAAAGAGGTTCCCCACTTTTGACATAAGATCTGGCCATGTTCCAAAGCATGTAGGCATAGTTGCTTGTCTGGATGAATTAGAAAACCATTTAATTAGAGAATTCCCGGTTTAATCATGGCTGAAAGTGAAGCAGCCACAATGAAAGGCCTGTGTGTGCAAGGGACGGCCTCTCTTTGGACCTTGGTTTCTGAAGCTGAGATACAATCAACTCATGGGGGAAATAATTAATGATCTGGTCTGCTGAGTGTTGTGCAAGCTAGTAGATCTTCTACTCTCATATATCAGTGTCCTTCTACCAATTTCCATAATGAAAATGAACAATAAAACAATGAAGAAATGAGCATCCAGCAATAAAACTCAGAGGAATTTCTTCTGCCCAAACTTCTCATCATACCTCCTTGGGAATTACATGCTGGCCAACTCTGCCCTCCAGCTCTTGAAGCCGTGCAGCAATGGGTGTCAGTTTTGCTGTCCTCACTGTCTCGCACAGAACCTGCCGGCAATATCTGCAGACAAATAGACTCTACAAGCTTTATCTCGAAACTGGGGGGGGGAAATCAACACATACCCCACAGGAGCCCAGAGGATGCCTCCATAACAGCAAGAATCCAAAATAAGACCCAACCTTAAGGGAAAGATGGCACAGTGCAACTGGAAGCAAGACTAATCTATTTGCATTTCATTTGACCACAAGGGCCCACAGCAGACATAACATTCCCCAGTTGCTAACTAGACTTTGAGAACAAAAGTGCATGTTTTGAACTTACAAAGTCCTTCCCTGCCACTGCAAATCCCAACCCTCAGATAATTCCTCTTCCATCCATTATCTGCTTTAAACAAGGATATAATGTTGTCTGAGTGAAACAAATTCCCATATCCTGAAATACAAGGGGCCACTCTGGTGATGAGAGTCAGCTCTAGTTTGTGTCAATTATGCATCATCAAGTTAGAACCAACTAAATGTGGGCCTAATAGGGTTTTCAAGATAAGCCAGACATTTAAAGAGTGGTTTTATCAGGTACACACATACCTTGGCCAAGCGGGGATTTGAATCCTGCTCTCCAGAGTCCTAGTCCATTGCTCTACCCACTACATCACTTTGGGTTCTAGTTTGGATGATTTATCCCCAGATATTATAGTAAAGGTAACAGTCACTCTTGTTTGAAACCCAGCTGCATCCAACTCTAGAGTGTGATGCTCATCTCCCTTTATAGTCAAAGAGCCAGCACTGCCTACGTCTGCAGACACTTCCGTGGACACGTAGCAGGCATGCCTAGACACCAGAGTGCACGGAATGCTGTTTACCTTCCCACCAAAGTAGCACCTATTTATCTACTTGCAATTTCTTGCTTTTGAACTACTAGGTTGGCAGGAGCTGGGATAGAGATTCACTCTGTCATACAACACTTGGGTTTCAAACTGCTGACCGTCCTACCTTCCAGTCGACAAGTTCAGTGTCTTAACCACTAATCCACTGCGGCCCCAGATATTATATTTTATCAGGACTTAAATGAGCAAGGGGAGGCAAAAGATGAGTGAAGGGAAAGATGTAAGGAGCCTGTGGTAACTCCTGCTTTCAAACCTGGTTTCAACACAGGTCACTAGCATTGCCCCTTTAAAAAGTCTCAATGAAAACAGATTCTAGCAAAGCTAGAACCAAATTTGGTATCAACGTAAAGAATAAACTACATAATAGCATGAGGCTTCATTGATTTTAGAGGAATCAAAGGGTGATTCTGAGCTTAACCTCCCCTCCCCAACATATTCCTTCTTCTCCATGGCTCTCTCCCTCACGCACACGCACCTGAGTTGTTCAATGTTCAAATGTGTAACTGGGCCTTTCCCAAGAACGTGCACCATCTCCTTGTAGAGTTTCTGCTGAGCGTCTCTGGAGGTAGTCAAGAAATAGACTGCCCAAGTACACACTGGGTAGCGGGCGGCGGGGGGGGGGGAGAGGGAGGCAATTTCAGAGAACAAAAAGATATGTTTGAGCAGCAGCTTCTTCCTTATAATTTACCATTCCTCTACCTCAGCCAAAAAATATTTAAAAAATGGAAGTAGCTGTAATGTTTTAAGAAGAGCAGATCATGTTTGAAGCCACGCTCTCTACAAAGCAGCAGCAGCTGTTTGGTGGGTCCTGAGGAAATGAAAGCACACATTTACGAAAACCAGGGGAACAGTTTTAAAAGGCTGAACAGCCTTTTGAAGCGGTGCTGCAACTCTGCAATTACATGATGCTGCTTTTGTTAAGTGCTCAGCATATGCCACGTATTTAATTATCTCAGTGCCCCCATGAAGAAAGCTAGTATGAATAACCCCATATTATAGACGAGGGTGGAGAGGCAGCAGCATGTTTAAAGCTATCCAGGTCAGCATCAGGGCTGAGGCTAAAGTTTAAATTATAGATGGATGATATGTGACTCACAGGCTGCATGTAGAGCCCTCAGAAGCCTCAATACAGCTCTCAAGTTCCCCTAAAACTTGAGGGATTAAAAAACCTTAACATTTTCCTATGTCCTCTAGGAAACAGGGGGGGGGGGGAGGCGATTTTGCCAAACTTTAAGGAGTACTCGGCCCTTCTGTGTCCATTCTAGCTCCCAGTCTTATTCCCACAGTAGCTTTTGACAGCTTTAAAGATCTAGAGCAGTGTTTCTCAATGTGGAGCACATGCCCCACAGGGGGAACTACAATTCCCAGAAGCCCAAGTCAGTACATTGGCTGATCAGTGCTTTGGGGAATTGACTTGGGCACAACGTTATCTCAGAAGCTACCATCTTTGGCTCTGGATGGGGCGCTATCTTGCCCCAAACAGACCCGGTGCATAATCTGGGAGTGCTCCTGGACTCACGACTACTGCTCGAAGAGCAAGGTGGCAGTCGTGGCCAGGAGGGCTTTTGCACAGCTTCGTGTCATACGCCAGTTACACCTGCTCCTAGAATGGGACTCCTTGCTCATGGTCACGCATGCTCTGGTTAACTCCAGACTGAACTATTGTAATGCGCTCTACATAGGGCTGCCCTTGATGACCATTCAGAGGCTGCAACTGGTCCAGAATGCAGCTGCCTGGGTGGTGATGGGGTGCGGACATTATGCTTGTGCCTCGCCGCTGCTTCGAGAGCTGCACTGGCTACCGGTATGCCTCCGGGTGTAATTCAAGTTGCTGGTAATGACCTTTAAAGCCCTACATGGTAGTGGGTCAGGATACTTAAAAGACCGTGTCACCCTGAGAATATCTGTCTGTCCCACCAGAGTGGACCAGAAAGGCTCTCTTATTGTGCCTTCTGCTAGAGAGGCGTGCCTCTCTAGCACCAGAAAGAGGACCATCTCTGTGTCTGCACTGGCCCTATGGAATCTCCTGCTAACTGAGCTATGATTCCAGATGGAGTTGCTGCCCTTCAGGAAAGAACTAAAAACCTGGCTGGCAAAACAGGTGTGGGGCACTGGGGATGCAGTGACCCCCACCTGCTGGGTGATATAGTAATATCATTCTCTCGCTTTTTTTTTGCTGTCGGGGTAATTTCTTATTGTATTTTTAATTCGAGTTTTTACTGGTTTTAATTTTTTTTAATAGTTCTCTCATGGGTTTCTGTGTAGTTCATGATGTGGTTGTTGTGCGCTGCCCAGAGCCGCTTGCCAAGTGGGTGGCAATACAAACATGACTAATGGATGGAATGGATCTCACCATTGGCTGGACTAGCAAGGGCTAATAATAGTAAGAGTTTGACAGCATCCCAAGGACCAAACTAATGACCAGGCATCTTTTGTCTGGTCACTAGTTTGATGCAACCATGAATGCTGATTGCCAAGCTATGGGTTTTTGTGCTTACCAAGTCATGTAATTTTAAAAAAGCTTTTAAAAGAAACAACTATTAACGTTCTTAAGGTGTTCGCGTCCCACAAAGACAAATGGAGCAGCAGTCAAAACAAATTATCCATCATTAGGGGAGAATCACAAGAATTTGGCAGTACCTTGCAGACTAACAAAACTATTGTGACAAAGCGCCATGAGAGACAGAGCTGTATCTTGTTTTGTGTACTTACACTTTGCAGTGATTATGGACCCTGCCAGGGAGAATATCATAGTGTCTTCTAAAATCTAGGAAACAAAATCCGGTTAAGGGAGATGGAATTGGTGTACACTAGAACCCCGGACAACGTTATGACATGGTTCCACAAGTCATGACGTTGTCCGGTTTTTAACGTTGTTCAATACATTGATCCAACAATGCTAAAAAAAACCTGAGAAGAGGCGCTCGCACGCGTGCGAAAAGGCACGTCAGCAGGAGCCTCTTCTACCAAACGGGTATAGCAACGGGCATCGCACGCGAAACGGGGATCCCACATTAAGGTAAGGGATCAAAGTGGGGGGGTGGCACCCCCCGCTTTGATACCTTGCCTTGACGTGCGATGCCCGTTTAGGCGCTTTGTGAGACTTTTTGCTGCCCTGCGGTGGGGGAGCGGAGTTCGAAAGCCCCCATGTCGGCTTCTCGCACAGGCACGCGCGCCAGATGGGGGCTGCAGAGGTTATGGTGAAGAGGTCCCGCCCGTGCGAGAAGCCGACATGGGGGCTTTCGAACTCCGCCCCCCCACCGCAGGGCAGCAAAAAGTCTCGCCGCCAAAGCAGCACTGGCCAGATGGCCGGATACCTGGTGGCGGGAGGGGGGAGGAAGGGTGAAGTGTCCTGGCAACTGGTTCTCTTTTTAAAAAGCCCCCGTGTCGGCTTCTCGCACGGGTGCGTGCACGTGTGAGACGGGGGCTGCAGAGACTACGGAGCTCTTCCCCGTAGCCTCTGCAGCCCCCATCTGACAGGCGCGCCCGTTATTCGATACAAGGTTTTTCCAAAAATCTTGTCACGTTATGCGGTTTTCACGCTATACGGTACTCGCGTTACCCGGGGTATTACTGTATAATAATTTCCCACATAATCCCATGAAGGAAATTGAATGAAAACAGGACAACATAAAAGCTACTGCTAAACTGAATTACTATTTTGTTAAGTTATATAAAATATGTACTGTATCAAAAACTGTAGCTAAACTAATAACAATAATAACAATAACAACAACACCGATGATGATGATGATGATGATAATAAACTGGAAACAAAAGGAAACCAGCTTACAACAGCCCTTTCGATCTCACTGGGCAGAACAAAAGTGCACGGGAAGAGTCCAAAGCACTATTCATACTCATAGACTTACATACAGAGAGTCTTTCTATTTTTATATTTATTAGATACTTAATTTGATATGAATGCTGATAGGGATCTCTCCCCCCCCCCCCCCCCCGGTTAGGCCTGCAAAGGACTGAGGTGCAATTCTGTCTTGAAGATCTGCTATTTGAGGCACATCATTTCACTGTAATACTTCAGATAGGCCAGTGGAACATTCTACTTGGCAGGGAAGAATATGGTAGCAAAGAAAATATGGTAGCAAACAGGAAGTGTCATGGAAAGGATTAGCACAAGGGAAGAACACATACATATACACCCATCGTAACACACATAACCTTTGCAACAGCACAATTTCACATTAGACCGTTTCACCTGGCACAAAGTTTCCCTTTTTGACTCCTGCCCACATCAGCCCAGCAAATAGTTCAGCATTCCAAACCCATTTCACTAAACAGATACACGCATAAAATCATATCGCAAAGGGGGAGCAACCACCCCTCTGTAAACACAAAGCATATACGCAGCATTCTAGTTAGGAAGAAGATAACAGCAAGTGAAATATAATGCAGGAATTAAGATACCCAACAAGATGAAATTAGCAGCAATTCTACTGGGAATGCCATTAATGGTTAATTATGCAACAGATATAGATACAAATACCTGCTTATCACTCAGGTTCCCCTGCAGTAAAGAGTCTATGAAGATGCGCCGGCTGAAAACCTTTCCTTGTCGTTCTTTAATGACTTTCTTCAAAATTAACTCCATCTCCATCAGAGCTTTAAGCAGAAAAAAGGAGTTCTTTCAATGGTCATTTGAGGGTGTTGTTCTGAAAGCCATCTTGATATATTATGCCAGGCACTGAAAATGGCATCAGATTTATCTTTCACCATTTCCCTATTCAGAGACTGAAAAAGTTTATCTTTTGGACTACAGCTCCCAGAATCCCCCAGTCAACACAACCATTGCTGGTTCTGGAACCTCTAGTCCAAAAATATTATTACACCACCATCACATTTTCTCATGTTCTAACTCTATCTTCTACTTGTTCTTTTTCATATGTTGGATTGTTTTATAGTCTTGTTTGTCTGTATTTGGCTACCTAGATTTCAGCCAGATATGTGTGTGTTATACGGTATACACATATAGAACACATATTCCTGTCTAAGAGTAGTAATATTTGGGGCAAATAGGATAAAGCACACCATAAAAAGGTTAAATACTTGGCACTGTAACAATTCAAGATTTCATGACCGTGAATCTGTGTTACTTTGAGTTAAGCGTATAGTAAGCATGTCTTCTTGGATGAAATTTCTGCATTAGTCCAAGGTTTTAGCTCCTGCCTGCCTGCTTCTTTTTTTAATTCTCCAGAAGTCTATGAATGGGAAAGCTATTCTTGTTGAGATCCAAACACTGCATATACGGTACAGTACTATATATTTTAAGATAGAGAGCGGTGTAGGGCAGCACAGACTGGCTAGGATAGAGGAATGCTCTTATCAGGGAGACCTGTACTCCAGAGGTGGGGCCTGTTTGGGAGATGAGAGGGGAAAGGGGAAAGTGAGTGGTTGGCCTGCAAAGTTAGTTAGTTGTTGGCTGGGAAGAAGAGAAAGCTGACACCCCAGACAATCCATAGGGAAAGAGGGCCTCGGCCTTAATTAGTGAGGTTTGCTGTTTTGTGCTTTCACTTTGAATGTGCTGCCTATTTGCTATGCTAAATGACTGTAATAAAAGCTGACTACACTAGTACCCCGGATAACGTTATGACTTGGTTCCACAAGTCTCGTCGTTATCCGGTTTTTAATGTTGTGCGATACATTGATCACACAATGTTAAAAAAAGCCCTGCTTCCCTGGAGGAACTTTGGAAACAGCTTGGATCGGGTCTCCCCAACTCCCTGGACCCGGCAGGGGGGGTCAGAGACCCCAAAATTGGTAAAAAAAAACAACAGACCTTTTTTTACCAATTTTGGGGTCTCTGACCCACCCACCCCGGCTGGGTCCAGGGAGGTGGGGAGACCCGATCCAAGCTGTTTCTGGGCTTCCCCGATGTCCTCAGCAAGTGCAGCAAGCCAGAATGTCGGGATTCGAACCCTGACGTTTTGGCTTGCTGCACTGGCTGAGGACGTCGGGGAAGCCCAGAAACAGCTTGGATTGGGTCCCCTGCCTGCTCCAGAGAGATCAGAGGACCCGATCTACAGCTGCAGGGTGGCTGGGGAAGCTGACGGGGACTCCCTGTCGGCTTCCCTAGCCACCCACCCTTGCCTCCGCAGCTGTGGGGTGGCTGGGGAAGCCGACGGGGGAGCCCCCCATCAGCTTTCCAGCCTCTACACCCCTGCCTCCGTAGCTGCAGGGTGGCTGGGAAGCTGAATGGAGAACCCCGTTCAGCTTTCCAGCCACCCAGCTGCTAAGAACGACTATATCGGATAACGTTAAAAATCGCGTTATTCGATACAAGATTTTTCCGAAAATCTTGTAACGTTATGCGGTTTTCACGCTATACGGTACTCACGTTATCCAGGGTATTACTGTACTGAAGAAATTGCCTCGTCTCCATCTCTTCAACTGAGGGGGATTTACCATGGCTGATAAGCCCTGGGGTTGCCAACCCTAAGAAGCAACCCAGGCGGATTGGGAGGGGTCCTTGGAGGCTTGAAATAGACTGATGGACCCAGCCCCAATCTAATATAAACAGTATATAGCTTTAACCTTTTTATGGTTTGCTTTATCCTATTTGCCAAAGGTACTATTGCTACTAGGCAGGGAAAGGGTGCCAGTCCCAGAATACAGTCCAGAAATGATTGGGTTTTGCAACCATGAACTTTTGTTTGTGTATACTGAAATACAGTGGAATTCCGCATAAGGAACGCTTCACATAGCAAAAAATTCGCATAACGAAGTGTTTATTATGCAGGAGCAATACCCTGCATAATGGGGAAAAATGTTCGTTATGCAGGGTTTTTGGTAGCCGGGGTATACTCGTTCAATGATGGGAACCCCGGTTAACCCCCCCCCCTCCCGTTATGCGGGGTACCGACAATAGTGCTTCGCATAACAGAAAAAATCTGCATAACGAAGTGCTCCGTGGAATGGAGGTTTTTTGTTATGTGGGGTTCTACAGTATTGTAAAAGAATAGTAAGTCTGTGCTGAAATACAAGGTGAGGCTCATTTCTTCAGCAACCGCACAGGTGTCAAAACTCCCTGAAAGAGCATGTCATGACTTCTTTCCACTAAAAATAGACATCCTGTGGTCTCTGATCATCCTAGTCTCCCGTGCATTGATTTTGCATGGTCTAAAGAGATTGAACTTACCATCTTCATACAATTTTTTCCTAGTGGCACTTTTGTCGAGTGAACCATCTAAGAAACCTTTTCCAATTTCTGCCCAGATCTGCAACAGATACGATTGAATCACTCGATTTATTAAGAATCTTCTTAACTTCACTTTCCCCAGAGAGTAAACATTAGTATGCTGGAATATAGAAAAATATAAAACCAAAGACACTCCATCTTTGCCCTCTCAATAACCTACAAAGTGGAGTGACAGTGATTCAGCTTAAACTGCCTGCCTATTGTCCAGGCTGATGCAATAGACCCTTCCTCATTAGAATAGAGGTCTTATAAAGTTACCCAATAGTAGAGGATAGGTAAGTGTGAATTTTGGCCATTAGCCAATATAAATGTTTTATTTGAGTTTCTTTGTCCTTTGAACCAATACCAAGGTGTTAAAAATCTAAGCCCACCACATGGTGGAAGGGCCATGCATTTCCTGTTTACTACTGTGTATATAAACAGTGTTTTTTGGACCCTTCGGGGCTCTCAGATTTAAATAGCGATACTGTCTGTGAACCATTGTGCAATAAAAGACCCTGAAATCTGTACGACCTGGAATTGCTGTCCTGTCTCATTTATTTTGCTACAACATTAGGAATTTAAAAATAGCAAGCAGGCAAAAGTTGCCCACAGTCAAAACACTTTGTACCATGCCCAAACTACGGCCCGTGGGCTGGATCCGGCCCCCTGACACCAATTCATCCAGTCCACGATGCCCTTGTCACTCCCAGAAGTGGAAGTAAAACATGCTCGTATGGTTTAAGCAGAGAAAATAGCAACCCAAAAAACTATCTCATCCTGTTGCAAAACAGATTGCAAGGTGCATTTTACTTCTGCTGGAAGGAACCACATGACTGGCCCACTAAACCACGTGAACGGCCCCCTGAACAACATGACCGGCCCACGGCCTGAAACGTTTGGGCACCCCTGCTTTATACCTCCTGCAGCCCTATCTTCGCCTTAGAAATAGCTTCCCTAGATAGGCAGAGAGAGAGAGACAGATAAAGGAATTGATTTCCTGGAAGGAAATGGTGCCATTTCTGACTTTGACCCAACCTGGGGTTGGTATCTCTAAGAGGCTAACAGAAATTTCTTCACAGAAGGAAGCTTTCTGACCCTCTGTTCCAGCACCAGCCCAATGGGCCCCGTTCCAGATTGTTCAGGACAGAACTGATTCTTCAGAAAGGCTTCCTAAGGAAAACAGTCCGGAGGAGGGAACAGAAAACTATCCTGCCACAAAGATATTTCAGTTCTCTTAAGATCTAAACCCAGTGTTTTATGCAGACACACAGTTGAGATCTGTTGAATCTAGTTTATGAGATTTATGGGTTGCCACAAATGAGCAGCAGACAGGTTCTACTTGACTGCTCCCACCTGTGACAAGAGCAGTTAATGAATCCAGAGTGTTACTCTGCAGTCGGTTCACTATCCTGTCTGGCTGTGGCCATCTTCTGCTGCTGGTTTGCCTCCCCACCCCCCACCCCACCCTCCAGCACAATAACCACTCCTCATTCTTAAAAAAAAGATCCCACACTAGATAATCAGAGATAGAGATAATAGAGATAGTCTATTATTGGCACATCAGATGCACAGTTTTGTTTAAGAAATTTGAGGGCAAGAATCAAATGGATGGTTGTCATGCTACAGAAAGGGCTAGATTTAAACAGGGGAAATTCTACCATTAGATTATTTCATGCATTGGGTTCATTTATCAACAAGTATTCCAGAAGAAATTTGCTGCAGCTTTTCACACCTCTCTCTATGTCTTCAGGGGGATGCTTTGGTTTAAAATAAAAATCTCAATAGATAATCAGTTGTTGCTTTATTTTACTCAATACTATATGCATGGCACATTACAGCCCACAAGACAAGCTACATAACCCTATGTCAGTAACTAAAGAGATAACTAAAGACTGCGCCTTTACTTTCACTGATGCTGTTTTCATTTACATCTAAATTGTTCAGTTCTCCGTCAAGTAAAGTGTAATTCAAAGTAAGCTTTCTGCTTCTCCCTTACCGCATCATGGTTCTTACGGAATCGGATTACTTCCCGGTCATCTTCAAACCTGTTGCCCATGGCAGCCTGCGTGACAGCCTTCATTGAGAACCCCAGCATGTGTTGACTAAGGGGCACGTGCTGAGATTCTGGGAAAGACAACCATTTTGCCAGCAACTCTTCTGACAGCTAAAACAAAACATTTTAAAAATGTCTGTGTTAATACCCTCATTTCCCCATCTGCCCCTATAAAGAGAATAAAGGCTAAGTTCACAATACAGTAAAACCTCGGATAAGGCTAAAACTTGATTCCACAAGGCTTAGTGTTATCTGATTTTTAATGTTATCCAATGCATGCATTGGATAACATTAAAATCCTATGGGATGCATCGGATAATGTTAAAACTCCATAGAGATACACTGTAACCGGCATAGGCTTGGGCGAATGTTATCCGATGCATCCCATAGGATTTAACATTATGCGGTGCAATTTTTTCCCAGATTGCTTAATGTTATGCAGTTTTAGTGTTATCTGATGCAAACGTTATCCGAGGTATTACTGTAGTTCCTTTTATTTCTTTTTATGGACTGGAACATCCAGAATCTTTCGGGTACCACGGCTAGTGGCCATGCTGGCTGCAGGATTCTAGAAGCTGCAGGCCAAAAAATTAACCTTTACAAGTTTTAGAAAAGGAAGTGTTGTTACCTGTCTTCTGGGCCTTAGGCAGGGAGGATAATATCATATATACTTGAGTATAAGCCGACCCAAATATAAGCTGAGGTACCTAATTTTGATCTGAAAACCCAGGAAAATAGATTGACCCGAGTATAAGTCGAGGGTGGGAAGTGCAGTAGCTGTTAGTGAGTTTCAATAATCAAAATACATGAAAATACGATAAAATTTATTGTTAGCACATCTCAATCTAATGTGATCTTGGGACCCTTGTGGTCATTGACCTGAGTATAAGCTCATTTTTGGAGCTAAAAAACTCGGCTTATACTTGAGTATATATGGTAGCTCTTAAAAAGAAAACCAAAATCCTAGCTAGGATGTGATGCTATAGCCAACTGCAGTGTAAAACGAAAACAATCTTCAAAGCATCACACAAAGCAAAACAAAGCAATTATACTTCTATACTGCCCCACACCGCTTAGTGCATTCTCTGGGCACTTCAGAGTAATCAGCATTTTGCCCCCAACATGTTGGGTACTCATTTTACCAACCTCGAAAGTCTGGAGGGCTGAGTCAGCCTTGAGTTGTGGTCAATATCGAATTCACAAAGTTCTGGCTGCAGTACAGTAGTTTAACCACTGCACAACACAAGGTCTCCAGTCTAGTGAAAAATTTCTATTTAATGCACAAATCTTGTGGCTCAATTAAAAAACATACGATCCATTATTAGGGAAATAAGTCCCAAAACAAGAGCAGGACTTATTCATGCCACTTAGCAAAACAGTGACCCCCACCCCACCCCCGGCCTCCTATCAGATGAGGCTGTTCACCTTCTGGATGACAGGCAAGTTACTCTGCAAGGAGGTGGTCACACCATTTTCATAGAGCTTTTTCCTCAAGCAACTCTCGCTCACATCTCCCCCAAGCCCAGACTGGTACTGAAGCAAGGACTTCAGCATCGTTTCAAAGGGGTCCGCTGAGAAACACACAGAGAAAAAGAATGTGAAGTTTGACAAAAATTCTATACCCAATACTCAAGAATTACAAGGCTGTATGAAGGGTAGATCTGTCAACACAGAAGAGGGGATATTTCATCCAGAACCATTAATGAGGAATAAAATTACAGAAATTCAAAACAGAGTAATACAGTCACAGACCTGTGGATCTGGGAAGGACCTAAAGTGTCACAGAATCCAACTTTTGAAAAAGCAGGAATTCCACAGCTAAAGCATCTTTGACAGGTGCCCATCTAGATCAGAGGTCCTCAACCTTTTAAAGCCGGGGGCCGGACAGGTGTGTGTTTGTGTGCAAACATGTCCCCCTGTAATCACAGAGGGATGGACCCTATGGCTTAGATTCAGAATATTAGAAAGGAGATATTGCTTAAACTTTAGGAAGAGTTTCTTGACTGTAGGCGATGTTCAATAATAGAGTTGGAGGTAGCAAGACCACCCTGAGCCCCCACCACTCCTCCCCACCGCCGGCAGCAGCAGCAGAACCACCCCGAGCTACCCACTACTCCACCCACACCACCGTTGCAACCACCGCTAGAGACCACCCTGAGCCACCCACCACTCCCCCCCATACCACTTCCTTGCTTACCGGCCTGGAGGAGCTGCATGGCACCAAATCATCTGGCCCACGACCTTACTCCATCTGCCACTTCCACTCCTGCCGTCGTCTTAATCCTTGTCTCCTCTGGTTGGCTTGGCGTGTCCCTAATAGCATTCTGTAGCAGCATGGATGTTGTAAGCCTTACCATATCCACCCTGCTACAGAGCATCATTAGGGACACAACCTGATCTAGATGCTGTTCAATAAACTCCCATTTTTGCGTGCTCTGCCTTCTGTAGTAATGTACTCTATTGTTGAACATCACCTACAATGAAGAAACTCTTCCTAATGTTTAAGCAATATCTCCTTTCTGATAATCTGAATCCATTTTAGTCAAACCTCACATAAAGAGCATTTTGCTTAAAGAGTAACTTGCTTAAAGAGCAGAATTTTCTCTGAATGTTCGCTTCACTTAACAAATAAAACCAATCAAAAACTTGCTTAACAAAAAAATCGGGGTTCGCAATCCCCTCCCCAACAATTGGTCACTTCCAATGGTGTTTCGCTTAAAGAACAAACTCGCTTAAAGAGCAATCCTGTGGAACGCATTATGCTCTTTAAGCAAGGTATCACTGTATTTCAGTCCGTCCCTCTGGAATTACAGGAGGACATGCTTGCACCATCTTCTATGTGACAGCCTTCAGATATTGTATCTGACAATGGCTAGAATACATACCAGTCTCATCTTCTCCAGGTTATTCCATACTTTGGCTTCTAACCTCTGAGTTACTCCACAGGTGCAAAAAAGCCTTTTGGAGAAAAGCTCCCCAGGTTTAAAGTTTCTCCTCTGCCCACTTGCTTTGCAGAAGAAAGACAAGACAGGGAGCAGAATGCCCCGTTCTCAGAGTGGTCCAGCTGAGGTCACCAGATGGCATATTTTGATCCATTGTTACCTTGCCTCTCCTGCAAGGGTTTGAAGAGCTTAAGCACATAATTCTCCTCTCCATCACAACAATCCTGCGAAGTAGGTTAGGCTGAGAAAGAACAACTGGTCCAAGGAAGTTCAGTGAATCTTATGGTCAAATGGGGCTTCGAATGCAGACTTCTCCACTCCTAATCCAAAACTACACTAAGGCTTTTCCAAAAGCGACTAGGCCCATCTATGAGGATGGATTTCCATTCTTCACTTGCCCTGCTCCAAGGAACTCCAGTTACACTGCTCTGATAAACTGATTTAAATCTACCCAACCATCAACATGCTTTATTCCCAAAATCAATTTTTCCATCCATATTGGCTAAATCAGAAGACAAAATGTGCAGCTCTCACCAGTCATTAGGGTTGCAGAGCAATGCCCACTGGTTATGCAGGATACATTTCTGGCTGACAATATTCTCTGCTCAGTACCATCAGATGATCCTGACTCTAAACCATCTGCTGCTCAATTCAATTAGCAGCAATGCAGATGGCTTATAAATGTTCAAGGTGCCATACAATCTATTATTTTTTTTTATTTAATATCCCCATGACAGTGCTGGACTGAAATGCAAGCCAGTCATAAAACAAAACTGAAATGGAAATCCATTCTGTGGCTGCTCTTGGCACAAAATAGGATGACAACAAGACCCAGCTGTGATTGCAATCTTCTATCTATGTACCAAGGAGATAGGCCTAAAGAAATGAGCAGATCTTATTTTTCAGTATATAGGATTGCATTATCAGTCTTTATAAAAAAAACTGGTTTATACAAGGTCAAAAGTGGTCTCACTAGCTCAGCATCGTCAACATGGACTGCCCGCAGGTCTCCATGGTTTCAGGCAAGCTTCTTCCCCAGCCCTACTTGGAGATGTCAAGGAGTTGATCCTTGGACCTTCCACAGGAAAAGTAAATACTCTACCAGTAAGGTAATACCACAGCATGCTCCTTGATGTCTAGTCAATCCATCGATTCATCCAGTTCTGTCTTGGGAACCATCAGTGGTTCCCAAACTTAGGTCCCCTAGTAGGGTGGACCTCTGTTCAGATTTTTTGCAAGCTGTCACTCAGCACCTGGAGACCTAAGTTTAGGAATCTTAGATCTACCTGGATGCGCCATAAGGATTTGTTTTCCTGTCCTACTTGGAGGTGCTGGGGACTAAACCCAAGTTATTCTTCATGCAAAGCATGTGTGCTGCCACTGTATTATGGCTGCTCTGTTTTCAACTCGTTTTTATGCTGCTCCGGTATGACATAAATGTCTGATCTGTACAAAGATGGTGACAAAGAAGAGAAGCATAACTAGTATGGGAGATATTAGTATGCCATTTATGTAGATCTGCAGTGACTTCAAGTGGCTAAAATGCTGACTGGAAGGCGAAATGCCATCTGTTCGATATCCGAGTACTGCAGGATGGAATGAGCTCCCACCTTTGTCCCAACTTCTGCCAACCTAGCCGTTCAAAACCAAGAAACTGTAAGTAGATAAATAGGGACCACTTCGGTGGGAAGGTAAACAGCATTCCATGTGCTCCAGTGTCTAGACATGCTTGCTACATGACCATGAAAACATCTGCAGAAGCAGACAGCACTGGCTTTTCAGCTATGAAGCAGAGATGAGCACTGAACCCTAGTCAGATTCGACTGGCTTTCCAGCTTGGGAAAGCATGTACAGTAATACCTCAGATAACGTTTACCTTGGATAATGCTAAAATCGCATAACGTTAAGTAATCTGAGGAGGAGAATTGGATCGAATAACGTTAAGGTCCTATGGGATAGATCGGATAACAACTGCTAAAGCCTGTGTGGTTACAATGTATCTCTATGGAGCTTTAATGTTATCCAATCCATCCCATAGGATTTTAACATGGATCGGATAACACTAAAAATCGGATAACACCAAGACTTGTGGAACCAAGTCTTAGCGTTATCTGAGGTATTACTGTACAGTATTAGACATATGAGCCTCAGAAACACATGTTGGCCATGCAAGTCAAATGTGTCATAAGCAAAATACGCGCACACCAGGGGGTGGGAGGGGAGAGAGACAGATGTCAATTTTCCACACAGCAGATGCTGTTTCTATAGTCTGAAATCATCTCAGAGCTTCTATTTCCATGAAGGCCCCAAACCTTTCCTTTCCTTTCTATTCCTTTCCTATTATTTTCTTAATTTAAACCCCAATTTACAAGCAGTTGCATTTAAAACTGATGTTTTTCAGCTAGGCTTAACAGTTCAGGAAAGAACAAAAAATAGTAGGAGACAATACACAGACAATACACAAACAAAATAGTTATCTCATTTAAGTATACGTATTTAATTACTAGAGAAGACCATGGATGAACACCTTTAGGGAATAATGAATTTTTAGAGACTGCAGATTTAGAGGCTTTAGCTTTGCCAAATACTCTCTGATGTTGTTCCTCCCACCAGTTTTTAAGACACTGCAAAGAGTGTTATGTCCCTGAATGCCATTAATTAGCAGGTATGCACACAATCACTGCCCACACTATCCTCTGTAGAGACCAAATATTAACATGGAAAATTGCTTTCATAACAGCAGATGAAATCTGTAGGGCCTACTACAGCAGGCAATGTCTTGATATTGCTTATTCCCATTTATTTTTTCTATCTCCTTTCTGCAAGGCAAACTTCAGCTCAAGATACCCATTTGATCTCCATGCTGTTCCCTTCCAGTTCAGGGCTCGAAATTTTGCTTAGTTTAATCCATAGGTGGTGTGTATTTTGGAAAGGAAGTGGACCTGCCATGGTTTTTTGTTTTTTTACTAATACAGGGTGGCCCGTAAGTCCCTACCTGGCCTGTAAGTCCCTACCTGGCCTGTAAGTCCCTACCCTTCCTCTCCTTGGGCACATGCCCTGCCCCTCTGCCCAGCAGTCCAATGGGAGCGCTTCCTTCCTCCTCCCAGCACAGAGTTCCCCATGTCCCTCTGCCTGGCAGCCCAATGGGAGTGCTTCCTCCCTCTCCCAGCAGAGCCCTACTCTCTTTGTGGGCGGGTAGGGGCTTAGAGGCCACCCTGTAGAATGACATTCCTTTTACTTTTCCAGTGAGGGTTCAATGTAGACCAACCTCAAGAGCAAGGAAAGACGAAGGGGGATGCTAGAAGTGGGAACTCCCATTCCTAGCATAGTCAATCACCATATAGGCTGCAGGATTCTGGGAGCTTAAGTCCAAACACACACACACACACCATTTTCATCTGTGGCTAGAACAGTAGTTTGTCTTCTACAACAATCTGTGGGACCAGAGGTTCCTTTTTCTTTTAATCACAATTGTCCTCCCATCAATCATCTATCCCAGTGATGGTGAACCTTGGCACTCCAGGTGTTCTGGAAATTCAATTCCCAGAAAACCTGATCAGCAGGAGTGCTGATTGGGCCTCTGGTAATTGAAGTCCAAGAACACATGGAGTGCCAAGGTATGCCATCACTGATCCAGCCCAACAAGGGACAAAGCCACAGACATTGCCTATGCAATTAGCCTCTTAGGGTAAAGGTCAAGGTCTCCTGTGCTCAAAAGCCAGTCATGTCTGACTCTAGGGGTCAGTGTTCATCTCCATTTACAGCCAAGGAGCCAGCGCTGTCTGCAGACATTTCTGTTGTCATGTGGCAGGCAGGACTAGATGCCGGAACCCACAAAATTCTGTTACCTTTCCTGTCGAAACAGTACCTATTTATCTACAGACAAACCTTGCATAGAGTGTTTCGCTTAAAGAGTAACTCGCTTAACGAGCATAATTTTCTCTGAATGGTCGCTTCGCTTAACAAATAAAACCAATCAAAAACTCGCTTAACAAATAAATTGGGGTTCGCAAACCCCCCCACAATTGGTCACTTACAATGGTGTTTCGCTTAAAGAGCAAACTCGCTTAAAGAGCAATCCTCTGGAACGCATTATGCTCTTTAAGCGAGGTACAACTGTACTTGCACTTTCTTGCTTTCAAACTGCTAGGTTGGCAAGAGCTGAGACAAAGACAGGAGCTCACTCTGCCATGCAGCACTCAGGTCTCGAATTGCTGACCTTCCGACCTTCCAGTCATCAAGTTCAGCGTCTTAACCACTAAGCCACTTTAGTCTCTTACAGCACACTAATTAAGATGGGACCTCTAGGCTCCGTTCTGTGTGCCTACATATGACACAGCAAGATCATACGGGTACAGTTGCTTCCCCTCTTCTAAACAGCTATATGGAACTGCAGTAATCTACCTATAGCTGTTGCTTACAAAACTCTGCAAAAGCATTGTGTACATCAGTGGTGCCCAAACTAAGGCCCGGAGGCCAGGTGTGGCTCCTGACGCCAATTCATCCAGCCCGCAAACTCCTTGTTGCTCCTGGAAGTGGAAGTAAAACGCGCCCTTAGGGTTTTACTTCCGCCCATAAGAATTTTACTTCCCCTTCCAGGAGCGACGAGGGCTTCGTGGGTCAGATGAATTGGCATCGGGGGGCACACCCGGCCCCCGGGCCTTAGTGACTGGCTCACTGAACCACATGATTGGCCCACAGCCCAAAAAGTTTGGGCACCCTGGTGTGCATTGACACTGTGGTATTCATGTCAGTTATTATGAAGAATCAGGATGTTGAATGCAAGTAGCTAAGATAACCTGTATTCTGCCTCCGGGGCGTGCAAGTTTTTAAAACTTCTGGGCTAGCCCTGGCCAAATGTATTAATGCCAATGACAACTACTCTATTTATGCAATGACAGAGAAAACAGGAACTGTTTGAGCATATGAGGTGCAGAAACAGTAACAGAAGAAATATGACTTGTGATTTTTTTACTCATGCATCTAAGTCAGGGTGGGGTAGGGGAGAAGGAACCTTTAGCCTCCAGACGTTTTGTCCTAAAACATTCATCTCACTACCCAGAATGGTCAATAATGAGTGACTGTGGACGTTATAAGCCAAAACATCTGGAGGACAAGATTTAGTCCTTTGAAACTGTAGGAAAGGTAGCCCTGGGAACATGCTACGATCTCAGGCCATGAATAAAGATGTAGAGTAGAAGGATAGTGCAGAAGAATAGATGCCTTTGAGATGTGGTGTTGGAGGAGAATTTTGAGAGTCTCCTGGACAGCGAGGAGAACAAATAGGTCGATCTTAGAAGAAATCAACCCTGACTGCTCCTTAGAAGGCCAAATGGAAAAGATGAAGTTAAAGTACTTTGGACATCAAATGAGAAGAGAGGATTCACTTGAGAAAGCCTTGATGCTGGGAAAGGTAGAGGGCAAAAGAAGAAGGGGGCAGCCAAAAATGAGATGGCTAGATGGTATTGTAGAGACGCAAAGCTGAGCTAGTTGAGGAGGATGGTGGAGGACAGAGGTGCCTGGCGGACAGTGGTCCATGGGGTCGCAAAGGGTCGGAATTGACTGTGCTTCTGAACAACAAGAAAGATAAGGTATTTCCCTATACCAGGCTTTCTTTTCTCTGGAAGAGACACATATAAACAGCTTGGTGACATGGCTTTACTGCTGTGGAATACATAGGATTGCTAGGAAGTCCTGTATGCCATTTGGTGCAGTCCTGACATTTAAATGGCATCTGGATCACAAGCAACCTATATGGTCTTCTCTAGGCCATCATCAATTTGGCGGGGGAATTTTTTTTTTTGGGGGGGGGGAAGGTAACGGGGATGTATGGGATTCCCCCCCAAAAAAAAAACTCTTAATAGGCGCCCTCATTACTCCCTGTCTAGCGCCCTCCCAAGGTGGGAGGCACAGGCCTGACTTGGATGTCTGTACAAAAGTGGTGGGAGAAAATGCATTCTAATGAGAGCAACGGCGCTCCTAGCATGGCACCTCTATGGAGAGAACTGGTCGTTTTTCAGCCATGAGGGCTTGCAATTGCTGGTGGTGTTGTGTTTTGTTTTTGTTGGCTTGGGCAGTGCTACACCACTGGATAGTGGGAGTTGTGCTAGTTGGCTGTAACACAGGTTACTTCTCTGTGAGGAGAGTTTCCCGGGTAATTTCACAAATATTAGGTGAAAAAAAGAGGGCGAATGAGAGAAACATGAATGTTTCTTTAACCTGTTTTCCATGTAAATGCAAATTTGTTGTAAAGAGGCTCTTTTTCAGAACCCAACAAAAGAAAAAAAGGAGCCTCTTTTGTGAATTATCTTTACTTTTTGAAATGAAATCCCTACTGAAACAAATTATCCTTCTCAGGGATAATGGTGCCCCATCATGTAACTAAAGATGTGATCTGTGAGCCCTATCTGTAGTGCTAATGTACATGTCAATTTGGTGAGTTCAAGATACAGCATTATATCAGGGACAATCCTAAAGCTCTGGATTTACTTTGTGGCTGACTTACACATGAGTCCTTCAATAAAGGACTTTAAAGGTAAAGGTAAGTGTCTCCTTTGCTCAAAAGCCAGTCGTGTCTGACTTTAAGAAAGCCTAAAAATATCTCTTCCCTGACAGCCTTTTCTTTAAAATGCAAATAACTTATTTTATTTATGGTTGTTCTCATAGTAGCTGTACACTTATCCTATTTCCTGATGTATTTTCCTTGTGTATTTTGATTTGTAATCATCTTAAGGCTGTTGTTTATATTTACAGTCTGTATTTTAGCCGCTTTTCAAAACCACAGTCCTCTCAGGGTATTCCACAGCAGGGGGGGGGGGGGACCAGCCCAAACATATTCATTTAAGTAATTTATTTATTTATTGTGTTTTTCGCCATTCACCTAGTACTTAAATCACTACTCTGGAAAGTTTACAAATAAACTTAGAATTAACCCTTCCCACCCATCAAAAGAGCAAACCAAAACCACCCCACGAATATAACTGAAATTACATCAGCTATTAACAACTATGAATAAAAGCAACTCCAATACATTTGTCAACAGTGGTTAACAAAAATCAAAATTGGTTAAAACTTGGGAGGAAACTAAAAAAAACATTTTTGAAGGTCCATATGGTGACACTCCTCTCTCTCTTGGGAAGGAACCCCAAATAATAGGGGGTAATCAACAAAAAGACTGTAGTTCTAATGCCAACCTTACTGATCTTGGTGGCTGACCCAATACCAGGGTCTCCGAAAACAATCTTAAAACATGGTCAGTTGACATTATTTTCCAGTGCGTGTTTCACCCTGTGTATTTTAAAGACCACATATCATGGATGTTGAACTAACCATGTTAGCTTCCAAATTACATTGGAGACTTACTCAGCATTTTGACCAATGAAGTTGTAAATGACATGGAGGCCACAATATCTGATAGGCCAGTGTTTCCCAACCTTGGGCTCCCAGGTGTTCATCGACTTGAATTACCTGATGCCCAAGTCAGCACTCCTCCTGATCAGAGCTACTGGGAATTGAAGTCCAAGAGCCAAGGTTGCAAAACCCTGTGATATACCATCCTCTCTTAAATCAACATGTCCAGAACCTGAAGTCTTTAACAGAGACCCAATGCACGTCCCACTGACTCAAGGAGTAATGTTAATTGAGACACGAAACAAGGTTCTCTCTCTAGCAGAAGCTTGTCTATATAAGGACATTCTCCCAATCAACCAATATGCCTTGTGTTCTAGCAGACATACAACTGTCCAAAGCCAGTACAATTCCTCTATCCAGGTTACCAGCATTTTCCACTCAAAATGTTTCACTAGACTAAGCTTATACACCTTTGCCTATTACAGAACTGTTCCCCACTAACCTACTCAGGAATTTTATGTTCTTCCTGGGATTACTTCATAGAAAACTAAGGTAAAACTGCATGCCATCTACATAACAGTGAAACTGCAGGTCAATCGTTCTCAGTTATCTCTCCCAGCGATTTCGTGCAGATGTTTAAAAGCACTGGGCCAAGACTGAACCTGCTGATAAGTCAAAAGCCATCGGAAATGGCAGAAGTCCCCCGGCATCACCTGTGTGACCAACCTGCCGGGAAGGATGGGAAATATGACAACACCAGACCTGATGGATATGGAAAGATGGCAAGAGACTGAGGAGAACTAATAAGACCATGTTCCCCTGCCCATTCACCAGCCTATGTCTTCTGACAAGGTATGCAAAGCTGTTTCTATCCCACAAACAGGTTTGAACCAGCACTGGGATGAAGTTAGATAATCATTATCTTCCAGGACTACCTACCTGGACTTGACAAGTTGCCACCCACTTCAGAACCTGACTCAGCAATGGAAGGTTAAATGAAGGTCAATGGCTAGTACAGACTTATGACTTTCAAGAGAAAACCTTCCCCCCCCTTGTTTCAGGAGAGGTATAAGCATTGCCTCCTTAATATCAACCATCCTCATCTCCTGAAAGCCCAATACCCTGCCCAGCCCTGACAGATTTCAAAATGGGTAAGGGTCTAGGGTACACAAAGCAGCCTCCATCTTCCAGAAGCCTGTTCCCACTCACTGTAGTAAAGTGACATAACCCTCTTCTCACATTTTTTTTGCTTATGGCATCAATTCACAAAACCATCCCCCCTTTTCACATGCTGTAGCGCACTCAGTCTCTGTGTTAAGGGACACCTTGGGGAGGCCACAAAATCTTACAGTATTGATTTTTACCACGCCATCCCACTCAAGTTTTTGTGGACACACGAAGGGAACTTACTCACATGTCCTGTTAGGATTGATGTGTTGCTTCAGGAGATCAACAGACCCAAGGCTGATGACGAGACGTCGTCCAAACCAGAAAGAGACGACTGGGCCATATTTCTCATGGAGATTGACCAGGAACTCATGCAAGCTACCACTAGTTATGATGTCTGGGAGGTTCCCATCTCTAGAACAAAAGTAGGGTGAATCACATAGGTAGATGTCTGAATTGTAATAAGAAGCAATAGTGATGAAGATAGTTTCATCAGAATTCTCTGCTCCATAACAAGGCACTGCGTCTACTGTACCAGAAACACTGCCGTTCTCAGTCAGACAATTATAACAAAGAGCCCTCCCAAAAACATACTGGAGATCTGTTCTTCCAATCCCAACTTGCACAACACTCTTAGCAGGAATGTATGTCCTTCCATGATACACAGAAAATTGAACCACTAGTTTGCAGCAAGGAGAGTTAAGGGAGCTTTCTCTACTGAGGAAAGGGGAAGCCAGGGCATGGGAGAGTCTTATGGAAGAGATGGAAAACATGGTGCAAGTAGATAAATAGGGATCACTTCGGTGGAAAGGTAAACAGCGTTCTGTCTAGGCATGCCTGCCACATGTCCATGGATATGTCTGCAGACACAGACAGTGCTGGCTCTTTGGCTATAAACAGAGATGAGCACTGGACCCTAGAGTTGGATACGACTGGCTTTAGAGCAAGGGCAACTTGGGTGGAGGAAGGGAGAAGAACCATGCAATAAAGAGAGATAAAAACAAAGGCTACCAAAGAAAGATGCAACTTACTTTTCATTAGTTGGAGACATCCCTGGAATTCCTGAAGCCTGTCTGGAAGACTAAAGGAAGAAAACAGCAGTCAAATTACCCTCCATTATTTGTACAGAACTTTTTTTGTTCTTCAGTCACACAGTCGATTCCGACCCTTTGCGACCCCATGGATTATTGCCCATCAGGCACCTCTGTCCTCCACCATCCTCCACAATCCTCCCAGCTCTGTGCCCATTGCATCTACAATACCTTCTAGCCATCTCATTTTTGGCCGCCCCCTTCTTCTTTTGCCCTCCACCTTTCCCAGCATCATAATCCTCAAGGAGGCTTAAAACAGGATGTTATACCCTGACTGCCACTAGATGGCCATGTCTTTCCCAAACTCTGTAATGTGGCAAACACATCTGCCTGCAGAGTTAGAGGTTCAGCTGATTTCCAAACAGTTGAGATACCGATAACTACAATTGCACTCATGATTGCAGCCCTGAGTGGTTTATATCTAAACCCTACATACAATTATTTGCATACAAATCCCATTCTTCAATTTGTAAATGCCCTATAATATATGTTTGACTCAAAGCCTGAAAAAGTGACTGTGCTTGCTGGACAGTTCCAAGAGTTTTATTCTAAACAAGTAACATTTCTAAACTCAAGGGGGAAGGCAAAGATAAACTTTTGAGAAATGCCTCAACATTTTTGGAATTAGTAACAATGTTCAAAATTTATGAAGACTTCAATGAAGTTATGGAAAGTTAATGGCCTGAAGAGAAGAATTTGGCAAAGTTCAAATTAAGTGTGGAATTTTTCACCTTTGCTATGTGTGTTATCGATGGCATTGTTGGCAACTAATTTTGAATAGAAGCAACTGTGGATATCAGAGAGAAAATAAAACAGGTGCCTGCCAGGCCATGATTCTTCTCCCTCCTGGCATTGGTGGGGGCCCAGAGGTGGAGGCATATTATTTAGCATATGGCATTTGTACACATTGAGTTAACATATAACAAGAAAGAAAATATATTTGATTGATTGATTGTTTGGTGTTCTGACATCTTGACAAGTGGCTGGATTTGATAATGGTGTGGACAAAAGCTAAAATGCTGAAACTGAACCCTGACAAGATTGAGGTTTTGATGTTTGAGAGGCCATCTGCCAGACTTGGAAACCTGGTCCCTACTCTGGATGGAACTACTCTTACCCTTAGGGACCGGGTCCACAATCTGGGGATCATTACGGATCCACTGCTCTCACTTGAACAACAAATAGCAGTGGTGTCCAAAGCTGCTTTTTTCCAGCTCCGGCATATTGCACATATTACACAGCTATGCTCCTACTTGAACATAACCATGACCCATTCCATGGTAATCTCACAAATTGACCACTATAATGCTCTCTATGTGGGGCTGCCCTTGTGTTTGATACAGAAATTACAACGAGTCCAGAATGCTGCAGCCAGGCTGGTGACAGGCATAAAGAAATTCAATCATATTTCCCCAGACTTAGCAGGACTGCACTGGTTACCTGTTGCCTACCTTGTCAGATACAAGGTATTAATGTTATCATATAAAGCCCTATACCAAAGGTGCCCAAACTTTTTGGGTTATGGGCTGATCATGTGGTTCAGGGAGTTAGTCAAAAAATGCCCGTACAGGCGCGTTTTACTTCCGCTTCCAGGAGCAACAAGGGCTTCGTGGGCCAGATGAATTGGCCTCAGGGACCGCATCCAGCCCCCAGGCCTTAGTTTGGGCACACCTGCCCTATACGTTTTGGGACCTTGCTATCTGTCAGAGCATCTCTCCCCAGAACAACTCTCCCTCATCACAGTCAGCACAGTTCCAGGTGCCGACCCTGAGGATGGCTCGAAAGTCTTTAACTAGAAACAGAGCCTTCTTGGTGGCAGCACCAACAGTAGAGCTGTGCCAGGCCCCATTGCTGTCTGTCTTAAAAACTCTCTTCTTCAAGGAGGCTTTTCAGGGTGTTGTCCCTTTACCAATAAATCAGGCAGGCAGGTTGAGTCCCTATGCCCTCAGACACGTTACTTTATTTTTAGTTTGTGATGTACAGTGGTACCTCATACAATTATTTTAATCTGTTCCATGGGGCTCGTTGTTGTACGAAACAAGTGCTATGCAAGTACTATACAATGCATGAATTGTAAAGCAATTTTCCCTATGGGATGCATCGTACAACGATTTTTTTCGCTAAGTGGTTTTTCCCATTGAAAAATTGTTGTACGATTTTTTTCTACAGAGAAAATTGTTACATTTCCCCCAAAGCCTAATTGGTATGCGATTTTGTTGCTATACAGGGTGATTGTTGTACGAGGTCCCACTGTATTTGTTGTTTGTTTTGTTGTGTGTTCTGTTGATATTTGTTATCTGTTTGTACACAGAGTGGGATGGCACCCAAATGGGCAGTACAGAAATGCAATCAATCAATCATCCCCGCCCAATCATCCCCGCCCATCTGGGATGGACTCCCACTATATAAACTATATAAATCTAAGCATTAATTTATAAACAAACTTTTAAACATTTATTTACTTATGTTATTTATATTGCTGCCCAACTCAAAAGACTCTGGGTAGCACACAAAGAATAAAAACCAGCAATCACAGTTAAAAACTCTAAAACCTATTAAAAAAAACCCCATTAAAAACGACAATCAAAAATTATACCCCAGCCCTTGCCGATTAAAAGAGAGAGCGCGCGTTCATATTATGTCCGACTGCCCCAGGAGGAGTGGAAGTCTTCGCCTGTGCCTGCCACGCCCTTTACGCTTACTTTTACACACGCACACCTTACCGGGTACAGGTAAAGCACGGCTCCCACCAGGACGAGCAAGAAGGTGACGGCGAAGATGACGAAGTCCAGCATGGTGGTGGTGGGGTCTCTCTCTCTCTCTCTCTCTCTCTCTCTCTCTGTATCCGCACGTGCCGCCTCCGACCCACAGAGAGAGACCCGGGAATCCACGTCCCCTCCTCGGGTGGAGGCCTCCGGTCAGCAGCACTCTTGGCCTGGCGCGGGGGTTTGCCAGTAGTAGGGGAGGCGGACGCTTGAGGCGGCAGGGAAGAGCAATCGAACCCGAAGCAGAGAGCTCCGCCTCCAGCTGCGAGAGTAAAGCCACGAGCGGCGGGAGGGCGAGGGCGCGCCTCCTTCCCTTCTGATCCCCAGCGGCGCAGACTCCGGGCTGGCTTTCCTAGGGCGCCGAGGGGCTGCAGCCATCCGTCTGCGCTCTGCCCCGATGGGGGACCCTGGGCAGCGGCGGCTCTTGCTGGTCTCCAACTCCACCCTGCACGGAGGGGGCTACCTGGACCACTGCCAGGACCACCTCAAGCATTTCCTGGGGGCGTAAGTAGTAGGAGCCAAAAAAGGGAAAAGCCACGGAACAGAGGAGGAGCTGATGACTCTTCTTGTGTGGTTGTGGTTCAGTGATGGGATGTAACAGGTTCTCATCAGTTCGCTAGAACCGGTAGTAATTTTTCCCAGTGTCCCGGAGAACTAGTAGCAGCTTTTGAGGGGAACCACCTTGGGGGCTTACCTTTTCACCAGTTCCCCCACTGCTCATGCACTCCAAGCACTTGGTGTGCATGCACACCTGCAAGGGTGTGTGTGTGTGTTTATGTTTATGTTTATTTTATTATTATTATTATTTGGCCCCGCCCATGACATCATGATGTTAGCTCCACCCACACTGTGATGGGTGGAGGGTAGTAAAATTTTTGACATCCCACCACTGTTGTGGTTGTTGTTACGTGTCGTCAAATGTGGCCCCGATTTAGGGTTACCTTTTAAATGCCATCGCGGCGGCTTAATGGTTAAGCAGGGCCCTAGCCAGGATTCTACACGTGGGTGGGCGAATATTTTTTTCAGGATGGGCAACAATGTCATATACGGTATATATGTCACACATATAAGCAACTTGGAGTTTGAGGGGTGGGCAACACACACACCCCGGGGGGCCCTGGCTACGGCCTTGTGGTTAAGATGCTGTGCTTGACAACCGGAAGGTCAGCAAGTTAGCAAATTGAGACCTGAGTGTTACACAACTGCGTGAACACCTGTCCCCAGCTCCTGCCATCCTAGCAGTTCGAAAGCAAGAAATTGCAAGTAGATAAATAGGGACCACTTCAGCAGAAAAGGTAACATTTTCCCCTTCAGAGATAATACAGGCTTGATTTGCTCTGGGGCTCATTTATTTGACAACACCAGGATATTGGTTGGTTGGTAGGAAGTGCCTGGCAGGCAATGGTCCATGGGGTCGCAAAGGGCTGGAATCGACTATGCGACTGAACAACAACAAGGGCAGTTTAAAAATAAGGACAGCCGAACAGCAAAAATATCACAATCCCAGCCATTCCAGCACCATATTTCAAACAAATCGATGGGGTGAATCTTATTCAGGGCTGCAAGACCTATTTTTTGTTGGGTTTTTTTTTTATCTAGATGGCCATACACTACCCACTATGAGATTCACCAACCAAATTTTCATGCTACCAAATTTAAGACTTTTGAACCCAGGAATGAGTCCTGCCTATTGGATATCAGACCTCACAGCCCTTTTATATGTTTTATAACAAAAGAGGTTTTATGGAACCCAGTCTTAAATAACTGGAAGCCAACATCTTTGCTGACCTATTCAGAGTTCTACTTTCAGGACAGTGACAGTGACAGTGACAGTGACAGTGACAGTGACAGTGACAGTGACAGCTGGTGGTACAGCTGGATATAGAAGAAGGTGTTGGGCAGAATTAGCCCTGGGGCAGGAGTATATGCTCAAATAACTGCTTCATTCACATTCTCATTCAACCAAACCTGCCCCTTAACATATTTGAGGCTGAGAGTAGCCTGAGCTAGCAGACTATCCCCCGCTGCTTCAGTCCACTCCTGTCCTACAACCAGTAGTGAGCAAAGTCATCTTTGAGCTCTGATTCTGTTACACTTTCCTCAGTTATTCCTCTGACTATTGTTTCCTGTGCTGCCCTTTTGAAGAGGACTGGGTGGCAGTTTTAAAAGCCAAGGTGGTGAAGACTCTTTGCTCCTCCTTCCACAGAAAACCTCATTAGGTCAATTATGAGAAAGTAATGAGAGAGAGAAAGTATAGGGTCCCACAATAAATTTCCTGTCTTAGTGAAGAATGGAAGCCTTTGGGATTTGCTCTCTCTGTGTCTGTGCTTCCTTCAAGCAGGGAGATAAATCTTAGGGTGAGCAGCATTGGAGGGGGAGATAGTTGTGTGTGTGTGTGGGGGGGATAGTTGTGTGTGTGTGTAGAGAGAGAGAGAATAGTAATTTTAAAGCCTGAGTACCCATCTCTACTAAGGAAGAAATGGGGGATAAAAATCAATCAAAAAACAAAGTGTGTGTGTGTTGCTACAGATGGTGTCCAACTGTATACACCTGTTGCTTCTTTTCTTTCCCCCTCCCCTTTTTTGGCTTAGTTCAGCCATGTCATTAGTTACAAGGCAGGGTGCATTTGTTTGTATCGTTGTGTTGGGCTGACAGGACGACTGTCTGATCTCAGACTTTGGTTTTTGTCATTACCTTGGTAATTTCCCTCAGGAACGTCAAGAGGGTCCTCTTTGTACCCTGGGCTCTTCATGACCAGGATGCCTATGCGAAGATGGCAAGAGAAAAGTTCAAAGGTTTAGGTAAGAGGGGATTTGCCATTGGTTGAGTGCAGAACCTTTTCTTTTGTTCTTTTTTGCCCTGAGGTCCACTTTGTAGCAATGACCTCACAACCCTTTCCCCTCACCTTCTGCTGTCAAACTCATACTCAATTTTCCACTCATCTTAGAGTTAAGCCTTCTTTCCTCCCCTTCAGGCAGTTCAAAAAGCAAGAGATTGCAAGTAGATAGATAGGTACTACTTTGGTGGGAAGGTAAACAGTGTTCTGTGTACTCCAATGCTTAGTCATGCCTTCTATATGACCATGGAAATATCTGCAGACGCAGACAGCACTGGCTCTTTGGCTATAAATGGAGATGAGCACTGAACCCTAGAATCAGATACAACTGACTTTTGAGCAAGGGAGACATTTGCCTTTACCCACTCCTTCAGGCTTCAAAATAAAGCAAGCAAGAACCAGCTTTTGCAGACTCTTCCTACTGGTATAGAAGCTAAAATACTTGGATTCATCTTGATTGAGTGTAATGCCCATGAATAGTAAACTTTGCCCCCTGGTCTTCTCTGCTCAAGGTTTTCTGACCTGGATGAACAACCTTTGAGAGGAAGTGCTGAGAGACAAGCATCAGGCATGGAGAGGACTTTGCCTGTGGCTTGTTTAGCTGTTGCAATCAGATCTCCTCCCTCTTTCTAAAGACTTCCATGGTAGAGCACACCTGAACTGCTGGAATTTCACAAAGTTTGTCCCAGGGTCCCAAATCCTGGGTCTGCTTTTCAATACACATTCTGAACACCAGGCATCCAGAATCGTTGTACCTGAGGCACTCCAAAGACACATACTGTGTGTCTGAAAAGCAAGCCAATATGTTAAAACAGTGGTTCCTAATATTGAATCCTCAGATGTTCTAGGACAGTAATGGTGAACCTTGGCACTCCAGGTGTTCTTGGACTTCAATTCCCAGAAGCCCAAGTCTGCATTCCTGCTGATCAGGGCTTCTGGGAATTGAAGTTCAAGAACAGCTGGAGTGCCAAGATTCACCATCACTATTCTAATACTACAGCAAGTCCCAGAAGCTTTCACCGTTGGCTGTGCTGGCCAGGTTTTCTGACCAAGAACATCCAGGGCCCAATGTGGGAACCAGTGCATTAGAAGGACAGTGCCAGAGGCCATAAAACAGTAGAAAAGGATCCTCTTGTGAGTTACAGGTAGCATCTCTCAGCAGTCCCCCCACTCAGCTTCTTGTTTTCTGCTAATATGCTAAATGCATGGTCAGGGACAGTGCTGCCTAATTAGTCTCTTGATCAGGGATTCATTAGCATACTTCACATCTTGCTAGGGGACATTTACCAGAATTAGTAGCACCATGTTGTTAAGTTTCTTCTCACAGTGTACCACTTAGCTTATTGATTTATATTGTCTTTCCTCTAGGGTATGAACTTGACAGTATCCATGAGTCTCAGAATCCAAGAGACACAGTAGGAAAAGCTGAAGCAATCTTCATTGGTAAATATTAGCTCATTGCTAATGATTTCTAGACAAGACTATTGTTTTCTTGGCAAGGAGAAGATAAAGTAGAAATATCCTATAGCGGTTGCTTAAGAATAGAAGGGACTCTAGACCAGTGTTTCCCACTCTTTGGATTTTGGACTTCAATTCCCAGAAGCCTAAGTCAGTCCCCCAAAGCACTGATCAGCTAATGTACTGACTTAGGCTTTTGGGAATTGAAGTCCTTTTGTGGGTGTGTGCCCCATGTTGAGAACCACCAGGGGTTCTCAACTTTTTAAAGCCGCGGCCCAGGTCATGCTCCTCATATTGTTGAGTGGGCCAGACTGGTAGTCCCCCCCCCCCCCGTAAACATTGCCGTAAGACACGTCCACAGCTGTAAACGCATTTATGACAGCTGTAAATGTGTAAAAATGTGTTTATGAAAGCCGTGGACACATTTATGGCTGTTCCACTGCTTCCGCCGCTTCCTGTTGTGGTGGCAGGGGAAAGCAAGGGTGGTGGGCCACATGAAATGGTGCTGTGGGCCAAATTCGGTCCATGGGTCGTAGGTTGAGAATCCCTGCTCTAAACCCTGGTTCTCCTGTGTCAGTGATATGACTGGGATACTTTGAAAGAAATGTTCATTTGCATGTTAACTGGGGATAAACAAGTGTAGTTTTCCAGATGTTTTTGACCTATAGTGCCCATTAATTCTCAATGAACATAGGTAAGTGTGAAGGATTATGGGAAATACAATCCAGACACATCTGTGGGGCCACAGTTGTGTATCCTTCCTTCACCAATCTAGCATGTTGGCTCTGTAATGAATGTAGGGCTATTGCAGAAGAAACTGGTGACTGTGTGGCCCCTTAGATAATATTTGATTGCAGCACTCGTGATCACTCGTTGCCAGCTGTTTTGCCTCGGTGTTGTAGTCCAGTAGTATGTGGAGAGGTACGTGTTCCCCACACATGGTAAATCTGCAATCCTTTGCCTGTGAGATTAAAACTGTAATACCACAGTCATGTGCACATTGTGATATAGGTAGGAATTTCAGATTTTGTCCAATATCTGATAAGACTCTTGGTCCACCTCTGTCAGAAGTGTCTGCATTTGTTGGTAGTAGCTGTCCAGATGTCCTTCCCAGATATGTGACGATGCCACAGACTGAACACGCATACTTTCCACCACTTTTCTACATGGATGATAAGTATCATTGAACTCAGTGTGGCTTATTTGTAAGTAAACATACACACAGGCTGAAATCCAGTAGTAAGTGACAACTAGAGTAGGCTCACTGAATTTTTGGAACCTATAGAGTTGATTCATCAAATCTCCACTGTTGATTCACCAAATCATCCACAGTGGACCTACTGTCGTTGTAACTTAGCACTGGCTTTTAGCCACAAGGTTCTATTGTTTGGCTGTAATCCTGTTTGTACTTACCTTGCATTAAGAGTTATTTTCTTTAGAGTTTTCATGCCAAGAATAATCTCAATGTTTCCAGATGGTGACTGAGTCAGCTCTGTTCTTGGGAAGAACAAGAGCATCCCTCCTCATCTTTCCCTCAGGTTGACTGTTGGTCTTGGGGGCCCTGACAAACAAGAGAGGTAAATTGGATGAAATGGGACTCTCTTCCCACAGGTGGCGGCAATACCTTTCGTCTCTTGAAAAAACTGTATGACAACGATTTGATACAGCCAATCAGGAAGCGAGTTCTTGAGGTATAACTAAGGAATGAATGAAGGATTGTGAGTCTCTCGTTCATTAAATCAAAGAGAACCATTTGTGTTCCAGATGTTGGTAAGTTGTTATTCCTATCATATGGCTGGTAGGAATTGGAGTTCCTCAACATCTGGGAGACCACACATTCTATAGCCCTTCTATAGTAGGATATCCCAGTGTTTTAATTTAAGAATCTAGAGTAAGTATGGGTAGAAAGGGGATCCTCCAGATGTGTTTTTGACTACAGTTTCTAGTATTCCTCACTGCTGGCTTGAGCTGTAGGAACAGCAGTCCAATAACATCTGGAGGACTGTATTTTGCCCATACTGATACAACAGTAAAGATGAGTTGGTTTTATATGTGAATTCATCCATGGAGTGCTTGAGATGGCTCCATCTATAGGTCCATCCATCTAAAAGCACCTTGCAGTTGATCTTAGCTGGTGAATGTGTGTCCCCTTAGATAGTAATGGATTTTAGCATTTGTGGATATTCATATTTGAATATGGACCAATTGCTGAAGAAATACAACAACCGATCCCAGAGGGACTGTATACACTACATTTAGTGGCTATAGCCATGATGCAATGGGAAATAGAGATTGTTCTTGCATGTTCATCAGTTATCTACTTAAAACAGCCTCCCATCTTTCTGAGGTCACTACAGTGAGTACCCAGCATGTTGGGGGCAAAATACTAATTATCTTGTGAACTAAGCACTATGGGGAAGGATATAAGTAACTGCTGTTGCTATAGTACTCGTCAACATTTCTAATCTGCGTTTCCATGTATGTTCCACACCTCTTTAATGCAGTTTGACTGGTTCTTTATGATTTTTTCTTTCCATAAATAATTAGATTGTGAACTCAGGGCAGCTGGACATATCCCCAGCATCCATTGTTTGTAGGAAGCTTCTGTTAATTTCTTAAGGGAAGAAGTGGTGGGATTGTGCCAGTTGTGGCTGCTGCTTTATATTCAGCAATCCAAGGTGGGGATATGGGATACTTCCACTTTTATATCATAAATATGAAAGAGTGAGTTCTTCACCCAGTTTCCCATTCATCCAGCATACATTACCTAGGGCTGAGCATTAGGTATTTTATTTTATTTCTTTCCATCACAAATAGGGATTTTTTTGTTTCTGGTATACAGTAAAATCCCAATTTACGTATGCCTTTACTTACGTAAAATTTAAGTTACATAAGGATTTTTGTTTAATCACGTCCTGATTTATGCCAAAAAAATGAGTTATATATGAGGTGTTTCCTGGTGTATTTAGATTTTAAAATGGTGGTGCCACCATTTTAAAAGCTAAAATTTCACCTTGTGCAACCCACCCCACCCCCAAAAGTTGCAAGACATCACTTACCATAGTGTCGGTGGAGGAAGCGGCAACGTCGTAGACAATTTTCTGCTGTACCCGCTTGCTTCTGCCGGGACTGGGAGAATGAGGGGGAATATGTGCTCCCTTCCTCTGTTCACATGAGGTTTCTCTGGGGCTTTAATTGTGAACGCGCCTTGGAAAAGAGCTTAAAATGTGTGTGTGTTAGTGGGGGGATGCTTGTCATTACCATCTCAGCCACTAGGGGCACAAAGCACAATTTTCCGTAGGGATGCATTGAAAACCAATTTCAAGCCCGTATTTTTATTTTTCAGTGTATCCCTATGGAGATGCATCAAATTGCGTAAAACCCCTATTTATATAAGAAACTACAGAATGGACTTTTTATGCAAAATGGGGTTTTACTGTATATATACCATCAGCGGCAGCCGCTACCCGTATCTCCTAGATGGGTGAGACATCAATCAATCAATAAATTGATCGATCAATCATGTTACGTAAATCAAGATATGGTTTTAGCACAAAATTATTATGTAAGTCGAATGTTATGTAACTCAGGGCATATGTAAGTCGGGGTTTTATTGTATTAGAAAATCGGTGTTACACAGGCTAATATTTTTAAATCTAATTTCTCTTGTAGAGCAGAAACTGATCCTGCTAGCTGGGGATTATGAGAGCTGGGAAGGGCTATAAAAATATAACAAGATTTCTACAAACTTTCTCAAGGCACTTTTGAATGTTGAAAACTTTGGAAGGATTCTTCTCATAAGCGTTAAATATTTGCCCATAAATGAAGAAAAGCAAATACTGTAAATGTAGGATTCTGTTTGTCTAAGATGTTCCCTGTCTTATAGGATGGGATCCCATACATTGGATCCAGTGCAGGAACCAACGTTGCCACTATCAGCATCAACACAACCAATGACATGCCAATTGTATATCCTCCTTCTTTGTTGGCCCTTGGATTGGTTCCTTTCAACATTAATCCACATTACTTGGATCCAGACATTAACAGCACTCACATGGGGGTAAATCTTGAATACCTTTCCAACAGCTAAAGAACTTCAGTGTGCCAGTGGAAGTGATATCTAGTGTGATGCAATGGTAGAGTATTGGGCTGGGACCTAAAAGAATCCAGTTCTAGTGTTTACTGAGTCATGAGAATCACTAGTCGACCTTGAGACAGTCACAATATTTCTGAGAATTGTTCTGAAAATAAAGTTGAGTGGAGGAAATCCATTTTTGCTACTATGAACTATAAGTGTAAATCATACATTTCAGTTTGCTCTACTTCCAGAAACTCATGTTGCAGATTTATGAAACTGACTACAGTACAGTACTTACAAAGTAGAACAGCAGTACAGATGACAAAAACAGATCGTTTCCAAGCTATATTTTATGTGCTACATTCAGTGATGGGCTGCTACCGGTTCAGACCAGTTCGCCTGAACTGGTAGCGGCCATCCAGAAGGGATTGCCGAGTGGTGGTGGTAAACCCCCGGGCGACCGATTTGGTCGCCTCTCCGGCCACCCTCCGGATGTGTATTTCCAGGCAGCCAAAATGGCTACCCGGAACTGCGCATGCGTCAAACCTCCATTTAACGCATGCACACTAAAAAATAGAAGTGTGCATGCGTCAAATGGAGGTTTGACATATGTGGCTGCCCAGAAAGGGAATGAGCAGTGCCTGGAGAAGCGGTGGTAGCCGCCTTTCCTTGCTGGGCTGCCAGGTCACTGCAGTGGTTTGCCGCAGCGGCGCTTTACCGCCGTGCCACCATGGTTCCTGCCTGCGTAGTACCTGCCTGCCTGCCTAGTGCCTGCTTCCTGACCCCAGGCCAGGTGACGGGTTTGTGTTTGGAGTGGGTGGGTGGGTTGATTTGTGTTTGGGGTAGGTGGGTTGATTATTTTAATTTTAATGTGTATTTTTATTTTATTTTTTTCCTTTGGCTCCACCCACATCATGACATTGGCACCGCCCACAACATCATGATGTTGGCTCTGCCCATGAGGTCGTCTCCGCCCACGGTGGGGTAGTAAAATTTTTGACAGCCCACCACTGGCTACATTTGAACATTCAAACAAGGGTTTACGTTTCTTGTTTATACCGGCAGCACAAACCATGATTTAGTGCAGGGGTGCCCAAACGTTTTGGGCCAGGGGCCTGGCCACACTTCTGGAACAGCTGAGCAGGCCAGTCTACGCCCCCAGAACTGGGCGTGTTTGCGCATGCGTGTCCCTATTCCTGGTTTGGTGTGAACATGGCCATATTTACTTCTTGGTTCAGCATGGACACTTCTGCGCATGCACGAAAGTGGCCATATTTACTTTCTGGTTCAGCGTGGCCGCTTCTGTGCATGCACAAGCACGAACGTGCCAAACCAGGAAATAAAAATGGATGCTTCTGCACATGCACAAGGACATCTGTGCTGAACCAGGAAGTAAATACTGATGCTTGTCTGGATGCACAAGTACGCCTGCGCAGAATCAGGAAGTAAATATGGCTGTTTTCACACGTGTGCAGAAGCATCATATTCACCATATTCACTTCCTGGTTTGGCAAGGGCGTTGCAGATCTGATGGAATGGCTTCAGGGGCCTTTTCTGGCCCATGGGCCATATTTTAGCACTCCTGATTTAGTGTGACACAATTTGAATAGCCTGTTGAGTATTTTTAAAATGTTTGCAATATTATTTTGGAGGGTAAATGCTAATTTTTGATTGCAGGAAACCCGTGAGAAAAGGATTCTGCAGTACCACGAAGAACCAAACTCACCACCAGTATTAGTGAGTCAAAATGTTTTCAATTTGGAAACTATTTTTAACTAAGAGTTCTTCCTCCCTCTCTCTCTCTTTCAACTGGAGCGCATTCTTGCTGTGTCTTCCCTTGAAACATACCAATAATAATAATAATAATAATAATAATAATAATAATAATAATAATAATAATAATAATAATAATAATAATAATAATAATAATAGTAGTAGTAGTAGTAGTAGTAGTAGTAGTAGTAGTAGTAGTTGTTGTTGTTTAACTTGTATGCCGTCCCACTCGCCAAGCGACTCTGGGTGGCTAATAAAGATACAAAGTATATGCACTGTACAGTAATACCTCCGATAACACTAAAAGCGCATAACGTTAAGTAATCTGGGGAGGAGAATTGGATCGAATAACGTTAAGGTCCTATGGGATGGATCGGATAACAACCGCTAAAGCCTGTGCGGTTACAATGTATCTCTATGGAGCTTTAACGTTATCCGATCCATCCCATAGGATTTTAACATGCATCAGATAACACTAAAAATTGGATAACACCAAGACTTGTGGAACCAAGTCTTAGCGTTATCCGAGGTATTACTGTATATTCTTTCTCCCACGTGCTAGCTGGGGATTCTGGGACTTGGAGTGAAAATTAGCTAGTTTTTCCAGGTGTTTCTCCTGCCACAGTATTAACATAGTTGGTTGCATGATGCCTAAATTATGTTGAAACTCTTTGCACTTACAAATATAAATAAATAAATAAATAATAAATAAATGTGTGACTGGACAGAATAGAAAATAAGTCACTAAAAAGAGGACATTAGCTGCAAGTTGCACTTTAAGCTATAAGCGGACTTTAGCTATAAGTGGCAAATTAACCTGTGAGATTAAAGTAAAAGAAGGGTTATTAAAAGTGAATGATTTTAGTGATATATGGAGATACTTTCTAGAATTCGGCTTATTGAAGAGGAAAGGTCAGGTGCCTGAAAGAGAAACTATGTACTTTTGGAGGGAAATGGGATATATTTAACAGGAAGGAAAGAAGACAAAGAAAATGTTTGGTTTCTAAATGGTCCCAAAGATGTTGGGAAATGTTTTATTACTTTTTTTAAATCTGTGTAATTTTTGTGTGGTTATATCTTTAGTGTATTTTTAAAAACCCACAATTGTTGCATCGCTGCTTAGGTAAAGGTTTCCCTTGCTCGAAAGCCAGTCATATCCAACTCTAGGGTTCAGTGCTCATCTCTGTTTATAGCCAAAGAGCATCTGCAGACATTTCTGTGGACATGTAGCAGTCATGCCTCAACACGGAATGCTGTTTACGTTCCCACCAAAGTGGTCCCTATTTACCTACTTGCAATTTCTTGCTTTCAAACAGCTAGGTTGGCAGGACCTGGGAATCAAACTCCGACCTTCCAGTCAGTGAGTTCAGTATCTTAACCACTCGAGCCACCGCAGTCCCCGTTTACACTTGGTTAAAAACATCTTCCCTTGTGCTTTAAGGGAAGGGGAAAGTGTTTTAAGCCTACATTTTGTTCTGTACCCCTGCAGGGTTTGCGTGAAGGATCCCTGTTGCTTGTGGAAGGAGACACAGCAACCCTGCAAGGTAGAACTGGGGCTCGGCTGTTTGTAAGGTAAAAGGCAAACCCCACCCTTGTTCCCCACCCCACCCTTTGGCCAGTACCATCTTTCTGTGCAGGTAGGACAGTTCAGAGGAGGAATTCAGAATGTCAGACTAGGCCTGGGTTTAAATCTTGGCTTTGCTTGTGTGGTTCCTTGGGAAAACTTGGGGCCAGTTCTATCTTTGCAGGCTGATCTACCTCACCGGGTCGTTGGGAGGAAGGCCACCCGTTTGCCTACCCTGATGGATCACTTTCTTTTTAAACTTGTATTGGATCATCTTTAGTGTATTGACACAAAGGCAGAATATAAATAATAGGAATAAAAAGGAATAAAAGATCAGGGCATTGGGGTGTTGCATATACCATATTTGCTGGCATATAAGACCCACTTCGCCCCTTAAAATACACTTGAAAAATGGAGTGCATCTTCTACTATATATAGTGGGCTATTTTGGTAATAACTGGTTGCATCTTATACGCTGGCAAATATGGGGAAAAAATCAACAGTAGTTAAAATATGGCTCAATTTTGTTTCAAGGTGGGGGTTTGGGAATATATCCTGTTTTTTGTTTGTTGGGGGGGGGGAGTTGGGTTTTTTCCTTAGAAGTACAGTAATACCTCTGATAACGTTTACCTCGGATAACGCTAAAATCGCATAACGTTAAGAAATCTGCGGAGGAGAATTGGATCGAATAACATTAAGGTCCTATGGGATGGATCGGATAACAACCGCTAAAGCCTGTGAGGTTACAATGTATCTCTATGGAGCTTTAACATTATCTGATCCATCCCATAGGATTTTAAAATGCATCGGATAACACCAAGACCTGTGGAACCAAGTTTTAGCGTTATCCGAGGTATTACTGTAAAATAATTTTTGCACTTGGACTTGGGAGGTTCTGCTGAAGGAGTCACGCTTCAGCCACTAGAATATTATCTTTGTGTCTTTGTATTGTATTGTATTCTGTGAGCCGCCCTGAGTCGGTTTTTACCGAGTAGGGCGGCTAATAATAATAATAATAATAATAATAATAATAATAATAATAATAATAATAATAATAATAATAATAATAATAATAATAATAATAATAATAATAATAATAATAATAATAATAATAAAAGTTCCTGAATTTAACATTCCCATCACAATCCAGTTGTGTTTCAAACAGCTCAGCTTTAAATCATTCTCCACCAGGATAAAACCAGATCATGTATGAGAAACTGAAACTAGAACAGCCTTGGAGACCCCCAGGTGTCCTTCAGCACTTTGGGCTCTTGAGTTGACAATGCTTTTTGGTTTCATTGTCTTTTGTGCAGAGGGAAGATTCCGACGGAGCACAAGCCGGGAACAGATTTCAGTTTCCTGTTGAAAGACAGTCCTGGGAAGCTGTAACTCATGCTGGAAGTGAACCCAAGAGTACCATCTATTCCCAGGTAGCTCCCTGCCTAGGAGAAGAAAAGAAATGCCTTGAGAGGGGAAAGGGGTTTGCAAAATTCCAGCTGGCTAATAGCTGCTGACACAGAATCGTAGAATAGCTGAGATGGAACCCCCTGCTCAATGCAGGAATCTGAATCAAAGCAGACGTGACAGAGGATTGCCCAGGTTTTGCCTCCAGTGGCATTCCCAAAAAAGCCTGTTGCCATTTGGCAAGCTGAGACAGCTTCCCCCAGTCTCAGCTCTAGAAAGTAACATAGTAGGCATTTTTGCTCCTCTCTTACGAATGGGCAACTGTTTAAAACAGGGGTTCTCAAAATACCGCCTGTGGGCTGGCCAATGGCACCATTTCCTGTGGCCCACCATCGCCGCCACCGGAAGTGGACATGTTTGCAACAGCCATAAATGCTCCCATGGCTGTCATAGACATGCCGTAAATGCGCCCGTGGCTGTCGTAAATGTGCTGTAAATGCGCCCATGGCTGTCGTAAACGTGTTAACGACAGTTGCAGACGCGTTTTACGACAGTGTTTATGGTGGGGGGAACCACCAGTCCAGCCTGCTAAGCTGTCTGGGGGCCTGTGGTCCACTGGTTTAAAAGATCCCTCAGTCACTAAAGCTGTGGTATCTCTGTAGCCCAGCCTGAGGCAAAGCCAGTGGGCTGGGGCATGGTGGTTGAATGGCCCCCTGGCAAGGAAGCTCTAGCTATGTGGATTTCTTGTTTCAGGAGGGATTGGACAGGATAATGACATGAGACAGTCTGTAATTCACCAGAAAGTAGGCCTTGACTTAAAATGGCTGCAGGGCTGTTGACTTTCTTTGGAATGGAGAAGAAATTAGGAGAAAATGCCTTGGTTTTCTAAGCTGTTTTTTCACAGGTGGCTGATAAGGCAAACTGCCAGAGAGACATCCAAGAACAAAAGGGAGTGGAGAAGACACAGCAAGGCCCAGGATGCCTTCCACACTAATTGGCAAGAAATCATTCTCATAGGAAAGAGGAGTTTGGAGGGAGGAAAATAATTGCTATGATGTAATGTTGCCTGATCAGTCGTCTAGGATGAGTGACAAGGAGAAAAATAATTAATTGCAGCCAGATGGGAGATGTAGTTAGTTCAGTTCATCTCTTGCTAGCTCTACTCTTCTTAGCAAAAGGCTTTGGGTATGTAGTTTCCTTGGAGTAAATTCTTGAGAACCAGGTTAGCTTTGCATCATGAGTACTTAGAATTAGGGCTTAGTTAGATCATTATTTTCTTTAGGTTATGGGAAATATCTATCTTATTTTCAATCCTTTGTTTTAGATTGCCATTTTACTTTTGTACTGCAACTGTCCTTTTGAGATGTTTCAGCAACCTTTTATTTTTTGAAGCCTTTTCACTCTTTTAAATAAATTTTTAAATAATTTACCAAAGTGGTGTTTTTTGAGTAACAAAGGTTGGTGTGTCTAAAGAAGGTGCCTTGACCAGAGGGCCTGATGCTACATTTGCTAGCTTGGACTAATTGCTATCTGGACTACCTGGGTCTGGTTGTTATGAAATTGTTGTTGTTGTTCAATGCTTTGCAACCCCATGGACCATCACACTCCAGGATCCTCTGTCATCCTCTGCAGCCCAGCCAGATCTATGCCCACTGCTTCAACGATGCCATCCAGCCACCTCATCCTCTGCCGCCCCCTTCTCCTTTGGCCTTCAATCTTTCCTAGCATCAAGATCTTCTCAAGTGAGTCCTCTCTTCTCATTTGGTGGCCAAAGTACTTCAGCATTTGTCCTTCCAATGAGCAGGCAGGGTTGATTTCCTTCAGGGTTGACTGATTTAATCTTGCAATTCAGGGGACTCTCAAGCATCTACTCCAGCAACACAGTTCAGTCTATTCTTCTGCGCTGAGCCTTCCTTATGGTCCAGCTCTCACAGCCATACATTACTCTTGAGAAGACCATGGTTTTAGCTATACATACTTTTGTTGGCAGGGCAATGTCTCTAATTATTATGCTGCCTAGGTTTGCCACAGCTTGCCTCCCAAGAAGTAAGCATCTCTTTATTTCATGTCTGCACTCACCATCTGCAGTGATCTTGGATCCCAAGAAGTTAAAGTCTGTCAGTGCTTCCATTTCTTCTCCTTCGATTTGCCAGGGAGTGATGGGTCTGGATGCCATGATCTTGGTTTTTTTGATGTTGAGTTTCAGGCCAGCTTTTGCACTCTCCTCTTTCACCCTCATCAAGTGGCTCTTTAGGTCTTCCTCGCTTTCTGCCATTAGGGTAGTATCGTCTGCATATCTCAGGTTGTTGATGTTTCTCCCAGCAATTTTAATTCCAGCTTGTGCTTCATCCAGCCCTGCATTATGCATGCATATACTGTAAGTTAAATAAGCAGGGTGATAATATACAGCCTTGTCGGCCTCCTTTTCCTATTCTAAGCCAATCAGTAGTTCCGTATCCTGTCCTAACTGTTGCTTCTTGGCTCACATACAGATTTCTCAGAAGACAGATGGGAGTCTAGTACTCCCATCTCTTTAAGTACTTGCCACAGTTTATTGTGGTCCATACTGTAGTCAATGAAACGGAAGTAGACATTTTTCTGGTACTCCTTTGCTTTCTCCATGACTCAGTGATATTTGATCTCTAGTTCCCCTGCCTGTTCAGAACCCAGCCTGAACTTCTGGAAGTTCTCGATTCTGGTTGGTATTGTGAAATACCAACCAGGAAAGGGTTTTGTCTCTAGCTAAAAGAGAAACCTAGAGATTTCCCTAGCCCTAAATTTCCATGCACCTTGAGACAGTCTTATGATATGAGACAAAGTTCTGAGAAAGTTTCATTAGGGAATAGGGGAATTTAAACCTCTGGGCTCAGAAGTATAACTGACAGAAGTCTTCAGACTGCGAGGCGGGTGGGCAGGAAGAACTTGCTTGCTGTACTAAACCCAGCCTCTGCAACAGGGCTTGTGGAGTTCTTTGTTGGCTGCTTTTGTGTTTTCTTAGGCAGCCTTATTGTATGTTGTTGGTGCCCAGCATGTGACTGGACCACTTTCCCCAGCAACTGGAACTAGTGTAGATCCTGCAAAATCCCGAGCTGGTTTTTAGTGTGCTTCAGTCCTTCGCAAAATGTTCTGAGCCCATCTGGTCAAGAGTCATGGTGTTTCCTCCCACATTCCCTTGTGCTCTTATTTAACCTAGCAATGGCTGAAGAAAGTCCTAAGACAACAGACTTAATTCTCTGCTCAGTGTCCTAATTTATTCCCACTGCAGTATGTGGAATGAAGAGGGGAAACAGGGTTTGCAGGCGGTGTGCTGACTGGACTCCATATGGTCCAGAGCCTTGCAGAAGCATTGCTGCTACAACTAAGACCTGGTCCAGGATGGATCAGGAGGATTTGCTATCAAGGATGTTTTGCTCCATATTTCTTTTTACAATTCAGAAAAGGGACTTAGACACTCCAACCTGCCTTCTAACATTCCACCTTACCCAGGTTCCTGCCTTAAGTCTTCTGTTTCTGCCGTATGCAAACCTTGGCGATCCTCATGGCGATCAGCCATTAAGACTGTCCTGAGATTATGATGCCATGGCCTTTCATCTGCCTTCCACATCACAGCATGACATCTGTACCACTGATCCAGTTCCGTGTGTCACTTTCTGGTCCTGAGCCCTTTTGGCACGCAAAGTCCTCCATCAGCCCCAGGCCAGTGTTGATGAAGCTGTTGCCCTCCATCAAGATGGATTCAAGTGCGATTTAATCCACTTGGGGGCCATCGCCCTTCCCTGTGGAATTCAGCACCCAAGCTGTTAGTCCTCAGGGTTGTCAGGTTAATTAACCGTTCCTTGACACTCAGCATGAAGTCGCTGGCAGTATGGTCTACTCCAGGGATTTGCCACCTACAGCCCATTGACCTAATCCAGCCCACGGTGAGGATCCTGGATTGCCGCCATCAGAAGCACCAGAAATGTGCTAAAAGTGCTGAAAATGCCACAAGAACACCATGAAAACAGGGTGAGAAAACTGAAAATGTGCTGCCTTCAGAAGCGGCGAAAACAGCTGGGGTCACACTGTGACTGCACATGCTGCCGCATCCGGAAGCGGAGAGAGGAACACCTCCGCCCTGCTCACTGGTGTGTGTGTGTGTGTGTGTGTGACTGCACATGCTGCCGCTGGTGTGTGTGTGTGTGTGTGTGTGTGACACCCTGATTTTGCACATGATGCCACAGGTTGGGCAGCAGAGGTAAAATCTCTGTTCATGTACCTGCATTGGGGAGGGGAGAGTGGGAAAAGACTGCCCGCTTCATTAAATGACTAGTCATACTTTCATTTTGTATTTAATTGGTTTCAGACCCCTCTGTTATATACAAACCGAATTTGACAATCCATTTCTATGTACAAAGTAAGCAAGTATTTTTAAAGGGTTAAATTACAAACCTGTAAATCCTACAAAGTGCAAATTTTAAAACATTTTCCACCATGCTGTACATAAACAAATTCAATGTTAGCCAATATACATACGTACATACAAGCTGAAAATTATTAAACTTTTACCACCAGAACATTAAAACAATACAAACAGGATATTATTTAACCTCAAAAGCACCCCAAAAAGGAGAAAATGTATTGCACAGAAGACAAACGGAAATTTTTGGACACTATACGAAGGCTAGTTGAAACTAACGATCTTAAAACATTTCTGCAATAAAACAAGGCATTTTTGGCATTAAAACCCTTTTGTAATTAATCACAATTGCACTAGGAGAATAATCAGTACGAGATCATCGTTTGCCTGTTTATGCATAAGGCTTAGTGTTCATTTCTGCTGTATGTGTGGTGTTTTAAGCAAATGCAGAGGCACCCATTAAGTGATTGTTTTTTTTTTCCAAAAAAGAAATGTGTTTACTGGCAGCACAATTTCCAAGGCAAGTTGCTAATTAAGGAAAGAGGGGATTCCGCAAAGCCTCTCATTCCAAACTCTCATAAAGCAGCAAGCATCCTCCCTCTGTGTGTGTTGTTTTTAATTTTTGCAGCATCCCAGTGAATAAATATGAACAATAACAGGTGAGCAAGTGGCCATTTTTGAGAGTAGCAGCATCAAAGCAGAGTCATCCATTAAGCCAAAAATGGTCATTACTTTTTTAAAAACGGTAGTATCGGAGGTTGGAAACTATCATTATGACCCTCAGATGCCCAGCCAGCACAGGCAAGCTGGCTGCAATGGGGCATGTTGACTGGAAGGGTGTGTGTGTGTGTATGGATTTTGGAAGGTGTAGTCTCACAAAAGCACTTTTCAAGCTTCATATAGTACAGCAACAGCAGCTATTTATGCTTACTCAGGATCACTTCCTGCTGCTTTAAAGGCTAAGTTTACTACCTTCATAACAAAGACCACATTATGAAAGGGTCACCATGGCATTTGGTGTTAGCCAGTGGTGTAAATGTAGGAAGGAGCTCTATCAACACACTGAGACACTTCTAGGAAATGATAATAAACTACTGAGAAACTAAATGCTAGTTATTATTTGCCCTGGAGACCAGAATTGTCCAATTCTGACCCTTGTGCTACTGGGCTAAACTTGTCCTTCCCCCTCCCCAAATGACCTAGAATTAGCCTCAGACTGTTTGGGGGAGGGGCCCTTCTATTCTCATTTAAGAGTTAAATTTTCTTTTGTGGAAACAAAAATATGGCTCTCATCTGTGAAATCCACAGTCAAAACAAATACCATAGGTAAACTTTGGTGAATGTTGGCACGCCAGGTGTTCTTGGACTTCAATTCCCAGAAGCCTAAGTCAGTACACCTGCTGATCAGGGCTTCTGGGAATTGAAGTCCAAGAAGAGCTGGAGTGCCATGGTTTGCCACCATGGTCATAGGGTGTGTAGGTTTACTTTTTCTGCTGTCAGAAATATTCTTGCATCAAACTGAGGAAGTGTTAGTATGGCACAACTCTGGTGCACAAGGCTTCTCTCCCAGTGTCAAGGGTCTGCTCGTTAGCAGTCTCCTAATTATTTTTGTCTCTGTGTGTTATGGCATTTAGTCACATGCATACACATACATACCCTAGATTTTAGTAAAAACTGCACTTCAATACTGCATCTAATGCACAGAAGTACATGGAACACTCTCTGGCGTTTGGTATGACTTCTTCCTTTACCTTCTAAGCTCCTCTTCACATGCCTTTTCCATGTGCAGAAGCACATTTTGAAAGCCCAATGCTACAGAGCAGCCTTTGATGACTCAAGTGTAGGTATAAATAAAAATAACACATGATGATTCCATTGTTTCAATTTGACTCACAGAAGCAGCAAACCGTTTTGGTAATCATGGAAAGCTCACTCTCTCTCTCTCTCTCTCTCTCTACCCCCCCCCCCCCAATTATGAATATCCAATACCAGGAAAGAGGTCTTCATTCTAGGAACTAATTTAAGAGCATCATGCTACAAATGTGGCAAAGTCTTCTCCCCTTCTATTCTTTTCATGTACTAACAAAACAACTTGTGATGGCGAAACAGTGCAACAAACACACCTCTAACTGTTCTAAATAGAGACACAATACAAGAATTACAGTTCATGGCAATTAACACCAAACAGATACATGTAAATAATATATTAAAAATCTCCCAAACTACTCTGATTCCCTCCCCTTTTAAATTGAGAAAGGTGAACATTTAGGTTCAGATTTCTGGAATGAAGGCAGCTTTGGAAATAAAAACAAATGGAAATAAATTTATCTATGTAAGGTAATTGAGAGGTACTGGCTGAGAACCCAAAAAGCATTTATCTCATAACTAGGTGTTAAACTAGGTGGTGGTGTTTTTTGTCTTTTTGGCACATCAACAACTTCTCTCTCACCTGGCTAGCCTGAGGTTTACAAACAAAAAAGTTTCCTAGGTAGCTATTCTGAAAGAAAAAGAAAGAAAGAAGGAAATGAAGGAAGGCTGGAAAGAAAGAAAAAGAAAGGGAAGGAAGGAAGGTCATCTTGCATTAAGAAATCAGATCATTGGTCTATAGCTTTTTACACTACAGTCAATGCCAACAATATGATGATCTGACATTGATGTTTCAATAATAAAAGTCACAGGCAAATGTAACAAATGCCCCAAGCCCTGTATTTTGAGTAGTTGACTACTGACCAAAAGATAAAAATGTTAGCATCTGGTGGATTTGTCTGCATATTGTGAATTTAAATATTTCTTTACCTAAAATTGTTAAGATTGACCAATGAATACCAATTACCTATACAATTTTTCATGTTCCCAGTAAGATACATTTATATGCACGCTTAATGCGTTTAGTGATGAATTAGCTTATTGCTTCAGTTTGTAGCATTCTAATTATAAAAATCTACATGTGTTACATGCTGATTCTCATATGTGCCTGTGGAAATTGTGCTGTTGCTCCAGTATGACTGATAAAGTGGACATAGGATTGAAAAAACCAACCAGAAGACTAAATAAATATTAGGAGCCCCCAAGAGAAAGCAGGAGCAGAAATCACACAGAATCTTGAGTGTTATATTCAGTTTCTCCTGATGAAATCTGGCTGATCCGTTTGCTCGAACCCCATAGCTTTCGGGAGAGTTGACCTGCACGCATCTGTTTAGAGTAATCCAGAGAAACAAAAAAGGGGAGGGGAGGGAAACAGATAAGGGGAATAAATTAAACAAAAACTTCAGACAATTTGGAAGCAGTGCAGACAGCACACAGAGAAAGCAAAAAGCAATTTAATTCTAATAATAATTCAATGCATGGACAAGTGTAGGACAGACAAATAAGCATGACAACACAGACATCTTTGTTGTACTTCACAATTGGTGGGTCACATTGTCAAGTGGCTTTACAGAAACATACGCCAACATTTTGGACAGCTGCTTTGTAGCATGGAGATATTGGAATTTAAATTGCCAGGACTGTCAAACTGTTAGGGTTTTGGGGTGGGTGAAGTCAATTTATTTATTGATTTACATTTATACCCCACCCTTTTGGTGCAAACACTACTCAGGGCGGCTTACAATGTGTATAAACATTTTATATATGTATAATATTAAAAAATCATCTTGTAATAAAACACACACAAAAAAACCCATAGGAAACAGCCAGATGGCATTAAAAAATCTTAAAACTATAACAATATTCAAATTAAAACTATCAACAGCAGTAAAAATTAGGTAATATCAATTAAAATACAAACAGGAGAAAGGCCCAATGCAAAAGAATTATATCTACCGGTATTTAAGATTGCAATTTTAAACAAATATAGTAGGAAGTAAGTTTAAATGAACTCAAATAGGTCTTACTTCCCAAAAATGCAAAGGACACTGTTTGCTCACTTCTTTGTTTATGTGTCACATTTATAGATCACCCTGTTGGCCAGAGTCACTCAGTTATTTTAGGGGCAAAATTAAACACTTGACAATGTCTTCAGGGTGGAGGGGAGGGATGGAATACAGTTCAGCACAACAGCAATGAGACAAGAAAAGAAGAAAATTCTCATGGTACCAAATCTGTATACAGTAATACCATAGCAAAAAAATTGCATAATGAAGCTTTTTTTATGCAGGGGCGATACCCCGCATAACAGGGGGGAAATGTTTGTTATGCGGGGTTTTCGGTAGCCGGGGTATACCCGCTCAATGGGAACCCCGGTTAACGAACCTTTTTTTTCTTATGCGAGGTACCGCCAATAGTGCTTTGCCTAACGAAAAAATCCACATAATGAAGAGCTCCATGGAACAGAGGTTTTTCGTTATGTGGGGTATTAGTGTATATTAAAATCAATCTTGAGGGGGGGGCAGTGCAAGGATGATTTTAAAAAACAACCTGTTAAAAAAAATAAATCAGAAACCTAATCCTACGTCCACATCCACATAGCCTAATCAGGCTGCTGCAGTAAAAGGTGTACCCGTTTCTGTAGTCTGAACAACATACATACAATCTATTTTTGGCAAAAAAATAATATCAGAAATAATTATCTAAGCAATATAGGTTTCCCTTGCTCGAAAGCCAGTCGTATCCGACTCTAGGGGTCAGTGCTCATCTCTGTTTCTAAGCCAAAGAGCCAGCGGTGTCTGCTTCTGCATACGTTTCCATGGTTATGTGGCAGGCATGACTAGACACCGGAGTGCATGGAACGCTGTTACCTTCCCACCGAAGTGGTCCCTATTTATCTACTTGCAATTTCTTGCTTTCGAACTGCTAGGTTGGCAGGAGCTGGGACAGAGACGGGAGCTCATTCCGTCCTGCAGTACTCGGGAATCGAACTGCTGACCTTCCGCCTCCCAATCAGCATCTTAGTGACTTGAGCCACTGCAGTCCCTTCTAAGCAATATAGCAGTGCAATATTTGCACACACCTTTGATTTTCTCAGATCAATAGCTTGGGTGCCTCACTTTTCAGTTTAGGTAAAAGGCGGTCAGTGCAAAAATACTTGGAAATATGAAAAGTGCTCAAATTGTTCCCCCCAGCATAACACTTGCAATACAAACTGCCCAACCCCCCCCCCCCCCAGCTTTATGGGGTGGTCAGAAATCAGGAAAGATAATTTCCGCTACCTCCTATAATCTTTCAAAAATGTTGACACTGACTTTGCACACTGTATTAGGCAGCTTTGTGAAATCAGAAGACCTTTTCTTCAACAAAGTGTGAGGCAGCATCTGATCATTGCGAAAAGCCTCCATTTGTACCCTTCCTGATTGGGACTGCCGGCCTTTGGTGCACTTGTGCTAAGAAATGCCTTCAGAGAGATCACTTTTGTGCAACATGGCTAAAAAGGTTCATTGAGAACATGGTGCAAGGGATACAAAATAACTACACATCCACTTGCAAATAAAATGTTGTCCTTTCGTAAGTCTAGCAAGCAACAATCAAATGATGCTTAGCTATTACCGTATATACTCAACTATAAGTTGTCCCAAATATAAGTCCAGGTACATAATTTGGACCTCTAAAACTAGGAAAATAGATTGATAAGTCAGAGGTGGAAATTGCAGCAGCTGCTAGTGAGTTTCAATAAAATACAGTCAAACCTCGCTTAAAGAGTAACTCGCTTAAAGAGCAGATTTTTTCCTGAATGTTCGCTTCACTTAACAAATAAAACCAACCAAAAACTCACTTAACAAATAAACTGGGGTTTGCAATCCCCCCCCCCCCAGAAGTCACAATTGGTCATTTGCAATGGTGTTTTGCTTAAAGAGCAAACTCGCTTAAAGAGCAATCCTGTGGTACACATGTTCTTTAAGCGAGGTACAACTACATAAAACTATGGTAAAATCAATTAATTTAGACATTTGTGTGGGTATTTTTTTTTTATTGTTTACATTGACCCAAGTATAAATCACATTTTTAGACCTCATTTGGGGGGGCTAAAAAACCCGACTTATACTTGAGTATATACAGTATGGGGTTTTTCATTTTTAGATCTGAAAGGCAAACAACGCTCCATTCTTCCCTCATTGAGGGTTTCTAATTTTACGAGTTGTAAAGAATGATGTGTTAGTATTTAGAACTAAATGCTACAGGGCAGCCAGCAAAAAGCACTTTCAGTTTCATTACTTTCCCAACCCAGCAAAGCACCACCAGAGAGCAATGTTAGAGTATTCAGCTTAAACCAGTACACGAGTCCAGGGACGCTTTAGTTTCCCATGTGCTCCCTTCTACGCTCTTGTTTCTAGAGGAGGACCTGTTAGAAAAGAAACTACAAGGCCCATACTGGGAATTACTTCTTCCCTTCCGTAAACTCAGGTCTGCTGTGAAGTTTGCCCTGCCACCGAAGTGATGTCTTGCCCAGCTGCAAAGCGGAAATAAGCGAGCTTCCCACAGTTCGGTAGATAAGGTTCTTGAGGGTAGGTTTTACCTCTGCCGGCTTCCCAACGCCAATGACAATCAACTTGCCATCCTCCAGGCCCACCAGAATGTGACTGCACTCTTTGGTAACAGAGATACAGCGAACTGGCAATCGCATGGCTAAGGGGGAAATACTAAGGTTTAGGCTGAAAGAAAAGAAGGGAAACAAGAACCGTCTATTATTTGTCACAGACAGAACTGCACAGAACATAGATGGTCAGAGCTTGAAAATGTTACTGTTTTTGGATTGCAACTCTCAGATTTTGGGAATTATGCCCCCAAAGGTTATATTTCTAACCTGTGTAACAAAAACACAATTACAGCTCCTTTAAAATCAACAGATTTGTTTCAGTGTGACTTGTTGTGGACTACAGTCCATTTCTTCAGACACCTGGACTGAAATCCAGTAGTAATATGCAAAAATGTGGAATTGGTAAATCCACACCTGTATCAGTTCCACTGATTCAATAGTTCTACTCTAATTGTGACTTACTACTGGGTTTCAGCCATGGAGTACAATAATGATGTTTCAGGGACATAGACAGTGTATATATTATTACAGGGAGGGAGGGATCGAATGACATGGGGTTCAGAAGGCAAGAACTGCATTGTTAACACTGGCACAGCAGTGGCTCAGTGAAGGTTGTAATAGGAGAGATGAAACACCCAAAATATCATCAGAAACACAATGGAGATGAAAACAACAACAGTTAGCGACCAAAGGGATTAGGAATTCACACGGGTATGAGTATAGTTGTATAAATTGCTACTACTCGTAATTAATGAGTTGCTGTTTCTGTGCCTGTCCATATACAAAATCAAAACAAGACATATGAGCAACAATTCATTAATGGCATTTTGCCACCATGATGTATGCAATTGCATATTTATTATTTATTTATTTATACAAAATCAGAACAAGAAATATGAGCAACAATTCATTAATGGCATTTTACCACCATGATGTATGCAACTGCATATAGTGTCAATTTGAGTCCCTAATAGGTAAAGGTTTCCCTTGCTTGAAAGCCAGTGGTATCCAACTCTAGGGGTCAGTGCTCATCTCTTTTTCAAAGCCAGAGAGGCTCTCTGATTATGCCATCGGCCGGAGAGGCGCACCTCTCTGGCACTAGGAGGAGGGCCTTCTCGGTGTCCACTCCGGCCCTATGGAACCTCCTCCCAATAGAACTACGCCTGCAGACGGAGCTGCTGTTCTTCAGGAAAGGAGTAAAAACCTGGTTGGCAAGTCAGGTCTGGGGAATGGATGGATCAATTTCCCCAGCTGTCTGGATGGTTTGAACAAATTTACCCCCAATGCCTCCTAGCTACAACGCCTAGTTTTTAATGATAGGTTTTTAAGCTCTTTTTTAAACTTTTAAAACTTTTAATTTTTTTTGAACTGGTTTTAAATTGTTGTAGATGCTGATGTGTTGTGAATCGCCCTGGGTCCCCTTGGGGAGGAGGGCGATAAACAAATTTAAATAAATAAATAAATAAAGCCGAAGAGTCAGCGCTGTCTGCTTCACCAGACATTTCCATGGTCATGTGGCAGGCATGACTAGACACCGGAGGGCACAGAACGCTGTTACCTTCCCACTGAAGTGGTCCCTATTTATCTACATGCAATTTCTTGCTTTCGAACTGCTAGGTTGGCAGGAGAGTCCCTAATAGACTCTGTCCAAAAAAAAAAAAATCCACACCACCAATGTCATCTGTCAAAAAACTGCAAAGTGGACCATATCTAAAAATTAACAAACTCCAAGAAAATAAAGGAACAAATTGAGAGAGGCTGACTCTCAATGCTAAGCATGAGGTCTGGGTAAAAAGGCATTGGGGGGCTTGGGAAATTAATCTTAATTTTAATTAATCATAAGACTTTCCTGAGGACTACACAGTAGTCAGAATGACAAACTGAGACTTGGCAAATCCAGGTTCCAGTGACCCTCAGTGACAAAGCTCACTAGGTGGCCTTTGGCCAGTCACTCTCCCTCAGTCTACTCTAACTCACAGAGTGACTATAAAGATAAAACTAGAAAAAAATCCATGCCTACTACCTTGAGCTCAATGAACAAAGGATGGGATATAACTAAGGAACAAACAAACTTGGTTTGGTTTTAGTATTCTAAGCACTGGGACTCTTTCCATGTAAAGAACATCATTCAAATCCATTATTTACTTGGCAATCCAACACTTCAAGTCAACGATGCTATTAAGATTCCCACTTTCAAACATCCCCATTACCTGTAGAGATCTCGTATGGACAAGAATCCTTGCATGCTCCCGATTACAATATACTCTTCAGTCACCGACAGATCAGACACTTCCTCCTTCAAGCTCTCAGAGCCCAAATACTTTCCATTCACAGAATAGAGGTGTAACGCGTTTTTATCCTGTATGGAAGAAAACCCAAACACAGTTATTAGTGATTAAGACATGTATACAGAGAAGTATATGCCTTGAGAAATATACCTTTCCCTCATTTGTTGTTGTTCAGTCGCACAGTCGATTCCGACCCTTTGTGACCCCATGGACCACTGTCCGCCAGGCAGCGGTTCCCTCATTAGCATGATCTTAATTCATTTTTACTGTCAGAATGTTTATTTTAATGGATGACAAAAAAAATACCCAAATAATGTAATTTCTAAACAATCACAGGGGCCGTAGGAGTACATTTTGTACTTCTTATGCTCCATGTAGAACAGACTGTGTGGTTTGGGAATGTCATTTTTATTTGGACTATAAAAAAATCAATGTCCATTAGTCATGTTTGCTAAGGGGAAAATAGCTTTCTTTTGAGTTGTAGTAGTTAAGACACTGCACTTGACGACTAGAAGGTCAGCAGTTCAAGACCTGAGTGCTGCACAACAGAGTGAGCTCCCGTCTCTGTCCCAGTTCATGCCAACCTAGCAGCTTGAAAGCAGTAAATTGCAAGTAGATAAATAGATACAGCGCTGGTGGGAAAGGTAACAGTGTTCTGTGGACTCCGGCATCTAGTCATGCCTGCCACATGACCATGGAAACGTCTGCAGGCGGAGACAGCAATGGCTCTAGCTGTAAACAGAGATGAGCGTGCACACCCCTAGAATTGGACACTTTACTTTTATCATTACCCCTAACCAATATGTTTCTTTTATCCCTCTAGAGCACCTGAACAAAGCAGTGCTGGGAAATTCAAATTGGGGGGGGGGGGGAGAGAGAATTGGCTTTCCCCTTATATGCAGCTCGCAACAGCTGTACCTCTTCCTGTGAGAGCAGTTCTCCACTAGCATTTCTCAAGTCCTAGATATTTGAGAGGAAAAGAGGGTCTCTGCCATTTCTAGTCACTGATCCAAGTCACAGCAGGGACTCCATTTTCTCTCCAGAAGGGAAGGGGTTCAGAGAAGGAGCAGAGTGGGCCGGTCACGGCCCCATGGGCCAGCAGTTCCCTTCCCTTGGAAACACAGGGAAGCACTCCAGTCTGTTCTCATTGTGTCACATCAAATGTGTGTGCACAAGCACTCCAAGCCCACAGATGCTGGGCAGGAAGAAAGATGCAGACAAGCTGTGCAGAAGAAATACCCAAGACCCAGCCTGGCAGGACTTATTTGTGGTAGGCAATGCTGTTCCCTTTCCCCTAATTTCCCCTCTCCTTGGGAAAACCAATCCAGGACGCAGAGGCTCCTTGGACACTCTGAATGCTGGGCTGCATCCGTACCTTGAGAGAGGTCTTTCCTTCTATACTCGTATGGACGACTATGTGTCCTTCCCCAGAAACAGCCAGGTTGGGAACCGTGAGCAAGAGGGAGCTCTCGCAGGGTGGCCTCAGAGTCCTCATGTATTGGCCTTTCCGAATGGTGTGAACAATCACAGTCCCGTCCTACCAAAAAAACAAAGAAAAGGCAAACGCACATGTCGTGCGCTCTCAGTCATTACAAGCCAGTGAATCTGATTGCAGATGTGTACAATAACACAAGCAAAATACATAATTTCTTGGGCTCGTTGCTGTTCTATTAATAAGGAGGCTCCTCTCCCTTCTACTTTTCATTGTTTGGGCACACTGTGTTTGAAAAGCTTTTCTATAGGTATCATTGGATACAATAGGCTGCCTTGCTTTAAATAAAGAAAAAAGACCCTAAACAAGAATAATTTTTTTAAAAAAAAGTCTAGTCATGCCTGCCACATGATCATGGAAATGTCTGTAGATGCAGACAGCGCTGGATGTAAACAGATATGAGCACCAACCCCTAGAGATGGACACAACTGGGTTTCAAACAAGGTCAGCCATTCCCTTTACTCAATGTGTACCAGCAATAAAGCAGAGACAGGTGGAGCTGTGCCTTTCGTCCAACCAGGGGTGTGCAGGGCACCATGGGAAGGTGCTGGACAGGGAGGGGGGGGCACCTATTAGGGGGGCAATCCCATACATTGCGATTGGCGCCCCAGAGCACCAGATGTGAGGGCAGGGTGGGACAAATCACAATTGCCCAATATACCAGCATGTGCCTGATTCCAACATGATTTGCGAGTGCTCCTGGTCATATTGGGGAGTGCATCTACTAACAGGAACCTCTTCTTTTCAGACTTGTGGCCTCTCATGTATCGACAGAGGAAGTGGGCTCAGGTCTCCCCTTGCTCATGAGCTCATTAAAAATAGAGAAAATGATTCTTGCACACCCCTCTGTTTGCTATAAAGTTAACCTTGCTTTCTTCAACAGGATGAACAAACGATGTGCGCATGGGACCACAAGTTAAATTTTGTAAGGGGAATGGTAGAATTGCTTCATTAAGCTCTATGTATGGGCAACAAAGAAGTAGGGAAATAAAGTCACCCAAGGCCTAAAGGAAATACTGAAGCAGCAAATGAAGGACAGAAACTTGAACGGTTCTGAATGCCAGCTGGAAAAAATAACCTACAAACTCACCTTGGCTCCTGAGACTGCCATATCCAATTCTGTACTGATGCCAACACAAGACACTTCACTGGTATGGCCATAGAGAATCTGCAAAGGTTTAGGAGCCAAACCTACAGGTGCGCCTCCCTGGTGTTAAAATATTAAAACCAACTATTAATAAAAGCATAAAGATGATGTCTACAGAACATTAAATGGGCTTGGATACAACTGCTTCTTGACAAACAGTCTCACCAGTACAGTACTTCATAAATAAGTTATTTTTTCTGCCAAGACAAAATGAAGCCATTTCCCACCGAATAAATCTATTAAGCCCCAATCTGATTGCTAGTTTTAACTGGAGTAGACTCACTGAGTCAACTGCTGAATGGAAAGTCAATAATCCGCAAGTTCAACTAATTCTTATGAGTCTGCTCTATTTGATAAAACCAACATGCTTCTGGTCATAGAAAATAACCAGAATATAATTCCATTAATAACATTTGCTACCTCAACACACAAAGGAAAGTTAGAGTTTCCAACTTTTTTTTTTTTTTTTGGGGGGGGAGGAGGTCTATAATCTTTCTCACTGGTTTTAATGCCATTCTCATTTTCTTTCTGGAATAAACTCTGAAACTGAAAATAGGTCTTTTGGGAGCAACTGGCCTCAGATGGTGGAATGTGGGACCAAGTGTAACTAATTATCCTTAAAAATAATTTCCTGAAGCTTAGGTAGATGTACTTGATGCATGAAGATTTAATTATTCATCTTGTGCACCAAACTAGCCATGATGTTAAATGGGTTCACTTACAGCAAGGCAGAAAAGATTCCTAACCCTATTTGCTCTAATTATCAATACCCCACCTTCTAGGAGCTGCTAATTGCATTTTAAAACACATGAGGATTAAATGGAAAAACACATTTAACATCATGTCAAGTTTAAACACATGCAAGTGGAGGACTAAGCATTAGCTGAGATAATTAGCTGGTTTCATGAGGGCAGCATCCAGGGCTGTGGATTCGGTAGATAAATGTGGAGTTGGAGGAAATTTTGGGTACCTGGAGTCAGAGTCGGAGTCAGAAGTACACAAAACTGAGGGGTTGGAGTTGGGACATTTATCTACCGACTCCACAGCCCTGGATGCTGCCCTCATGAAACCAAAAGGATGAATATTAGAAGGTGAGACTCCATTTACCCAGAAACCAGGAGATACATTCCATAAGGGGTGCATCACATCTGTATCACTGCTTATGGCAGCAGGTCCACTTCTGTCCCATTGTTTCTCAAAGCACTCCTTGTAGAAGACACCAAAGCATGACCTGTCCTCAAGGGTTCTCTCTTGAGCCTGTCTGTGCTTTGAGACCCAAGGAACATTTTCATACTGCAGCCATTTCCGCACAATTCAGCACAACCACACCCATCACTGCCAAGCATAAATTGGTTCTTAGACAAGCTTCCCTATAATTCACTTGCTAACACTTTGGGCTCTCAACCTCCTGACCTTACATTCAGGCAAGCAATGCACAGCCTGCTGCTTCCAGCAGGTTGCTTGGGTTGGCCTGCATAAGCTAACCTTACCTGCTGAGCCACCTGCCATATCATACAAGTGGTGTCCTGTGAGCCTGAAATTAGATGGATGCCACAGAAATCCATTGCCAGGCATGTCACAATATCTGCAAGCACAGAAGGGAGAGAGTAATCAGCTGAGGTACCTTTACATTACTGAGATTTGAAACAGTAGCTTAGTGTGGGTTTCAGCCACCCAGGGCATAAGCCAAATTTGTCGCCCCCCTGGGTGGGGCTTAGGATGCTAGTGCCCGCTCCCGATAGGGCTTCTGAGAATTGTAGTCCAAGAACACCCATATGACCAAAAAGTGCCACCTAGAGCGGACTGCCCCCCTGGGGGCCCCTATGCTACGCTACTGCTTTGAAACTACAGTAATACCTCAGATAACGTTTACCTCAGATAATGCTAAAATCACATAACGTTAAGTAATATGGGGGGGGGAATTGCATCGAATAACGTTAAGATCCTATGGGATGCATCGGATAACAACCACTAAAGCCTGTGCGGTTACAATGTATCTCTATGGAGCTTTAATGTTATCTGATGCATCCCATAGGATTTTAACATGCATCGGATAACAATAAAAATTGGATAACACCAAGACCTGTGGAACCAAGTTTTACCATTATCCGAGGTTTTACTGTACTACTTTGAAAGGAGAAGGCAACGTGTTGGGAGAACCACAGTTCTAAACCGCAAAACAAACCAGCTTGGTAAAGCTGATGCCACAATAAAAATATTAAACTCACGAAACGGTACCAGATTGGTAAGAGTTGCTGAACAGAGAACAGGCAGGCTCCTGAATAACCCCCATTCCTTCCCACAGGTGGTTTTGCCAAGAAGAGACATTCAGAATGGATTCAAAGGCACACAATCCATTGAGGACAGGTAATGGAACGGAGGTAATATAGTGCTAGATGCTAATGGGTTGTGGGGAGGAGGAGACATAGCAATAGAGCCAGGACTAAAGGGAGCAGTACACCAGGTCTTTTTTATTTTAATCTAAAAATTTCAATTTAGTTGGTTTGTTTTTCCTTTAAAATGTTTATTAATCAAAATGAGCAAGCACTATACTATGATCTGCAACATACAAATATTACTTTGTGACAGCAAGATTGCGTTGCGCTACATTAACTCAACAGAACAATAAACTCAGTATAAAGTCATAATAGTATCAAGATTGAATATATTATGGATCATTGTCTAAGGAAGTTCTGTGCAAATGCAATGGAGCAGGACAGGACAGAGCTGTTTGTATTGTTCAGTTCGTCCATCTCTTCATGAATTTCTACGAGAAGTTGTTATTTAACCTTGAACACCCTGGTTTTAGAGCAGGGGTTTCCAGCCTAAGACCCATGGGCTGAAGTCAGCCAGTGGCAACATTTCATGTGGCCCCCCACCTCTCCAAGGGCATTTAAGAAACAAAATGGCTATCCCTTTGAAGCTATTGGGACAAAATGGCCACCTCCATTGTGCAGGCAGGGCAAAATGGCCATCCAACCCTCAAAACTGACTGAGAGAGTGACCCAGCATGAAAAAGTTGGGAACACCTGTTTTAGAGGTTGATACAGAAGAATGGGTCCTACAGGAGGTAGATGCTACTGGTATTTGTGTGGTTTCTTGCATTACCAACCTTCTGCATCAACTTCTCTAAAAGCATGAGATTGCAAACATATTTGTGCAATCCATCTATAAGCAGAAAAGAGGCTGCTGTTTTGGTGTATGTTAGAGCACAAATACATTTCTTCATGAAGGGCTGCCGAAAATCTCCATTTGGTTCCAGGATTTTCCTGACTTATTGGCTAGCAAAGCAGGAATTCTGATGCCAATAAAAGGCTTCATGGTAATTTTATATATCGATCAAAATAAAATTATTCTGAGACACTTCTTGGTAAATACAGGATTTAGTAGTTTTAAATTTTTATTTATATTTTCCTTTATATTATGATTATTAATTATGCAACTTGACATAACAACAGTAAAGTGAAGATATACAGAGCCAAAATTAAAAAACACATAAGTTTTAATAGAACAATATGCCCAGACATCTGATAAAGAGTATATCCATGTCTGTCATGGTATTCAAGGCTTACCCATGTGCCTAATATGTTGTGCCATCAACTTCCCCTTGGTAAGTGAGGTTACTCTGATGCTATTGTCCCAATGCCCTCCACTAAAGAGCAGTTTTGCGTCATGGGACACAACAAACAACTTGGGTGTGATCTCCAGTCCTGGTGCAAAAGGGCCACTCACACTCCGCTGTGTCCTGCAAGTAAGGGCTCATCTTAAGATGTGCATTTTCCAATAATTAAAACATTGAGTTCCTCCCACCTTACAACACCCAGAGTCTGCACAACAGAATAAATGGAAGTAAAGTACACCTAACTCATTTCTTCATACAGAAGATCCACGTAATATTTGTGGCAAACTGACCCATATCAGCTGTACATATACTTTCATGGACTAGAGGGGACATGTAGATGTTTCGCAATTCAACTCCCACAGTTCTTTATTATTGGCCATGCTAGGCAGGAATTTGCAGACCAAAACATCTGGAGGACCAAATGTCCTGATTTACAGCCAACTTTATCAATGAAGTGTGACCCCTCTGGGCAGAAAATCGCAAGCCCAAATATAAAGACATTTTCTGTCCATTTTTTATGTCTATTGCTCACAAAGAATTAAATTTCATACTAGGGTAAAAACAGGAACTAGTCCTGTGATTTATACTTCAATATGTCCCATACAATAATTTTTACTTATCTTCCCAACCCCCCAACTTACTTGGGATTTGTCACTGTTTGATCTTTGAGAAAAGTGAAATAGTTGGAGATATTTCGGTCATAAGGTAGCCATCCGTGGGTTCCAACAATGCAGTTGAGACTAACTGTTACCTTCAGAAAAACATATTTTATGAAAAGCAATGAAACCATCTAAAGTTAGAGATCAAGTGTATTGGAAACACAAAGGCATCTTCACAGAACAGTGAGCAAGTGACCACAGAATTCAAAGTCTTTCTCTGCTTTTCCCCTTCATTTTATTTTCTTTGGGGTCCCTCTCATCATACATCTGATAAACATATGTCTCTTTATATTGATTTACAGATAGTACAGTATCTGTTCTGAAATAAATGACAGTAATCTTAACAGTTTGCAGAGAGTATATCTGCTTCAAGAAAAGGACAAAATTATTTCACAAGAATTTTAACACTGAGTTGTAGCTTGTAATAGAGCGCTGGTGGCGCAGTGGTTAAATTGCTGTACTGAAGCCAAAATTGCTGATGTGAGTTCGAACCTGACGGGGATTCAGGTTGACTCAGCCTTCTATCTTTCCTTTTGAGGTCAGTAAAATGAGTACTCCTCGTGTTGGGGGCAAAAATGCTAATTGTCTTGTGAGCCACCCAAAACATGCTCTAAGGTGTAGGTTCTATGGAGCGGTATATACATGTAATTGCTATTGCTAATACAAAGCAATGGCCAGCTTCACTTGGTAATTTTGTATTAGAAATTCTTCCAGAATGCACTTTTTGCATATATGACTCACCAAGATCTCTGGGCTGCCTTGTGACATAAAAGACCGGTACTGATTCCTGGGGACAATGGCCTTAACAATGGGCACTCCATCACTGATTCCCTGAAAGAGAAGAAGGAAAGGAGATGATGGTCTTGGTTGGCAACATGAAAAATTAAGACTGGACAAACGTAGTTGCACAAGCCCAGGACATCAACAGGAGGCAACCTCTGCATTTAAGGCAGGTGAAACACTTGTCTAAAGTGACATCTAGAAACAATTGTTTCCAATGTATGCTGGATAAACATTCAGATATAGGGAGTAACTTAGAGTAGGACACTAACTATGAGGGGAAATACTGTACATAATTCAATACACATATAAGTAGCTGCTTTCCTTCTTTATGTAACTTCTTGCACCCAAATTATAATATAATTTACACTATATAACAGTGGTGGTGAACCTATGGCACATGTGCAATTGCCCCAGCACAGAGTTCGCCTAACCCCTCTGCCTAGCAGCCCAATGGGAGCGCTTCCTCCCTCCCCCCAACACAGAGTTTGCCCAACCCCTCTGCCCAGCAGTCCAATGGGAACATTTCATCTCTCCCTCACCACAGTTTGTGCTGCCCCTCTGCCCAACGGGAGCGCTTCCTCTCTCCCATCAGCACAGAGTTTGCCTCGCTCCTCTGTTTAGGCATTTAGTCTCTGAAAGGTTTGGCATCCCTGCTATATAATAATGGTATGCCATCAAGTCAGTTCTGATATGGTGACCATTTTTTGGAATGTACAGCTTGCCCAAGGTTACACAGTTTGGCTCCTGTAGGAAGCACGGTGAGGAATTAAATTCCCAACTCCTGGTGCCACAGCCTAATTTACTGAGCTATCTGGCCAGGTCTTTGAATTTACAGTTGGAGTGGGATCAAAATCACATGCACACTTTCTGAAGAAGAGAGTTTGAGAAGATGGAAATTTCTGTGAAGGCAGTAAAGAGCAGAGGGTGGCTTCTAGGCAATAACAAGACTATTTCTCACATTATTGCATGTGGTGATTAATACTTGAGAAACTTTAATAAATATACTAAACACAACAAACATTACATACAACAGCAGAAGGCAAAGAAACTCTCAAAAACAGCATAGGATCCTTTTCTGTCAAAAGAAGGGGAAAAAAAGAACTGAATATTCAAAACAACTAGGGACTTTGTTCCAGCCTTCCTGTCATGTTGTGAGAGCTACTACAGATGCTCTCAGCCAAGCTGTCCTGGGTCAATAATGACCAAATGGCATAATGGAGCCTTCTGCCAGATAGGGCTATTGTGTTCAATGCAAGTGCTCTGTGAAAGCCATTGGCTTGTGGTCTAACCGATACCAGAATGTCACCTCAACCATTTTGTGAACACTTGGGTTTATTTTTCGGCTGTTGTCCTTTTAAATTGCTTGATAAATACCTTCTCTGCCATGGCCCTGAAGCAGAAATTTAACAATTCTATTTTACAGAAAAAGGAAATAGTGGCAGTTTATGGCACCAGAAACAGTAAGGTTGTCTGAGCAATACGGTTGTGTCTTGCCCTGGATAGATAAGACCTTGTCTCCTTTTACATGTTCTGCGTAGATTTCAGGGTGATGGATGCTGGAATTTTTTTTTTACTGCTACCAAACCCAGAAATTTGTATTAAAACATACATACTGATCTGGGACCCTTAATCTTGTTTTGGCTTGGGGCCAATCTTTAACATCAAACATTCATTCAAATGTTCACCACTTAATTTGTCTCTTCTATCACAGGTTGCTATAATGGCAGTGTTGCCACTGCAACCCAACTTAAATAAAGCCACAATTTAATAGCAGAGCAGTTCGAGACTGAACGTGTTGATTCCACTAACCTCCAACCAATAAGGGGACATCAGAAGGACTTGACTGGGCAAGACATCACACAACATAGTAACAAAACTATGACAAAACATGAGATCAGAATCCATACTGATTATTATCTACAGGGAAGGCGAACCTTGGCACTCCACGCATTCGTGAACTTCAGTTCCCATAAGCCGTGATCAGCTGGTGTGCTCACTTGGGCTTCTGGTAATTGAAGTCCAAGAACACCTGGAGTGCCAAGGCTTGCCATCACGGATCTAGGAGAGTCAGTGAGAGACTGTACGCATCACCTGGAGAGGAATAACCCCATTCTCAGCCTAAGCTATGAGAGACTCTAGCCTTCTGACTACATACTAAGCATCAGTATTTACTGGCACCACAATTAATTAATATGCATACTAATGGGGATCACAATTTATAACTTTTAATGAACAAGCCATGCTGCAAAAGGGTTTTAAAAGAAGCAAAATGGATGGGATGGTTGAAGGAGCTGGTCAATCATGGGCTTCAGGACTGTGCCATAATTGTAAACAACCATTTCCCAAGGAATGGCCACTCTAAAAAGGCATCACATATTTACACAGGCTAAACCACAACATGTGGTATTGGTGACTCTTACCTCAATGAAGAAAGATTTCAGCTCAGGAAGATGCTGGAACAGATTAAGGGTAGAATTTTCATTTTTGGTCTGCTTCTGCAGCACTTCTTCTGCAGAGAGTCTGGCAGGATGAGGTTCCTGGAGCAAAATTCCAAAGGTGGAGCAAATCACAATTACAAATCAGTGTGGCTATTTACAACCAGTAATAACAGAAGATCCCTAATTGGGGTTCTGATTTAATGCCATGAAGTTTGGTTTTGCTGAACTGTAAATGATTAGTAGATTGATGCAAAATAATTGCTGTGGCATTACACACCTGTTAATTGAGGTTAGTGTAAGTGACCTTGCAATTACACAATTACAAAGCCATTCTTCCTCTATGAACTGATGTCACCTAATCTCAGTAACTCTGATTGTGATATCCTTCTGGAGTAGTTCTGCAAACTGGGAATGAGATGCACCATTTCACAGGAACTCCAGCCCTTTTTGAAGAATCTTTACCAGAATAGAACATTGGGAGATCAATTGTTTAGATGCTGGATGTCTCTACTGCGAGATTCTGCAAGGTTCCCTCCTGTCTTACTCACTCCTCCCAGATCTTATGGTTATGCCTGTTCACCCTGAGAGAGGCCCACAAGTCTTTAACTAGGAATAGGGCCTTCTCTGTAGTGGTGCCTTCTCTCTGTGGAGTGCCCTGCCACAAGAGTTACATTTGGCCCCCTCCTTTTCAATCTTTAGAAAGCTTTTGAAAACTAAACTGTTTAGAGATGCATTTGAAGGTGCCTTTCCCAGCTGAATAGAAGGAAGTCATAAGTGTACTATTTATGTTAGGTCCGCCACTATTTGTTATGGTAGCTTGTTTTGTCCTGTGCCTAATTTAACATTTTCAATTCTATAACCAAAACACACTGCAGGCGCGCACCGTGCAGCCGAGTGACCTGTCAGCTGGGCGTTTTGGAACGTGTACGGGGGACTCCCCGCTGTGTTCCAAAACACCCAGCTGGCACGCTCTAGTCTGCAGGGTGTTTTGGAATGCAGCGGGGGAGCCCCCCGTTGCATTCCAAAACTCCCCGCAAATGCAAAGCTTCTCGTTAAGCGAGTTTTTGCTCATTCAACAAAGCAGACCTTTTTGGGAAAGGCCTGCTCATTAAGCGAGTTACTTCCTATACGAGATGCTCGCTATGCGATGCATCACTGTAGCATTTTGAACCACAATACCCATAAGCTCTCAATCAGTAGGGTTGTGTCGCTAGCTGAGGGATTTTGAGAGTTGTAGACAAAAAAGTATTTGCCAGTTTATAAGATGCATGGGAGTATAAGACACATCAGTTATTACCAAAATAGCGCACTATAGACAGTATAAGACATACTCCCATTTCCCCACTGTATTTTGAGGGGGGGACGTGGGTCTTATACAACAGCAAATACAATAAATCTCTCAGGATCTAAATCTCTTCTTGAGTAAGGACACAGCAAGTGGAATCCTAAAGCTTTCATGCTTCTTCCCCGTTTATCTGCTGCGCCAATCAAAATCATAGACCTGATATTGCACCCCTGTCTTCTAATGCTGCCAAAGGATTTACCTTTAGGAGCTGACAAGGTGTTTGTCCGAAATTATTAATCATTCCTTCTAAAGCCTTCCTTTCTTTCTGATCTGTCAAAGCATCCAGGTCTACAGCTCCTGGAATTATAATAAAATTGCAAACAAAGAAATGTAAGAACAAATCAACTGAGCAATCAGCAGATTGCACTACAGATATCCTGCACATTATTTAAATATTATTGTACAGTACAAATATGATTTGATACAAAACAAACAACAATACTGTATACTCCTTACCCATCACAAATGTAGGAGGAAGTGATATCTTTATCAGGGCACTAAAAACCAATTAATCAACAAGCTTTGGTGGTTGAAGTACCACTTCTTCAGGCTAAGCACATGTATATTTGATACAGTGCAGAAAAATTATAAATCAGGGGTGCCCAAACTTTTTGGGCCGCAGGCCGATCACATGGTTCAGGAAGCTGGTCACTAAGGCCCAGGGGCCGCATTTGGCCCCCAACACCAATTCATCAGGTCCACGAAGCCCTCGTCGCTCCTGGAAGCGGAAACAAAATGTGCATGTACAGGCGTGTTTTACTTCTGCTTCCAGGAGTGACGAGGGCTTTGTGGGCCAGATGAATTGGCATCGGGGGCCGCATTTGGCCCCTGGGGCATAGTTTGGGCACCCCTGTTATAAATGAATATTCATGGCAAAAGTCTGACAGACTTGTTTCTTAACCTGACCTCAGAGATGGTTACAACCGGGCTCTGGGATGTGTCGTTTGATGCCCCACCTCTGGGAACATGTAATTGGAATTTTTCACTCAGTTAATCAGAGGCCAGCAAGTCAATCTGCATACTCTCCCCACTGCTTGTTTCTGAAGCACATGGTATCTATTTTTACGTCAGCTAAGATCCTATGGCTTAGGGTAGTAGAGTACCAAGAGTATGTCCCTTAATCAGAGGAGATTTAGCAAGTTGGCTTCTCCATAATATCCACTTCTTCAAATGGGACTATTCTGATATTGACTTATTTTAATGTAGTAAGTTGCAACTACAGTAGGCCCAGTTTGAAGAAGAAACAACTCACCAAACCCTACATTCATGGTCCTAATTTAATGTGACTTGCTATACAAGGGGTTCCCAACTTTTTCAAGCTGGGGGCCGGGTCACGCTCTCTCAGTCAGCTACAAGGGCTGGACGGCCATTTTGCCCTGCCTGCACAATGGGGGCAGTCATTTTGTCCCAACAGTTTCAAAGGGGTGGCTATTTTTAAAATGTCCTTAGAGGGGTGGGGGGCCACATGAAATGGCACCGTGGGCCTGATCTGGCCCATGGGCCTTAGGATGGGAACCCCTGTGCTATACTAAGCAAAGGGTCTTGCCACTATATTTCAAAATGTGGTTAAAGCTTCTACTCTTCTAACAGCCAACTCTTTGGAGAAAGAGGGAAGGAAACAACAGAAATCAAAGATCTGTCCATGATGTATTGCAGTGCTTTCTAATATTTAATTCTCAAATGCTACTGAGTTTCAGCTTCCAGAAATGTCAACCAACAACATATAGGTTGGAAGCTGCTGTACTAGAATAATACACTTCACTGAAGCAGGCATTTGAGGCCCAATCTGTGGAGAAGGGTCCCAGAATCAGAGCCATAGATTTCCACGGGCTTCATCTTTATAACTTTGGAATTTCTTCTGCAAACATAGACTAACTGTGAAAGGGGTCTAAGTCAATCCATGTCAACATTTTTAATGCGTAGACAGCAATCTGCACAATGATTTCAGAATTTTTAAAATTAACAGTTACACACTGTAGCATATGGATACCATATTATATTACATATAATAGCATGTATATAAACTCCTAACCATAACATCACTTTCTTATTTCAACATAAAAGTCTGAAAAGTAACATTTTCAAAATGTATAATGCAAAAATATTAATATTCACACCTCTGATCAAGTAACAGTTTAATTCTTAGGAGTTAAGACTGGCACCACAAGGTTGTAAGGGAACAAACAGGTGAGAACTTTACATATTGTGTGGGATAAAACCTATTACACAAATTCCACTTCATCTCCAATCTGTCACTTTTGCATACACAGAAATGTGGACCTGAAAACTCCATATGGATTTCTACCTTCATAAGTGCAGTAATAGAAGACATTCAGTGCCTCCACTGCTGCTGGTCCTCTCTGTTTGTAGCCAAATATCAGGTCTATCCACTCGTGGAGATGGGCAGAGACATACTCTGACTCCTAAGACAGACAGACAGACTACAGTTGATTATTTGCCTTTTTGAAAACAATAATTTCAACTGACTGATTTTGCTTTAAAAATCAGAACACTTATTGGGAATATATTCACAATTCTACTTCACTTATTAAAAATAAACATTATTTATTCAGTGGCTGAAATCCTAGTGGTGTAAATTATACAACACAAGCAGGATGATGTTATATAGCAACATAAATCTTTAACCTCAGTCAATAAAAAGTTCCCTATTTTCCCCCCTTTTAGGTTACAACGCCTTCCAGAGAATTCTTTTTGGCTTTCTTGGGAAAATACTTTAACACTGGAAATTGGCTGCTCTTTTGGCTTTGAGCAACTCTTTTTTTAAACAGGAAAAACAGGCAGAGGGTCCCTTAATAATAACTGCATTAATCATCATCATCATCTTTGTTCTTCTGAAAAGGATTTTCCTCTGGGAAAATATATTAGTACTGTATATGCTTTAGCATACATTTCCAGTTCTTTCTCACTCCTTACTTTCATACATGATACATTACACAGATAAAGTCTGAGTCTAACTTTATCTCATCAGTACCTGCCATGGCCAGAAATCCTGACAATTACATTCAGCAGCAACTGTGTCAGTTAAGAAAGTCACCCACTTGAACAGCCTCCTAAAAGCCCTATAGACCTTTAAACCTTCTCAGTTGGCAGGAAGATGGGATAATTTATAACAAGCATGATTAAAATAATGGATTCTCAACCTGCAGCCGGTGGATCAGATGCAGTCCACAGCACCATTTCATGTGGGGGCCCCACCGCCCCCACCCTACCTGGAAGTGCTATGTGGTGGAGGAAGGGCAAAATGGCCGTCCGGCCCCCAAAGCTATCTGAGGGAGCATGACCCGACCCCCGACTTTAAAAGGATGAGAACTCCTGGTTTAAATGATTCCTTTAAGTGCACTGCAGTGGTTTCCCAGACCAAACTGAACATCCAACTGCTGCAAAACCATTAAACACAGTTTGCTTTGTATGTTTTGCTTTCCAGTTGCTGCTGAAATTTAGCAGGACATTTTTCAAGGAAGCTTTGGGATCTCACAAACACAACCTTGGGACTACACAATGCTCACTCTCACTTTAAAAGGGGGGGGGGAATGGAACATCCATTAATACTTTTCATTAACTGTTCGCATTGCTGGAACTGCAAACCCATCAACGCAACTAAAGCAGACCTAGAGGAAGTTCAATCGCTGCCATAAAACCTGCCTCAAAAATGAATTGCAAAAACTTCAGCTGATTTAAGGACTCTTTCAAATACCATGTGACCTAAAATAGGCCACTTTTTGACCCCCCCCCTGTGACTTTCCATGACCTTTGACTGACCCCTCCTAAATCACGTGGTTTGAAGATAGATCTATGGCCAGCTGGATGTGAAAACCAATGATAATTTTGGAGTAACTTTCATGCCGAATCCCCCCCCCCCCGGCGTGACTTTCCGTGGACTCCCTCCCACCCTAAAATGGTCATGTGGTATTTGAACAACCCCTAATTCCCAGTACCTGCAACACACACTTTATATCTAATGGCCCATTTTGCAGTGTATTTCTTTGGTTCTCAGATCTGTTCCTCCAAGGGCAATATTATTATTATTATTATTATTATTATATTTCAATTTCTATACCGCCCTACTTGGCATAGCCAACTCAGGGCGGTTTACAATACATATAAAATTACAGTAAAATTACAGTTACAAGTTCCTAGACAATATATTAATAAATCATAATAGTCGATATCAGCATTACAGAATACCAAAGCATAGATATTATTACAGTAACAACGAATTCAATAAACAATAACAAAAAATTCGATAAACCTCATTCAAATTTACAGAAAGAAACAGAATTAAACAAAGCAATAACTTACCAATGCTTTCCTGTGTTTATAAATGAAGTCCTCTGGGGAATGGGACCATTTGGGGAGGAGAACGTCATTCACCATTTCTTTTGAGATCTGCAGCTGACCCAAGTTGAAATCTGCAGAGTGTTGACGAGAGAAAATGATCTCAGCACAATTAAATATGAGCATCTGCTGGAAATCATGGTTTCTAAGACAGTTCAAAGTGTAGGGTGAGAAGAAAAAGACTTCCACTGTACCTTGCCACAAAAAGGCATTTAAGGGGGGAATGATACAAGACTTTGAGTGTTTCTATATTTGATTTCAGATCTGTACAAAGGAGTACAAAGCTGATGAAAGTCTCTAGCTTTAAATTCCTATCAATATCTCCAGTTCAAAGGCTGTGTACTGTATTTATTAGAAGAAGCATTTCTATATGGCTTAGCCCAAGGAACGTCTATCTATTACACTGAAAGGTCTATTGTAGGGGTGCCTAAACTTTTTGTGCTGCGGGTCGATCACATGGTTCAGGGAGCCGGTCACTAAGGCCCGGAGGCCGGGTGCGGCCCCCAACGCCAATTCATCTGGCCTGCAAAGCCCTCGTCGCTCCTGGAAGTGGAAGTAAAACGTGCCCGTATGGGCATGTCTTACTTCTGCTTCCAGGAGCGATGAGGGCTTCGCAGGCCGGATGAATTGGAGTCGGGGGCAATACCCAGCCCCCGGGCCTTAGTTTGGGCAGCACTGGTCTACTGTGATCAGTCCAGTGAACCCACTGTGGCTTAATTTTAACAGAGGGGCTTAATGTGCCATGAGCTTACCTCTGTATAGGGATTATATGAAGGATGAAGAGAGGAATGGCTGGTTTTCAAATAATATTTCATGATGAGTAAACAATGAAGTCTAGTTTGTTACAGGAAACAGCGTCTGTGGGATTTTAAAGTTTAAACTTGTAAGCAGCCCTGACTAGAGCTTGCAATAACGGAGTGGGGAAGGAAGGAACCAACAAACAAACATAGTCATCGCGGTAAAATTAAAACAACTTCCATTTCTATTACATGTCTGATTTTCTACTTATCCTGAACCTACAGAACAAGAACTGCGGCTAAGTACTTTATTTAAATAAGCTAATCATAATGAAGTAGCTTTCCTTCAGAAAAACAAGTAGCAAGAAAATTATTCTATGTAGCCCATTACTGATTTGTCTACATACTATTTTGATTCTCCAAGAATTCTGGGAAGTAGAAAAATTCTGGAATTAGCTCCTTTACATCATTCGGATTCTCCATCAGAGCTTGCCAAGTAGCAGCAATGGAATGGAACTGCCGATCTGCACAGTCAAATCTGTGGGTTAGAAAACATATCACTGGATTTTGAGAAAATTTAATACAGTATTCCATTCCAGATTACAGAAAATAGGATATGGCTTTTACTTTGATACTCTTCATTGAAACAGTGAATTGCACTTCATTATAGTTCAATGTCCTAGTTTTACAGATGAATATATACAGGTTGCCCACCCCCGTCCATCCACAGAATCAGTATCTAGTTTTAATTATCCTTAGGTCTAAAAATATTCAATACAAAAATCCTGGAATAAGTATTATACAGTAATACCTCAGATAACATTAGTATCGAATAACACTAAAATCGCATTACATTAAGCAATCTGGGGGGAAGAATTGCATCGGATAACATTAAGATCCTATGGGATGCATCGGATAACAACCGCTAAAGCCTGTGTGGTTACAATGTATCTCTATGGATCCCATAGGATTTTAACATGCATCGGATAACACTAAAAATCGTATAACACCAAGACTTGTGGAACCAGGTTTTAGTGTTATCCGAGGTTTTACTGTATATGTATTTCTATGTTCCATTATTGCAGTTAGCCCCTAGAGGTCATTGTATGCAATGTAAAACATAGGGTTTGCTGTTATCTGTGGTTTCAAGTATACACTGTAGGTATCAGATTGTATCCCCCACAGATACAAGGAAGAAATCTGTATATGGTTATTCTAGAACTGTGATGGCAAACCTTGAAACTCCAGTTGTTCTTGGGCTTCAAATCCCAAAAGCCCAAGTTAGCACTCCTGCTGATCAGGGCTTCTGGGAATTGAATTTAAAGAACACCTGGAGTGCCAAGGTTCACTATCACTGTTCTAGTACAGTGTTTCCCAAATGCTGGTGTTTGGACTTCAGTTCCCAGAAGCCTAAGCCAGTATATTGACTGATCAGTGCTTTGGGGAATTGACTTAAGCTTCTGGGGATTGAAGTCCAAACACCAGCATTTGGGAAACACTGTTCTAGTACATATATGCATTTTCTCCTCAAATGGAGGCTTCACCATGGACTTCAGTGGAAGGGGTAAGAATGCACATAGTGCTAAACTGTGCACATATTGAGCTAAACCTATAAAATTTGATGTATGTCCAAAATAGCACTTTTATCCAGCTTTGGAGATGTTCAATTGAAAAGGTGTTTTAAAAAGGTAATCACAATACAGTACAGTGGAACCCTGTATAGTGAATGCATCATACAATGAAAAAATCGTACAACAAAGAGGATTTTAGAACAAAAGGGTGCATCGTATAATGAAAATTTTCATTGTATGATGCACCCATTTGTTCAAAAACCCTCTTTGTTGTACAGTTTTTCATATGATGCAATGGAAGATCGTACGATGTGTTCAGGGATTAGACACTCTAACCTGGGCTTTCGGAGGAGGGAGGCGACCCTTTCACCTCCCTCCTCTGAAAGCAAGTTAGGGATCAGATGCCCTGACCAACTTGCTTTCGAAGGAAGTAGCTAAGCGGGTCGGCTGCCTCCTCCGAAAGCAACCCAGTCGGGGCATCTGATCCCCAACTTACTTTAAGAGGCATTAAGGTATTTTGAATTCGTCCAAAGTCCTACCTGCCACTCTGAAGCTGGATATGCAAGGAGGTAAAAGGCTCTACTCGGATGAGGTAATGCATGACCCCGGCTGCATTAGAGTAGTGGGTACCGTAATGGAACTTGTCAATGATTCCAAGAGGGTCTTCAAAGTTTTCATACCTTTCAGAGAGACAGAAGCAAACACCATGTTTCCATAACTGAAAATCTAGCTGGATTTTCTCATTGACTGAAGCAATTACTTTTTTTGCAGACCAAATAGAAACTAAGAGCACACCAAACAATAGTGTTAGCAATATTAACTACGGATTTTGAGTAACTAATTTAAATGAAATACCTTTCAAGAACAGCCTTGGCGTTCTTTTCATTTGCCACACCAATAGGTTTAGACAAATCCCGAAACACAGTGGGATTATTCAAATCCAATTCTTCTGAAGTGTAATCCCGTAGGATCCATGGAAACTTGAAGAGAAAAAACAAAGGTCTCCCTCAGATCTCACAAGTTTTTTGATAAAATGCAACACTGTATCTGGTCTGAAACAATGAGCAGAAAGACTTACAACAGGATACTGTGCAAGATCGTTATAGGTTCGTCCCGCCATCGTATTTAACTGAATAAGGTAGTCAAAGTTTGAAATCTCTCTGTTCACCCATTTCTGGAGATTAAAAAAAAAGTTATGTGGTGAAACTATTAAAGAACAGCACAACAGTTCACACAATTTACCAGTATTTTAATTAGGGAAACATCAATATATTTTCATGGGACAAAATTAAGTTTACCATATTTATTGAGCTCTTTAACTCACAATACCACAATGGTTAAAAGGACTTACAAAACACAAGTCTCCAAGTGAATTTTTCTTCCAGTACTGCAGAACTGACCCTGATTTGAACGTGACATTCAAAAGAGGAAAGAGTTTGTCCCCTTAAATATAAGTTGAATCGTGATGTGTTCCACTGAGGAAATTCTGGGATTTGCAGTTTTGTAAAGGCCATTAGGTGTTTCTAAAATAGAAACCTCACAAGCCTAAAATACTTAAGAGTGTGGGTACAATTGAATTCACTGGAACTCTAAGAAACTGCAAAGGCAAATGTGTTATCTTCTACCTTTAAGACAAAAGAATCCTAACCAGAATTCTAAACATTTTAAAATAAAAGAGCTTATTACTTTTACATAATGGAAACAACAGAAGAATATTTTGTCTCAATATTCTAAATATACTATATATCATTTTCCAATTACAGTCAAACCTTGCTTAGCGAGCGACTTGCTTAGCAAAAAACTCACATAACGAGCGGGTTTTTCCAAAAGCGATCCAACTCGCATAATGAAAATATTAGCTATGCGAGTCTGACTTTCCCTATGGAAAGCTCGCATAACCAGTGTTTCTATGGGGAAAACTCACATAACGAAAAAAAAAATCACTATGCGAGTTTTCCTCCTAAAAAAGCTCATTATGCAAGTTTTTCCATAGAAACGCTCGTTATGCGAGTCTGACTCACATAGGAAAAAACTCGTATAGCGAGCAGCCACGCAGAATTAATTAAATTCATTATGTGAGGTATGACTGTACAAACTGTCACAGTAATTTGTAAAGCTTAGTATCATCTCAGCTGATGTGACTGGAAGAGCAAGGTATTATCTGCTTGGATCCTGAACTCAATAAACCTACTGGAAGAAAGAAGGAAGCTACACAACTTCCTCACGGAGTGTTATTTTTCAAGCTATTCCTGGTAATATCCTACCTGAGTCAGCCCTGAAGCTTTAAACAATTCTTGTGGAGATCTGGTCCCGCTAATATTTGGAGAACAGAGAGACAGAAGTCGGCTGTACACTTTGTTTCTTGCCTGTAAGACAAGGGCAAACTGGGTAAACAGGCATGCTGGATGTGACCAAAGGCTTGTCTAGTCCAGGTATTCTGTTCACACGATGGCCATTCAGTCAGTCACCCAAAGAAAAAGCATCAGAAGGAGAAAAGGTTTGCATTCAAAGGAATGGTTCTGAGTTGTGCAGCCATGGTGAACTCTTTCATCTATTCAGCATGAGGCAACTGCTCACAGTGATTTTATGATAACAGTTTCATTCTCAGGGGACTATGCAATGTACAAGGAAACCTTTAAGGATACATACCTCCTTCTTAAAATTAAGAAAGTAATTAGTCTGGTCAATAAAGAAGATCTCTAGGGCCGATCTCCTCAAATTATAGCGGCGTAAGTGAATCTCTCGAATTTGAGAGAGAGGCCATTTGAAATCATAACCAACACCTGGAAAGACAAGAACTTTATTTACCAGTCTGAAATATTTTATTTATTTATTTTTCAAATTTCTATTACCACCCAACTCGACACCAACTCTGGGCGGCTAACAGCATTAAAACAAACATTACCATCATAACTAAAACTCTTTAAAAACCCATAAAATACCCACAAAGTTACCCAACCCCACCCCATCAGTTAAAAGGGACAGGGAGAGCAATCTTGTTATATGAGCCAGGAGGCAGGGGTCAAAAAAGTAGGAATTTTTAACAGGAAAGCCATGCCACAAGGTTCAGGAAATAAAAATTGCCTATAAGAAAAAAGCCATTCTAGAGAGAACTTTGCTGGAGAAGTGTCTGTAATTCAGAAGAACTTTCTGAGGAATACAGTAATACCTCGGATAACACTAAGACTTGGTTCCACAAGTCTTGGTGTTATCCGATTTTTAGTGTTATCCGATCCATGTTAAAATCCTATAGGATGGATTGGATAACGTTAAAGCTCCATAGAGATACACTGTAACCGCACAGGCTTTAGCGGTTGTTATCCGATCCATCCCATAGGACCTTAATGTTATTCGATCCAATTCTCCTCCCCAGATTACTTAACGTTATGCGATTTTAGCGTTATCCAAGGTAAACATTATCCGAGGTATTACTGTATCAGATTAATCTCACAGATCTCAGATTACTTTTAGCATTTTATTTTAAAACAAAGTTTAAAATAACAGCCAACAGGAGAAAAAAGGAAAAACCATGGAAGTGCAAGCATATTTCTACATGTATGACTGCACTATGAGCAAACTATTCTTCTAAATAATCTGATACAATGGCCATTGCATGGAAGATGGAGCAAGGTTATTTATTTTGCTCCAGAAAATAAGACTCAAATCTATGGCTAAAATCCTGTTGCTTAGTGTAGTGAGTAACACTGGAGTAAGACTACTTAATCAGTGGGGATCTGGTGCCTGAAGTCTTCCATAAGTTCAATTGATTCAAATAGGCCTACTCTAGTTGCAGCTTACTATGCTGAGCAAAAAAGGAGACCCCAGCAAAACACTATTAAAAATTTCAAGACAGTAAGAGATAACAGCAGAACAGACTGTCTCAGAAGATGTCAGACTCCCTAGATGGAAATTTTTGAACAGAGGTGGTTGGCCCTTTGTTATGATACTTTGGTTATAGACTTCTTGCATTATCAGACTCCTCTAATTTCTTCTGAAATATGAAATTCATTTGCAAATTAACATGGGACTATCGATGGTACAAAGACAATCTACCAAATGCCTCACCTTCCTCTTTTTCAATACTGCCATCATAGAAATAAATATGTTGGGTTGTGACCTCCAGTCTACCAGGTATTACATTAATGATTGTAATAAGTTCACAGTCTTCAGAGAGCACTAGTTTTTCTTTCTGTTCTTCCTTTTCATCCCTGTAAAAGCAATGCCAAATAGCAGGCTTAACTTGATCAGCTATGTTCCAAAAAATTGAAAGATTAAAGTACAGTGTTGCTTAGAAAACAATCAGAACTATATATTTTTTAAAGTTATATAAACAATCAAGTCTGGTCAGTGCAGATGTAACAGCTTGTACCTCTTAACTGCAGTTAAGAGATTAGAACTTGAGAACAGTCCAAATGAGGCTTTGTTTGTGAAATCACATTGCTGAATAAAAACCACTAAGAAGGCAAAGACAGAATAACTGTGTAACATCTTTTCATTGGTAGCATTTTGGGGCTCTTGATCTGGAAGCTATCTACTCAGGAGAGCATGTGTCTCTTCCTTGAAGCAGATCTTGTCTCGTTTTAATTGTAGTTAAGGGATACATCTGTTGAAATCCAGAAGTGGCAATACTGTCCCTACAATGACTATTGCTTTCTGTGAATACATTTGGACCAGAATTTGAAAGATCTACACTGTCAGTTCTGCTTTACCAAAGCAGCTTTGGGCTTGTGATTCTTGACATATTTTGGAAAGCCACTGATGATAACAATGCAGTGGCCTTTATTCAAATCAAATTAGGGCACATATCTGGTTAATTTAAGTCCATGCTCTAGGACAGTGATGGCAAACCTTGGCACTCCAGCTGTTTTTGAACGTCAGTTCCCAGAAGCCTTGATCAACAAGAGTGCTGACTTGGGCTTCCAGTAACTGAAGTCTAAGGACACCTGGAGTGCCAAATCTCTAGGGCGGCTCTAGGGCAGCTATTCTCAACCTCCCCCCCCCCCCCCCGGTGTTTTTCAACTTCAGTTCCCAAAAGCCCATGTCAGTACACCTGCTGATTGAGGCTTCTCAGAATTAAAGTCCAATAACATTGGGGGCCAAGGTTGAGAAAGCCTTATCTACGTCATTTATAAAAGTAGCTTTTCTGATTCCGGTCCTGGGTTTTCCATGCCTTCCAACCTACATGTTTGCACTGGATGCCGCATCCTCGTCTGGCAGCTCAAGTATATCATCCTCCATGTCACTGACTTTCACTTGCTTCACAGCCTCCAGAAGCAAAGCCTCGCTAGATGGTGGCGTCTGTTGCACTCCTTTGAAAACATGGAAATTTTTTACAGGTAAACAAAGGTAACTCCACATGTCCCCTTCACCTTATTAGACCATGCCTATGTTTTTGAGTCACATAATTTGTTCAAAGGTGACCTGATGAAGCTAAACTGTGAGATCTTTCTTCAGAGAGCATCTTGTTAAATTACTGGATTTGGTGCAGTGAAAAATTGTAGCAGTGCTTTAAAAGGGAATTAGAGAAATTCATGGAAAGTGCCCTCAGAAGAAGGGAATGGTTAACCACTTCTGCATCTTCTCTACTTAGAAAACCCTGTATATGATCACCATAAGTTAGCACTGACTTGGGGGCATACAATTGTTGTTGTTACTGAGGCTACCATTGCTTCTTAATAATGATAGCCATTATGTAAACTCCAAGATCAGAGGCAGTGTATCTCTGAACACCAGCAATTAAGGGGAAAGAGCAGGAGGGAGTAATGATGGTTGGGTTCTCCTTGTTGTCCTTCATTTGGGACATCTAGATAGACAGCATGAGAAACAGGAAGACAGACTAGATGGCACGTGGGTCTGATTCAGTGCAGCTTTTCTCATGCTCTAGTTTAAATCACTTTTTATATGAAAATAGGGTGATTTACTCAGAAGTGGCAAAAAAAGTTAGAACCAACTTTTTTTTAAAAAAAGCAAAAAGTGTTAGAGTAGAACCACTTGTGGTTTAAATGATTACTGTATGGATACAATAGTGATAAGATCTCACCTAAATTGTCCCTCAGGGCACTGGCCTCCTGGTGAAAGGTGAAATTGTAATTCTGTATCAGTTTTAGCCTCATTCGTGAGTAATTTTCCACATTGGAAAGTTTCCAGTGGATACGACTTGGTTTCCTGGGAAAAAAATGAATATACTCCAAATAAAATATAACAGATATGTGACTTTACTGTTAAAACAACTTGCACTCAAAAAGAAATCAGGAAAAGAATGGAGATTAAGAGCACTGCATTGCCTGGAGATTTAACAGTTCCTCAGCAAGATGTAGCAGTTATGGACCAGAGCTTGGAAATACAACTCCCAGAATCCTAAGTCTGAATTAATTTGTTTGGTTAATACATCTATATACTGCCCCTCTCAGGAACAAAAGTTCCCCTCCAGGGTGGTTCACAACACTAAAACAGCAACAACTACAATAAATAAGTAGAAATTCTGGGTCTAAACAAAATGAAATTAAATATGCGGGGAGGGGGGGCATTAAATGCCTCCCTAAATTAATTCCTTTTCAAAGATTTTTGAAAAATATCTAGATAGGGAGCTTGTCTAGCTCTATCAGTAAATTATTCTGGAGAATAAGGGCTGGCACCGAGAAAGCTCTTTTTCTGGTTATGGTCTTCTTTGCCATTCTCAGCGTCGCCACCTAAAGCTGCACATTTTCAGAGGGTGGAGTAAATGTTTCCAAGTTCTGTAAAATGTTCTGTGAAAAGTACAGAGTAAAGTGCCGAGTACCAAGTATGTTTGGAGGCAAAATTGCTAATGACCAAAGGAGAAAAACATGCTTTCCCAATGCAACTCCCATAGGTCCTCAGACCCACCAGGAACACCAAGGAATCCTCTAGAGAAAATTTTGGAAAGGCTCCAGGGATTATAACTAGGGAGGTATCATTGCATGACAAAATGTTTACACATAATATTTGACTCTACCTCAAATCCTGAGGCCCATCTACATGCTTTCTTGGCATTTTTCTTAGCATAACTGTATGAGAAGAGGGGAAAGTGTCCAGTATTGCTTTTGGTAAGTATGAACAGGCCTTGGACAACAGCCTGAAGCAGCTTTTAAAAAGTGCTCAAATTTGCACCACGTTGAGTTGAAATAGGTTATGTTCACCAGCACAAGAAGAACAAGAAGGATGTCCCTTGTCATTCTTGTGCTGTCCAGCTTTTTCCTGTAAGAGCTTGCACAGTTTTAAGCACATTGTTTTATTAATCAGAAACACATTTTAACCCAGTCATCATGTTGAATCAGCCCCAGCTTCACACAATTGCATTAAAGCGCCAGGATTGCAGAGAGACATTCTGTTCAGAAGACTTTGATAGAGTGGTACCTCGCTTAAAGAGCATAAGGCATTCCACGGGATTGCTCTTTAAGCGAATTTGCTCTTTAAGTGAAACACCATTGTATAAGTGACCAATTGTGACTTCTGGCAGGGGGCATTGTGAACCCCAACTTAGTTGTTAAGTGAGCTTTTGGTTGGTTTTAGTTGTTAAGCGAGGTGACCAATCAGAGAAAATTCTGCTATTTAAGCGAATTACTCTCTAAGCAAGGCACTCTTTATGTGAGGTTTTACTGTAATCCGAGGTTTTACTGTAATCCAAACTAGAAGAAAGATATGCTATGGAAGAAGAGCATCATGTTCTGCTTGTGAGTTTGTGTTATCTGTAGATATGCAAATTAACAACCTTTGCTAAATTAGGCTTCTCAGGAGAAAGGCTGGGAAAAGAGCCAGACTCCAAAATTCTACACTATTTCCATAGTTTAATATTGAGGTTTCTACTTCTGGTGTTTCTGGGTTGAAAGGATTAGCCAGTGATAAATCTCCGTTGCCAGTGATAAATCTTTCTTTTATGCCGATGACCTGCCAACTGCAGCACAGTGTACAACCTTTGAGGCTGTTGAGAAAAAACTGACTGAGACTCTGCATTTAATGGCTATATATTATAGAGATAACCAACTGAAGCCAAACTGTCTAAAAGCCCAACTCTGTGCTTTTCATCTGAAAAACCATGGGGCATCAAGAAGTTGGCAGGTGAACTGGAATGGCATCAGGCTCGAACACTATGACACCCACAAATACCTGGGAGTTACCCTGGATCAAACTCTCACTTTCAAGACCCACTGCCTTAATACCAAACAGAAGGTTTGGGCCAGGAACAATATTTTGAGGAACATAACAAGTTGGGGTGCCCAACCACACACATTAAGAACTTCTGTGCTAGCTTTATGTTACTCTGCAGGAGAGTATGCTAGTCCAGTGTGGTGCAGATCAAAGCATGCAGGGCAGGGGGATCCGGCCCTAAGTGAAACAGCAAGATTGGTCACAGGATGCCTAAAACCAACTCCGATACAAAAAGTGTATTACTTAGCTGGCATCCCTCTATCAAAATTTCACCGAGAAGGTGCTGCTCAGAAAGAGTGGGTCAAAGCAAGTTCCTCGGAAACACACCTGCTATTTAATCACCAACCACCAAAGCAGAGACTGAAATTAAGGCACAGCTTCCTCACAACTTCTGCCCCTCCGAATGACCAGCCCCCACAGATGGCCTTAGAACTATGGAAGGCAAGCAAGGAGCTACCAGATAACTGGGCAGAACCACATGACTCTCTACTGTCTGGCCAAGAACAACCATGGCATCTGTTGAAAGCTTTAAATAGATTGTGTGCTGGGGTAGGAAGACCAAGGGCTAATCTAAGAAAGCAGGCTTTCCCTGTAGATGACAGCCTGTGTGAATGCAGAGAAGTACAAACTATCTTCAGTATGCATGTAATGCCCCTCAATGTAAACCGAGGAGGAACTTATGTTGGCAAAAGGAAATGCTGTGATATGGCCCAATATTGGGCAGATGTCATGTACCCCTTTTTAATTCTATTTTGATTTTAGATGTGTTAATGTTAGCTTTGTATGTTATATTCTGGTGGTGCATCTGACACGAATAAAGAAGAATATTGAGGCTAAGTATGGATTATTTAGGGACTGTGGTGTCTTAATGGTTAAGACGCTGCAGGTCAACAGTTTGAGACCCAAGTGCTGCATGACGGAATGAGGTACCATCTCTGTCCCAGTTCCTGCCTACTTAGCAGTTCAAAAGCAAGAAATTGCAAGTAGATAAATAGGTACCACTTTGGTGGGAAAGTAAACAGCATTTCAAGTACGCCAGTGTCTAGTCATGTCTGCCACATGTTCATGGAAACATCTGCAGATGCAGCACTGGCTCTTTGGCTGTAAATTGAAATAAGCACCAAACCTTAGACTCAGATATGACTGGCTTTCAAGCAAGGGCAATCTTGACCCTTAGCGAAGGATGGATTAAAGAGCGTTCAGCCCAAAAACTCAACAAATTCATGGGGAAGAGATCGCAGAGCTACAAAATGATGCTGGCTGATGAAGTGAGAGAATGAAGCTGCTCCTACCTTTCAGCCCAGGGGCCCTGTTCACAATTGAGGTAGAGTTTTGTCGCTCTCCACTGCCTCAGAGTCGCAGTGTGTTGATTAGTCAGCTGTTTCAGCATGCTGTTGTAACGCAAGTTTTCCTGCCGCGCCCTTCGATTAAATGGCTCCACACAAAAATCCTAAAGTGTTGTGTGCATGGGGTGAGGGTGGGGAGACAGAAATCTAGGCATGAACGAGTCCACAAAAGGACATAAGAAGCATGTTAAACTAGAACAACAGGAATAACAATCTAAAGTACAAGAACACAAGCATCAACAAAAATTATTCTTTCAGGATAGAATCTAAGAACAAAATTTCACTTATTTATTTATTTATATCTAGATTTATTATCCCGCTCCAATCGGGCGAACCCGACCCTAGGCGACTCACAAAAACAAAAAAGTTACACTTGATCCTATGTATTTGCCATCAGCCCCAAAAGCAAAGTTGTCCCTTTGATCCAAAAGATAAAGGCAGAGAAGAGAAATATCCAGCTCTCCAGCTGCTCTTAACAGGTCCCCTCATCCCTGGCTAATGCTGATGTGAGGTTGAAGTCCAACAACATCTGGAACCAAAAGGACCCATACCCCAGTCTAGGGGCCAATCACAGAGAAGACTCCGAGGTGTATGTATTTAACTGTAGGGCTGTAACATCTTCCTACGTGACCCTATTAGTATTGGTAAAAATAAAGTATTCATACTAGAAGCAACATTCAATGCTCAGTCTTGGAGAATTCTAGTCTGAGGATTTCTGCTACTACCCTTGGACTAGACAGTGATCCTCTTAGTCAGGCAACAGGCAAATACCTGAAGAATGCTGAGCACTTGCAAAATAACAGAATGTTACCTGAAATTTGTGCTTGCTCTCATCTCTCTCTCGCTCCCGCTTATGGATGTTCACCATCAATGCCTCATAACAATCTTTCCAATACACTGCCACCTGTTCATGGCTACTGCTGAAAGTGTTGAGTTCGTATTGCTTCATATTTGGGATAATCTGGAATGCAGAAAGAGGAGGTTCACCACAAATTACTTTCCTCACAAAGGAAAAGGACCATGATAACTGGAAAATGAGTCATTACTTACATATTTATCAATATAAACCAGCCATTCGTCAGTGCTGCAGTAATCCTGGAAGTCCTCAAAGAAAGAGGGGCTTCCGTTAGTAGAAGGCAGGGAAGGTAAGTGCAAATTCATGAACAAGAGGTCATATATTTTGGAAACAAGAGTTCGAACAAGAGGAATCAAGAAGGAATAGGTTTCGGTCTTCTCTCGGATCGATCTGCTCAGGATGCCTTCCAGCTTGCCCAGGAGGTAGCAGGATTCACCTTGGTTGTCAAGTACTTTGGTTTGAAGAAGAGTATTTAGTTTGGCTGCAGCCATGGCACAAACCTGGAGAGGAAGAGAGAGAAGCCGTCAACCAATCCTCTTGCCCCAAACCTATTTCACATACATCTTACCTTTTCTTCATGGATATTCTAGTGGAGAATCTAGCTATAACCTTCAGCCAGTTTTCCATCCATGTTCTGACAAGAACCAGATATATTTAAGTTCAGCCATGATTTGGTATCACACATCAGTACACCATAACCTGAGACCACAACTATGAAACTATAGGTTTCATTCATTCATTCATTCATTCATTCATTCATTCATTCATTCATTCATTTGCTGGCTTATTGCATTTTTATACTGCCCATCTGGAATATTTCCCACTCTGGGTGGTCTACATACAAATAAAACAATAAAACAAACAACCAAATAAGCACAGTCAAACCTTGCATAAAGAGTGCCTCGCTTAGAGACTAACTCACTTAAAGAGTAGAATTTTCTCTGAATAGTCGCCTCGGTTAACAACTAAAACCAACTAAAAACTCACTTAACAAATAAATCGGGGTTCACAATCACACACACACACACACCGAAGTCATAATTGGTCACTTACAATGGTGTTTCACTTAAAGAGCAAACTCAACCAGTTCACCTGCAACCTTCTTGATGCCCCATGGTTTTTCAGATGAAAAGCACAGAGTTGGGCTTTTAGACAGTTTGGCTTCAGTTGGTTATCCCTATAATATATAGCCATTAAATGCAGAGTCTCAGTCAGTTTTTTCTCAACAGCCTCAAAGGTTGTACACTGTGCTGCAGTTTGCAGGTCATCGGCATAAAAGAAAGATTTATCACTGGCAACGGAGATTTTTCACTGGCTAATCCTTTCAACCCAGAAGCACCAGAAGTAGAAACCTCAATATTAAACTATGGAAATAGTGTAGAATTTTGGAGTCTGGCTCTTTTCCCAGCCTTTCTCCTGAGAAGCCTAATTTAGCAAAGGTTGTTAATTTGCATATCTACAGATAACACAAACTCACAAGCAGAACATGATGCTCTTCTTCCATAGCATATCTTTCTTCTAGTTTGGATTACAGCAAAACCTCGGATTACAGTAAAACCTCACATAAAGAGTGCCTTGCTTAGAGAGTAATTCGCTTAAATAGCAGAATTTTCTCTGATTGGTCACCTCGCTTAACAACTAAAACCAACCAAAAGCTCACTTAACAACTAAGTTGGGGTTCACAATGCCCCCTGCCAGAAGTCACAATTGGTCACTTATACAATGGTGTTTCACTTAAAGAGCAAATTCGCTTAAAGAGCAATCCTGTGGAACACATTATGCTCTTTAAGCGAGGCATAACTGTACATTAAAAATAAAATAAAATACCAGTAAAACCTCGCATAAAGAGCACCTCGCTTAAAGATTAACTCGCTTAAAGAGCAGAATTTTCTCTGAATGGTCACCTCGTTTAACAACTAAAACCAACCAAAACTTGCTTAACAACTAAATCGGGGTTCACAATCTCCCCCACCAGAAGTCACAATTGGTCACTTACAATGGTGTTTCGCTTAAAGAGCAAACTCACTTAAAGAGCAATGCTGTGGAACGCATTATGCTCTCTAAGCAAGGTACCACTGTACCTGGCATCTGTGGGCACACAGGGACAACTGATCAGCTAGTTTATTGTTAAGAGTGTAATATCCTAAAAGGCTTCCTTGAATAGGAAAGTTTGAAGTTATTTTTTAAAGATGTCACTTGGAAAGCTTATGCTGCTACAAATAAATCATCATGCATTTTCTACCGTGTAGCTTCTTTCAAAATCTCATGTTCTAAAATACTCAACAAGCCAAAGGTATAATGCCAAAACAAAGCATTAGTCCCTCGCATTGATGAAGAGAGAGGACGCAAAAGTTATATTTGGCATTTCAAACAAACCCATAATTTCCAGTTGACTCCAATTATGGGAAACTGTGGTTTGTAGGAAGTATAGTTTCCGCTAATCAGACAAACGAAAACTGTAGTTTGTTCAAAGTCTGAAATGGAAATTTTGAACTGTGTACAGAGGAGGAAAGAACACACAAGTCGGAGGCTTGGCACTGCACCTGTTTACAAAACAAGCTGAAACTTCTAAACTTCTATGCTACTATACAAGCATTGAATGTTGCCAGATCTATTTTTCACCCACGCAGCTTTAGAACATATTTCACATAAATGACAAAGCAACAAACCTGCAAATTATCTTGTCCAATAAAACCAAGAAGTAACTGGATCTGTACTTGGTAAAGCTTCACATATTCTGGGCCAGACGAATACCAAACTGACACAGTGTCCATGAGAGTCACCAGTTCTTCCAAGAGCTACGTAAAACAACATTTAAACATTAAAATAGAAAACAACTGATGGCCTGAAAAATTATCAAACAGGAAGCAGCTAATTATATAACAAACGAAACACCAAAACCAGCAATTTGCAATTCAAGTCTTTTAAAAATCCTATGTTCCATCCAATGTTAACATTCTAGTTGATAAAAAGTGTTATAAGTTTTCCATGAGTAGACAGTCCTGCAGCCTCAGCAAGATAGGATCCTGACATTTGTACAAGTGTTGCTATTGTACAAGCAGTAATCTCCATGAAGAAAATCTGCCCCCATGCAATACTTCCACATGATATGGTTCCGTGTGACAATGCTTGGGTGAGTTTTTTCTCAGTGGAAGCTCAACAGGATACTGCTCCACAGAATTAGAACCCACTGTGAAACTAACAAAACAGCAAACAATGATTCTGAGCAAGCATTCTGGAACACACTTTCAGTGAAAGATGAGCTTCCGTTTTTGAGGGCATGGACAAACTTCCAAAAGTTGACACTATGAACTGTACTGCCTAATGAAGTCTATTAGGTCAGATCCATTTTTGAAAATACAATACGTTTTGAGAGGGTGGTATTAGTTTACTCTTATGCCAAGAACATCTGTCCGCCCCACCAGAACGGACCAGAGAGGCTCTCTAGTTGTTCCATCGGCCAGAGAGGCACACCTCTCTGGCACTAGCAGGAGGGCCTTCTCTGTGTCCGCTCCAGCCCTATGGAACCTCCTACCAACTGAGCTACATCTTCAGATGGATGCTGTCTTTTAGGAAGAACTTAAAAACATGGCTGGCGGGACAGGTACGGGGTCCTGGCGGTACCATGACCCCAGCTCGCTGGTTAATTTGAACTCCCTCTCCCCCCTGGTCTTTTAATCTTTTTAATCTTTTGTTTTTAAGTGTTTAACTTTTTAAATTATCATTGGGACCTGTGGATTTTTATAAATTTTAAAAACTTTTTAAATTTTATAATTGTAATTTTGATGTTTTTAACAATGGGTTTGGGTTGGGTTTTATTATGCTTTTATGATGTTGTAAACCGCCCTGGGTCGCCCCATCGAGAAGGGCAGTATAAAAATGTTAAAAAAAAAATTCATGTCTATTCAACCTTTCTTGTATTCCAACTCACACTACAGAATATGCATGGGGAGGAGTAAAAATTAAATTAGAAATAATATTAAATGCATATTCATTTTCCATTTACTTATCTCCCAAAAATGGGAATCAAGGGGGTATGATGATCTACTTACAACCTTGAAATGAATGGACCAGATATTGGGAATGAGAGTATTCCAAGAGCATTATCAAACCATTTCCGTCAAAAAAAAAATTACTTGATGAGAGAACTGAACTGCTGTATTGAAGTATTATAAGATGAACATGTTAAAAGCTAAGTTTGCTCATGGAGAAGGGCAGAGCGATAGTATCAATGGAGGTTGTTCCAATTCCTACACAACTTCTCTGATACTAACAGAGGTTCCAGGAGTATCAAACAGTAACTGGGATAGCACGTACTTCTATTAAGATGTGAATAAGTTTCTAGATTTGTCAATTGCTTTGTGAAACCAAAATTTCTGCCTCAGAGTATAATATTGCATATGTAAAAACATTTTGACACTGGTGATCTCAGCCCTAAATCTTGAGATCCACACTAAGAGACTCAAAATGTCCCAAAATATTATCAGCTAAAGAATCTGTGGACAAAATTTCATACTGAGATTTACATTTGAACTAAGAGGGAGTGCCACCCTGCAGAGCTACCAGACCAACCTGTTATCCATATTCAGTATCAAACAATTGCCTATATTCACCTAAAATACATACACATTTCATTTCTATTTTACAGACATCATCTTCCTCACCAAATGCAAACAACAAAACTGCATCCCCAATGGACTGACTGTGAAAAACCCTCTCTGATCAACATATCCCACTGTTTTTTTTATTTTTATTTTACTTTATTTTATTTTGTTTTGTTTTCTGAGATTTCATTTCTAATCAGTCATGTCTACCTCGAGGTTGGAAATGGCCAATTGTTGCCACTTGACGTTTCCTCTTACATAGTTTCATTCATACCTTTTCTGTCCAGAGACTTGAATTCACAAGACCTTCTGCTTGCAGAAAATCTTGCACAATGAGTAGAAGGCGTAAGGCATTTTCTGCATACATTGGGAGAGATTTAGCATCTCTGCTATCAGTAACAGCCCATTCCAGCATCTTCTCCAGCAAACTAGATTAAAAAGGACAATATATAAATTAAATAAAATATGGTACACAAAGTATAATAAATAATTTTGTTTCAGAAATTATTCTGAGTTGAAAGGATTTTTGCTGGAGAACCTCCGTTTAGGGAGTGCCCGAATGAGGCTCCTTTCATGTCCCCAAGATCTTTTTCCCACTGAAGTGGTCCCTATTTATCTACTTGCAGTTTCTTGCTTTCGAACTGCTAGGTTGGCAGGAGCTGGGACAGAGATGGGCACCCAATCTATCATGCAGTACCCGTATCTTGAACTGCCGACTTGCCAGCCTTCCAGCTAACAAGGCGAACTTCTTAACCAATGAGAACACTTTTAATGGATTCCAAGTAATAACTGTGAGCCTGAAAGCTGTCTAGCTATTACCATCACAGCTGAACTAGCAGAGGCATAGAAACAGCACTCCAGTTATTAGATGAGGTACAGAAATCTATTACATTTTGTTTCTTAGAATTCAGAGACATTCTGCATTGGATTTAGAGTCCCCATGATAAGTCAAAACATCACTCAATTGATGGAGGGGGAGACATGCAATTTTCTCTAATTTCTTCTCCTCTCCACCAACACTGCTGTTGACAAGCTGCTTCAGAAAAGTGGGAGACTTTCTAGACCAGGGAGGAAGGAGGCATGCGAGGGGGCACTACAGAAGAAGAGAGAATAACTGGAAATTGCCTCCCCAGGCCTTCCTCTATAACTGTGTTTTCCAACCTTTGGTTTTTGGACTTGAATTCCCAGAAGCCTAAGTCAATTCCCCAAAGCACTGATCAGCCAATGTACTGACTTAGCCTTCTGGGAATTGGGAGTCCCCCTTTGGGGTGTGGGCCCCATGTTGGGAACCAATGCCCTAGAAGGAGCCTCCACCAGATCTTTGTCCCTTTCAACAGAAGGACTCCTTCTGTTTACAAAAAGCAACTGCTAAGGTGGCGTTTTCCTTTAAGGTATGGGTTTTGAGCAGAGGTGCACGGCCGCCCATCCCAGTAAATTCGCTCCCCAGCATGGCTCTGTGTGAATCTAACATTTCATTTATTACCTTAATCCAGAAAAGTTCACAAATGACTTTGTGTAGGCTAGACTCTAAGTGCATGTGTACATGTATGCTGTCTCTCTCCCTCTCTCTCACACACACTCACAAGATTTAAGAAACAAACAATATTTTTCGACTCACATCAGCTTTATTTCATCTGATGGTCGCAATAGCTCATTGGATATCCCCAGTTTGGTGAGAGCTGAGAAAACCTGGCCCCTCTCAATCCAAGCAGTGTCTTCGACTCTTTCTATGCCTTTCCACATCACACAGAGCAGAACATCTGTGAGTAAGTGCACTAAGTCATCTTCACATGCCTAAGTGAAACAGGAGGCAATGTATTGTAAAGATTTAGAACCACCTCAAAATGTACATTCCAGTTAAAAACAACAGCATATTTTTAGTAATAGCAATTACACTTATATATAGTACCGCCCCATAATGCTTAGTGCTCTCTCTGAGAAGTACACAAAATAATTAGCACTTTGTCCCAAACATTTTACCAACCTCAGAAGGATGGAAGGTTAAGCCAACCTGGATCCCCGTCAAGATAGAACTCACAATGTTTTGGCTGCATTTTTAGTGTTGCTAACATATTTAGAATCTCTGATATACATGTATCCTGAGTCTTTGATATTATTTGTTTCCAAACATATAGAGCTTTTTGGGACTAACAAGCCTCTAAGTAAGATATATTATTGGAAAGCAATAAATGAAAATAAATAAACCGAGCAGGTCAGAATTGCTATTGTCTTTTGGAAGAAAATGTGTCAGATCGGAGCAAACAAAAAAAATGTGAAAGAGTAAACTGAGAAAACAAGATCTAAAACAAGAAACTAGATCCTTCTTATCTAGCTATCCTAACCATCCCAACTCTGGCATATCTTCTCCACAGAGGCATGACTGATGCCAACACTGCAATTATTTCAGCACCAGTTCAAAGCATTTCTTATTCAAGCAAATAATTCTGTCCATGTAATTGTATCAGCTGGTTTTCTTTATTTTTTATGCTAAATTTCTATTTTCCATTGCTTTCGGTATTAAATACTTCAGTTATTAGCTGCATTTTTACACCAGCCTTACCCTTTAGAGTGTTTTAGTTATGAAAAATGTTTTAGTAAATGGTGCTGGTGGTAGTGAAGATGAAATCTTGATGAGGTTGTGTTGCTAAATAAGCAGCAATACTGTCCTCTTTTAAGGAATAGAAAAGCTGTTAGGTTTGACTAGGAAAGATTTTATGTCAAGGAACATAAACCTGAAAAGAAGAAAAACAAATGTAAATGTCTTTTAGCAGTAGGAGGACAGTCGCATACCTCATGGATTTCAAATGAGGAAAGATCAGTGGTAGATGCCACTTCCTCGGCAACATTTGATTCTTTGTCAAGCGGCCCAGAAAATGTCTTAGTGTTATCAACGGGTGAAGGGGTGCTGGGCAAGCTATCTGCCATCTGGCTCCCATTGTCTCCCAGTTCATAAGAGTCAACACTTGACAAGTCCAAACTCAAGTGTGAAGGATTCTTTTTTTGCCATAACTCTTCTTGATCCTCAGATCTGAATGACATCTCTCTTTCAGAGGTTTCCTCAAGCCCTATCCCAGACTTGCCATCTTCTAAACTCCACTGATCGCATGAACCATTGACAGAGGCAAAGATAGAGCCATCTTCCCCATCCACTTTGGAGGAACGGCATTTCTGATGCTCTTTAGCAGGCCCTCGCTTTTCATCCTCCTTAACAGAGTCGCTTCTGTACTCCTTCACGTCACTCCTGACGTCCGCGTGCTCTTTGAGGAAGAGTCTCGTCAATGTCTCCTGCCAGCCAAGCTGTTGAGAAATCTGTTGTGCTGAATCCTGTTGAAAGTGTATAATTTGCAAAAGCTGCAGAAAACATAAGACAACATAATAAAAGATTTAACGTTGATGCATCTCAAAAAGCAGGGCTTGTTTGTTTTGTTTCCTGAATGGAATGATTCTTAGGAACACCATCAAACTTTAACAGGCAGCCCTGACCATTCATCCTCTTCATACAAGACTCAAGACCTCAAAAGCTGGCTTTAGACTCAACATCAAGAAAACCAAGCTAATGGCAACAGGCCCTATCAGTCCCTGGAAAATAGATGGAGAAGAAGTAGAAGCAGTGACAGATTTTACTTTCCTAGGATCAAAGCTCACTGCAGATGGTGATTGCAGCCATGAAATAAAAAGGCGACTGATTCTTGAGAGGCAAGCGATAAGAAACCTGGGGAACATAGTGAAAAGTAGAGACTTCACCTTGCAAACTAAAATTCGCATAGTCAAAGCAATGGTATTCTCAGTGGTAATGTATGGTTGTGAGAGCTGGACCATAAGGAAAGCTGAGCGCAGAAGAATAGATGCCTTTGAAATGTGGTGTTGGAGGAGAGTTTTGAGAGTCCACTGGACAGTGAGAAGAACAAATAGGTCAATCCTAGAAGAAATCAACCCTGACTTCTCCTTAGAAGGTCAAATAGTAACGATGAAGCTAAAGTACTTTGGACATCAAACGAGAAGAGAGGATTCACTTGAGAAAACCTTGATGCTGGGAAAGGTGGAAGGCAAAAGAAGCAATTGGGGGTGGGGGAAAATAAGATGGCTAAATGGTATTGTAGATGCAATAGGCACAGAGCTTTGCAGGCTGAGGAGGATGGTGGGAGACAGAGGTGCCTGGTGGACAATGGTCCATAGGGTCACAAACGATCGGAATCGACTGTGCGACTGAACAACAACATACAAGACAATGCAAGTTTTTAAATGAAACTTTACCTAAAAAGATAGGGGCTAAAATCATGTTGCTTCAACTTGTGCCACATAAGATGGGTTTTAAAAAAGAATTTAAATCCTCTTAACTTTAGTCTGGAAGCTCCCATGCAGACCTTCCCATCATCAGGAAGCTGTGGAAGCCACAGGTTAGGAGGGGGAAGTCTTTGAGTTCTGACAATTTCCACTGCTAGGATGATTTTACTGCCAGCAAAGATTTTCCTATCCTGAATCGGTTAAAAGAGGATCAGAACTCTAGAAAATATCATAATGCTTCTCACAAAACTTGTTCTTTCAGATATATAAAAAGACAGTGGATGGTACTGGTGCCTTGAATTCTGGCACCAGAGGAATGATCAGGGCAGGAATTTCCTATAGGCTAACTAGGCTATAGGGCCACATAAGCGGAACAGCCTAGGGCCTCTTTTCATGTAAATCCGGCCCTGGGAATGATGCTTTAGTTTCTACAACTAAAAATTTAAAAACTTTTACCTTTCACAATGCATTGTTATTCCGTAGCTTTATTCAGATGTTACACTGTATACCAAACTCCACTGTATACCAAACTGCCTTGAAGATTTATATTCACATTTTAGATACTCACTGTCATTTTATCAATTCAAGACTTAATTTCCCTGGATAACACTAACCTTTCGGCAGATGGCCACTCTGACATTTACATCTGCTCGGTGAGCCAAATGTACCAATGCAATGAAGTCCCTGTAATTCACCACTGGATCTATAAGACAAGAAATGAGATGCAGTTTGTGAGGGGAGAGAAAACTTGTATTTCACACCCATCCCTAAAAGACTGTGGCTATCAGGTTTTTAACTTTGCAGTAACTTCAAAGTTGTCCAGACGCCCTGACCATTCATTATTCAGATTGGGATTCCTGGAATCTAAAGTCTAAAACATCTAGAACAGGGGTTACTGGAAGTGGGTGCATTTATGGTTGTCATAAACACACCTACTTCTGCTTCTAGGGGCATGGTCAGGCCCACTGAGCTGTCCAGGGGTGTGGTCAGGCCCACGGCGTAAAAAGTTTGGGAACCCCTGATCTAGAAGGATTATCAACCAGTGGCCTGTGGGCTGGATGCGGCCCATGGAACCATTTCATGTGGCCCACCACCACCTTCACCACAACAGGAAGTGCCATGTGGTGAAGGAAAGACAAAATTGCTGTCTGGCCCCCAAAGCTTTCTGAGGGAGCGTGACCAGGCCCCCAACTTTAAAAGGTTGAGAACTCTTGATCTAGAAGGTCAAGGATTGAGTATCACAGCCCCAAATAGACGAGGGGAAGATTTATTCATACCTTTGCTGTTTTGTAATTCACACATGACCTGAATCTGTGTTTACATAACTGCAAAGAGCTACAGGCATACAGAGAGGAACGCCTCACAGCCACATGTACTATATTTAAAAATTAATAAGTATCTGAGTACCAGCATGCAGAACTTGGTTGATAAGGTTCTTAATAAGAGATGTGGAAATTGGAGATTCATTCAGGAGCAGTCCTAGCCCAGAATACCCAACTTCTCTGAGTTTCAGACGCTGCTTGCTCCGTTCGTAGACTTTAGTGCACTTCAGCATCTGCTCCACAATCTGCAAAGGGCACATGAAAACAGCTGTGGGCAACCAAATTCAAAACACCATGACTCAGAGGCACACTTTCATTAGCAATCAAAACCAAACAGGATTTAAGTAGACTTTTTAGTTGTGCGCTGACTGCTCAGTGTTTTGCTTTGTTAAAGCTCTACAGCTTCCTACAGGGTGTTACTAATACAGTAAACCCCGGATAACGCTAAAACTTGGTTCCACAAGTCTTGGTGTTATCCGATTTTTAGTGTTATCTGATCCATGTTAAAATCCTATGGGATACATCAGTTAATGTTAAAGCTCCATAGAGATACACTGTAACTGCACAGGCTTTAGCGGTTGTTATCTGATGCATCCCATAGGACCTTAACGTTATTTGATGCAATCCCCCCCTCAAGATTACTTAACGTTATGTGATTTTAGTGTTATCCGAGGTAAACGTTATCCAAGGTATTACTGTATTTTACTTTCTAAAGCCATCATTGCAGAAGGCTGAGCCTATGTTGAATGAGGACGTGTCATTTAAAAGGACCTTTGGAACAAGCAGTGTGTTTCAGTATGCTTTCCTCCCAAAATGATTCGTGAGATCCAAGAAAGCTTTCTCATTAGTGCAGCATTATAGTACCACAGAGGTAAGGCTAAATCAAGATTGGAGAAATTGTGTATGATCAAAACATTGCAAGACTTCAGTATCATGATCCTTCAATATTTGGAAGGCCACACATCAACCAAAACTGGGCACAATCTTCCTAGTATAACTGACCTCAGCCATTAAAGTATAGCTCTACCTCCAATCCTATCTTGAGTTCTCCTTCTTGGTCCTGCCAGAATACTGAGGGACAGTTTTTGCAGAAGGACTAGTCAACTTGTATTAAAATCCAGTATGAACAATGTAAAATCCATTTTATATGGATTTCCTGTATGAACAGGGTTAGAGGTAGAGTCAACTACCTTTGACATCTCTTCCAAAATTGTGATTCTATGATTTAGTGTCTAGTGAATTATTAGTAATTGTTGTTGTTACGTGCCTTCAAGGTTTCTTCCTTCTGTGACTAGGTCAGACGTGAAACTGCCAAAATGAAACCATCTTGTGGCGAGTCCATCCTACAGTTCCTTTGGCCTGACCTAGTGTGAGAAAGATTAGCCAGCAACACAAGTTTACCATTACCAGGGTATGCCCAACTGTGGTTCAAAAATAACACAATCTTTGAGGAGGCTCTTTCTCTGTACCTGTACTATGAAGACTGTCCTGAGAATATAATGCAGTGGCCCTTCATCTGCCTTCTGCCTGGCAGCATAACCCCCGTACCACTTAACCAGTTCCATGAGTCACTTTCTGGTTCTGAGCCCTTTTGGCATGCAAAGTCCTCCTCAGCTCCAGGATGGTATTGATGAAGCTGCTTCCCTTCATCAAGATGGATTCAAATTGGATTTAATCAATTTGGGGACCATCATCCTTCCCTGTGGACTTTGGCACCCGAGGCTGTTAGTCCTCAGGGTTGTCAGGTTAGTTAACTACCACCTGGTGCTTAGCTTTGAGTCACTGGCAGTAGGGTCTACTCTATTACCATAGCAGGATAACCTGGCCAGATGTGATGCCTTCAAGTTGTAACCAACTTATAGCAACTCTAATGGGTACACAGAAAGAGCCTCCTCAAAGATTGTGTTATTTTTGAACCACAGTTGGACAGGTCCTGGGTAATGACAACCTTATACTGGATAACCTTTCTCACATCAGGTCAGGTGAAAGGAACTGCAGAATGAACGAAGCAAAAGGTGGCTTCATTTTGGCAATTTCACGTCTGGCCTAAACAGGAAGGAGGAGGAGGGGGGGTAGGTAATATATTTAAGGAGTGGTTTTATCAGGTCCCCACCCATGGTAATTTTCCATGGCTCTTGAGTCCCAGTCCATTACTCTATCCACTACACAACACTGTGTTTCCCAATTAGTAATTGCAAGCAATTTAATGGGTCAGTCGTTGCCCTGAGTCGCCTTGGCGAGTGGATGGCAATATAAATCTAAATAAATAAATAAATAACAACAAATTCCAAATTTGCAAATTTATTTGTATCTAACAAATGCAACTTAGAACCATTACCATGAGGTGGTTTAGAGAAATAGTCATGAACATAATACCAAATTCAACAAAAGAGCATTAAATTTAAAAAGAAAGGGAACCACTCTCATATCAAAGCTATGATCTTACACCCATTTGCCATGGAATACATTTCCTTGAAAGCAGCAGGGCCTGGTTGTGAGTAAATACCAGGCCTGTTAAGCTATGTTGTAAAATTTATGAAATGTTCATCTTCCAAAGCACAACAAAAAACCCATTGAATAAAACAGTTTCTTGTCATTTCTTTGAAGGTTAAAACAGAGCTAAGCAGCAGTTTAGCATAGATGTGTATCAAAATGAAGTTAACTGCTTGGGTACTACAGTAATACCTCAGATAACGCTAAGACTTGGTTCCACAAGTCTTAGCGTTATCCAGTTGTTAACGTTGTGTGGCGCATACATTGCACAACGTTAAAAAAACCATTTCCCTTTCCGAAGAGGAAAGGGAACAGGGGGCTGATCCGCCTGCCTCTTTGGAAAGGGCAGCAGGGATTCCATGCGTGGAATCCCAGCAGCCCTTTCCAAAAAGGCAGGCAGATTGAGCCAAGCACCAGTTAGATTCGGGGAGGGCACGCACTGAGCATCAGACTGCTGGTTTGGTTGGGGGGAGACCGGGTGCGCCCATTCTCCTCCCAACCAAACCGGTGCTGCAAAGTGCACAGCGGCAGTGTGCTTGGGAAGGAGACTGTGGCTTCCCCGTCTCCTTCCCAAACACGCTGCCGATACGAAACGTGCACCGAAGGCATGTTTGGGAAAGACGGGGCTCCCCGCCTCCTTCCCAAACACGCCACTGCTACGAAGGGCACAGCGGCAGAGTGGCTGGGAAGCAGAGAGAGGAGCCCCCGGTCGGCTTCCCAAACACACAACCGTTATGAAGGGCAAAGTGGCAGCATGGCTGGGAAGCAGAACAGGGAGCCCCATGTCTGCTTCCCAGTTATGCTGCCGCTGTGAGCTTTGTAGCGCCGGTTTGGTTAGGAGAACGGGTGTGCCCGGTCTCCCCCAAACCACGCCGGCACTACAAAGCTCAGAGTGCCAGTTTGGTTGGGGTGAGGGCGCCTGCACCTGATCTCTCCCCAACCAAACCAGTGGTCTGAGCCTCTGTAGATCTCTGCCCCAAAGCCTGCAGGACTGGTCTCTAGCCCTGTGGACTTTGGGGCAGAGATCAACACTGGGGAATTTGAAGCAAACATTTGCATCGCACAACGTTATCTTAACATTGTGTGTTGCAAATGTTTGCCTCAAATTCCCCAATGTTATCTGGTTTTAGCATTATCTGATGTAATCATTATCTGAGGTTCCACTGTATTTAAGTATTTAAAAATGTGTAGGATAACCTCTGCCAAAAGAAAGAGGTTTCATAAAAACACGTCATCCTAGTAGGAAGAGGAGACACAACACGATACCTTGAAGACAAGCTCCTTTAGTCTGTCTGAGTACCTCTGGTTCAGCACAAATGCATAAAGGATGTCTGCATTTCCAGGCTCAAAAAGCAGCAAGAAAAGCTGGTCTCGGGTTGGGCTTGTGTGAAGCAGGGTGAAGAGCACCTCCAGGATCCCACAGAGCTGTAAGAAAAGCAGGAAGAATGGAAAACCCACTGCATGGAATCTGTAGCATCCTGGCAATTCTTATTACAATTGTTGTTGTTGTTGTTGTTTTGGTTCTTCCTCTCAGCTCTTAGGTGACAAGATTGTATGAGAAGGGGTTTCAGGATGTGAAAACTGACATGTAGAGAAGGAGGGTGTAAAAAAAGCAGCCTTGAATAGGTTTTGTATTTTTAAAATGAGGGTTATGAAAAGTCACCATAGAACAGGGGTTTCCAACTTTTTCAAGCCGGGGGCCGGGTCACGATCTCTCAGTCAGGTTCAAGGGCCAGATGGCCATTGTGCCCTGCCTGCGCGATGGGGTGGCCATTTGCCCCCAACAGGGGGCATTTTGTTTCTCAAATGCACTTGAGGGGCCGGAGGCTGCATGAAATGGCACCACAGGCCACATCCGGCCCACGGGCCTTAGGTTGAGGACCCATGCCATAGAACAACTAGCTAGCCTCAGCCAAGTGTAGAAGTAAGTATCGCTCTATCAAAACAGGCTTGGTACAGTTGAACTTGTTCTACAAATGTTTGTGTGGAAATAAGCACGGGAGAGGATTGGAATATGTAAAGCACATCAATGTGAAAAGTGACTAGAGGTGGTGTCTACAAGTTCTTTGAATTCTCTGTAGCTTCAATACTCTGGTTTTACAGTACAGTAATACTTCAGATAACATTTACCTCGGATAACGCTAAAATCGCATAACGTTAAGTAATCTGGGGAGGAGAATTGGATCGAATAATGTTAAGGTCCTATGGGATGGATCAGATAACAACCGCTAAAGCCTATGCAGTTACAATGTATCTCTATGGAGCTTTAATGTTATCTGATCCATCCCATAGGATTTTAACATGCATCAGATAACACTAAAAATCGGATAACACCAAGACTTGTGGAACCAAGTCTTAGCGTTATCCGAGGTATTACTGTATCTTGGTGCACTAAGTCCTTTTGGTTTCTAAGTCGTTATTCCTCCAGGCTTTGCAAAATGTTGATCAAAATAGAAACATTTCTCATCATAGGGGCAGCCTGCCAGATTCTGAGTTACAGGCCCTTGTACTTGCAGGAAATACAAGAGCAATAGAAACTCCTATTAAATTGTTTTGTTGGTACACCCAGGTACAAATCTCTGGCGCTTGATTATGACTATTGATAGCTTATGAAGGGGAGAAAAAGGTGTCATTAACAACCAGAAAAGATAGAAAGGCCAAAAAGCAAAGGATGCCAGAAGAGCACTTTTAGAGGGGAGAGTGGTTTCACTTCAAGCCTCAAAACCCACATTCCCAATTGATTTTAGTGTGTGTGTGTGTGTGAGAGAGAGAGAGACAAAGATTGCCTTCCTGCCCCCACTTCCCCTTCAAACAACTGCAGTCCATCTCCCTCACTTCTTCTTCTACTCTGTCCTATGCATGGAAAGGCAACTTAACTGAAATAATGTAAAATAGTACCAATGCATTGAGGGGTAATGGGGACCAGGCACAGCTGAATACAAGCATGGAAATTACCTGCTCCTCATCACTGATAGCAGCTATATATCCCATGATGCTTTGGACTTCTTCATGTGTCCCGCCTTTGCTCAAGAAATACTTGATCAAGCCATACAGAGATGTTCTAATTGTTTTAAGATCATCTGGAGACAAATCACTATCTTTGCAGCCACTCCTGACAAAAATAAAGCAAACAGGCTTTAGGGAAAAATGGCCATGTACAATACTTACAAAAGCAGACTGGCAGTCTGAGGTCCTTGTTTAGCTGGTTTTCTTTTCACAAACATTTTCACCTTATTCACCTGTGTGAAGTTCTCTTTTCTACAGTGACATCCCCCCCCCCAAAAAAAAATACAGTGAACCCCCACTTTACGGCATTAATCCATTCCACATGGTTTTCCTTATAGCAATTTTTCCTTAAACTGAACAGCAGTTTTCCATTGGAATGCACTGAAAACCAAAACCAACCAAACAAACAACAACCCCAAGTTCCAGACCTTAGATAAATTTTTAAAAAATGATTTTCCCCTTCCAAACTCTTTCTAAAGTAGCGAAAACACAGCAAAAAATTCCAAAGTGCACTTGAGAAAGAGTTTTGAGCAGGTAAAGACTCTTTTTTTTTGCTTTTTAGTAAGTTCTGGAACTGATTTTTTTTTTTTTTTGGTTGGCAATTTTTATTTTTTTATTTATTGCTTGCATTTCTACCCCGCTCCAATCGGGCAAGCCCGACTCTGATGCATGTTCAGCACATTTCTGACACCACCATCTAGTGGCTAGCCCTGGTAATTGCAGGAAAAGTCCCAGCCTAACAGCTGATGAAGGGACCCCACACTTCCTGGTTGCTGAGAGAGTTTCTGAAGGTGCCAAAAAGCAACAAAAAAAAATGTCAAAAATGGACCAGAAAAGCTCCAAGCACCCTCCCACTGCCATGAGAAGCATTAGAACAGCCAAAAGTCCCTTATAGTGATTTTTTCTGGTAAGTGGGATGCCATTTTCTCTGGATTTCTTTCCATATGGTGAGTATATTCTTAAGCAAGCAGTCTGTAAAGCGATGTTCCACTGTATTACAATTAAAAGTACTTTATATGATATGTGGAAACGTAAACATGCCACCAAAGGTTGAAAGGTAACATTAATGGAATGAGCATTGAAAAAGAGAGAGAAAGAGAATGAGAAATGAAGGAAGAAAATATCAAACATACTGGTCAGGTATTTAAAAAATCAGTCCAAATACCTTTTGAGATCATGTTCACTTTCACAAAAATAATATGAATTTTTAACTAGTTACTTATTATTAATATCGATGTCCACATTTTATGAGAGACATATTCAAACTAGGCTTAACCTCTAGTTTGCATGCAGAATATAATGTCAGGGAAGGGTTACAAAGGTTATAGACTTTTATCTTAGTGGAGGTTTGGATGAATATATTGTGCCTGTTACTAGCAACAGCAGGATAAATTGTTGTCATCTTCCATTATTATCACTAACAGACCTAATACTATTAATATTGCTACAAAAAAATCTATACTTTCTTCATGTATACAAGTGGACCCCCATATAACAAATGTATCATACAATGAAAGAATCGTACAACAAAGAAGATTTTGGAACAAATGGGTGCACTGCACAACGAAAATTTTCATTGTACAATGCTCCCATTTGTTCCAAAATCCTCTTTGTTGTATGATTTTTTTTTTGTACGATGCAATGGAGGAGGAGGTAGCTGAGTGGGTCGGCTTCCTTCTCCAAAAGCAACCCGGTCCGGGCATCCAATATCGAGGAGGCAGCCGATCTACTCAGCTACCTCCTCCGAAAGCAAGCTGGGGATCAGACGCCCGAACCCGGGGCTTTGGGAGGAGGTAGCCAACCCGTTCAGCTACCTCCTCCCAAAGCAACCCAGTCGGGGCATCTGATCCTCGGTTTGCTTAGGAGGAGTTAGCTCAGCAGGCCGGCTACCTCCTCCCAAAGCAAGCCGGGTATCGGATGCATGCATAGCCAGTGGAACCCCATACAACGAAAAAAATCATACAATGAATAACCCTGTGGAACAGATATTTTTCGTTGTATGGAGCTCCAGTGTATCAAGTGTTTAAAGCACTCCAGACATGTAATCTCAGAAAAACTAATGGCATTTTTAAAATTAATTGCTTTTATTTTGGTTTATATTGTACTTCTATTTTGGAGAGCTAAATTCAAGCAAGATATAAAGAAAACTTCATACCCATAATAAATCCTCAGCGTATCCAGCAAAAACTGCACACCATACTTTTTCCGGAAGAGCCTCCTGCTATCTCTGATAATTGTAGAAATGTATTGGATGTGCCCTTAGAAAAAATATATTCTCCATTAGAAGCCAAGCAGCCACTTACTTCATACTAACAAAGCAAAATCAAACTGCAATCTGAGCTCAAATATATTAGCACCCAATTGAAAAGGGGGGGGGGGGAGGGAAGGGGATTTCTAGGTCTTTCAGTATGCATTGGCAGCCAAGATATTGCCAGCTGATTCATTTAGTTTATAAAGTGTTTGGGTAGCTGTTTGAATGGTATATAACCTCACCGATTCTGAAGGGGAAGTCTCCACAGTTCCAGATGCTGAAGTCAAACAGTAAGTGCTGATACATCTGCTGCAGAAGCTGTGCATTCTTTGCCACAGAAACCTGTTCTATCAGTAACTGGACCGCCATCAGTACATTCACATCCATAAAGCTGCTGGGGACCTGAAAGGGGAGGGGGACCAAAAAAGCCAGACAAATCTTTGATGTTTGTTCATTAAAAAAAAAAAACAGATACAGTGGAACCTCGGTTAACATAAAAATTGCCTAATGAAAAGAAATCCATAGAAAATAGTGGCTTGGTTTACGGAATTTTTTCCAGAACAGATTAATTGGTTTTCAATGCATTCCTCTGGGAAACCACGTTTCAGTTAACGTATTTTGATTTTCAATGCATTCCTATGGGAAACTGCATTCAATACATTCCTATGGGAAATCCAGTTAAAGTAATTTTCACTGTAAGTAATGTCCCAGAGAATGCATTCATTATGTTAACCGAGGTTCCACTGTAGTTTCATTCATGTGTGATGAGTCTGTCTGAGAAGGCATCTGAGGGAGCAGGGAAAGACACATACAATGAGAGTGATTGTTTCTGGAAGGCACCTCCCTGTCCCAGCTAGAAGGTGAGCTGCCGGTGCCCTTTTGCCAGTGACAGCGTTCTGGGAGATTGTCAAGGGCGGTGGATCCTTCTTGTGCAACTCAGCAACAGGGAGGACAGGGGTGAGATCAGGGTGTATACCATGTGACCAAGTACATGTGCACCCCATCAAATAGACCAAAGGAAGCCTTTCCTCACCACTGGCCCTCCAGAACTACACCATAGGATTTCAGCCTCAAGGTTACCAAAGTCAAAATGGAGTGTCATTTATTTACAGCTTGGAAAGTTCCCATTCTGGCTCCACAGCTCCCAAAATAGGATAGCCAACGTGGCCACTGAGAGGTTTAACCTGCCATTACTCTCAACTGGAAGTGAAGTAAACAAGCAGGCAAGGAACACATTTATGGAGGAGGTTAAAGTCAAGAGCCTGCCATGCATAATTTTACTACCAAGAGGGAGAGGTAGATAGACATATAAACATATGTAAATAAATACAGATACGTAGTCCAACTTTGCTACTGTTTTGGAGGTCACCTCAGCGTCCCAATGCGGAAGAAAGGCATCATGAATATATGATAAATAAATAAATAGACAAGTAAATTGTTCAAATACTTCTGCAATTTTCATACCTTCTGCAAAAGAGCACCTAAGGTTGCAACTCCATGGGTGTGAAGCAGATTATCTTGGTTGATTGGGTGCCTCTGGATAAAGTGCTTTATCATCAAAATGAAGGTTGCGACAAGATTCTTCTCTAAGCGAGCTTCTGTAAGATGGAATTAGTTGAAAAATTTTAGCACAGGGAGAAGAAGAAAAATAGAAGAGACATCTGGAAACCCACACACATACATGGGACATTTGTATATTTCGCAACACAATTCTTTCCTCACCTGAAGCCCTGGTCGAGGTTAACATCACCCAATCTCCTTCAACCGGTGTCGTTGATTCAGGAGGCACTGATTCCACATCTGGCCTCTCCAAGAAATGCCCGTCCAGGAAGCTGATTTGTTCTAGCAGCGGGAACATCACATTTAAGCCACCTATGCAATTGATCATATCCTGGAGATGTGAAATGGGATGGGGGAGGGGAGTGAATTGGTGAAAGAAGCAGCAGAAAGAAAAGGCTTTTTAGAGACTGGAGTAGACTGGAGCCTTCCTCCTTCCAAATTGCTTGGAGGTTTTGAAACTATACAAGAGTCAGTCTGCTGGCAAATCTGTTTGACTATACCAGGTTTCTGACAATGTAGGGTTGAGGAACATTGTTGCTAGGACTTCAGCTTCCATCATCTCTCACCAACATGACTTCATGGCGCAAGATCATGAGACTTACAGTCCAAACATACATAGAGGGATGTATGTTTCTCTACCTCTCCTACTTCAGTCTGTAATCCCTATGATGGCTTCTCATCCCTCACAGAAGCCAAAGGCTCCCATCTAGCTCTTCTGGTGGCAAAGGAAGGAATTAACGGGGTTGAGAGTAGGAAAACCACTGAGGAGCAGCCAAGCTTTTCATCTTCTCTTGAAATCACTTATTGATGCAAGAAAAAGGTCTTCTCTCCATATTAAATGTATCACTGGCTGCAACCAATAACATTTCTCTAAAATTTCTCTATTGGTCAAATCCAAATTTAGTCCTAGCTAGAGCAGGTCTACTGAAACGAATGGGACTTCTTAGTCAGTGCTAACATACCATTCTGTCTGGTACTAAACTGAACCCCTGCTTCCATGAAAGAGAGCAGGTCTTCTTTCACTACTTTACGTGACCATGAAAGCTAAAGTTCTTAGGACTGAGGTACTATGCTGCACTGATCCTTAGCATAGTTTCAGATAATTCATAAATTTTGTTTCAGAGTGTAAATCAATCCAAATAACATCTCTAAGTAACAATATAGCTGACTTGTTCATCATCTCAGAGTTGATACTTGACTGTGAAGCCACAGCTCGCAAGCCTGATCACCTCATGCTCCCTCCAAGGAGAAGAGCCTTTCTGTGTAGCTTAGGACAAGTTACATAGTACCAGAATATGCCCCTGAGAAGAAAGTAATGGTAAGCCTCTCTTAAGTACTCCATATTTCAAGAACCCTTGGAAAAGTTGCTACAGATCAGAATTGATTTCATGGCACCTAATGAATTGACCAGCTATTCTGAGAAACTTTCTCACTGAAAAGATAGCATACAAATAGTACACATAAACAAACAAAATAAATAGCGTCAAAGTAAGAGGAGACACACATGTTCTGTGGTTAAAGAACTTTTCACCAACATTTACCTTCCATTTTAAAACTCTCTTCAGAAAGTAAAAATTCAGGTTTGCCTTTAAAAATTCTAGCTACAACCTTACACACAATTATCATAAATCTGCAGAATTTACAACTGCATAGACCTGCCCAGGAGTGCATTGCTAGTTATAATAATAATTTAGTGTCAGAAATTATTCTGGGTTGAAAGGATTTTTGTATAAAAAACTCCACTCAGGGAACACCCAAATGAGGCTCCTCTGTTCATGGCCCCAAGAGCTGGGACAGAGATGTGTGCTCAGTACCCAAGTCTCGAACTGCCAATTTGCCAGCCTTCTAGCTAACAAGGCAAGCTTCTTAACCACTGAGCTACAGCAGTTAAGCTCTATGCATATTCTGCAAACACACACACACACAATCAAAAGTAATGGCAAACCCTGGCAGCCAACTTTTCTGAGGGAGGAGAAGTCTTTAGAACTGTCATATCTGTAAAAAAAGAGAGGAGATGGGCCACCAATCTTTTAAGAAGCTGATATGTTGGACTGTCAAGCTTCCCGCCCAATTAAATCACCCAATCTTATATTAAACCATATCACTTTCAACAGAAGCAGCTTACCTTTATATCCCAATTCACAACTTTGTTCCCTGTTAACCTTCCATGTAGAAGATTTGAAGAAAGATCAAGACATATTGGGCTTCTGCAAGCCTGTCCAGTAGAAAAGGGAAAGAGAGAGAAAGGCAGAGATATTTTTTCACAAATAAATTCAGAGACAACATTCCGTTTATGAAACATCCAGAGTTAACCCTAACCCTAATCCTTGGAAGCCCATTTCCCAACCATCCCATCATCAGCTGAGCAGAATGGGATGGGGGAGGGGGAGAGAAGGATATTTGAATCCACCCCCCCCCATCTTACCACCAGCTGAGGAGCGTGGGGCCTGTTCCTGGTGTATAAGATGCACTCCATTTTTCCTGTGTATTTTAAGGGTGGGGAAAAGTGCGTTTTATACACTAGCAAATACGGTACTTCAACAAACAATTGCTCCGATCATGCAGAAAACGGTGGGGCTCTAACTGCAGAGAACAACAGATGCATTGATTAGGAACACAGGTCCCTGCCCTCACCTATGTCTCAGTTTCCTAAGCACCTTTTTCCTTAGCTGAGCTCCAGTACTTCAGGTCATTTCACTCACACAGAAAAAGTTCTTGAGACGAGGGGCTGAAGAGAGGTAAGAGGCAGGTATTCACTGAACTATCGAGGAAGGAAAGGTACTTGCCATGAAATGCCCTAAACAGAAAAACTCTTCAACTCTGGGGTAGCCCCTCCTACTTTCTATCCTTTAATGGTGCAGTATTCGTTGCCTAAAACTAGACATAAATCTTAATGGTGTCTATATTTCATTGTGCATGTGATTTCTGCCAAGGTTTCAAAAGACATTACAGTAATACCTCGGATAACGCTAAGACTTGGTTCCACAAGTCTTGGTGTTATCTGATTTTTAGTGTTATCCGATCCATGTTAAAATCCTATGGGATGGATCCGATAACGTTAAAGCTCCATAGAGATACATTGTAACCACACAGGCTTTAGTGGTTGTTATCCGATCCATCCCATAGGACCTTAACGTTATTCGATCCAATTCTCCTCCTCAGATTACTTAACGTTATGCGATTTTAGCATTATCCGAGGTAAATGTTATCTGAGGTATTACTGTACTTGTACAATTGTTAACCAGCCATAGAACAGCTGTTTGCTAAGACCAAGATCCAGTCCAATGTCTTAGGATGCATAAAAGATCCATTCAAAAATGTGGTATAGGTAAAGGTCTCCCTTGCTCAAAAGCCAGTTGTATCCAACTCTAGGACTGCTGCTCATCTCTGTTTACAGCGCAAGAGCCAGTGCTGTCTGCATCTATAGATATTTCCATGGTCATGTGACAGACATGACTAGACACTGGAGCACACTGAATGCTGTTACCTTTCCTGCTGAAGCGGTACCTAGTTATCTACTAACCCATTTAACACATGAAAAAAGGAACACCTAGCTTTGTCACGCTCTGTTGTCACTCTTATTTTTTATTTGTTAAACTTAAGCCCCGCCCATCTAGGAAATTTTCCTACTCTGAGCAGCTAACAACATGAAACTCATACATCTCTTTCCATAGAAGAGAACAGAATGGAAGAGGAAAGGCTCCTGTTTATATGGAGAGTCTCCAAGCAACCAAGAATGCTGCAAAAAAACAGCTCAGAGGAATATCTCCCTGTGAACTGCATCCCCTTCCCCTTCCAATCCATTGCCTCCTAGCTGAAAAGAGTAACAATTTACAAGGGTGAGGCCAGATACTCTCTTCTAAACATCCTGAATCCAGTGATACAGGCAACATTTGAATAATCCTGACCAGGCAAGGTTCCAGAAGACCACAAGATGTTAAGAAATAGGCCCACACTGTCATTCATCTCAAGCAACTGGTGTTCAGTAGCACATCACCTCTGCGCATAAGAGCTACATATCTTCTGAGAATGAGATGGCTAGATGGTATTGTTGATGGAATCGGCACAAAGCTGGGCAGGCTGAAGATGATGATGGAGGATAGGGGAGCCTAGTGTGCGATGGTCCATGGGGTTGGACTCGACTATGCAACTGAACAACAAATCTTATCTGTCAAGGCTAATAACTGGTGATGAAACAATCTTCTCCAAATTTGTCTCATCACCTTCTGAAACTAAAAGACTGCCTGTGGTGGGAAAAAATGTAAGTTGATGCTACCTTGGGAGTATAGTGAAGAAGTATTTTACTGGGCAAATCAGCCACTTCAGATTCTTGGGATTTCCATGGAGTTAAGCAGTTTGGACCTTCAAAATAAGAAAGGAAAGGGAAATATGTATGTTTTATGGTTTTGCTGAAAGAATTCATTATATATCAAATATATTTTATACTGCAAGTACAAAAGAGATACCTCTTTAAACTATCTCTCTCTAAATCACCAAAAATTAGTCATAGAAAGTAAGAGGCCATACACACATCCAACTGGGAACATGGATGATTGTTTGAATATGTAGCTGTTGTAAGGGTTAAACCCTCTGCCCCCTAACACACCACATTGTTTTCCCCTTTGCCAACAGTCTGTACCCACGCTTAGCCCCTGCCCCTAGCATGGCCCTGGTACTCTCTACCTGGCTTTGGGCTAGTATGAATGTGAAGAGTTATCAACTGGCTATTTGAACAAGCAAACTAATCCATTTAGGACAGTGTTTCCCAAATGCTGGTGTTTGGACTTCAGTTCCCAGAAGTCTAAGCCAGTATATTGACTGATCAGTGCTTTGGGGAATTGACTTAAGCTTCTGGGAATTGAAGTCCAAACACCAGCATTTGGGAAACACTGATTTAGGACATAAGTAAAATGTGTCATTAGGTTATGGTAGCTTGGTAAAGATACCAGATCCTTCCTCAGCATGGCTTAGCGCTCAACTCACCAGAGACAATGGTTCTGGGTTCCAAACTTTCTTTTGTTAATGCATAGTTAGCAAGTTTCAAAAGCTTATAGCAGAGAAACATGATTTGCAAACTATCCCTCCCATACACATGAAAATAAAAACCTCTCTAACTCCCAGGCTTTGGCCTAGTTATATCTTACATTTTGGCTGGTTTTCTTCTCACATTTCCATCCAGTGTAAAATGATCCTAAGCCCCCATGGCATCTATAAGCATAGCTAAAGCAAAAACATCACGAAAACCTCCTAATCTCTCCCCCATATCAGAATACATTTTTCACCTTTGGACCTCCTTCGGAAGGATTCCAGCCAATTACCACATAGCATTAGACTGTCACAGAACACAGCATATTTGGTCTACCCTTTCTCTCTCCCGGCTACCACTTATGAAAGTGTGACCAGCTTTAATAAACCCCTACTCCTCCAAGCATTTCATTTGCATTACCTTCTTACATAGTTCTCTAAATAGAAATGACCATATCAGAACTGATATTCTTTATTAGTATGTTACTCAACTGGAAAGTTCTTTTTCAGATTATGGCCAGGATCCTATTGGGATATCACAACTATGGTGACAAATTACAACTAATTAACAATATGCTATTTGTATGTCCAATTGCTTGACTTGCTTGTAACAAGACATTTTGCCATAACCTCACAAATTATCTGCAATTTGCTACCATGATTTAAATGCTTCCATTAAATATGAAACAAATCCCAAATAGGATTATGGCCTAGAAATCCCAGATTCCCCAGAGAATAGGGCTGCTGAATTATAGTTCTAGTCCACAAAATATACCTACCACAGCTTTTCTGCACACATATAACATCTCCACTACTTAAGCATAATATACAGATACATTTACACCACAGGCTTTTATTGTACGCAAACCTTACATGAGCACAGATATTGATTATTGAAGGCTAAACAGAATTCTCTCTTGATCTGGGTGAGAAACTGATTTTCAATCAGGGAAGCAACAAAAGGACCATCATAGAGAAAAAGTGTCAGTAAATAAACGAAATAAGCATGTACAAAAAGTTAGTGAAAAGAATAGAAAGAGAATTTTGAGGCAGAATTAATCTTTATAAAAGACAATGATTAGGAACAAAAGATGTAGAGATCAGAGACCATAGCAGAAACTATTTCTGGAACAGAATGAAAATGAGGAGAGAAGAGCAAAAGAAAAGAGTTTGACATACCCAAACAAAATGGCACTTGGGGATTCTCACCTGCCAGATACAAAGCTTTCACATGAGAAGGCTGCAGGACTTCATGGAATATGATGACTGATCCAAGCTGGCCTTCCAGAGAGGTAGGGCAGCCCCACTCGCTGTCTTGAGTTCCTGCAGAGATCAGCTTGGTGACAATTTCTGTCTTCCCTAGAAGCCCACTCCATCCCCCTGGATTGAGAATCCCACCAAGTGAGGTGCGATGAGGAATAACAGGGGAAGAAAAAGGTGGATCTGGAATCTGGGATGGAGGTGGAGTTGTTGTCCTTTGACCAGCAGAGCCAATGCAGCACGATGTGAAAGGCTGGAATATTTCACCCATGACAAAAGAAGGAGGGGAAAATCATCAACAAACTGAATGCGGTTGAATTCAGTTCACATTTAAATTGGCAAGAGTCACGTACAATAAACACTAAAAGAAAAAGGCTGCCCGGCTTCCAAATCGTACCATGTATACCAGAAGGCCAAATTCGTGTGGGATCGCCTTGTTACTCAGTGGCATGGGAGTCACAACTTAATTACTCTAGGACAGGTTAACACTGGACACCTTCCTGTTATCGTTTTGGCTACTGGATGTTCAGACTAACTGTTGGAAGGACAGCAAGGCCCTTGCGAATACAAAAGGCATTTTCATAATTGTATTTGTACTAAATCTGAATCAAAGTCATGTAGCCGAAGCTATCACTGTGTAAAGATCTCTATTTTCTGGTATGCATTTGGCCTATTGAGCCGCTGCTTTTAAATTCTATGGCACATTAACCACTCCAATCCCTTTGTTAGCTTTTGTTTTTAATATAAGTTGATTTTTTCAACATTACAACAAAAAAGCAGGAAAATATCTTTACTAGAAAATAAAAACAATAAATATGCATGCAAACTTTTATTTCAACAGGTTGATGTGAATTCAACATGAGAAGCAGAGGTCATAAGCACTGTCAGTAGCCTCACTACCAAAATAATTACCTTTTATTCTCATGTAGAATATATACTGCAGGAATTGGTATGGGCAATATAAAGTTATTTTTAAGTCTTTTTTTTAAATATAATTTTAGAATAATTCTCAAGGGGAATTGACATTTATAAAGTGTTTACAAAACATCTGTATCTTTCCTTTCATGGTTCTCCTTTAGAAGGAAAAATGAGAAGTGGCTTATTTAATATGGTGAAACTAAAACAAATGCTTATTACTTTTTTGGAAGTTAGAGAAAGTGTGTGTGTGTGTGTGTGTGCGTGTGTTACATCACAATATTTTACTGTTAAATATCAATTTGTGAACACAAAAAGTTCTTAAGAGGAACCAACATGTGAATAAGTGCAAATAAATATTCTTCAACACAGATATCTGTTAACTTCTGCATGGACTAATACTAGTGACCAGCACTGAACTGATGATACAAGAATTTTTCCAAAAAAAAAAAAAAACCCCACAGAAAATGGAATTATTAGACAGAAACATTCAAATATGCTTTTTTTTCTCTATTAGGAAAGGAAATATAGGAAGAGACCAATGATTTTTTTAAAAAATATGGACACAAAGTCCCAAGCAGTTAACTCATGGTTAACTGTTGATTATTAACAACAACAACAACAACAACAACAACAACAACAACAACAACAACAACAACAACAACTACTACTACTACTACTACTACTACTACTACTACTACTACTACTACTACTACTACTACTACTACTACTACTACTACTATTATTATTATTATTATTATTATTATTATTATTATTATTATTATTATTATTATTATGTGTCAGAAATTATTCTGGGTTGAAAAGATTTTTTCTGGAGACTCAGGGGACACCCAACTGAGGCTTCTTTCATGTCCCCAAGAGCTGGGACAGAGACAGGTGTTCAATCCATCAGGCAGTACCCAGGTCTCAAACTGCTGACTTGCTGGCCTACCGGGTAACAAGGCGAGCTTCTTGACCACTGAGCCACCACATCCCCTATATTTATGCCTTACTGTTAAAAGGGGGGGGGGGATGAGGAACCTGTCATATAATCACATGTTCCAGTAACCTGCCCAAAGACACACAGGTAACCTCCTTCACCAGTGACATAGTAAGATTCAACTGACAAACCAAATGGTGTCTCTTTATGTTCAAAACATAAAAGCCAGGCAGGCGAATGGCAGATCAATCTTATTTTGACAATAAGAAAAGGACAGCCTTCTCCACTGGTCCTGGGGACAGTAGGCTAGCTGCAAAGTCAACGGTTTGACAGCTACAGCTCTGCTCCTCCACCACAAACGGCTGCCACTCCCTGTCCGGGTGTCTCCTGCCTACATCATTCCCTTTGTCTTGCCAAAAGGGAGGATGGATCAGCCCTGAAGGAAAGCACTACAGTATAAAGGAAAGGCGGGGGTTCAAGCATGTCAGTAGCAGAGACTTACTTCGTTCATTGCAGGAAACCGGAGCGGTGCTGAGATCTTCTGCTGCCCATTTACATAAATGTAGACAAGGCTTTGACCAAAGGGCCTTTTCCCAGGCATATGAACAATGGTGATATTGTGCTGTTGAGAAATTTGAGAGCACTGTTCAGTTAAGTGGGGTGTCATTCTGTCTACACAACTGTTACAGGTGGATAACCACTGCTGGCTTCCACAACTAGGAAGGTTTATGCCTCCACCAGTCTCCAGACACTATGAGAACAGATAACTTCTTAGGTCACTTAACTCCCTCCAGCTTTAATTATTCCTTTGTTTCATCTTTCCTAAAGTAAACTACAGCTTTAACTTTTCCTCAAAGCCATTTGTGTGTTGACTCATCCATGGTTAGTCAGGCTTTGAGAGAAAGTGGCCAAAATTGGCCAGTGAGTTTCATGCCTCTGGGAACACCTAAAACTGGATATTCCACATCATGGTCCAACTCTCTAACACCACAGTGACAATTTGGATGTAAGGGGAAACTAAGGCTTACTCAAGACCTGCTGCTCCCTTGCAATCCTGCAGAACAGAAGTGGCAGTAAAAGAATGAGGCACATAGACAAAAGTGTCCCACATTTCTCCCCTTGTTCAGACAAGCTGCCCAGCTAAATTGGACCAAGATACAGCAACTTGCCTTGCCCACTAAATCTTAGCACATTAACATGTCCACATTTTTAAGGGCATATCCATGGCATGCTGATGCAGGCTCCCTTACCCAGAGAGAATCACAGAAGCAATGGTCCGACAGCATCACAGTCGCATATTCCCTCTTTGTGCACACAGCAACCACAAGCATTCCAGAACAGGTGATGAATGCCTCAAAGCCCATCCCGCTAGCTGTAAAAAAGCTGCAAAGAGATTGTGGGTGTTTTTTTAAAAAAAAAAAAAAACCATAGAGATCATCTCCTTTGAAACATACTCTGGCTATATCCCAGTGGTAACTCACAACTAGAGCAGGCCCATTGAATCAATAGGGATTTTGTGAGTCAATTTCTCTGAAAGTTCTACTGGTTCAAATAGTCTTTTGTTAAGGTAAAATTAAAGTTAAAGGTCTCCCTTGCTAGAAAGTCAGTCATATCTGGCACTAGGGTTCGCTGCTCATCTCTATTTATAGCCAAAGAGCCCGCACTGTTGTGTCTCCAGACGTTTCTATGGTCGTGTGGCAGGCATGACTAGACACCAGAGTACAGTAAAACTATTTTGTTGTTATTTGTTATCTGTTTGTTCACCACCCAAAGTGGGATATCACCCAAATGGGTAGTTTAGAAATGATGATGATGATGATGATGCAGGGTTGCAAAAAAAATTAATTGGAAACTTTGCCAGAAGTTTAGATTTGAATGCAGTAAAAATCATTAGGAACATCAAGTAGAGAAAGTTTTAGAGAATGAGAGTGTCAAGATCATGTGGGACTTGAAAATTCAAACCAATAGACATCTGCCTCACAACACACCTGATATAACTGTTGTGGAAAAGAAAAAGGTCTGGTTTATTGACATTGCTATACCAGGAGATGCATGAACTGAAGACAAACAACTGGAGAAAATCACAAAAAATCGTGATTTGCAAATTGAAGTCGAGTGTCTATGGCTCCCTAGATATCTGGAAATTTTGGACTTACCTGATTTGAACATCCCAACTCTACAAAAAACAACTCTACTGGGGACTGCATATATACTCAGATGTTACCTTAACAGCTCTTAGGTCCTTGGTTAGGGCTTGAACTGTTAATTTTATTCCAGTTCTCAACTATGAACTAAATGGTTGATTTGTATAATAATAATTAAACAGAAGAGGAAAGACTCATCGAAGGCCTGTGGTTGGAAAGAGGCATGCAGGCCAAGACTGAAGTTTCCCTCTCCCTGATTTAGATGAAGGGCTGTCTTGATCTTCAGCTGCCAGGGAACACTGCCCTTAGAGACAGATAGCTGATTTTGAGGTCTCCCACACATTATTCTTGGGGCAAGGGACTCTTCGGGAGGGAGGGAGGGTCTCCCTTAGAGGAGTCACCTGACATCCTTTTGTACCTTTTGAAGTCAGAAGACTAGTAACTTTAGAGCTAGAGGCTCTTAGTGCCTCTAGCAAGCAATGTTTCCCTTGGTCTCCCTGCTCTCACAAGGCAGGAATGACTTAAAACAGGGTTGCCCAAACTTTTTGGGCTGTGGGCCCGTCACGTGGTGAAGAGGGCTGGTCACTATGGCTGGGGGGTTGGATCTAACCCCGATGTCGATTCATCCGGCCCACAGAGTCCTTGTTGCTCCCGGGAGCAAAAAACACCCATACAGGCACATTTTACTTCCACTTCCAGGAGCAACGAGGGCTCTGTGGGCCGGATGTGGGCTGTAGTTCGGGCACCCGACTTAAAACCTCTTACCCATCCTCTCTGAATATGTTGTGGGCAGAATGGAAATTTCTGCAACTCTACTCCATTAACCCACAGAAATTAAACAGGCTCAGACCAGAATTAAGGAAACATTCCTTTAAGATTTAGAGACTTTCCCTACATTAATTTCAATAGGTGACACTCTTCACCAACACTATTATATTAAATCCCCAGCTCTGGATCAGAAGTGGCAGCGTTCTAAGTGACAATATGAATATAGATTGTAACTTCTTCTGCCCATTTAGACCGAAAACAACAAAAAATAGTCTCTACTAGTAACGTGCTTTTTTTTAAAGGGAAAGAAAAGCCAGTTGAACATAGATATTTTGCTTTGCACCTAGAACTGGGAATAAATACTTCATATTTTATACACTATTACTTCCCAGGTTCCATCACTTTTTAGAAAAATAACAAACTAGCAATTTGTGTTGTTGGGAGAAGAATTTTGAGAGTAATCTGGACAGTAAAGAGAACAAATAGGTTGATCTTAGAAGAAATCAACCCTGACTGCTCCTTAGAAGGTCAAATAGGAAAGTTGAAGCTGAAGTACTTTGGAGATCAAATAATAAGAGAGAGGATTCACTTGAGAATGCCTTGATGCTGGGAAAGTTTGAGGGCAAAAGAAGAAAGGGGCGACCAAAAATGAGATGGCAAAATGGTATTGTTGATGCAATGGGCACAGAGCAGGGCAGGTTGAGGAGGATGGTGGAGGACAGGGGTGCCTGGTGTGCAGTGGTCCATGGGGTCGCAAAGGGTTGAAATCAACTGTGATTGAACAATGACAACAAAAAATTATCATTTTGTGACATCCCAAGTTGCTGCCTGAGGCAACTACCTCATTTTGCCTCATGACAGCGGCGGCCCTGCCTCCCAGGCTACAACCGACCTGTATTCACAAGCTTCCCAGAGTCTCCAACTCTCTATTCTTCCACATGTACTCCCTTTCCCATACTCATAGATTATCTCATTGCCAATCCTATAAACAACATTAATTGATTGGGAACAATGCAAGATGCTTAGGGCTAATTTAAACTGGTGTTGATCATATTTCCAGGAGATCAGGTTGGAACATGGCTGTAAGGATGCAAACAAGCCTAGGTTGACCCAAAGAAACATGGAGACATAGGCTATCAAGCAAATGCCATCAAATGAGAGCTTTTCCTCCATCCTGCCACAAGGTAGTCATACCTATACAGTTGTTTCCTCTTGCCACCCTTGCTTGTGGCACTGGGAGCCGTCTGGTCTTGGTCCAGGCATAACCAAGCACTGAAAGCAAAGGCAGAACCTGGCCATCTCTGAATGGGTGGCACCGAGATGCCTGCCATGCTGTGGGACAAGTCGAAATACTGCAAGGCATTATCCAGCCCTTGTTTTCGAGCCATCATAAGAATGGCACGCATAACCGGAACAATGTAAGGGTGCATCTGCTTTGGGTCCTTAGTCCTCAGGAGCCTGATTAGCTGTCGAAGTTCTTCAGAGCTCATGGACTGGCTCCCCAAAGAACCCAACAGGGCAATGAGGTTCTCGGCGCAGGCTCCGTCCAACTGGGAGTGTTTACGGAGAGTTTCAATGATGCGCATGACCATGTTGGTATTCACGCAGGTTGCTCGGCTCTGCCGGTTAATGCAGCAAATTCGCTTCAACAAGTTGGAGATGAAGATCTGAAGATCGTGTGAATCCAGCTCCGGAAGCCATTGGATCAGCAACAGTAACGGCTGGACGTTGTTGATGCCCAATATCCCAACAGCTGCATGGTCACCCTCAACCGCCTTGGTGGAAAGCAAAGCAGAATAGGAAGTCAGAGGACTAGTAACTTAACCAAAGAATTGCACTCTATGCCCTCAAGTCACATCTGACTTACAGTGGCCCTAAAAGGATTTTCAAGGTAAGTGAAATGTTTAAGGAGTGGTTTTGAGAGAGCTACCCACTCCCTCCACGAGTTTCTGTGGCTGAGTAGGGATTCAAGACAAGGCCTCCTGAATTCAAGTCACTACATCACACAACGTGTGACTTCCCACAGAAAGATTACACTTTAAAAACAGAACAGTGCAGAGTGCCGTGGTACTAGAAAAACTGAGTTTACTGGTTGCCTAGGTTTCAACTGGGACTTGACAGAGTCAACGGTATCAAATTTACAAGTAGAAACCAGGACACAAACGCTTATGCCATAAATGAATCTGCCAGTCTTTAAAGTGCCAAAAGATTTTTGCCACAATACCATAATAAGATTTTGGAAAATATGGGACACTTGTTTCTTAAACAGAATTCAAATAAATTTTATTCTCATATATCAATAATGATACACAGGGACCCAGCATGGTGTAGTGGCTAAAATGACAGACTAAAGCTCTAGAGACTGGGGTTCTCACATGGCCATGGAAACTTACTGGGGGAGTTAAATATCTAATCCACTGAACTATCCAGCCAGCTAAAACTGGTAAATCCACTCTTTAAATATCTCACTTACCTTGAAAGTTTTGCGAAGATTGATATAAGTCAGTTCCAACTTGATGACACATAGCTAACTATAATGATATATAATTATTATAAGATAATATCAGAGAATAAACAAAACAAAAACACTGTAGCACTTCGAAGACTGCTATATTTTGATGCTAGCTTTCGTGGATCAAGTCCCCTTCATCAGACATGGGAGTGAGGCTTGATGGCATCAACTTATACACACATCAGGTACAGAGTGATTGGTTAGTATAACAGATAAGTATACAAATCAATATGGCGTTATACAACTGGCAATGGCAGATGATCTCTGATTGTAATTGGGATTACAGTAGTTGTAAATTTCCTAGTTTTCTCAATTGCAAATACAAAATACCTGGCACTGAACAATTGTTAATGAGTTTAACCTTCAGCATCTATTGACAATGGTTTGAGTTCATCTTTTGTTCTGTCAGACAGCCTATGTTGTGAATGAGAATTTTACCGAAAATTTTCTGTGAAGGTGATATAATACCACCTAATGTGTACAAAATGATGCTATGAAGCCTCACTCCAAAGTCTGACAAAGTGGACTTGATCCACAAAAGCTAACATTACAATATAACAGTTAGTCTTAAAAGTGCAACAGCTTTTGACGTGAATTCGATGAACATCGATGAACATCTTACGTTTTGGTAGGGTGATCTGACTGCATTTGGCATGTAATGAAAATTGAATACTTTTGACAAGTTGCCACAACAAAACTACGGCACTGACGAAAATAAGGATTATGCTGTATGAGAGATCGTCTTGGCGACTTTCAGGAATGCTAGGACCCAAAGTCTGGGAATCCAAAATGATGACGACATGAAACTCGAAAGGTGCCTCGGAAAAATGACATTTTCGCTGGGACGTCCCGTTGTCGGTGAGCCAGTGACCAAACCATGCAACCGATCAAGGTGATCCAAAGTGTGTTAGATATAGTATAAAATAACTTTGTTATGGCACTATTAGAATTTTGGTTGGACTTCAGCAACAGTTTTTAAGACAATGTTTATAAAAAAATCCTTGAACGACATCACAAAAGCACTCAAATAAAAGGGACAAATCTGTTTGAAACTGAGCAAAACCATCCAATGTCCACATCAGCAACCTCTTATCAACCATGGAAAGTGGTTTGGGTCGATTTCAGACAGATTTGTCCCTTTTATCTGAGGTTTTTTTTTTTTGGGGGGGGGGAATTCTGGTTGAAGACTGTTGGATAAACGTTGTCATAAAAACTTTTTGGAAAGCCCCAACAAAATTCTAATAGTGCCAAAACATAGGTTATTTTATCCTCTATCTAACACACTTTGGATCACTACGATCGGTTGAGTGGTTTGGTCGCTGGTTCACCGACAACTGGACGCCCCTAGTGAAAATGTCATTTTTTACAGTGCAACTTCCAAGTGTAATGATGTCATCAATTTGCATTCCCAGCCATTGAGTCCTAGCATTCCTATAAGTCGCCAAGATGATCTTTCATACGGCGTAATCCTTATTTTCATCAGTGCTGTAGTTCCGTTGTGGCAACTCGTCAAATGTACACAATCGAATTCACAAACTAAATCTCTGACGGTAGTGCCCTTAGACCCTACCTGCCACACTTTTTTGTTTTGTTTATTCTCTGATATGCTTTCAACACAGACTAATATGGCTACTATTCCAAAAATTCATCTAAGATAATAGTTATTTTCATAATGGAAAAAAAAAACACACACACACACAAAGAAAAACACGAACAATTATATGCTTGCTTGCCTGCTTGGATGTGTGTGTATGTACGTTCTCTCTCACACGTATGCATGCATGCACACACATGCAAACAAGGTTCATGTGAACAGTGTGCCACACAGAGCCAATGTTTTGGTGGCAAAATTACTGGATTTTGAATAAAAAGAGGGGGGTTAAAATCCTCGCAGTAATGATGGAACTCATCTTAGGTTATTCCAAATTCCTCAGCCTGATCTACCTCACTGGCTTTTGTGAGAATAAAGTGGCAAGGGAAGAGGATTTAAAACAAGCAAGCACGCTTTTGATAGGAAAGACAATCTATAAGCATAAGGAATAAATTAATCTATACATGCAGCAGGATCACAGTGGTATACATAGAAAACATAGGCTTCAGCACATAAATGATTATGCCACCATAAAACCTGTCAGCCTTTGAGATGTCACAAGACTCTGTGATTTTTAGCTACATCAGACTGCAAAACACTCACCATATTCAGAAGTTCTTCAAGTAGATCCTGTGAAGGCTGACCCATTGATTTAAGCACTTCAAATATATGGGGATAACCAATTCGTTCCTTAAACACTTCCTGGAAGGCACCATTAACATTGTTTTTAAGCAGAAAACAGCCTGTTAATCTCCTGATTTATCTTTAAGACAGAGCTGGTCACATGAAATAACAAAAATTGTAAGGTTACATTCATCTTTTTTTTTTTTTTGGCAATAATTATATGATAAAGAGAAGCAACATGCGTCAACACTCTACAAAATTTTATCACATCAACAGCAAAACTGGACACAGTTCTAATGACTAAATCCCAACTATGAATGCCATGAGAGAATGCTTCAAAATTCCTCAAAATTCAAGCCACAAAGGAAGATCTTTCTCCTCTATTAAGTGCTCAGTTAAGCAGCTGACAGGCTATATTGTCCATAGGTGGTGCTATACGATAAATGAGGTTGGCTGGCAAGTCAGTAGTTTGAGACCCAGGTACTGCATGACGGATTGAGCGCCCCTCTCTGTCCCAGCTCTTGGCGACATGAAAAGAACCTTATTTGAGTGTTCCCTGAGCAGAGTTTCTTCCACAAAAATTGTTTCAACCTAGAATAATTTCTGACATGGAATTATTGTAGTCTAAACACACAATGAAATAAAGTGGCAGAATTAGCTATAACCCATTCAGAAACAAGGAGCAGCAATTTTGACTGGTCCCTATTGTAAAGAATAAACAAAACCTTCTAACTCTCAGAAAACTATGATATTGGGAAGAAAGATTCAGATGTTGTTATTTGCCTGTGGTACTGGTTTTTCAACAGCAAAGATGGGTAGTTGTTGACAGAGAGAAGAATATTTAAAAAAATATAGTGCCATTCTAGCCCTGTAGCTAGTCTGAGCAGAAGCGTTTCCTTGTACTGTAGAAACCACTTAGTTCATTTGTTTTATTTATTTTATTTATTTATTTGACTTATACCCCGCCCAACTGGGATGCCCTCCCACTCTTTGGCTATCAGTGATCCTTGTCAGATGCTAGCAGTACTAACCCTATCAACAGATATTATACTACACACTTCCCAATAAATCATGGCTAGCATGTGAAGAAGTAGACTACATTCCATGGTTTGTTGTTTTAACTGTGAATTCTACAGTGACTGACCCAACCAAATGTGGCTTTTCTTCCTCATTTCTGGCCCATTTTTTCCTGACCTTTGGGTCACCTCCTGCTATAAGCAACATAAAGCAACAACCAACCATCCGTCTTGTGGCTTGTGTCTGGTTAACAAAACTACAGCTTGTTAATGGAGGGTGTCGGAAGCCTAGGGGTGGTAACGGTTTGAGGAGGTTGTACTAACCTTGGCAGCAGGAGACTTGTATATCAGTGCTGTGAGGGCTTGAATGGCTGACACTGCCAGGCGGTCCAGCTGTCCTTGGAACACCTGAAAGCAGCAAAAGACATTATCCTGCACCCAAACCCTGATAATAGAGGGCACCACCCCGCCCCTTCCTTCTATCGTCAGGATGAAAACAAGAGATTCTTTGCATGCTTCCCAATCATCTCCCCACAGAGGCATGGATTTTATGACACCACAAAGAGAGGGGACATGAAAGAAGGGTAGCCATATATTTCAGGAAAAAGGAGAAGGAAAACAGCACTCACATGTATTCATTTAAGACAGGTAGACTGACAAAGCTTCCTCATGCTTTACATGGACAATCTCAAAGGGGAGGAACAGCTACAGTATTCTACTTCCTGGCAGCCAAAGCTTTATGGAAATGACAGATCTTTCCTAGCTCATAATCTATCATATGAGCTAGACTTTCACAAGCACTAACTTTCTGAATATACAGTTTGTTGTTTTGGTAATGCATTAATCTCATGGTTCTTCACTTACAAGGAACAATATTCAGTTTCTCATTTTAGAAGAATCACTAATGCTTCCTTTAAGTTTCTTCACGTTATAGGCAAACATTTTTTGCTATTAAAAAAACCCCAAAATCCCTTTCAGATGTAGTACATAAAATATGAAACATGATTTTAAAAAGAAAGGAAAAGATGGATGTTAGGTGAAATCATTCATATGCAATGAACACCAAGCTGTGTTATTAAGAGATTAATTTAGGCAGAATTGGCATTTCACCAATGTGTGGCTTTCACCTGTTTACAATGTGTGGCTTTCAACCGTTTAGTCACCTTGCACAAGAACCTGTCTGTAATTAAAACCCTTACACCATTTGCAAAGAAACAATAAAATAAGAAACGTTGTATTGGATTTTATCATGAGCTTATGGAAAGCATTAAAAATAAAACCAACCCACTGTGCTTCCCACCTCCCAGATTCAGTCTGTCCATTGTGACATGAACACGAGGGTTTGGGAACAGAATCAAGACATCAAATCCAACCACACAGATTCCACAAAGCCCCAGAGCCCAATACACTGCGTGCTCAGACATATAAAAGGGTGAGGAGAAAGAAAGAAGCTAGTGGGAAAATAAAATAAAATGAAATCACCAAGTTTATAGTTTTGAAACTGGAGTACTATTTCTGGACTTCACCTTCTGCAATTTACAATAGTGTCTTTAAAGTATTTTTTTTAAGTTTTGAAGAATCGTTCTACCTAAATTGTGGTTTTCAGCTGATAAAAGAGAGAGAGAGATTCTGGATGAAGGCTGCCTTGTTATTGAATCAGAAATAATCTAGTTATTTCAGGGAAGACATTTGAGGTGAAGTTCAGGAAACAGTTCAGTCCATTGATTGCCACTGTTTTGGGGCTTCCACTAAAAGCAAAAAATGGAGGCTTGCTGGAGATACCTGTTCCTGATTCATTTCTGTCAGTGTTTTGTTCGCAAGGTCTTTCTCATTCTTGTCTGCCATCTTACTGCTAGCATTTAAAAACAACTGTTAAAATGGGAGATAAGGATAATGTAATAGGTGTATTCAACAGTTGACCCAAAGCGGACACCATAACAGCTGGGGCAAAGGTAACAAAACATCTCACCACCAGTAAGTTAAGACATTAACTACAACAAATGAAAGCCCTGTTTCCTAAACAAAAGACTTCACCGCTTCCCCCCACAGCCCACACCACCGGCCGGGGATGAGAAGCAGCTGCGGCCGCCATCACCACCCTCCTGGCACCGCCTGGCTGGAGGGTTAAAAGGACGTCATGGCCATGGGCTGGAGGACCTCACCACTTCCCCTTGCAGCCCACACCACCAGCCAGAGATGAAAGGCAGCTGCGGCCGCATTCGCCACCCTCCTGGCCCCGCCTGGCTAGAAGATTGAAAAAATAATGGGGCTACCGGGGTGCCTTTATATTCTGTATTTTTTAATTATTGCCTGCTATTGTCTATTTTGTATTGTATTATGAAGATTTTTTGTAGTGTATGTAAACTCCTGAGTCACACGATAGATTGGGCGGTATACAAATACAATAAATGAAATGAAAAGAACTAAGAATCTCCCTTCACCCACCCACCCTTTCCAGACATGGTTTCGTAAGTGGGAAACAGATGTTACAGATGTCTATTTAAACAGAGAGAAATGCTAAGAAGGGAAGGGAGTGTGGAATCTAGATGCTCTCTTTCTTTAACCCAGCTTTTTCCCAAACTATTTTCCGCAGAACACTGGTGGACTTCAATTCCCAGAAGCCTAATTCAGTACATTGGCAGATCAGTGCTTCGAAGAACTGACTTAGGTTTCTGGGAATTGAAGTCCAAAAACCAAAGGTTGGGAAACACTGGACTCTAATCAATGATCAGCACTTGACCTGTTTAACATTGCTGAGGTTGCTGCATTTTGTAATGTCAGACAAATGTTTTGCACCTTTGGTGTGCCAGACTCTTTACTGTCAGCACTCATTGGCTTGGGTTCCTGAGAAATACAGTCCAGAACACCTGAAGGAGCAAAGAACCAGAACCTCCAGACTGTGAGCAAGAAGAGTCGGCCTGTACAAACAAAAGGGAACCTTGCTAGGCATGTGTTGGAAAAACCAACACTTTAACAGAAATATTTATGAAGGGAGGGAAAGAAACACAAAAATATTTGGAGTCTATTGAAATAAGTATGATGTATGTCTGGAAAAAAAGAAACAAAAAGAAAATAAATATGGATAAATATGTATACAGAGAGACGTATATCGAGAGACATCTCAGAGTTTAGTTGGCAATTTGTTGCAAGACCTGTTCCAGAATAATATAATTACAAAGAGAACATTGAAGAAAGAAAAGCCACAAAGAAAACAAGGAAATATACCAGAAGGTGTAAATGACATCAGAACAAGACAAGACAACTAGCTTCATTGATGGGCAAGCAGCTTTACAAAGCAATGGAAACATGGTTCAGTGGCAGCGAACCATTGCTGGGGTGTGTGTGGATTGGGTAGATGTTCTACCCAATCCAACCCTCCCCCCCCCCCACACACACACACGATTGGCTTGGATAACGCTAAAGATCGTTGAATAGAATCATTATCCGATGCAAGGTTTTTCCAAAAATCTTGCATCGTTATCCGATTCTAGCGCTATCCGGTCCATTCGTTATCCGGGGTATTACTGTATTGTGATATATGTTGTCCTATAGTATGTTAGCCGCTCTGAGTCGCTTCAGCGAGTAGAGCGGCATACAAATCTAAACAACAACAACAACAACAACAACAACAACAACAACAACAACAACAACAACAACAACAACAACAACAACAACAACATGGCAATGACCCAAGGCAGGGAGCTAGTGAATACAACTATCCTAACTAGCTTTAGGATTTTCGACCCCTGTAAGATAAGACCTAATATACCAGCTGTGAATTAATAACCACCAAATATTTGATGGTAGAAGATTATTTACACATGAAACAAAACTGAAGGAGGGAGTCACCACCGTGGGGCTAACAGCAAAATCACACAGAGCTTTACCCAGAGATAATTCACAGGGATACCACCAAGAAGTATGGCTGGCTTTGTGTCCACATGATTACACATTCTGAAGCTTACTCAAAAACACTCACTGGAGTCACTAAGATGTGAATTCATATACCCTGTACATCTGTTGCAGGGATTAGGATAACCTGCTGCAAAGCATGATTTGGAACCAGGGGGGATCCAAACGGAGATGTGTTTTTCCCAATTCCATCTCTTTCATTTCTTTTAAGACCCTACCTTTCCTCTGTCACTGTTACATGTTTAATTGCAAATCACATGGGTTTCCAATTCTATTTTACAAGAGAACCTTGGTTTGTACAAACCATCTTCTGAGATTGTGTATATTTAAATCTTAACAGTAGAACCCTAAACAGGTCAATTCAAAAGTAAGTCCCACCAAATATACTAATGCTTGGTCCCTGGTAAGTGTATCTATTCCTCTACAGCCTTAGCCCTAGTTAATGTTAAATGAACAAAGAGGAAGAATCTTTCTAGCAGAGCTTGGGGGGAGCACACGTTCTGAAATATAACTTCTGGCTGGCAAGTCAGGGTTTACAAGGAACGAGGATTACGCATGTTGGGCTACCTCAAAGCAAAAATGGAATTGCCAGGCAATTCACTCTTATATGATACAGGATAGAACTAGCAATAACTAAAATTAAGACCACATTGTTGCGTATTGTTTCCAGATAGGGAGTCAGCATATCAACCTAGCAAAGGCTCCAACATAGAAATGTTGTGGACTGTTCCTTTTTTTGTGGAAAAGGATTTATTACTATGTTATGATTTATGGCTGGCCCCAAACCCTATAAAACAATTCTAAGTGCAGCTGGGACAAAAGAGGCACATCTGCATAACAACACAAAAAGTGCTTCCCCTCTAAAGTGAAGCGCTCACAACATTAAGAACATTAGGGAAATGCAACAACGTTCCTCAGGGACAGAACAGTTCTTACATTAAGCCATTGGTTACATGGTTATAAAGAAGCTTTTATCAAACATACGGCCATGCCGAGTGCTTATAAAAGCTGGGATTACACGTAACTAACTTCAATACGATATTCTGTTTACCTTGCAATTCTGCAGCAGCCGAAGCAGATGTTCAAAGCAGTTGCTGTTGAGGAAAATAGCTTGCAGAACAGGCCTATCTGTACAGTCTAACATAGCAGTGATGGTATCTAAGAAGAAAGGAGGGGGAAACAGTTACAGGTATGAGAATTTCTTCAAAAAAATAATGCCTCTCATGTATCCTTTGCAAAAAAGGGAAAACTAGACACACTCAATGTGCAGCCTTAGGGGAAACTACATCCAGGGCGGTCAGTAAAATGAGATAATATATCATTATTGTTGACTGCCGTCCCATGTACTGTGCCCATGCAGAAAAGAGATTGTTCGTTTTTTGTTCCAAAATTGTGCCATGTTAATGTAAGAAAAACTCTGCAAGATTTTTCCAAAGGCCACTTTAGGCGAGCATCTTGCTTCTCACAGCTCAAACTAGACGGTTACAGAAACTTAGTAGGGAGGGCATAAAGGCAGCAGCTGTCTTCCATGTTGATCCACAAGCAATTGCTGTCAAAAGTATTTAACCCATGAATCTGAAGAAGAGTATCTTATCTAGCCATTGCAGCTGCTTGTCAGTGAAGGACCAAAGCTAAGAACGGGGTGGGGTGGGGGGTGGGGTGTACTACATCTCCCCAACTCCCCTTAATCCTCCTCCTTCTTGTGCCACATCTGATAACCTAGCCAGATAAATCCCCGAGCTAGCAGAAACAGCAGTCACCATGGGTAAAGGATGCTGAGAGCAGCAACCTAAGATAATTAATATTTAGCTCATGGATCTGGCCTCCCATGAATTTATCTTATCTCCCTGTTAAGGGTCTAGATATCACTGAAGCACCCTAAGGAATTGAATGTTGAAACCTCATTCTAACTCTTCTCTGTCCTCCTTTTCCCATTACTTACTCAGCATTTGAATCTGCAGTGCTATGAACCTGCTCTCCCACTGCCAAGATCTTCTCGAGTTCGGCAAAGCCGCATGGTCAGAATTGAGCAACTTGAAGTAGTTCTCGAGGACGGTACTGGTTTCTACTTGCCGCTGATCCGAGCTGCTCATCAGGAGAATATGGACGACTTCAGTCAGGCACTTCAGTGTCAACTCGGCTTTCCTACTCACTTCATCCGGGTCTCTGTTATCCCACATGTCACAGTCAGCCAAAACCCGCATCAAGACTTCCATGGTGGCAGGAGATATGGCTTGAAGAGCATTTTTCTAACATTAAGCAGTAAAAACAAAACATCTCAACATCAGCAGACTGGTATATAGGATCAATGCCCGTTTCCTTTAAAGAAACATGGACAACTGCATCACTTAATACACTGAACATTTTGAAAATCTTACCATTTTACCTGGATAAATTTGAAAGGGGCATTGATACTCTAGGTTGGATTACATCATAGATTCCTAGACTCAATCTACCTGCCTTATGAATGGAAAAATGAAAGGAACTTCTTGAAGTGCTGTTTTACATCATGCAATAACACAGCCTCCCCCCAATCTGGCATCCTCCACACTAGCTGGGAATGAAGGGTGCCAGGTTAGGGAAGGCTGCCTTTGAACACTGTGCATGAAGAGTTAATTGAAACCCATGGGCAAGCCTAGACTCATGACGTGAATCATTATGGCACTGCTGGATGTTTTAGACACTATATTTGCTAGTTGCTATTAGCCGCCATGATTTGGTTTCTATATTATTATGTTGGAACTTTTGGGAACTTAGCACTTAAGAGGTAAGGGACTGATTCTGTGGACATAGAGTTGCAAAGGAACAATGGGATTAAGGCAGAGGTTCCCAACGTGGGGCACGTTCCCCACCGGGAGACTTCAATTCCCAGAAGCCTAAATCAGAACATTGACTGATCAGTGCTTTGGGGAATTGACCTAGGATTCTGGGAATTGAAGTCCAAAACCATGGGAAACACTGGATTAAGGTCAATTTCTCAACTCTGTATGTTTGTTTGATAGCAGTTTTTTCCTGTGAAGAAGAGGCACATGATCTCTGCAGACTCAAATTCAGTTTTGAGAAGTGTAAAACCAAGCACCTGTGATCATATCTTCTAGAAGGAAAAACTGTCCAATAATCTTAGAGAAATGTCTGGAAGAGTATGACATTGTGAAAGGATTAATGAAATTCATTTACCAAAAAATTTAAACTTTCTATGAATATATGCTACATATTTAAAAACTAATTCTTATTTCATGCTAAATACCCTTTGGATCCAAGTGTTTTTTCAATAGAAAATTATCTTTAGAGTTTACCTCACAAAGCATTTTATTTTAATATCTGGTTTAAATTTAAAAAAAATCTGATTTAAATATTTAAAATCCATTCTTTTATTTATTTTTAAATTATTTATTTTTATTCATCTTGGTTGATAAGCATGCCTTCTCCAGCACAAGCCCTGAAGACCACATCAAGTAAAAATCCAGATATCTTTGTCTTCTAGCTAACAAAGGTGACCCTAACATCTCCATGAATCTAGTCCTCACCTGTCCACCAGCCACAATGGCCCCAAAGAGATGCAGCAGACAACATTTTAGGCTCTCTTTAAGATGTTCGCTTTCTTGAAAACACTCTGAAAGGAGAAAAAAGTTACTTACTACATTAGCCTTGAAACAAAACCACTTACAGATACATGTCAGAAAAAAACCTTCCAAAAATAATGCTCACACCATAATATTTTTTCTTAGGTTGAAAATGTAACCCTCAACTAAAAGTAAAAACTGGTCCTGAGAATTTATAGCATGTGGTTCTTCCAGATGGTACGGAATCAGACTTCAACATAAGTTGATATTAAAAAAGGCAAAAATAGTATGAAATATGGGATTTATCACAGTAAGCAAATGATTTTGTGGATCAAGAGAGTGGCCAGAAAAGTACTGAGCAGTGCAACAAAGGGCAAGAAATCATCTAGAAAGCTTTAATATTTCTGGCATGTACTGAAAACAAAAAAGGTTAGATTGTTACAGTAGAAAGTTTTAAAAAATTGGATTTATGTCTAAAGCATCTGGATGGTTAAACATAATAGAGCTGATGTACACAAAGTCAGAACTACCATGACAACCATAGCATTCAACCTCTGGTGGGAAAGGAACATCCTTGGTTTTCATTCAAACTTTTAATTTTTATGTATGTGTTTTAATTGCTTTTAGTTGTAAAGCTGCCCTGAGTCTTCGGAGGAGGGAGGAGTACAAATGAAATAAAATATAAATAAATAAATAAATAAAATGTTAAGCCAATAATTAAATGAATGAACAAACAAATAAATAAACATACACACACATCCATATGTACACACAGAGTAATAAATAATCCATTTAACCATGCATCCCTTCATTCTAAAGACATAGCCTTGACAGTTACTGTACATACTCGAGTATAAGTCTAGTTTTTTAGGGGGGGCCCCCAATGAGATCCAAAAGAGGGACTCAACTTATACTTGGGTCAACAACCCTGAGGGTCCCAAAACCACAGTGGTGCAAATTCAAACATACATTTTTTTAAAAAGCGCTAACACTACCGTAAAAACTCAAAAACATGCCCACACAAATGTCTGAATAAATTAATTTAACTGTATTTTCATGTATTTTCCACCCCCGACTTATACTCGGGTCAATCTATTTTCCTAGTTTTAGAGGTCCAAATTAGGTACCTTGACTTATATTTGGGATGACTTAATAGTCGAGTATATACAGTAGTCTTCAAAGTGCTACGTCTTTGTTTTTGTTTTGTTTATTCTCTGATAAACCTGACAGTCCAACTTTAGCTACACTAGCAACTCTTAAATCATGTTTCAAAGATAAGCTACACCATGCCTTGAAAAAACTATGGAGGAGAAGGGCAGCCCAACAGCATTTCACTTTCTATCCATAGATGAGCACACTGACGTGTGAGAAATACAACTACAGTCAAACCTCAGATAACATTAGTATCGAATAACACTAAAATCGCATAACATTAAGCAATCTGGGGGGAAGAATTGCATCGGATAACATTAAGATCCTATGGGATGCTTCAGATAACAACCGCTAAAGCCTGTGTGGTTACAATGTATCTCTATGGATCCCATAGGATTTTAACATGCATCAGATAACACTAAAAATCGTATAACACCAAGACTTGTGGAACCAGGTTTTAGTGTTATATGAGGTTTTACTGTACATTAAAATTTCACAAGAAAGCTCACAATGCAGTCTACAGCACAGAGAAATCCTTTTTACAGAAAGTGGGGTGTTCTGACTGACAGATTGACAAAGCACAGAGGGAAAGGGTGATGCTGAAAGACAATAGGCTTGACCATGACACAACTGAAAGGGAGATGCTTCCTCCTTTAGAGTAACCATAGTTTAATTCAGTGTCTCCCAAATGCTGGTGTTTGGACTTCAGTTCCCAGAAGCCTAAGCCAGTATATTGACTGCTCAGTGCTTTGGGGAATTGACTTAAGCTTCTGGGAATTGAAATCCAAACACCAGCATTTGGGAAACACTGGTTTAATTTTATGCCTGAACTCTACATTTTAATTCATGAAAGGGGTGGCAGTATCTCTATGGTTTAGAACAAAAGGTTTTGGTTGTGACTATCCCCTACAAAGCAAGGAAATCTGGACCACACTCCAACGTCCCACCTTCATATAAAACATGGGGACACTGATACATCTTTCTTTAACCTTAACGTCTACCCCAAGTAAACACTGCGGCATAACTCCACAAGCTTGTCCTCTCTCTCTACACCATGCATCACTTAGAAAGGCTGAAGTAAAAGAAAGGCTCTAGCGATGTCATCATCTACAAAAAAACAAATTCGCAAGTCAGTCATGCCGACAGTTGACTAATTTTTCTGAATGTACTCCAGCTGATCTGTATTTGGGAGATGAAAGTCTCATTTTGCCTAAATGACTTTGTCCAAGGTAAGTGAAGATCTACCTTTAGTTGTGGTTAAGAAAACTAAAAGAACTGGTTTCAAAACCCGTATTTTGCACTGAATGATAAATTAACTTGGGAAATTAATTTGAAAAAGGGTATAATTAAGGAAAATAGATTTTGGAATACTGTATAGTAATACCTCGGATAACGTTTACCTCGGATAACACTAAAATCACATAATGTTAAGTAATCTGGGGAGGAGAATTGGATCGAATAACGTTATGGTCCTATGGGATGGATCAGATAACAACCGCTAAAGCCTGTGTGGTTACAATGTATCTCTATGGACTTTAACGTTACCCGATTCATCCCATAGGATTTTAACATGCATCGGATAACACTAAAAAACGGATAACACCAAGATTTGTGGAACCAAGTTTTAGCGTTATCCGGTGTTTTAATGTATAAGAAAAAAAGGCTAGTTTAAAATAAAGATATGAAATGGTTTACTATTGTATACTTTATTGTTTTTTCTTTTTTAATATGTGTTGTATTGTATTTCAAAGTATTTTGTATGTTAGAGACATGTATTGTGATGATTTCCTTTCATGTCTTTTCACTCTTTATTCTGTTAATTGTATTACAATTAATAAAAATTGTTTTTAAAAATACCCATATTTTTTTCAAATCAGTTTATTTATTCCATGTGGAACATTCATATGGATAGATGTTAATGTCCATGGTGAGTTTTTGCAGATTGCTTTCATTTCATAGCTGTATACTGATCCTCATAATTACACTGCTTTGGTTTTCAAACCAGTTCTGAATGCAATAGTAATTACACTTGTATACTGCCCCATAGTGCCTTAGAGCACTCTCTGGGTGATTTACAAGGTACTGTAATTAGCATTTTGCCCCCAACATGCTTGGGTACTCATTTTACCAACCTTGGAAGGGTGAGTCAACCTTGATCCCCATCAGGATCGAAGTCATGTCAGCAGTTTTAACTGCACTACAGAAGTTTAACCATTGCATCACCAAGGCTCTGCTTTGATTCTCATGTTTTTCTTGCGCTGCAAAGTACAATTTTAAAGGTACATGGACATACCTGTATTCACATGTGCCCCTGCTGTTGAAACATGAACTGGTTGCTCAGTAAATACATTTCTAAATAGACTGAGGGGGGAATATACACCGATTCATCTGGGCACATATACAAATTCAGTAGAATTAAACACAACACAAATATCAGTTTAAAATAAACAACTCCCTCAAGACCATCTCAGATAACCCAGATAACATGTTGCCCCTCCCTACATGTTTTACATGTTCTGTAAAATATTAAATTTGAATCGATTACACCAGCATCAAATCTGATGCAAATGTGTTGCTTTCTAATGGGTTAACTGTATCCTCTGTCTTTCTTTATCTCTATTATTTGAGTACAGAAAAGAATATTAAAGTATGAAAACTATGAAACGGTGCTTTTAAGGGGCTTTATTCCCTCACAACACAAAGGGAGAGTGACTAACCAGCAGGACCCAGGTCCTCCTTGCTGTGGAGGATGCAAGAGAATCTTAACCTTGGTGCCCATCTCTTGCTATAAAGAGCACCTCCAAAAGAACTACAACTTCCAGGAAGCACCAAAGCAAAGGCAGTTGATAGTGTGTGCACACCAGCATCAGAGGTAAACAACCCTTCTATGGGGGGGGGGGGGATCTAGACATAAGCAGATTTGTGTTTGGCTGTAGCGCCCAAAGTTATTGGAGCAATCTGAGGTTGGCAATCCAAAACCACAAAAGAACATGCCCCTATTCCAAACAGTAGTGGTACATTGCTCAAAGTTTCCCGTCAGGATCAAAAGATAGACTCAAGGCTTTGATACGTAAAGATCACCCTTGCTCAAAAGCCAGTCGTATCCAACTCTAGGGTGCAGTGCTCAACTCTGTTTTTACCAAAGAGTCAGCCCTGTCTGTGTCTGCAGACATTTCCATGGACATGTGGCAGACATGACTAAACACCGGAATGCACGGGACACTGTTTACCTTCGTGAAGCACTTTAGGTCTCGAACTCCTGACCTACCGACCTTTCAGTCATCAAGTTCAGTGTCTTAACCACTAAGCCACTGCAATCCTTCCAAGGCTGTGATAGGGATTAGAAAATCACAATTTTCATCCCATAACCACCATTACGTTTTGTATCTCTGAGAAAAGTCAAAGCAGAAGCTTCAAGTTTTCAGAAGATGGAAGAACTGAGACAAGAATGCAGTAACTGTGAATAACAGCAATTACACTTATATACTGCCCATAGCGCTTAGTGCACTCTCTGTTCATAAGGTAATTAGCATTTTGATTAGCATAATGGTAGCTATAAAAAAAGGTTACAATGTCCCTGCTGCCTGTTTCTATGGAGGAAACAACATGGAAATCAATCATCTACCGTAAACGCCTCGGTGGCACAGTATAGTTTTTAACCATGATGAGTGGAAACAAGGCTGTTCCTAGCAACTACCCTTAAGACTCACCACAACTTGTGTGTGTGTGTGTTTAATGTCACCGTTTGTTTAAAACAGAAGTTAAGATATCAAGTTATTCCTTGATGCCATACTATAAGAAGGAGACACACACAAAAACCCAAGGATTGCCAAGGCTTATCTTTTGATCACTAAACTGATGTCTTGAACACAGCCAGTTAAAGATGGTATTAAAGTAAACCTATTTAAGTTTCATGGGACAAAATGTTTGTACATGTTCATTTTGCCCAAGAATATTCCTGTGTAAGCTAAGCTGCAATGGGCTAAAACTCAATCAGGCCTGAAATCTCCTACTGAAAAAACCATAATACTATTTTTGTTCATGCCATACCCGACATAAGACAATTACAAGTGGCCTTAGGAATTTTTTTCTGAGCAATAAACTTTAACCTGGTAGCTGCTGCCATAGCAATAGCCTTACACAGACAAGCCAGCTGCAGCCAAAACCCAAAAGGATTATTTTGTTTGGAATTAAGCACAGGAGGAACTCCCAATGATATCACAAGCCAGCTCTGTTAAAACACCACCACTATATTTCAGCCAGAGGGAAGCCCAAGTCTGAAAACAAAAACTGTATTTAGGTGTTTAATTCTTTTACGTAAGAATGCATTTAAAAAATAAATAGCTTAGGGGAATCCACATTAGAACTCAATGAAACACCCGTTGTTCATACTTAGTAGATCAAGGTATTCAATCCGGAAGATTTTTTTTTTCTTCAAATGTTTTGCTATGTATCATTAACAGTAACAGCTTTGTTTTTTTAGGAAACTCAGTATCACAGCCAGATTCCCATTGTGGCACAGATGACAGAATGATAGACTAGGACTCTGGAGATCTGGATTCAAATCCTCACCCAGCCATAGAAATGCACTAGCAGGTACAGAACTGGTATAACAAATATAGCCTGATCCTGTAAGCAACTTATGAGTTACCTATAATCAGACATTTCCCCCAATAACAAAGATTCATAATAGATTATGTGTTCATTATAAATAAGCACTGACTCACAACAAATGAAACAAGCAGGGAAGTCCAACAAAGGAAGACGTTTGAAACTCTCTGACTCTGTTAATGAGTGTCCTCAAGATAAAATCTCGGGTATCAGAGAGAAATGGAGAAAAAATCCTTACAAAGCCAACATCAGAGATGAATATGGCTCGGGTGAGAGGCCTTTCAGCAGCCAAATACTAGCCTCCACTACTCACCATAGTGAAGGGACCATCTATGGGTCAATCAACTCTTGAAGCTGCCATTTTAACTCCCCCAGGATGCCTCTGACCTGGACCAAAGGTATTCTGAGGGAAATTAAGATAGCAGCCCCAGCTTCACAGAGCACTTCCTTCTAAAACAAAAACAGGTTGCCCATAGTACAACAGTAGGTGGTTTCCTGAGAGACATGTGTTACATTCGTCTCTCACTTTTCTCCCAAGAATTCAGGGCCACAAATAGGGGATCTTCCATTTTATCTTCATAACATTACTGCATTGTGAATTATGTGGACTGGAAGCAATAGTGATTATACTTCTATACCACACCATAGACTTTGGAAGGATGGAAGGCTGAGACAACCTTGAACGCTCATCAGGATTGAACTCACAATGTTCTGGCTGCAGTACAGCAGTTTAACCACTGCACCACCAGAACTGGTAATGATTGTTTCCATTTCACTTATAAAAGTTCAAATACTTTGAATCTGAAACTCATTCAGCACAAGTTAGATATATAAGATTCACAGAAGTGTGTTTTTTAAAAAAAAAATTATATGGTGGTGGTGGAAATCAACCACAAAATGAGAGTCAGTTTTGAGATATTTCAAGACAATGACAAATACAGTTGTACCTTGCTTAAAGAGCATAATGTGTTCCACAGGATTGCTCTTTAAACAAGTTTGCTCTTTAAGTGAAACACCATTGTAAGTGACCAAATGTGACTTGGGGGGGAGGATTGCGAACCCCAATTTAGTTGTTAAGCAACTTTTTGCTTGGTTTTATTTGTTAAGCGAAACGAACATTAAGAGAAAATTCTGGTCTTTAAGTGAGTTACTCTTTAAGTGAGGCGCTCTTTATGCGAGGTTTGACTGTAGTGTACAGCAACAAAGAATTAATGTTTTTAAAATTGCCTTTGCAATTCTTCAGTGCTTAGGACCTTGAGATTGGAAGTGAAACAAGATATACAAGCAGTGGTGTGCTGGCCTACAGGGATACAGGGACTCAACCCGGCCCGGCCCAGCAACTGCCCCCCCCCCCCCGAGGCAAGCAGAGGCAATGGGAATGTATGGGATTTCTCCCCCCAACCCCTCCCCCATAGGCACCCCATCACATCCTGTCCACAGCCATCCCAAGGTGCCCAGCACACACCTGTATACAAGTACTTAAAAAGCTCGCTCTCTCAACACAGTGCTCATAATATTAAAAAGGAGGAAGTCATGTTAGTCTGTTGCAGCGAAACCAACAAAGAGTGCATTATTTGGCATAACCTTTCCGGGATGTATTACCTGAAGAAGTGGCCTAGAGCCCGCAAAAGCTTATGCTAAAAAAGTCAGTTGTCATTAGAAGACTAAAGGCAATGTTACTCACGGTAAAAGAAGGGGACGAACTCCACCGTGAGTGAAGCTGGTTTGTACTTTTGTCTGCTTTTCTCAACAGTGCTCAGAACTCGTCTACATTTTTAAAGAAAAAGAAAAACAGAAAGATTAGTTACTTACAGGCTAACACTGCAGTACACATACTTATTTCTTGTATATATTCATTCAAGTTTAGTAACATGTTCTTATTCCATTTAACATTGACAACATGTCTTTACATGCTACCAATATATTGTTCGAGACACCTTTGTTTATACTCCTTTAAATAGGAAAGGAAGGGAGAATCAATTTAAGGGAAATATGGCCTCACTTACAAATGTTTTATAAATTTAAACAACATAGCCTTTATCAACATTTGCAAATATTATAAACATTCAAATCTCTCACAGGCAATTCCTTATCTCTATATTTATATAGTAAAAGGTAAAGGTCATGATTGCTCAAAAGCCAGTTGTATCCGACTCTAGGGTTTAGTGCTCATCTCTGCTTATAGCCAAAGAGCCAGTGCTGTCTGCTTCTGCAGATGTTTCCGCAGACATGTGGCAGGCATGCTCAGAATGCTGTTTACCTTCCCCACCCAAGTGGTCCCTATTGTTCTACTTGCAATTTCTTGCTTTTGAACTGCTAGGTTGGCAGGAACTGGGACAAAGACAGGAACTCATTCTGTCATGCATACCTGGGAATCGAAGTCCAACCTTCCAGTCAGCAAGTTCCAGTCAGTGAGTTATCTAGTAGGCACATACCTATTCTGTCCATGTTCAGACAATCATGCATTTGCTGAATAAGCTGACACAGAACAACCTCTGCCCAATAATGGGAACAAGCCAGGCTCTTAAGCCAACAGTACATACAGTTGTAAACCAGGTACACCTCCCACAGTAGTAGGAAAGGGAGAGCAATCGAATACAGACTAGCTTTTTCAAAACCCAATTTTAAAAAATCTAGTACTGTCCTCCTACTCTTGGAAGAATCTTTAAACAAGTGGAGGCATATGCAAATAGAAGGGAGAAGGGGGTATATTTTATCCACTGCTATTTTCTCCTGCAATCATATACAACACTGCTTCCCACATACACAACTTCCCATGTTGTTTCTGATGATACCATAAGCCTCTGAGATAGACAGGTTGCACTTCCCAGTAACTGTTGTTCTTCGAGTATGTTCTCTGTGAATTCACACTTATGCGGTTCTGCGCCTGCGCGGAGCCCTTATCGGAGCTTTCAAGCTGATTGGGACAAAGTTTTGAGATTAGGACTGCCCACCGTACCGCCCACCCTTTGGTACCATTTCGCATCCTTCCCTCAGTTAATACTTAAGCTGTACACTGGATAACTGATAATCTCTCATCCGTGCAGCCAAGAGGGGAAGAAGGGTGGGAAGTGCAATATTCACAGACAACGTTCTCAAAGAACGACAGTTACTGGTAAGTCCAACCTGTCTTTCTCTTTCGTGTTGTCTGTGAATGCACACTTAAGAGAGATTAGCAAGCTTACTTACTTGGTAGGTGGGCAGCCACAGATGAGGCTATCAAGATCCTTTGCGATGATGTAACCATGTCAGGAGAAGGGTGGAAGTCATTGATGTGACGTCTGGAGTCCCGTAGCAAGGATAACCCAGCCGAGCCTAGCATCAGCTGTAGCTATAGCTCTAGTGACTAATCCTGTAATGTCTGACTAATGTCAAGGGTCTGGACCAGGTGGCAGCCCTGCAAATGTCCTCAAGGGGTGTGTTTTCCAAAAAAGCAGTGGAAGTAGCCACCGTTCGTGTTGAGTGTGCTCTGACATGAGGAGCGAAGATAGTTTATAAACCAAGTAGATTGTCCCAGAGACTCATCCTTAGAAGAAGGAATTAGAAAGCTGCTGACTGCTATTTTACTCTGGGATGCCTTGACCACCATAGAGTTTGGCAATGGGTATGTCTGCAGAAAATCGGTGTCATCCCCTAAAATTTTGTAGAGTCTGTCCACCCTGCTAGATACTGTGTGCGAAGAGATGGGCTTCTTCCAGACCGTCTTTGCTGAGTGCAATATGACAGGGAGATGCCAATGTGCACCGGATGGATGGCTTTCTTGTCAATCTTCTCACAGACCATGTCCTTGTATGGCAGCAGAGGGTGATCTGCTTGGATACCTAAAGTGGTTCTAAGGCGAATCAACAGGACAGTGAAAGTCTTTCAATCCTCGGCATCGAGAGGATGGTCACTGTCTATTACTCCCTCTGGAGTCTTGTCTACATCGACAGCTGGCTCATCTTCTCTACTAGAGGTATCAGAATTGTCCGAAACCATGGCTGGCAGTATGTATGCCTCTGGGTCTGAGTCGTTCCAATACTGCCTGGATGATCTCAGTACCATACCAGCTGAGGAAGCTGGGGATGGAGGAGGAATACAAGCCACCCCCTGGCCCAGAGGAAAACAAGCCTCTCTCTGGCCTGGATCGGGTGTCCCCTGGGAAATAGGGGTCTGCCCAGCCTGGTGCTCGATAACCACATCGGAAGAGGATAGTGGTTGAGCTGCAGTGGAAGCTGCCAAGAGCTGCTCTCTGATCTTCCTGGCCATGGAATCAAAGAAAGATACCAAGAGGTCCGTTTGGAAAGGAGGTTGGGCCAATGTTGGCATCTCGGGCATCTTGGCCAACAGTGGAGATGAAGATCGGTGATGTAACGATCCCATCCGAGGAGGTGACAGAGAATGGTGTCATAAGGACCCAACCGAAGGCCGTCCTCTAGAGACAACTTTCATCAGTGATCTTGAAGAAGAAAGCTGGCCGTCAAAAAGAACAGGAGTCCTCTCCAGGGAAGTTCTCCAGAAGAGGATGGCCAAGGACAGAGAAAAGAAGCTGAAGGCTGTGGTGAGCGGGCTGCTCTCGGTGTCAGTGGTAATAATAATGGTCCTTACCCAATTTTTTAATTTCTTTTTCTCACCCTCCCTGTGTTCCTCCTCCTCCTCTTTCTTCTTCGCACCAACGTCCACAATCTTAGGGGGAGCCAGAATTTTGGCAGGAACTTGAGAGGCCTTCATGGCCATTTGAAGAGACAAAGCCTGCGCCATCAGGGGAACCTGGAGACAGTTTTGTTGGTTTTTTGACTGCAAGTCTAGTGAATTTTTTGCAGTATCCACAAGAATTAAGCTGGTGGTTTTCTCCCAGACACAAAAGGCACTTGCTGTAAGCGTTGCTGGAGGGGATGTTTTAGACACAGCCAATGCACCGTTTGAAGGCCATCAAATGTTTTAGAGGCCATTAAATGTTGAAGAAAAATTTTATGGTATTGCCGACCGTACCCGAGGGTATACTTGACTGGAGAAATCTTTTTCTAAGTGTGCCAATCCTCCTGCAAGGGAAGAACAGCTAGGAAAAAACTGAGTGTCGGAGTGTTGCAAGAGGGAGAATGACGAAAAAAATTGAGTTGAATGGCGCTCCCACCCATGAGGGTAAGAGGGACTAGAATTGGATTTGAAGGGCGATCCCACACGTGAGTGTAAGATCAGCCACTAAAAATTGAAGGGAGCGACCAAGAGGGGTAGCCACCCGGCCGCAAAAGATTACTTTCGAAGACTGAACACAGTAAAGATGGACTAGCTCTCTGATAAGGCTCCTGCTGCAACGGCTGAAAAAAGAGAACTGAGGGAAGGACGCAAAATGGAGTCAAAGGGTAGGCGGTATGGTGGGTGGTCCTAATCTCAAAATGTTGTCCCAATCAACTTGAAAGCTCTGATAATGGCTCCGTGCAGGCGCAGAACCCCATAAGTGTGCATTCACAGATAACACGAAGGAGAACTAAAGAGTACCACAGAAGGTGTAAGCAACAATGAGAATCACCTCAAAATCATCTTTGCTCTCTGTAAAATCCATTCTGCGTCCTATAGTATAACTTGTACATTTTAGAAAATGTTTAGAAGGGAAAAGATGACAGGCTAAGTTTGGCACAAGCTTCCACAAACTTGATCAGATGCAAACAAGTCAAGTGACCTACAGATCACAGAACTGCCCAACCAAACCTGTTAATCTTTTAAGCATGCCACTAGAATCTCTGTTGTTTATGCTAAACAATGATCACACATCCCACCACTTGGAAATGTTTAGAGAAATAACTTCAAGAGCTACTGACATAACCTAGTTATCTGATGTTTTAGAAGGAGGTCAAATCAAGAGCTGGGGGGCGGGGGAGAGACCCACCTTTGTCCTATAGCAGGACCTTCCAAGTAGTACTTGGATGTAGCTGCACATTTACATTCTTGAAATGCATTGTTATACAGTGATACCTTGCCATTCCAGGTGTTCTTGAACTCCAAGTCCCAGAAGCCCTGATCAGAAGGAGTGCTGACTTGGGCTTCTGGTAATTGAAGTCCAAGAACACCTGGAGTGCCAAGGTTCACCATTATGGCTATATGACATCCCACCACTACCCATTTTAAAAATAAAATCCTTATATTGAATCATTCAACTTCAGACTAAACTACTTATATAAGATTTAAAAACAATGCAGTAAAATCATATGACAGAAAAGTAGAGTTCTGTGGGTTTGTGCTTTTGAACCAAAGCTTCCAAAAATTCCCCAGACAGCATGGTCAATGGCCACACTGCCCAGAGAATTCTGGGCCTGTCAAAAACACATACACACACAATTTTTCACAGTTTTAGAAGAAAGGAGGTCTCAGGTTCTACTTGCTAAGATGCTACATAAAAGATGTGAGAAAAGATGAGGCCTAAATCCATCTGTCAGCCACAACTAGAGTAGACCACTTGTCCAACTGTCTCCTGGCTTCCAAGATATGTTTCCAAAATCCACAGCAACCCTTGGCATACAAGAAGAGTGTATGTAAAATTTCCTTTGTTAAAACAGGGAAAATGCCAACAGCAAAATAATAAAAATAATAATAATTTTGTGTCAGAAATTATTCTGGGTTGAAAGGATTTTTGCAGAAGAAACTCTGCTCAGGGAATGCCCAAACGAGGCTCCTTTAATTTCCCCAAGAGCTGGGGCAGAGACAGACAGGCACTCAATCCATCATGCAGTACCCGAGTCTTGAACTGCCAACTTGCTAGCCTTTCAACTAGCCTTTCAAGGTGAACTTCTTCACCACTGAGCCACTGCAGCCCCTGGCAAAAAAAGAGCCAAAATCAAAAATTGTGAGAAAAGGCATGAAGACTGTAGCGGAACAGAACGATATCACAAAAAATGTAACTATATCCGTAACACATGCAAGAGAGTGACAGGTAAAGAAAAAAAAGAGAGGTTTTCCAGTTATTCTTCTTGTATTTCGATGAAAACATGCAGGGAAAGATCCAGTGCTCTCCTCATTCTGCTTCTTCAGTGTCTAGGCAAGACTAGAAGCTACCAAAATGAAGGCACCTTTTGGTGCATTCCTTCTGCAGTTCCTTTCACCTAACCTGACCAGACAAGGGTGAAATCATGCTGAACCCGTTGGCCCAACAAGCGCTAGTACTCTCTTTGGTTTGAAAGAAAGGAAGATACAGTAATGCATCAGTCCATACAATCAATTTCAAATCCATTCTCATGCAATATCTTTAACAAGACCAAACAAAAATTCATGAAATTGTTGCCAAGTTATCTAGACCTTCAGGTATCTTTACTAGTCGAGAGGAAAGAAATGGGGTACAGAGTGGAAGAGGGTAAGTGTGGGGAAGGCTGAGTTAATGCTAAAATCATGACATCTGAATGGCATGGCAGCTCAACTGCATTGACAAAAACCAATCCATTTGTATTCTGAAGAAACTAGCCTCAATAGTAAAATGTCAGCACTGAATTCACCCATACCCTGCAATTCTCTGCCTCCAGTTTCGGTATGGATCGTAGAGACTTTCACAGAAGGCCAGTGCGTGCCTCACAAACTCTTCTATAGGTGTTTGATCTGCCACTTCTTTCTCTTTAGTTTTGCTCTTTAACTAGAGAGAGAGAGAAATGTGATAATTAATCAGAATGCCCCCAATAACACAAAATTCACAAATATACAGCCCTAGAAAGGAGAGGAAATTACCTATAACCTTCCATAAATCTGGAAACAGAACCTGGACTTTACCTTGCTTTAAACCCTGGCTGAAATGCATAGCTGAAGCCCAAACTTCATTAGAATGAAGATTTTTCTTGTGGTTCCCTAAAATATACTAGGCCGAGCTCTTTACTTAACTAAATGAAAGATTCAAACTGAGTGACCAAAGAATTGTTACTTGCACGAGCTACCTACGTCTATCATACAGTTTTCCTTTCAGCAACAGGCTGACCTGAAGTTACAAATTGACTTAGAATGGGCCTGATGCCAAAAAACTGTCAGAAATTCAGTACAAACGTCTCTGAAACAGATTGTTGCCTCTGGTGCATACACAGTATATCGTTCTTGTTTATTTCCCCATCCCAACCTCCAGAATGTCTACAATTCAAGCCTTGTTATGTTCACGACTGACCAAAGAGCACTGAAAAAGCAGTTTGTGAATTCCCTTTTGGAATTTGAAGCATTTAACCAAAGGCTAGCTAAGCAGAGTTAACTCCCCAAATGAATGACTGCTTCCTTTTTTACTTTTCAATAATTCATTTACTCATTCATTCGTTTATTTACACCAACTTGTTTATTGTATGCCAGTTAGGATTAAATTTTGGTGGGGAAGGGGGGGAGTCATCTTTTCTTTAATGGTTGAGAATTATTTTGCAGGTAAAATTTCTCTGGCGGATGAAAGCATGAAAATAATGTAACATCCTCATCGAGAAACCAACAAACCAGAAACCAGAAGTTTCAGATACAGAACTCCACTGTGCCATGAGCAGGCCAGAATCCGAAGGGAAGACAATGTCTCCTTTCCAACTTCCCTTGGGAATAATCATACTGAGATACTGATAATTTATTTACTACATTTTTAGTTTTGCCTCTCCAATAAAAGAGTACTTAAGTCAGGCATTCGCAACCCGCAACCCTAATCTGGCCCGTGCATATCATTAATCTGGCCCAGGCACCTCTAGGCACATACCACAGATGATTTTCTGATGCTTCCCCACTTCGCTACCGTCGCTCGAACGCACCCTTGAGCAACTTCCAGTGCCAGACAGAGCTTGCGTCATTGGCTTGGTTCCGAGTGTGGGACCAGGAAGTTGCCCGGCAGCACATTCAAACGGCCATAGCAAAGTGGGGAAGCATCGGAAAATCATCCAGATGGAGCGATATTGCTCCAAACAACCTTCCGCCTCCCTGGGAAATGGTGTAGGCTGAGGACAAAGCCACTAAAATGTCACCATTGGCACCACTGACTACGTCATGCACCAATGATGACAAAAACGTAAGTCCAGGGAGCAGGCATGCCTCTGGCCCCTGGTGGGAAGTTTTGGGGGGCAGCACTGGCTCTTTAGTTATAAACAGAGATGAACACTAAACCTTAGAGTTGGATATACTGTAACTGGCTTTCAAGCAAGGGCGAACTTTACCTAATCAAACAAAATGAGTTCTCTTGTCTATTGAGATCCCAACTCAAAGAAAACAAACAAGTTAATATCTTCACTTGCCTGTTGTATATAGAGTGTAGTCATTGTAATGACATGATTAATATAGGAACAAGTTCCAATCTCTTCCACGTTAGCCAAATTTCTGAAACAGAATTCATCAGAAAAGATCAAATTAAATATTTATTACTGTCTAAGACCAAAATAGTACAGAAAAACAGTTGAGAAGAGGGTACTTAAAATATATTTTAAAAGGAGAATTTCTGCTCAGAGTTAAGGATTAATAGAATTAGTATTTAAGATTGCAGTACAGTAATACCTCGGATAACGTTTACCTCGGATAACGCTAAAATCGCATAACGTTAAGTAATATGGGGAGGAGAATTGGATCGAATCATGTTAACGTCCTATAGGATGGATCGGATAACAACCGCTAAAGCCTGTGCGGTTACAATGTATCTCTATGGAACTTTAACGTTATCCGATCCATCCCATAGGATTTTAACATGGATCGGATAACACTAAAAATCGGATAACACCAAGACTTGTGGAACCAAGTCTTAGCGTTATCCGAGGTATTACTATACTAATATTACTACTACTATGAAGCCTATGATGTTGTGCTGATAAGTTTATTAGCATCAAAAAAGATGTCAGGAAGTGGTGTGTACTGAGATTTCCAAAACCGTCTTCCACACTGTTTAAAAGCACTGGAATATTTAATAATCTCACAATAGCCAGAATCCAGTTTATCTTGGCACAACGTAAAATCACAGGTGCAACATGGTTGGGTGCTATCCCTAGGCCAAGCATATTACACAATTCAATTGTGCAAACAGTTGCGCAGTTCCTGTACCATCAGGTACAGCATGCCCATGTGGAAGCGTTTCATGGACAGAATTTCAGCATTAGCTCTAATCTAACTATTGCAATGCAACATGATTCCAGCCATTAAACAGTTGTGTACATTAAGTAAGAAACATGGCCACAAGACAGAAAATCATAATATGTATGCAATCTCCTGCCTTTCTCCGCCACCCACCCTTAAAATTACTGACCAAAGTAACAATTGTTTACATGTTAGTACTAAAGAAGGATTAGCTTAACATCCTAAGTGAGACACCTGGAACCAATTTTGATCTGATTAAAATCGAATGTACAGATCTGTCACATATTTCACATTAGATGCTTTGCCTGGGCACCAGGGCAAAGACAACTTTGATACTCCAGGACTGACCTTAACAGAAGAAAGCTTATTAAAGGAGAACGGGGGGATGTGTTGGTAGCATTTCCACCCAACTTATAAGATTCTCAACCTGTCCCTGAAAAGGCAACCAGTTAAAAAAAAATACCGGCAAAGAATAATGAAGAATTTGACAAGGAGAAGTGATAGCGTCTGTTGTGGTTCCTCCAATCCTTCTGACAATTTCTGGACACAATGGAGGAGCTGAAGTCGTAAGACCTGGAGAATGTTATCCGGAAGTAGTGATATTACAGGCGGAACATCATCCACCCTAAAAATAAACACAGGAATTTGTTAAAAGAAGGGGGGGAACCAATAACCAATAATTATCAACATTTTCAATGTATTAATTGTTCCACTACATTTGACAATACAAAAGAAGACAGACATCTGAATACCAAGGGTTTAATAAATGATCATACCACCGGTAAATAAGGCCAACACATCAGCCCTATTCCTTTAATTCACCATTTAAAGAAATTGCTAAATGATAAAATGCACATTGCTTCTCGTTAAATCATGTACAACTGGCACATGACACGGGAGTAGAAAATAGGTAATCTGGCCAGCTCCGTTCCAGGGAGATGCTTTGCAGATGGTATCATGTATTATAATAGAAAGTATGAGTGCATACAATACAAATGAAATTAAGCATTTTAAAATTCCATTAGAACAAACAGTAAAGATTTAAGTAGACACACAATTCTCTCACAGACTTAAAAGTTCTCCACCTAAACTGAATTGTACCCAATAATTTTACAGCTTCTGTATATTAGAGGGGAGAGAAGGGAGTTAAAGTAGCTGCTTGGGTAGGTGGTTACAGTCTGAACTGGCCCCCTTGGAGAAAAGCTCAAGTAAGAGGCATATCATATGCTCATCTTTTCCTTTCCGACCTAGTTATGGCCTACTTCCCACTAAAGGAACAGGATGGTCATCCCGGCATGTATCACTGGAAGACTCATGTTGCAAAAGAACTAAGAACCAAAGGTTTGGTCCAAAATGCGAAGCTTCTCAACTGATTCTCAAGGAGTCCAAAAGAAGAAGCAGACAACCAAGCTGAGGGACCAGAACTGAGCACCATTTTTACTGGCATGGTTTTTTGTTGTTTGTGTGTGTGTGTGTGTGTGTGTGTGTGTGTGTGTGTGTGTGTGTGTGTGTGTGTGTGTGTGTGTGTGTGTGTGTGTGTGTGTGTGTGTGTGTGTGTGTGTGTGTGTGTGTGTGTGTGTGTGTGTGTTTGGTTTTCCCTCACAATAAGGTTTCTCCTCGTGACCTCGGGAATAGCTGAGCTCCTTCTCTGCCTATCTATGAGATCCTTTCTGTCTCAACCAAGTACCTCTCACTTTGATTTTGCATGGCTCTACCTCTTGTTTGGACACCCACATTTCAGGCCCAAAATCTCAGAAGATCAATTAATTCTAGATGGTTGCCCGCTATCTATCCAATAGGTTTTGCTTTTAAAATAGAGATCAGGGATTTGTCTACTGAGCTGTACCATTGTGACATGTGATCCACTATGTTACTAAAAAAATTTCAATAACTTCACTATAATGGACCAAAATAAGAGTCACTGCATTTAAGATGCACATTAATGGAAACAAATGTAGCTATCAAGCTTGCCACCTCTCCTTTGCCTTGAATCTGACAAACAACAAAAGGAGAAAAGGGGGAAACTGCTGAGGCCTCCAGCATAGCCTAGTTCTGTTTTCCTCAGTCCTTCACCAAAAAGAACTCAATAGTTTTAACCCTATATCAGCGTTTCCCAACTTTTAGTTTTTAAACTTCAATTCCCAGATGCCTAAGTCAATACCCCAAACCACTGATCAGCCAATGTGTTGACTTAGGCTTCTGGGAACTGAAGTCCCCATTTGGGGTGTGGCCCCCATGTTCTGAACCACTGCCCAATATGCAAAGCAGAAAGGTTAGAAGTCAAATGAGGTGTAACATTTTAAAGATTTAATTACTGGTCCTATAAAAATGGCCCCAAACATCTAGTCTTTCAAACAGAAAGGGAGGGGATTGCTGCATTTCTATGCTGAAGCTGCATCAGCCCCACCTGAATTTAGCACTGCCATTGTTCAAGCCACCTTATTACAACCATGGCAGACACTGTGATTAAAAGAGGAGAGTTCGACATATTCACATTTCTTCCGCAATTGGAACAAAAAATAACTATTCTCCCTGCCAAGAAGGCAAACACTCTTTCTATCCTAGCAAGGTTTCACCCTTTCAGTAAGTAGAACAAGATGCCATGAATTCTTTGGGAAACACAAAGCAGCAGAGAGGATTAATCCTTCATGCTCTCCAACAGCAGCTGTCAATCTATTCTTCTGTTGAATACTCTGGACGGTACCTCCCCACAAAAGCAGCTGCAGCAACACCAAAGGACTGGCATGCTAAAATCCACATCTTGGAGACACTTCAACAATACTTTGGGAATATCATGGAAAGTCAAAATTTCTGGCAAAACACAATTGTGTGAGGCAACACTGAAGAGAGCAGGGAAAAGAAAAGCCCAAATATGAGGTGCATTGGCCTTATAATAAAGGAAACTATGGACTTGTGTTTGCAAGACCTGATTGGACTCTTAATGTCAGGAATTTCTGAGGTAACTCTTTTTTAGGAATGCAGAAGCCAGAAGCAACTTGATATCACACCACAACCACCACCACCACCACCACAACAACAACAACAACATTCCTTAGTAAGGCTATCAAAATGATCAGGGTGCTGGATCAACATCCCAATGAGGAAAGTTAAGACTATTTGAGGCTGCCTCATTTAGAAAGAAAATGAATTACGAGAGATAATGACAAGTTTTTCTATTACTCACATATTGTTAGAACTTGAGACCATCTCTTGAAGCAAAACAGAGTGCCATTCACTGCCAAATTTTAAACTGATGGCCACTAACTTTGATAGCTTTAAAAGAGTGGATGAATTTATGGATAAGCCCATCTGTGACTATCAGTTTTGGTAGATATTATATTGCCTCCAAGACCAAAGGGTGTAGGTCTCTATGAGCACAGTTGCTTCACAGCACAGGCCGCTGGCTGATGAAGGTGGGGGAAGGTAGCTTTGCTGCACGCACATCTTGTTTGTGGGTTCTCCAAGGACATCTGGCTGGCCACCGAGAAAACATGAAGCTAGACCAGAAAACTGTGTCTCTTCTTATGTCCTTCAGCTTATGTGACCATCATCTTTCCCACATAATTTACTTTCTTCCAACATAGAAATGACTGCAGTGTTAGCTATTTCAAAAGAGAACAAGGGGTGTAGTACAGAGAGCAAAGCGTGCAGCAGTAGGAGTACAGTTCCATCCTGCAACAAGCAAAATGAAGAATCAAGAACTACCTCCTGTCTAATTGAACAAGGTCAGAGTGCTGATGGGGAGGGGGGAATACACAAGTCCCTTTGCCAAAGATGTCCACCATGCAAGAGGTCTCACAACAATTGCAAAACTTGGTTGCAACTAATTACACAGCCCATGTGACATCAGTCATGCCACAAACACTCACCAATGGGGTGAACTTCCTATAAAATTGTCCTTCCACCATTCCACCCACAGCAGATTCTGGGCTAGGTATCTAAGTTATTGATTACAAAACATACAAATTTATAGCAACTACTACCTTTCCCAATTAAATCTCTTTGTATTAAGAAGTATATAGTCATATATTCTATACACCACCCTTTGCATGTGTACAAGCCATTATAAAGAGCAAAATTATAGTTATCTTCTAAAACAAAACACACATACAGAACAAACTGACAATAAAATGGGAAGCAATTTAATGCCAACTGTACAAAGCACAGTAGCAATCTTCAGTTGCCTTTAGCTGCCTAGATAGTTTCTTTTGCACATCTGCTACAATGCAAGGCCAGCCTTACATGCTGTTTTTTTAGGTCGAAACTTTAATCCTCTCATTAATCGCAGAGCAAATCAGTGGATTTCACATTGAACACTCTAAAACATTGCCACATAGTGATAGGGAAGATATTGTTCATGTAGAGCTCCAGTTTGTGGATATTCCCCATCCGATCTGTGCTTAATCTTTTGATATGGTGACCGTTACCAAAAAAATACTTAAGAGATGTAAAAACAATAATACTTTAATCTAAATGATACTGGGGATACAGTAAACATCCAGATTAACCTGGCAAATTCCAATGATACTTCTTATCCTAAAACTATGCTACAAATTAACTCTTTCATGGGCCAACACAACTATGTGTCCAATAAGGTCAAACGCAACCCAACAGGCAACGGGGGGGGGGGGATGCACAACCAGGTACCTTGTTCAATTATGGACAACCAAAAACATTACAGCCATTTATGTCTGCTGTCTTGATTTTGTCAGCAGTGCTATTAAAAGAGGCTTAAAGAGTCAAAAGGGAAATCCAATCAGCAATATTAAAAATGAACTAAAACTACTGCTCTTAACACTGTTATTCGTGGCAGAAATGGAAAACATGTTTTTTTATTCCAGTGTCCAGAATGTCACAGAATGCTACTTTAAATATTGCCACCAAAAAAGAGAATACTTTTTCATTTTTATTTAGCCATGTACAGTGGCAGCTCAGTTTACGAATGCCTCAGTTAACGTAATTTTCAGTTTACAAACAAAAATCCATAGAAAATAATGCCTCGGTTTACAATTCCCCTGCCCCAGAACAGATTAATTGGTTTTCAATGCATTCATATGAGAAACCATGTTTTGGTTTACGATTTTTTCAATGAATTCCTATGGGAAACTGCAAAAATACATTCCTATGGGAAACCGGTTATGAACTTTTTGCAATACAAAACACCCCAGAGAATGCATTAAATTCATAAACCGAGGTACCACTGTACTTATAAATTTAACTTCTGGGCCAATTGGTTTTACAGAGGCAAATGTATATTCCTTTTTCAACATGGCAATATTCGAGGGCCTCTTGCTCATTCTTTTGCATGATACCTTAAGGGCAGATTCTAATAAATTCACCACGTCTTCCCAGGAAGTCCTATACTGTATATCCTAAAAATCTGCTTGAGAGGGCTAAAAATTGTCTGGACCAGGCCATCCAAAGCTGCAAACAATGGGAAGAAAGTCTCAACTTCTCTAGTTTTGGATACCCAAACTACTATTTGATCTTAGTTCTGGAAAGTAGCTCCAAAGTACTGTCCAGATGGCTCCACTGCATCTATCAGGCAGGAAGTCGAACTGAATACAAGGTGACTGATATCTAAATGAGCAAACACAGGTGTCTGCTGATAAAGAGTTGCTTGCTGCTTCTCAACCCTCTCAAGAAACATATACTAAGGTTATTTCCTGGTTCAGCACAAACATGAATGTTTACTTGGCTCTATAACTTAGCAGCTCAAAGCCCATTTTTAAAAGGAATGTTAAGCCAGAACAATCAAGAAATACCTGTCTGCAGCCTTTTTGAATTTAAAAAAAATCTTGACAAAGAAGCAGCACTAATGCCAATTGGATGTTTACCTTGGATAACTGTTGATTCCCAATTGAATTAACCTACAAGCTACCTCCAGTGTCTGACCTAAAAAGACCACAAAATGGTCAAGAATCTGTTGGAAGTTATGCTTGCAAGGTGCAAGGTGTGACACTGAAAAGTAGTAAATTGGAGGAGCATGAACTCAGGCCCTGATCTCTTCTGACATCTCAAAGAAAAGGGCCTGAAGTAAGTAGAACTCAATGGGAACAGATTCAAACAACATGATCTCTGCCTTCAGATTTGAGAACAGCAGTAAGGATTAGATCAGGGATCCTCAACCTACGGCCCATGGCACCATTCCATCCAGCCCATGCCCTCACTCCAGCAGCCACTTCCGCTGCCACCTCAATCTTTTGTCCCCTCTGCTTGGCTTGGTGATCCCTAACTGTGTTTCACAGCAGGGTGGATATTTAAGAAGACTTACAACATCCACTCTGCTACAGAGTGCCGTTAGGGACACGCCAAGCCAAGCGGAGGGGACAAGAATTGAGGAGGCGGCAGCGGAAGCACACAGCCACCCGTATCTTTCCCAGGGACTGCTCTGGCCAAGAGCGGCTTTTCCGGCAGACGACCACGGCCGCCCATGTCTTTCCCGGTGGCCGCTCTAACAGAGCGTGGGCAAGAAGGACAGTAAAGACCCTTCCTTCACCCACGCTATGTAGCTCCTCCAGGCTGGTAAGTAGAGAAGTGGTTTGTGGGGGAGTGTTTTGGGCTCAGGTGGTCCTGCAGCTGGTGATGGGCGGGAGCTTGGGGGTGGTGTAAAGGTCAGGGTGAATTCAAAGATGGAGACACCCTGGGTTTCAACAAGGCTGGGGGAGAGAAAGGCTGCATTTCTTTCCTGTGAGAATAGGCCAGGCCTTGTACCAGGTTTGAAAGTAAACTGAGACCTGCTTACTCCCCTGCAATTCCCAGGGGGAGGGGTACATTCTTGGGACCTAACATCAAGAGGGTGGTTCCCTAATTTCCATACTGGGACCCTGTTTGGTTCTCTTTCCAGGTGTGTCGCTGGACCTGCAACATAGGTGATGGAGTGCCAGGGAAAGGTGTAAATTACCAAGGCCTTCTTTGCTTTAGCTCTGGTGTTGTTCGCTTCTCCATTTTGTAATCCTGTAATCTTTTAGGTTAGGGGAGCCTAATGGCTTCCAAACCTAGAATGGTTCTTTATTTTCAATGTGCTTTCTTGACCTGAAACGTTGTCATTTGCTGTAACATTTTACCTGAAATACATTTTTGAAAATCCTAGAAGTGACTGGAGTGATTCTTTTGCTGCTCGCTGCCTTCCTACAAACTGACTAAGGTCAGGTTTTTGGGGAGGTTAGCTGAAACCCTGAGAGGTCGGTGGTAAACCATCCTTTCAGGTGAAATCCTGTCTTACCTTGGGACAGTTGCGCCCAAGGGGAGCAAAGGGATTTTTAGAGGTGGTTCCACCACTGCCAGCAGGGGGAGTGATGGGGGCTCAGGGTGATCCCACCAGTCCAGACCACAAATAATCTGAGGGGGCATGAACCGGTCCCTGGCTTTAAAAGGTTGAGGACCCCTGGATTATATGAATGGAGAACGTACATTTCAAAAGCCCAGTTAATGCAGCACCCAGTCCACAATATCAGGCAGTCTAGGGGTTGGACTGGTCTTCAAAGGCTGCATGGATTTTGCACCTTCCCAATTCATTGAGCTCCTGCCAGTGTCTAGTCATACCTACAACATGACAACGGAAACATCTGCAGAAGCAGACAGCACTGGCTCTTTGTCTATGAAACAGAGATGAGCACTGGGCCGTAGAGTCACATACGACTGGCTTTTGAGCAAGGATGAGCTTTACCTTTACTTCATTAAGAATGTGTAATTTCTATGAAAGTAAGTGATATAGTTGCAATTATGACGCTCTATCAGCAGAATATTTATCAGCAGGGCATGGATGAATAGAGCAAGAAATCTGAAGATGGTGTATGTATATATAATCATTATACAATTAAATATATGCATAATTATTGTATAATTCTATAGTGTGTATAGTAATAATAAAAAGCTACATTCAATTTTAGTCCAACCTGATAGAGACCCACTGAAATGAACAGGACATGTTACTGTATTTGCAACTAACTTAATCTCACTGGTTTTTATGAGTCTTCTCAATATAGCACTATACTAAATTTGGCCCCCAGATATAATGTGTGCAGAATCATTCATTTCAAATTACACTTCTATTGCCCAAAATATCTGCAAAACAAGCAGCAAAATAGAAAACTCACATATAGACAATACATGGCAATTCAGGCACAGAGGTGAACACATACACATGAACGCACACAGACCATAAACATTTCTTGCACAGCCATATTTTGATTGCATATCAGCAAAAAAGAAGTTCTAGTCCTACATACCGAGTGGGGAGTTTCTCAAAATCCACATCCAGAAACTGTTCATAACTAGAAACAAAACTGTCTAACCAGAGCTTCAAGTAGTCTGGGTCTTTCTGTGAAGACAAAGAGATTTAATTAGAATGAATCCAAAAGCATTTCAAAGTACATTGATGCCTATCCCCCTGCCTCCCCTCCATATTCCCTGACAAAATAATGTATTTCTTTGCACAATGGCAATGTTAAATCTCCACTTTGTCCATAAAGCCTCTGTTTTCTGATATGGCTTGCACTCAGACTGTTTCTCAGATACAAGTGGTACCTCGCTTAAAGAGCATAATGCGTTCCACAGGATTGCTCTTTAAGTGAGTTTGCTCTTTAAGCGAAACACCATTGTAAGTAACCAATTGTGACTTGGGGGGGAGGAATGTGAAACCTGATTTATTTGTTAGGCAAGTTTTTGGTTGGTTTTATTTGTTAAGCGAGGCAACCATTCAGAGAAAATTCTCTTCTTTAAGCGAGTGACTCTCTAAGTGAGGCACTCTTTGTGTAAGGTTTTACTGTGTTTAGTAACAGGACGAAGCACTCTCCAGGGATTCTGCTTCCCATGATTATTTGATAAAGAAGGAAGACAAGACATTGCCACCTTCATAAATTAACTGAATAAAAATGTCCTAACATATCTTTGACACAAACATAGGATAGTCTTCTCCAACTTGGTGTCTTCCACATATTTTTAACTACAATTCTCATTCTCCTCCACCAGCATAGTTCCGGAGTTTTATTAAAAGAAAGGGAAACCCAGAAAGAGCCTCCTCAAAGATTGTGGAATTTTTGAATCACAACCAGGCCTACCCCAGGCAATGGCAACCTTTCTCACACTGGGTCAAGCAAAAGGAACTGTGGAATGAATTGACCAAAAGGTGACTTCACTTCACCAGTTTCACATCTGACCTAGACATCAAAGAAGAATTAAGAGGAAAATGAGCTAACTACTAACACAATGAAAAGGAAAATTACTACGGTAGTTAGGTTCCCATGGTAAGAGATTGAAAAATGGGTGAGGGAAAACTTACATCTCAGTTATGTTAGGGCAGGGGTTCTCAAACTTTTTAAGCCGGGGGCTGGATCATGTCCCCTCAGACTGTTTACAGGCCGGACTGGTGTTCCCCTGCCACTGCTGCCGCCGCCGGGGGAAAGTGATGGCAGCAATGGTGGAGGGACCACCCAGTGGCAACTATGCTGTTACAGAAAGATCCTGGGGTCAGCAGGAGAAATCTCTGAGCATAATGTATCAGGTTTATGAAACCTGAAAATAATTATCATCTGTACCATCTATACTAGGAAGAGGAGAGGGAATTCAAGACCATGAAGTCCAGAGTCTTAAATGGCCTAACCACAGTGCTTGAGCACAGGGCACCAACGCCTTCCATAGCACCAGGACTCCTCCACCAGTTGGCGCTCCCGGGCTCCGCCCCTACGCCGGGCTCAAGAGGCCCCCACGGCTGGACTCGTCCCCACCGCCTTGGACTTTAGTCTGGCGGGGCAAGAGATTTAGACATATTGTACTGAATTGTACTGAATTGTATGTAACGTATTGTATTACTGTGTTTTGTTGTATTTGGTTGCTTAAATTGTGATGATCTGTGTACAATGTTATTATGATTGTGTAACTGTCTATTTTGCATTTCTGTAAGCCGCTCAGAGCCGCTGTCACGAGTGGGGCGGGGTATAAATCTAAACATTAAATTAAATTAAAATATATCTTCTCTTGTAGTTCCAGTATTGGTAGCAAGAGATCTGCAGGCTCTATGTGGCTCCAACTACTCACCCCAGTTTTAAAAAAAATATGGTCACTGGAGGGCAGATAAGGGAATTTATAGCAAAAAATAATTCTTTGGTCAGAAAATAAATTCAGGTGGTGGTGGTGAGGAGTCATGAGAGTAGAAGAGGTCAATGGACAGGTGGGTTTGGTATTGTAACACTGAAATTTAGCCTCTTCATTCTAGCTTATTACTAGATGGTCCCGACTAGAATAAATCTGTTCCTGAAAGAGAGTTTAAGTAAGTCCTGATTTAATAAGATCTCTTGGGTCATTGGAATTACTCTAGTTAGGATTAGTGCCTGGCTTGGTCTCTGGATTATGTAGCCCAGTAGCAGTGGCAATTTGGATAAATTTGCACAATTTTGTTAAGTTGGAGACAAACGTCAACATGTTTATTAATTATATACACACTGTTGAGAGAACTTTGATGGACACAAAGCATAGATACGGTATTGGTTTTACAAATTTTACTGCTTCTCATTTCCACTAAACATGCTGTAGTGTAGACATATATTACTGTATGGTTTTTGTTAAATTAGAGACCTCAGTTTTTTTCCCCCTTGTTGACAGTTAATGGGTTTACTAATTATATAAACATTGTTGAGATAACTTTGATGAACACAAAGCATGGATATTGGTTTTACAAGTTTTACAGCTTCTCATTTCCAGTAAACATGCTAGAGACATACACTTTTGTACCTCTGTTTCTTCCGCCTTACAACCCCACCCATAATTCTGATCATTAACCATTTTTGCACTCCAGCTCTAATCTCTGCATTCCTTTGTTCACTTCTTTTCCTTATCAGCAGTGAAGTGGGTTTTCATCTGACAGTTGCATGAAGAAACTCCAATACCTATTCTTTATACATAGAGAATTTAGGAATTGACTGTAAGGCAAAAAACTGAGGATTTATCAAATTTATGCCCAATAATATTTAATGTTAAAGAATGTAGTAATGAATTAAAAAGGAGCTTGATTTGCCAAGTTTCAGGAGATGTTTTAAATAAACTGATGAAAGTTGACCTTCAACTATAGATCTACATGAGTTGTGGTGAAAGAAAATGTGCACCTGATTTTAGCCCTTGGTGCCTTGCCATTCTATCTGATTAGAGCAGATTGTAGCCCTTTATTTCTTCGTTCCTATCAAAGTGTTGCACAGTTTACATTATTTTTGACCAGAAGTGGCCATTTGTTAGATCTTCTTTTGTATATGTAGTGAGAGATAAATTGAGGTCACCCTTGTTTGAAAGCCAGTCATATCTGATTCTAGGGTTCTGTGCTCATCTCTGTTTACAACCAAAGAGCCAGCACTGTCTGTGTCTGCAGATGTTTCTGTGGTCATGTGGCAGGCACGACTAGACACCAGAGTGCACGTAATGGTGTTACCTTCTCACCGAACCAGCACCTATTTATCTATTTGCAATTTCTTGCTTTTTAACAGCTAGGGTGGCAGAAGCTAAGACAGAGCTGGGAGCTCACTCTGTTATGCAGGACTTTGGGACTGAACTGCCAACCTGCTGACCTTTCCGTTGCTAAGTTCAGCTTCTTAACCACTAAGCTGCCACATCTCCATGCTCATAAATGCTGCACTGATTGAATTTCTCCACGCTCACAGAGAAATTGTCCAATATCCAAGTACTGTAGCCAGATTTTACTTGATATTTCTTTGACCTTTCTACTTCACTTCAAAGTCTATTAAGTAATGGCCCAGCCAAAATCTTTTCTTGGTGGCAGACATTCTTTGGTAGTCATCAATTCGGCAAAAATTGTTCTTTTTGTTCTCCATAGGTTTAGCCTAGCCATTTATAGCTTCATATTTAGAGGTTGAGAGAATCCTCCCCCCCCCTCCTCAATTTTATACTTCCTCTAAGAGGTTGGTGTTCATAAATGGATGGGTTTGGTGATATATTACCTTACTTTATTCATTTTTTTCCTAGCACTTCTCACTGTATTTCCAGAGGAGTTAATGCCATGGGAGGAGGTTTCAGGTACTGTATGTCGTAGCCAAGATAGCATTTAGACATATGATTGCTACAGAAATGAGTTTTTACAACAGACACAGTTACTCATATATCCCTTATTTTGACTCCCCCCTCCAGATCTAGTTGGGCTTATGAGAAAAAGATCCATTTTTTCTTGTTGCTATTTACATAAATTTGTAGCATTAGACTTGTTTGATCCATCAGAGGTTCCCAACTTTTTTGAGCTGTAGGCCAGTCATGCAGCTGAGTGGGCCAGTCACGTGGTTCCTCCCACCTGGAAGCAGAAGTAAAATGTGCTCGCACATGCATAGAACACTGTTGGGAGCAGTTTGCGCATGTGCAATTTACCTCTGCTTCTGGGGGCAGAGTAGCCTGGGTGAATTGGGGTTGGAGGCCAGATTCAGCCCACGGGCTGTAGGTTGAGAACCCCTGCTTTACATCTTCAGCTTGTCAACATCAGTGGACTATGCTCCACAATGTATAGGTTACACATCTAACCAATTGTACTATTATCTCATCCTTTCTGACACGGGATTCTTCTTAGGTGTTTTTTGAAATTGCAATAACTCGCCCATAACCCTGACTTCTATGAAATGTTTTAAAATGTAATCAGGAAACTTTTGAGAGGCTCAAAGACTGCCTGACCCTAAAGGACATCCGTTGTACAGTACAGTACTTGGAATTATAAAGCTTTCTTTTGCAAAGGAAAACACAATTGGTCTAAGTAACAGGAAGAACCTGTCCTATTTGACATTTTGCTTGTCACTCATTGTAAGACAGACATTTATATACTATTCAAAGTATGAATAGTATATAAATGACTGTGCAGAAATGACAGGTCCTTTAGCTGTTTGAAGGCTAAATCAAGTTTTGTTCAGTCCACACTTTTAGTGGTGTAATGCTGGTATTTCCTACCTGCATTGTTCACACTGCAAATTTGGAAATACATTATTGTACAGCATCTTTGTAGTGCCTTTTCTCTAAAGCGAAACTGCTTATGTTTTTTTAAAAAACCTATCCTGAAACCCAGCCTTCTATCTGATCCCTTGAGTTGTTTAGGATTACAGTTCCCATCATCCCCTGCCAATATGACCATTTGTTGGAAGGTGCAGTGATGGCAAATCTTGGCACTCCAGGTGTTCTTGGACGTCAATTCCTGCTGATCAGGAACACCTGGACTGCCAAAGTTGGCCATCACTGTGCTAGAGCATAGTAGTCCACATTTTTCGGAGGATATCACTTTGGGAAAGACTGTGAAATAGGCTAGTTGGTTTCTTAAATCAGCAGGAAGCTAATGCTGAAGCAATGTGATTCACTCGTCTGATGAGGGAACAAAAATAAAACCATTGGTATTTGTTTGTTCTCCTTTTAAATTGCACAAGTGATTCATGATGTTTGATGCAGTGAAGGTGGTAACAATGCTTTGTGTTAGTTACCAAGACTGTAGTGAACCACCTCTAGAAAGAGTGTGGTAAAGTAGCGTCAAGTTGAACTGAGATTGGCCAGTGTCTTTCCTGCAGATTTCCAGTTCTTACTTGTTTGCTAGTGTTCTTTCTTGCCATCTTGGTGCAAAGGCTGATTTGTTAATTGCAATAAATATTTCCCTCCTTCAAAAAATCAGAGCAGCCTGACGAAGGACTACTGTGTACTCTAAAAGTGAGTCACCCTCCCATTCTGTTTTTTCAAGCAATGTTTCTATTTTGGAGTAGACCTTTGATGTCTGATCTTTTTCTGATGTTTGAGCACAAGTCTAGGACTCTATAGAAATCTGAAAGCATAGTCACTTTTTATTATTGGAAAGTGGTGGTACTTTGTGATAGTCTTTACAGAGGGTGCACATATATGTCCTGGCCCCATGATATGTAGATGACAATCATACACAGAGGGGTGTATGAAATGCCTTTGCCTAGGTCTCAAAGTTCCAAAAACATATTCCCCAGAATTCACTTTGTAAGACAAAGAAGTGTTAATACCTCGGAACATGGGAGGTGGATTAGCAATGGCTAGCAGAAAGAATAGGAAGAACACATTTAGGATTCCTGTTTGTTTTCATATGTAGAACTCATTGCACATATCAGTAATACCTCGGATAACATTTACCTTGGATAACGCTAAAATCGCATAATGTTAAGTAATCTGGGGAGGAGAATTGGATTGAATAACGTTAAAGTCCTATGGGATGGATCGGATAACAACCGCTAAAGCCTGTGTGGTTACAATGTATCTCTATGGAGCGTTAACGTTACCCAATCCATCCCATAGGGTTTTAACATGCATCGGATAACACTAAAAATCGGATAACACCAAGACTTGTGGAACCAAGTCTTAGCATTATCCGCGGTATTACTGTATATTGATTTTACTTTAGGCTATGAAACAGAGATGAGCACTACCCCGAGAGTCGGATACGGCTGGCTTTCAAGCAAGGGAAACCTTTACCTTTACCTTATGGGACTATTTAATACTACTGTGGTGGCTGGAGCTGCTGCTGGAATCAGCCGTGGATTCATTTACAGCCATGAAAACACATTTATGATGGCCATAAATGAGTCCACGGCCATCGTAAACACATTTACAACAGCCGTGGACATGTTTTACAGCACCAGTCCAGCCCACGCAACTGAAAAACATTGAGCACCCTTGCTCTAGTCTAAGATGACAACATGATTTTTTTAATTTGGAAGACAAGTCTAAGATTTCCAACACAAAGGACAAGAAGTGACAATGTAATTTCATAGCACTGTTCTACTGTTAACAGTCGTTTCTTCCCTTACCTCCTGGCTCTGGCAAATTACAATTTGACCGAACCATTATGAATAGTTACAAACTATTTGTTCAATTGTTACGAAGAATGATTTGCCTCCATGGCAACCAGAAACCACAATCTGGGATGGATTTCCAAGACAAACTATAGCTGGTCAGAAATTATGGACAAAATGCATTGCACAAAGAGAGGGCAGACTATGCCAGCCCAAGGCAAGGACCAAATGATGGTCTCACCACCATCTGTGAACCAGCCCAGTTCTACTTCACTGGTTAAACACCACCCATAACAGATATGTTTCCAAAATAACTTTGCACTTCATCGTATGCACAGATTATGTGTGGAATATATGATTGCCAAGCCCCACCATCTTTCAGAACCCAAATGTGACTATGTTTTTGTCTACTTTTCCTTTGTATTAATTAATAATCACACTTGTGATACAATGAACGCTGAAGAGAAAGGACACAATTGATGGAAATAGATGTCACAGTTGCCATGCCTTAACTGTGCCACCAATATAGTTTCATCTCTAGTGAAAAAAAGACCTAAATAAAAGTCACAAGGCAATTAATTGTGTGATGTCATTATCATGACAAACAATAGGAGGCAGGAAACAAGGAAAGACATCATATTTGTGTGTCAATGACTAATCAAAAACGCTGTTCCAGCTGCATTGATAACTCTTTATTGCAAAGATTATTGCGCTGAGATGTTCTAAATGGAGCATTGCTACATAACTTTTTTGCTTTGGAGCAAGAATTACTCTTATTTTCTTTACCCTTTCTCTTTTCACAGAGCATTTTTCCTACTCTCAAGTAACAGAGCAAACCGAGCTACATACATATACAGTTGTACCTCGCTTAAAGAGCATAATGCGTTCCACAGGATTGCTCTTTAAGCGAGTTTGCTCTTTAAGTGAAACACCATTGTAAATGACCAATTGTGGGGGGGATTGTGAACCCCAATTTATTTGTTAAGTGAGTTTTTGATTGGTTTTATTTGTTAAGCGAAGCGAACAGAGAAAACTTTGCTCTTTAAGCGAGTTACTCTTTAAGCGAGGCGCTCTTTATGCGAGGTTTGACTGTTCCATTTCTGCATTTGCAGCTAATCTTAGGAGGTAGATAGGAAGAGCCTCCTTGAAGATGACGGTATTTTTAAACTACTATCAGGTGTAACCTGGTAACAGCAACCTTTTGTTGCCGGTTACTCTTTCTCACACTAGGTCAGGCGAAAGGAACTGCAGAATGAACTCACCAAATGCTGCCTTTGTTTTGGCAGTTTCACATCTGGCGTAGACATGGAAGAAGCTAATCTTAGCACTAGGAAGCTTTCACAGTTAAGTCGTAGTGCATATATTTTGGAAATCACAAGGAAGATACATGTTTGCAACTCAAGACTTAGGTGCGAGAGATGCTTTTTTCTGCAGAAGCTCTTCCTCCTGATGAAATAAAAAGTTTTGGACAGGAACTCCCTTCTCCAAACAGACTTCACGCAAGGTTAGAGGCATCCAAAACCATATCAGGCCAAACCCAACAGCCATTGTGATGACACAAAATTAGGCCAAGATCAATGGAGTCCCAACTGACCTCCAACATCCCTAGGCTGGGAGGGGTTTGGATTCAGCACAGCCTCAGCTGATCTAGCGTCAGATCAGCCAGCCTTCACCCAGTTTGGCTAGTTAGGAGTACACACCTTGGAGAGGAAACAGTTGTTATTGCACATATGCAAGACAAGCTGTGAAAGTCCCCACATCAGACACCTATAAATGTTAATCAATAGAGATGTGCTAGAGGTGGCATCAAATCTGAGCAGGAAGCTTAAGGAAAATGCATATGTTACAGTAAACAAGGGTTCCCTTTTGCAGGGAGGATCTCACATGACTAAATCAAGGGTTTGGGGGTAGTGATTTCTAAAATGACTTAAATAAATCCACTTTCTGGATGTCTCCCCATCTCCTTGTTCTCTGCCCCAACTTCTTGATTCTTCTCCTCCCCCCCCCCCCTTTCAGACATGGAAGCCTCTATTTGAAATATATGTTTTTAAAAAGTGTGTGTGAGAGAGAAAGAGAGAGAAAGCTCACCTGCTCAGATTATGAGCTGCTGCCCACAATGCCAGTTTTTAGTCCAAGTTGGACAGCAGGGATTTTTTTTCCAAACAAAGAAATATGGGATCAGGATTTAAAGTCTCTTGATAATTTGTCTACATAAGATTCCACTACTTACAAAAGAGAGAGAGAGTAATTGGAAAACTCATTACCTAAAGCCAACGGGACTCAGGGGAAAAACCCTTTCTCCACTCTTGTACTCATGTTGGATTTGATTGTTGAACAAGCAGTTAGGCAAAGGGAAAGCATGCAAATTCTCTCTCTTTGCTACTTATCACATGGTAGAAAACTGTGTTGCCTCTCTCCCTTGCAATGAATCATGAAATTAATCTTGACTATTTTAGCATTTAAGATCCTGAACTTGATGACTGGAAGTTCGAGACCCTAGCTCTTGCCAACCTAGCAGTTCCAAAGCAATAAATTGCAAGTAGATAAATAGGTACCGCTTTGGTGGGAAGGTAAACAGTGAGCGCTGAACCCTAAAGTCAGATACATCTGGCTTTCAGGCAAGGGCAAACTTTAGCACAACACACCTTACACTTGCATGAAGATTAAGGCCCAAGTCGCCTCTTCTCGCTTCCAGGGGAAATTGTTTTATTATGTGTGAACAGCACCATTTATTGGCTGAGACATATAGCACCTGAAGTCCAAAAGCTCTCTAACTTGAACTAGGGCTAACACTGTACAGTCTTGCTGTACCACTCATACACCAATTCCCATCTTCCTTTCTTCCTTTTCTCACTGCTGGCTGAAGTCAGTCACTTCCTCCTGCTCCACACCAAGGCTAGGACAACAGTGTGGCCCTAAAGAACCAGAGAGCGCTGCAAACTCGATTGACTCTCCCTGAGCCCTAAGAGCTCCAGAATCTTGAACAGCTCCACACAGACGTCCCTGTACTTCAGCTACACTTCATGATACATCGAGAGCAAAGTTCAGCACAGTACAGCCACACCAGGAAGTCCTGGCTGTTGTAAACAAAAGCAGGATCGGCCAGAGCCTATTTTGAGTGTTACGTTCCACACTCCACAGTGAAAACTTCACTGTGCAATTCAGAAGCCAAGCCATATGTACATCATGCCACCAGATGCTAGATCAGTCATAAAACACCTATTCTCCATGAGTTTTGGAAGTGTCTGCTTATTTGTCCAAAATAGTGCATGCTGTAGCCGTATCGCCCATCTCTTATGAATAAAGAATCCTAATAGGCCAGGGGTGCCCAAACTTTTTGGGTTGTGGGCCAATCATGTGGTTCAGGGAGCCAGTCACTAAGGCCCGGGGGCCGGTTGTGGCCAATGCCAATTCATCCGGCCCACGTCACTCCCGTACAGGCGGGTATTACTTCCGCTTCCAGGAGCGACAAGGACTTTGCGGGCCAGATGAATTGGCATCAGGGGCTGCACCCAGCCCCCGGGCCTTAGTTAGGCTCACCAAGGTAGAACGATCAATGACAAGACAGCAGACTAAGATGCAATCATCTTCAGGAATTTTTGTTTGTTATTTTTCTCTTTCCCATTCAAATCCTTCACAAGTCCATGTTTATAGATGTGAGGACCTAAAGCCCATACATTTGTATCAAAGTCAACAATATGGGAAGCAATCACTTCTGCTATGTGACCTAACAACTCCAACCATCTTCATCAAGAATGGCCATTGCTGAGAGACAGGTATGCACAAGCCAAAAGCTTAAGTAAATAATCAGAATACCAAGCTACACCATACTGTACTGTATTAATAAAAATGTAAGCACCTTACAATTCCTGTAATGAATACTTGAGTAATACTTGAGTATTTTTGCCACAGCTGAAACTAGTTGTCATTGGAAAGTGGGAATATGAAAGAAGGGTCCAACATCAAATTTCTCCTCAATGTGCTGAACTGCTTTTAACAGGTTTTGGGTCATGGGGAAATTCATACCTTACATCTACTGAAGTGTGAGAAGGACAGGACCATATATTTTTGACACTAACTGGGAGCTTACCACTGTTAAAAATAGCTACCAAATTCTCCACCACAGACATTTCCCACACACCGGACTCCCAACTGTTGAATACTAGAACTGTTGCCATCAAACCACAGAATGGCTTGGCCAGAAATAAGCAGCAGCAGCAGTCACTGAGGCAGACAGACATATATGCATGTAAGAAAATAAAAATAACTTACTCTGCTCATGAAGAAAATAAAGTAACTATGGCAGAAGGGAGAAACCAAACTTTGCGTCCAATTATGTTTGTGAAATACTTGCATAAAAATGTCTCCCTCAAAGCAGGACTACACAAATAACTGTACAAAGAGGGTTGGCTACAGTTGTTTTGCTTTCTCAAAACACCAAGAAACCCTTTTCATGATATTATCTTTGACATTCATATTCTCCTTGTAAATAATGCATAATATACTTCAAAGTTTTGAATGGTTATATCCATCACAATATAAAAATGCAAAAATGGTCATGGGTTGCTCTTTTGACTTCTATATGCAGCCATCCAAGGGTAGCCATAAATTGAAGCAGAAAGGCATTGGAATAAAGTACAGTAATACCTCGGATAACGTTTACCTCGGATAACGCTAAAACCGCATAACATTAAGTAATCTGGGGAGGAGAATTGGATCGAATAACGTTAAGGTCCTATGGGATGGATCGGATAACAACCGCTAAAGCCAGTGCGGTTACAATGTATCTCTATGGAGCTTTAACGTTATCCGATCCATCCCATAGGATTTTAACATGCATCGGATAACACTAAAAATCGGATAACACCAAGACTTGTGGAACCAAGTCTGAGCGTTATCCGAGGTATTACTGTACAAAAATATATAGTTGTACCTCACTTAAAGAGCATAATGTGTTCCACAGGATTGCTCTTTAAGCGAAACACCATTGAAAGTTACCAATTATGACTTCTGGTGGGGGGAATTAAGAACCCCGATTTATTTGTTAAGCAAGTTTTTGGTTGGTTTTATTTGTTAAGCGAAGCAAACATTCAGAGAAAATTCTGCTCTTTAAGCGAGTTACTCTTTATGCAAGATTTTACTGTACAGAATAACAAAGAAAAGAATCTTTACACACATAGTTTCTTTATAATCTATCTTTATAACAATACCAATATGCACTCTCCACCCTTGGAACCATACTCCCCCCCCCCCCGGTATATCGATATACAGTATCCCCCTATTTCCAAAAGCTCATAGTTTCTTTATTAGACTCATGGTCCGCTGTGCTTTAAAGGTGACTTTATGGACTACATTTGTGGAGTGGCATAAAAAGTAATTAATACATTCACATCATTCAACGCATTGAACTCTGCAATAATGCACTTTTCTTTACCAGTCAACAGTGGCTACTATCAGTAATGCCATTTTTTAATGGAGGAAAATTGCTTCAGTCAATGTTTCACACTTTGTTTTTACTGTATCTCTGGCTGGGTGAAGCTCTTTCCCTAAATTGTCCCTGGTATATTGGCCTGGCCTATTACATAACAATCTAGTCTTGTATGTTATTGGATTCCTAAATTAATACGGTACACCACTTCAATATTAACTCTTAAGAGAATAACTTAACAGATAACCTATTTTAGATATTCCAATAGTCCTACAATTTTATTGTAATCTGTTGCATTTTATCTTTAAAAAGAAAAATTAGGAATTATTTTCTGTGAGTAAACTACCTCTGCTCCCTTTTGGTCAAACTACATGCATCCTAACCATCACCTCTGAGATGTTCAAATATGACTTGAATTAGCATTATTCAACTCAGAAATATGATATACCCATTACTACAGAGACATCCTTCTCTAATGGATCAGAAGCTGTAGTTGTGTTGCATTTTACCCTGCAAACACAAACAGCTTCACAACAGCCACAAATCATTTGTAGATTAGAGTTTTAAGAGTACTGATGGTTTGTTTGTGGAGGTTTTTGCTCCAAAGTTAATGTATTCCATCCAACAGATGCTAGTCTAATTATTAAAAAAGTCATCTTAACCTACTTTTGTAATCTGTAAGTCATGTTTTCCTTAGAATTGGCCTCCCCCCCCCCATTTAAATGTGTATTTAGCCATCTTGAATGAATTATCTGAAATTCTTTCAAAACATACTTACAACAAAAATAAGCATTTTTATTTATTCAATACCACTGAACCACGAGATTGCAACACTACAACACACATAATTAAGAAATAAGTTCCCAGTGAACACAACGGGTTCTTCTTTTCAAGTACATAGGTAGAGAAATATACTGCAAGAATACTGTCCTTGATCCTTAAAAAAAACTGCACATATTGAGACAGACACCACCAAACATGTTCCTCTACATATGTAGGTAGACTCCAGTCCTCGCCATCTCAGTGAACAGATCCTGCTATTTGGCTGATAGAATAGGTACTCCAGAGAAATCTAGGAACCACTGGCATAAACACTTAGCTAAGCAGCTCTTCAAACAAGCATTGTACCAGCAACCAAGCAAGAAGCAGCTCACCCACGTTTACTCCAGTTTAATGAGCTAGAGTTTTCAAGCAGTCTCCTAGATTCTTTGACCCACATAACAACTTCATAAACAAATTCCACTACTGGAATTTATACTGGTTTTCCAAAAAATTAAATAAGGAATAACTGGGCCAGCCCTTTTATTGAGCAAACAGCTGCCTCTTACCAAGAGAAGTGGGGGGTACAACAGCAGAACCCTGATCTTCCACTTTCCTGCTTAAGTTAACCTGCTTAAATGTGTTTCACACCTTCAGACGTTACATGTCCTAAGCCAGTGGTGGCGAACCTATGACACACATGCCAGAGGGGGCGCTCGGAACCCTCTGTGTGGGCACACACCCCAGCACCGAGCTTGCCCCACCCCACTGCTCAGCAGCCCAATGGGAGCACTTCCTCCCTCCCATTTAGGAATGCTATTCATTTTGCTATTCATTCTGCACAATAAAACTGCTGAACAAACCATTTAAAAAAAAAAGCTAAGATCAAGAGATATAACAAGAAAAATTTCATTCCATCAGCGGTAATGTAAACATACAATGTCTTCAATCTAGAATCCATTGTTTCTTTGATGACTAGGTCATCTTCAACAACATCCATCAATGTACATGGACCTAAGAACTATTTCTCATTTTATGTAATGGCAAGTCTAGGTTTACCAATAGGTACACAAAACATTTAGCCACAGATTTTAGTGAGCAGTCCAATAATATCCACATTTATCATACGCATACTTCCAGCCTTAGGTATATATTTGGAAACAGGCTAGGTGAACACAGAAAAATGAACTGCATGAAACAAACATCAGTTTTGGGCATTTTTTAATCCCATGTAAAAGAGTCAAATGTCAACTGTTCTAGGCTAGTTCAGTGATGGCGAACCTTGGCACTCCAGCTGCTCTTGGACTTCAATTCACAGAGACTTGGGCTTCTGGAAACTGAAGTCCAAAAGCAGCTGGAGTGCCAAGGTTCGCCATCATGGGTCTAGTTAGATGTAGAAAACAACTATTTCAGTCAACAATCATTCTATTAAGAAAACTGAAGTACAATACAGTATTTGGTTTCCATAAAGTAACTTTAACTCATGCAAATCTATTTTCTTAAGCATTACCTTGTTGCAATAAAGCATCCAAAGTTCATACAGCCTCTCTCTGGACGCCATTCTTCTTCTTCTTCTGCTGCTGCTGCAAAGCACCATATGCTCAAGAGCCTACCATGTTCCTTTTAGTTCAGCACCATATGGGATTCAGTTTCTGGATTTAATCAAGGAGAAAGAAGATGAGTTTCACTAATACTGTTGGACAGATCCAATAATTCAAGGTGACAATCTGCCTTCTCTTTGCCTGTCAATGAAATTCCAGAACTGATGTCCAAAAGGAAAGGTAAGGCTGATGGAGGATGATGGGTATGTGGCAATGCAAGAATATAAAACCTGTAACTCCACAATACAAGAATCACAAAACCTCCCAGACTGTCCTTGTCTGACTGATGGAATCTCACTAAAATGCATATGAGCCTAAGTTTCCATCATCCACTCAGGGAGCAGCTGAATAGCAAATAGTTCTTTGCAAGCATATAAAATGTCCTCTATGAGAGAGAGGTGCCTGGCGAGCAATGGTCCATAGGGCCTCAAAGGGTTGGAATCAACTGTGCGACTGAACAACAAAAGTGACCCTCCCAAAAAAAAGGCAAGCAGCTTTGACAAGACAACTTGTAAAAATAATACTGTATTTGAGATGTATGTACTGTAAGTGACCAATTGTGACTTCTGGAGGAGGATTGTGAACCCAGATTTATTTGTTAAGTAAGTTTTTGGTTGGTTTTATTTGTTAAGCGAAGCCAACATTCTGAGAAAATTCTGCTCTTTAAGCAAGTTACTCTTTAAGCGAGGCACTCTTTATGTGAGGTTTGACTGTAGTAGAAAATCTGTTGACTTGCTTCATATCCTCAGGAACATACAAAAAGTTAAGCGGGGGTGGACATCCTTCAGAAAACTTGCAAAAAGCAGCTCATCTCAGAGGAGTGAATACCTTTAAATCCCAGGCACTGAGCTGAGCAGAATAAATATCTCCCTTAAGAGCCCTGGAGGTGCAGTGATTAAACTGCTGTACTGCAGCCAAAACGTGGTGGCTTCGATCCTGACCGAGACCTAGGTTGACTCAGCCTCCCGTGAGTCCCCAGCATGTTGGGGGCACAATGCTAATTCTCTTGTGGACTACCCAGAGAGTGCACTAAGCGCTATGCAGTGGTATATATATATGTAACTGCTGATCAAACTATTAAAAAGTGGAGGGGAGAGGGATACAGCTTGCTATCCAAAAGTAACTCCTGCAGCAGCCATAAGAGGAGCATATCTTCTTGTTCAAAGCGATCGATAGAGGCAGCGCCCTTTACTCTCCCAACCTCATCTTCTCCCAGCATATACAGTAAAACCTCGGATAACGTTAAAACCTGGTTCCACAAGTCTTGGTGTTATCTGATTTTTAGTGTTATCGAATGCATGTTAAAATCCTATGGGATCCATAGAGCTACATTGTAACCACACAGGCTTTAGCGGTTGTTATCCGATGCATCCCATAGGATCTTAATGTTATCCGATGCAATTCTCCCGCCCTGGATTGCTTAATGTTATGCGATTTTAGTGTTATCCAATACTAATGTTATCCGAGGTGTTACAGTACAAGCATCTACCCGACCCTTCAAATGCTGAATTTTGCTGTCGGATATCACTTTTCCCTTCCCACACAAATCCCACGACCCCACCCCACCCCCACTGTCCCTTCCCTCCCTCCCCCCCCCGCAAGTTTTCAGGCGCCTATTTCAGAAGCGTGTTTTATTTCCGCTTCCAGGAGCGACGAGGGCTTTGTGGGCCGGATGAATTGGTGTTGTGGGCTGGATCCGGCCCTCGGGCCACAGTTTGGGCACCCCCATCTCCTCTGGCTGTTCCCTTCCTCGCCTTCCCAGTTTCAGCAGCCCACCTGTCTCTTCATGCCATGCCAAGCCACCCCCACCCCAGACCCCACCTACTATGTCCCCCCCCCCCAGCAGCCCCGGGTACAACCCAAGCGAGTGACTCCCTCCCTCCCTCCCTCGCCCACCCCCCGCCTCCCATTCTCCTGGTCCCCCTTTGCTGCGACACTGCCTTCTTCTTCCACACCGGTCTCCTCCCTCCCACCTCTTCCAGCTCCTCCTGGGAGAGGGAGAAACAGACCCCGCGCGCAAACTAACCCCTTTCGGGGCTCCCTTCTTCTTCCCCCCCCCCCCCCAAGTAACTTTACCAGGGACGCCGCAAGGGGAGAGCAGCCCGCAGAGTCAGACCAGCCCTGCTCGGCGGAGGCTGTGGCTCGCGCTGCCGCTGCTGGCAAATAGGCAGCCACATCGCCCGCTCCTCTGCTCCGCCCACATTCCACCGCGGCCTCTCGGACCGCCCCTCCCTTGCCTCTGTCGTCATTCAGAGCCGCCGCCTCGTTTTCAGGCGCACAGAAATGACAGAAACAGGGTGGGGGTGGGGGGGTTTGCCCCGTCGCCATCTTGAAGCCGGGCAAAAGGGTTTTTTTTCCCCTCGGCGGAAACCGGAAGGCTCCGGGAGGGGAGGAATAGTTTTACTTTTACACGGGGAAGGAGCTGTTGTGTTAGTCTGTCGCCTTCTTCCTTGCTTCCCCTTCAGGTGTCAAAGGAGAGACACGGTTTTTGTCCTGGCAGTTCTAGCGTCCTCCCAACAGCATTATTTGGTGCTCTTGTAATGTTTTGATGTTGTTTCTCCACCTTCCTCTGGGTCTGATCTTTGTTTTCACACCTTTTTTTTTCATAAATAAACCTTGCATAGTGTGGAATTCCGAAGCATTCTCTCCACTTTTTGCTTCCTCTGTATGTAGCTTATACAGTAAAACCTCATATAACACTAAAACCTGGTTCCACAAGTCTTCGTGTTATATGATTTTTAGTGTTATCTGATCCTCTATGGGATCCATAGAGATACATTGTAACCACACAGGCTTTCGCGGTTGTTATCTGAAGCATCCCATAGGATCTTAATGTTATCTGATGCAATTCTTCCCCCCAGATTCCTTGATGTTATGCGATTTTAGTGTTATTCGATACTAATGTTATATGAGGTATTACTGTAATTGATTCTACTCCAATTTTTCCTTTATAATCTCATTCCAGATTTCATTCCTTCTAGCCACTCCAGCAGCAGCCTTCCTCAGACATCTCATTTCAGTATGAGAATCAATAAACAGAAGACTGAGGTAATGACAATTGGAAGGAAATAGCCTCCTTTTAAAAGAGGGAACAAGTATAAAACAGGTGACAAAGTTCAAATACCTAGGAACAACATTTACTGAAGATGGTGAAATGGATGAAGAGATTAACATACAGTTCAGTAAAACAAACCAAATATTGGGACAGTTATTCTTGCAGCATAAGGCAATACTGACCAGCACAAAGAAAATACCTCATGCAAAGCATTTTCATTCCTCCCTTATGTTACCAATGGTAGTCTGTTGCTGCAAAAAAAGTATCTTGTGCCTCAGAGACTGAATCATGAATAAATAAGCTGCTTTCAGCCCTGTTGGAGGAGACTACAGTTGACAAAAAACTTGATAGTCTGTAAGGTTTTGCAGGACTTTAAAAAAAATACATTTTCTGACTTTAGAGTTCTATACTGCTTTTCTGTATCGCCAACAACTTAAAGGTTGGTGCTATTCATAACACTTTTTTGACACGTGGCGCTTTAAAAGGGAATGAGGCAAAATGGAAGGATGTCTTGTTTGCTGACATGAGTAGGTTGTAAAACAAGTTCATTTGTAAAGACGCAGAGGGCAGAATGGACAACAGAGACTGCTTAAAAAGCATAATGAGCACAAGTAGCATGCCAATTCAGCCCCAAGCTGAGTTTCACTGGAGGGGGTGGGTTTGGATTAATGTTCTGACCATTTTAATCAGCCTTACTAAAGTTTCTTGAGGCATAGGGCAGCACGTGAAGTATCTGAATTCCCCTCAAGCAGGGTAGGGTGGATCACCCTTCCCCATCCCTGGAAACAATAATTGCCAGTTAGTGGATGTTTTCCCAATTGGCTTGTATCAAAGCATAGAAATCCTGAGGTGCACAAATACATGGCAGTTCCCAGGGATGGGCAGCAAATAAAATTATGCTACCACACCATGGGCAGAGCCTATGTCATGGGCAGAACATACACCATGGGCGGAGCATATGTTGTGGGCGATCTAGTCATGCCTGCCATATGGCCATGTATATATCTGCAAACACAGGCAGCACTGGCTCTTTGGCTGTAAAGGGAGATGAGCACTGCACCCTAGAGTCAGATATGACTGGCTTTTGAGCAAGGGAGACCTTCAACCACTTGCATGGACAAAACCTGATGGGACAGGGCATGGAGGTGGCCATGGTCACCCAATTTCGCTACCCCCCTGCCCGAAGGCCACCCAATTCCACCCTGCCCAGAGGCCACCCAATTTTGCAAAAAAAAACCTCTGGGGGGTGCAAACCTGTTGTTGCCCACCACTGCCAGTTCCAATATGAGAAAAGCTGAGAGATTAAATTTGGTTGCTACACCAGATAAGAGAATATCCATTACAGAAAAATTAAGAATGTTACCTAGTAGGGGAAGAAAAAATACTTCTGGAGTGATGGTAAATGGAGACACAAGAAAGGGTCTTTAAAAGAAAAACATTTCTCTTCTAATAAACAAACACAACCAGAATTTAAAATGCAAATTTATTGTAAGAAGAGAAAGAAAAAACTATAAACCTTTCTAACAGAGGAGAAAAGTTGCATATAAAGAAGATACAGGTATGTATGTTTGTATACACATGTCTGCACATTGCCAGTACCACTCCCTGGCTTTTCAGAATTTTCTTTGTTGTGCTGACCTTTAAGTCCTACACCTTGGAACTCACTAAAATGCTCCATCCAAATTGGGACACAATACATTGATACCATGAATCAATCTTGGCTGAATCCTTGGTAAGGTCCCAATTTCATGGTCCATATCAACAGGGGTGTATCTGTATTTCTCAGGCAGAGGCTTCTTTTTCTGTTGCAGGGCAGAGAGGTCCAAGATACCTGCTTGATTCATGCACCAAGCATTATAGAGTTCATCTGGGGGGTATGGGTGGGGAGGATGTACCATCTTTGAGAGCTTGGGCTGAAGAATACGGTCCACCAGGCTTTTCTTAAACATTTCCCAAGCATTCTGGCGCAGAAAGACCTGACACAGCTCATCATCACTGAAAAGTCAAGGCAATATAGAGAATTAATTTCTTCACAAATGGTACCTCACTGGTCATATTCACTGCTTTATTTGCAAGTGCTGAAATACTATTTCTCTGTACCTTATACAAAGCTGCAAAATATATCTCCATTCTCTATTATAATCCTGTGATTGTTCTAGAAATCTGGAAACTAAACTGGTCACTCTTAGCAACTTTGGACAGATACATACCCCTTGTCTAACCTCTCTAACTTCTTCCGTAGGAGTGAAGCGACAAGAACCCTGTCCTCTTTATGTGGCCAACCTACATGGAAATGTCCTTCAGGCCAATGGAGTGGAATATGTGAACCTCAAGTTATTTTTGGACACTAACTTGAGTGGGCATCAGCAGGTTCGTACCAGTTCGCCAGAGCCAGTAGCAGAAATTCTGGCTGGGCCCACTGCCCATCCAAGTTTTGAAATAAAATAGTCCTAATTCTGGTGCAACGCAGGGCTTTCTCCCTGGCCACGCCCACCATACCATGTCCACAGTGTGGTAGTCCAACAACATCTGGAAGAACAGAAAGTCCCATCTCTGCTTTAACACTACTCCCCTACACTACTGTAACTGGCTATCAATATGTATCCCCCAAAACTAAAAGGACAAAGACTGGAACACATAGATGGCTAAAATCCTAGGCATATCTCCACTGATTTCTAAGGTCAGCTCTCATTCCTCCCCTGGAGAGGTAAAAAGAACCATTATATGGAAATCAGAAACTTTGAGCATGTCTAGACAAATGCTTGGCCTGATCTTTCTGGCTGTCATGGGTCAATCACTTTCTCCCAGTGTCTTTTAGAACCTACATCAGGGACTCCTACTTTTTTACATTGTTGAAAAATGCAGCCCTGTCAGCATATCAGATGTTTTAATTTTACACTTTCTCCACTCCTCTGCAGAGGCAGGGAAAGTGTAACCCCCCCCCTCCCGCCAATTGTTGTAGTGCTGGATCAGTAATCCCCCTCTCCATTTTTCACTTTGATCACCAATCAAAACTGCATCTTTGATTGGCTATCAAAGGGGAAAACAGGAAAAAAATATTTTTCTCTTACCAAACCACCATTACAACAATTAGAATGGGGTGGAGCCAATAATACTTTCTCTGCCCCTCTGTAGAGAAGCAGCCACTCCACCATATAGGGAAAGGATCACTTGGGGTGTTTGACACAGAAGGAGCAGGCTAAATGTAATTTAGTTAATCCCCCATTCTCTAGAAACCCACGAGTGAGCCCAGTGATCTCATAAATGGCAGTCTGGACATGCTCTTCCTTTGTAGTAATCATGATATTATAAGTCTGTGTATCTTTCCCTTTCTTAGGGTCTCCTATATAATTATAGACACATGCTCTCCCTCACTTCCTCTTGACTTGGTTCACAAGCTCTTGTGAAATTTCAACCTTCTAAACTAGAGGTGCCCAAACTTTTCACACTGCAAGCCTGACCACACACCCCAGGCAGCTGGATGGGCCTGACCATGCCCCCCACCCAGTGATGGGATGACCCCGGTTCCATCTGGTTCCCTGGAACCGGTAAGAACAATTTCGGAGGGTTCTCCGAGAGGGTAGTCCATTTTTAAGGCGTCCGGTTCCGGACGCCTGAAAAAAAGAATTTTTTTTTAAATTAGAGCCAAAATGGCTCCAATTTAGTGCGCATGCGCAGAAGTCAATCTGACGCATGCGTGCTGCAATTTTGAATTGTGCATGCGTCAGATTCCGTTTCTGCGCATGCGCACTTGTTTTTGCCGGAGCCGGACCATTTTGGAGTGGCTCCGGCAGTGGCGGAGGGCTTAGGAGGAGGAGCCGTGCCTAGCCGGGCGGCCCAGGGCCTCCCGGCCGCAACTCTCCATGAGCGCCCCAAGCGTCGCTGCCCGGCGGCAGGCCTAGCCGGGCGGCCCAGGGCTCCTGGCCGCAACTCTCCACGGGCGCCCCAAGCCTCGCTGCCCGGCGGCGCGCCTAGCCGGGCGGCCCAGGGCTCCCAGCCGCAACTCTCCACGGGCAGCCCTGAGCCACAGCGCCCGGTGGCGCGCCTAGCCGGGCGGCCCAGGGCTCCTGGCCGCAACTCTCCATGGGCAGCCCGTGGAGAGTTGCGGCCGGGAGCCCTGGGCCGCCCGGCTAGGAGCGCCGCCGGGCGCCGAGGCTCGGGGCAGCCCGTGGAGAGTTGCGGCCGGGAGCCCTGGGCCACCGGGCTAGGCGTGCCGCTGCCGGGCGCCGAGGCTCGAGGCCGCCTGTGGAGAGTTCCGTTCGGGAGCACTGGGCCGCCCGGCTAGGCACGCCGCCGATGGGTACTGAGGCTCAGGGCTGCCCGTGGAGGGTTGCGGCCGGGAGCCCTGGGCCGCCCGGCTATGCGCGCGGGCGCCGAGGCTCGAGGCCGCCTGTGGAGAGTTGCGGTCGGCAGCCCTGGGCCGCCCGGCTAGGCGTGCCGCCGATGGGTGCCGAGGCTCAGGGCTGCCCATGGAGGGTTGCGGCCGGGAGGCCCTCGGCCACCCGGCTAGGCGCGCCGCCGCTGGGCGCCGAGGCTCGGGACCAGCCCCAACGGTCCCCATTGTAAGTGGGGTTTGTGTTTGGGGTGGGTGGGTGTTTGGGTGTATTTTTATTTAATTATTATTTTATTTATTTATTTTATTAACGGTTTTGTGTGTGTGGGTTGAGGGGTGTGTGTGTTTTATTTTTATTTTATTTATTTTATTTTTGGCCCCGCCTACAACGTCATGACGTCATGATGTTGGCTCCACCCATGACGTCATGACGTTAGCTCCGCCCCCACTGTGATGACGTCAGGGTGGGGTACTAAAATTTTTATCATCCCATCACTGCCCCCACCCCAGGAGTAGGAGTGTTTACACATGCACAAGTATGTCCGCTCCCACTCCTAGGTGCATCACGGGAGTGCTTATGCATATGTGGGCGCATCCACTCCCACTTCTAGGTGTGGTGACGGTGGTGGTGGGCCACATGGAATGGTGCCATGGGCCAGGGCCAGCGCATGGGCTGTAGTTTGGGCACCCGTGTTCTAAACAAATATAATTAAGCATGGCCTCTAGCTACTCTGACTAGGATTTTCTAATTGTAGTTCAAAATAGATTTTTCCAAGTTTTGCATGGTATCATTGTTTCTTTGTTACCTAACAGATTTGAAACAATCCTCCCTGCTCCATCTAGCAGACTGCATCCCCAGCCCCAGACTGCTCTCATAGATGAGCCACACCTACCTTGGATATTTAATCTTCACGTTGAATAATTTTTTGAGTGTAACCTCATCAGAAAATTCCTCAATCTTCTTTTTTTTCATACAGATTATCTCAGCCCCTTGACTGGTCAAAATCATAGTGCGGTTGTCTTGTAGACTTGTCTGAAAAGACAAATGGAGCAAAACAATTATTGTCACAGTACAATTCTTGGAAGTGCAATAGAACAAAGGAATGCCTGTATTCACAACAGAAGTTAACCAAAAGCAGTACCTTTAATGTGCCTGTCACCTCCTTCTCCAGATACAAAACCGCACACTGACATAAATTTATTAGCCATTATATTTTTGTCTTCCCTTTAACTTACTTGGTTCTTGGTTGATCTGTACTTCATATGTCTATTTTGACATGGCAGAACGAAGCATCGTCTCCCACTGTTTCCAATCCCCAAGATTTTAGCACCCTTTTGCCATTGGGAGGTCCTATTGTTACCGTAACAGGGTCTGATGGCGCATGGATGACTGAGGACTGTGTTTTTGAATCTCCTTTAGCCACTTTAAATACAATGACACAACTGGCTGGGCTCATGTCAAAGTTGCCCATGTTGGAGCAATGCACTGGCCAGGTGCATTGCCTGAGTACCAGTGGTGAGCATCAGCAGGTTCACACCAGTTCTCTAGAACTGGTAGCAGAAATTCTGGCTGGCCCTGCCCATCTAAATTTTGCAATAAAGTAGTCCTAATTCGGGTGCAATGCAGGGCTTTCCCCCTGCCCACACCCACCATACCACGCCCACAGTGTTAGAAATATTTTTGGAGCCCACCACTGCTGAGTGCCCAACCCAATTTAGCTGACCTGCAGTTCCAGAACAGAGGACCATTCTGGACTGTACCCATCACCTCTATATCTGCCCACTTTCAACTACTACACCATCTGCTCTGCCAAAAAGCAATACAGAACCAACAAGCAGTGACACCTCTGTCAATGAGGTGTCCTTTAATGAATTAATTCCAAGTTTGACCCCCTTCTACAGACCCGTTATCCCCACTAAATTTCTAGCCATTATAGACTAAGCCTAGATGAGATGCCATCCCTAGGAACGCTCAACCCCACCATTGCTTTACTATGAGACTGGACAACAATATCCAGGGATCTGTGCATACCACTTCTTTTGATGTACACAACAGATGGTGATGGAGCGGGCACCCCAGAAAAAATATCCGTACTGATGGTTTAGCTCCACCATCAGTACCAAACATATGTCTATACTATAAATGTATATACTCACTATGTATTCCCCTTTGTGCAGTTCATCAACTCTCATATATACAGCTGCTGCAACAGAAGCTGGCATCTCTCCATAGGAAGTACTGAAAGTTAACTTATTTTCAAATTCTCTTCCTGATACCACTTTTTGAACAATCTCATCATTATCATAATATTCATTTTGCTGTTGATCCTCAATAGAGAGACTAGAAGTTAAAAGAATAAGCTTGTAAGTTACTCCCTGGCCTTTCTCAATTAGGTGCTCCATTCCCCCCCCCCCCCAATAAATGTTACAAGTCTTCTCTTCTAAAATAAGAGCTGGAAATAAAGTTTTGAACAGTTACTCTTTTGGTCTACAATCCCTGATACTTCCAGGCAGTGCAGGAAAATGCCTTCTTTGCTCAAAGATTCTGGGAGCTACTGTCTAAAAAGGTAGCATTCCTAAGTCGTGCTAGTTGGGATGTGGATGTCAAAAAGCAACTTTTCCAAGCTCTGCTTCTCAAGAGGTGTTCCCCCACCCCTTTATCCTGTGCTGATTTGCAGCACTACCAGAATGGCCAGACCAGAGACTTCAACACAACTTGATTGGGTAGTTTAAGAATGATCAAAGTGGCTTGCTGACTCAAGAAATGTTGTTGCCCCAGGTTTGGTTTCCCCACCTGAGCAATCTGTTTCACTGCTGGAGCATGCAAATGGTTTCACCTCACCTTGTCATTCTCATCCAGAACCAAACAAACCTATCTTGGAGTGTGTCTCCTGACTCTACTTCAGGAGGTGAGCAACTTACAGCTCAAGGGCCACTTGAGATACTTAGCCTAATTTTGAGGGAACCAGAGATAAAGAGAAAGGAAACTGCGCAGAAAGAGAGAGAAGCTCTCTGGAACTTATGGATCTGATAATAAAAAAGTACTGATGCATTTGAAAGCCCATCAGCACCAACCATTTCTTTAACCTTCCCTGTATCCATTACATCAGTACTGCATCTCAGTGTCAACATAACGCAGGGCTAAAACTAGTATCATCAGAGGCAAAGCAGGACAAAAAAACAACAACCCTCCTTTCTTTCTGAGAGTATATTTGGTCTCCTTTGCTCCAATTTACCTCCACCCAATGTCATAAAATCACATGCTTGTATTGATAAAATACAGCAGAATGTTACACCGGTGTGATTATATGTACCATGGAAAGAAACCAGGCTTTATGTGATATTTTACCATTGTTTGAAGGTAGAGATACACCTCACTAAAAAAAGCACACAAAAATTATTAGTACACTAATGTGTCCTGAAAGAATTGAAACATATAAAAGATAGAAATGAGCAGAAGAAAGGGGAAGTCTGTCGTTCTCTCTTTGAAAGAGTGCATACACAATCTGGGCATGGAACTTGACCAGTCTTTGACCTTGGAAAATCAGGTATCATTTGTGGTCAGGTCTGCATTTTTCCATTGCAGGGATAGGAGATCCCTGATAACATTAACTTATGCACTGTTAAGCTCCAGAATTGACTCTTGCAATGCCCTCTACGTTGGGCTACCCTTGAGGCTGGCATGGAGACTTCTGCGGGTGCAAAATGCAGCAGCCAGGCTGGTGGCCAGTATTGATTGGTTTGACCATATCACTCTGGTCTTGGCTAGTCTCCATTGGCTACTGTAGTGTTCTGTGCAAGATTCAAGGTGTTGGTGTTGACATATAAATCCGTGAATGGTTTGGGACCAAGCTATCTGAGGGAGTGCCTCTTCCTCAGGAGTTATACCCAAAGCACCCAGGCATGTAAGCTCCAAATGGTTACACCTACAGAGGCAAAAAAAAGAGAAGAAGCTGTAAATACACCAAGAGCTTTCTCCACCATAGCTTCCACCCTTTGGAATGAATTACCAGTGGAGATTAGAACTGCTCCAACCTTGTTAACATTCTGTAAATTACTGAAGACCTACCTGTGCCAGCAAGCCTTTTAAGGCACATAAGATCATTAGAACTGTGCAATGTTGACCTTTCACTTTTAAAATTGATATTACCTCATTTTATTGCTGCGGATAGTGTTTTAATTTGAATACTGTTTTGATTTTAATATTTTTTAAAATGCTATCTGGCTTTGTTTCCTGTGTTTTTTCTTGTTTTTATTGGCTATTACAGGATCGTTTTTATTATATACAATAATATATTATATACAATATATACATTGGTGCAATCACCACTCAGGGCGGCTTACAATATATACATTGTAAGCCGCCCTGAGTGGTGCTTGCACCAAAGGGTGGAGTATAAATGTGAATGAATAAACAAATAAATAAAATTTAAAGAACAAATTTAGGGCCTTCTGTGACACCACACTCTGGAGTTTGATTGTGAAATGCCCTGTCCCAGGAGTCCAGGTTGGGTCCCTCTAGCTTTTCCCACAACAGGTGAATACCTTATTTTTAGGGCAGTGATTAGTACCGTATATACTCAAATATAAGCCGACCCGAATATAAGCTGAGGTACCTAATTTTGACCTGAAAACCCAAGAAAATAGATTGACCCGAATATAAGCCGAGACTGGGAAATGCAGCAGCTGCTAGTGAGTTTCAATAATCAAAATACATGACAATATGATATAATTAATTAAATTGTTGGTGCATCTCAATCCGACACGGTCCTGGGACCCTTGTGGTCATTGACCCGAGTATAAACTATTTCTCCTTTTGTGGGCTCATTTTTGGGACCAAAAAAACTAGGCTTATACTTGAGTATATACAGTAATTATTAGCAAAAGTAATTACTAACATATTACTAACAAGAAGGTACTTCAAAGGAGTGGATCATGCAAATTGTTTGACATTGTTTCACGAAAAAGACTCCAAATGGCAGATATTTTTCGCATGAAGAAAAGCACTATCCCTAAGATGGCAATAAGTTGGACGCCTTCAAAATACATGGTGAAGAACGTTCGTGGTAGAATAAAGAACCTGAAAATGACATGGGAGGATGCTAAAATACTCAGTCAAGTCAAGACCGAAACTCCTGGAGATCCCTTACTGCCTGATATGCTACATAGCATGGGAGGATCGAAGCAAGCAAACAACGAGTCTGGGTGAAGCATATTATCTTATGTTTTAATTTGGCTATAATATAATAATTGCATGCTGGCAAGTCAGTTATGACTTAAAACAACCCTCTTTGAATTTTCTAGGTAGCGAGTACTCAGAAGTGGCTTACCATTCACTTCTTTGGGGGCAACCCCAGGTCTGTGCAACTTGTCCAAGCCTACACAATATGGCTCTTCTGGGATGCACAGTAGGGAATCGAACTCAAAACTTCTGGCTTTGCAGCCAGTGTGTTTTAAAACAGTTTTAACTGATTATTTTAATACTAACATATATTTAATATAATACTAATAGATATTTAATTCTTTTTAATGTAATAATTTATTTTGTTTTTAACCAGTCTGGTATTGTAATTCATGAGCTACCTGGGACATGTAAATTGTGAGAAAGTGGATGCTGAAATAAAATAAAGTCCAGTTCTATATAGCAATCATAACTTTTTGCTGCATGGGGATCCCGCCAGCCTGCAAACAGCTAACCAATGGAAGGTCTTATCAGCCTCTCTAAAGCTTTTCTCTCTTGGTTGAGTTGGCAATCTAAACTCATCTCACTGAGTAACTATGCTCACCCTTCTCTTCCAATCACGTGGCCAGAATCCTGTTTGTCAAGGTGCAACTATCAAGAGCACCTTGGGGTGGAGAGGAGGATCCAGTTCTGGCCCATTTGCTCCTGCAGAACTTCAGAGACAAGGTCTGAATTGAATTTAGCACCTCAGAGTCATCAGTGAACCCAATATATCTCACATTTGGATTTTAAAGCAAAGTCAACCTTGCATCCTAGTTAGTCAGGGTCAAACTCACAACCTTTTTGTCGCACTACAGCAGTTTAACCACTGTGACACCAGGGCTTTGAAGATATTAGTTTCTCAATCATTTGGAAGCAACATACAAATCATGTTGCTTCAGTCTACTATGCCGGGATATTAATTAATGGTGTTAATTAATACCCTGAGCTTAGTTTAGTTCCAAGATGGAGTTTCTTCAGCTAGAAACCTGTCCATGGGTGGGTATGCTTTTGCATAAAGACCTTGTCTGTTCTTATTGCTAGATTATCAATAGCCAGCAGGGAATGTTTGTAAGAGGCCAGTGCCGAAGCCTCAAAGAGGGCAGAATTTAATTTGAGAAATTTATAAGAGTTGTATTAACTGTATAAACGAATTAAAAACCCCATATTCTGATGTTAGGATATAGCTATGAGGTTACAGGGTCATGGTTAGGTCAAGACAAACTTTTTCAGGTTAACCACTAGGTGTCCAAAAATGGAAGGAGAAGGTAACGACTCTAATCTGTCTTGTCACTGTTGGATACAGGCAGTTTATTGTTGGAAGCCATTAAAAAGGCCCTGAGGCTAGTAGGTCCCATTTCATTGGTAACAGCCAATGAGGAGAAGTGAAACATTGTTACTCTGGAACAAGAGATAGGATATAAAAAGGAAAGTGAATTTCAGTTTCAGAAGGGATGGAGAGGGAAAAAAGGAAGAATGAAGAAAGGAAAACTAGAATAGAAGGGACAGGGCAGAAGTAAAGTGGACTTCTGATGAGTGTTGCTATTCTTGTTTTGATTAGTCCTACTGAGTAACCTGTAACTGAAGAAATGGACTGTACTAGTAAACTGCAGTAAACCAACGCTCTTTTTATTTCCAAGCATGATTATTTTAAAAGGGTAGAAGAATAGAGCGAATGCCACAGGGAAGCCTCGAAGCTACCAACGTAAATATTATCTATATCAGTGGTTCCCGATTAGTTTTTTCTACGTACCACTTCAAGAAAGACCTCAAACTTGCATCTTACCACTCCAACTGGAAGAGCAAACATCTTTGGACATAAACCCAGACCCTCTCCTCACCTCCTCTCACAAGTCTTCTCAACTATATCTACACTTTTATTACTCTTGGCCAAGCCATCTTTTGCCTTCTCATCATTTTCTCCCTGTTCGTGGATGTAATGTTCTTTCAGCTTACTCAGCTTCTGCCCAGAGTAGGAGCGCCACGTGGAACTTTTGAATCTCTCCACATGTGCAATCTCTGGAAAAAGAAATGCACCTCAGGAAGTAAGATCACCTTTTTTTATTTTACATGCAAATTTTGATCACAAACATTCATAAGGAACCTTTGGGCCCTCCAGATGTTTCAGCTTACAACTTGTTCCACCTCGCCTGGCCAATGGATTTGAGGGAAATGGAGTCCAAAATATCTAGAAAGCCAAGGCCCAGCCCTCCTACTGTGAAGTAGCTTTTTGTGATCTGATGACCTGCTGTGTTTTACTACACAACCACCCATCTCAGCCAAGATGGGTGGGATGAAGAAGAATTTTAGTCCAACACATCTGGAGGACACCAAACTGAAAAAGGCTTAAATGAGTAAATAGCAGAATGAAATTCATGACATGAAAAAGGTGGGATAAATATGAAACAAATAAAGTCCGAGCAAGATATTTAAAGAAAGATAATAAGGTGCATAAAATAGGCATTTTGATTTCTGTTCTGCCTTCTAAAAGAAAAGCACAATTTTGTCTATGCTGGACTTTTTAAGTTATGTTAATCAGTACAGACAAGGAAAGTAACTTGATATAGGGCAAATAACTTGCAACAAGTTACTTTTTGGGGCAACAAGGATGAGACAAACAGAGCATTAGTTATGTTATTCATTTTGTATGTGTGTAATTAATAATGTACAGTAATACCCCGGATAACAATTGCATCGGATAACGCTAGAATCTGATAACGATGCAAGTTTTTTGGAAAAAAAACTTGCATCGGATAACGATTCTGGATAACGATTCTTTAGCGTTATCCAAGGCAATCGTCGGGGGTGGGTGGGTGGATTGGGTAGAACATCTACCAAATCCACACACACACCCAGCGATGGATTGCTGCGGGGGTGGTGGATTGGGTCCCCGCAGCGGTGGCTCACTGCGACTGAACTAGGGTCGGGGAGAAAGGCACTCACTCCCGTGTGCCTTTCTCCCTGACTCTAGTGCACTCGCAAGAATCGCTGCGCTTGGGAGGTGGATTTGGCTACTCAAACTACCCCCCAAGTGCTGTGATTTCACTGTGCTTGGGGGGTGGACTGGGTAGCCAAATCCACCCCCCAAGCACAGCAATCCTTGCCAGTGCAAAATGGACGGGGAGAAAGGCGCTCGCTCCATGCGCTCATGCGTGGGAATGAGCGCCTTTCTCCCCGTCCATTTTGCATTGGGTACCCAATTCCACCCCCCCAAGCACAACAATGACTTCAGGGACAAACAGCAAGGTTTGTCCCTGAAGTTAAGGCTTTTTTTTTAGCGTTGTTCGATGCATGAATCGGACAACGCTAAAAATCGGATAACGTCATGACTTGTGGAACCAAGTCATTACATTGTCCGAGGTTTGACTGTATAGTAAAACCCTGGCTTATGACTGCCTTTTGGTTATGTTTGCTGTGGTTTACGACGGCAAATTCTATAAAAACAACGTCCCGGCTTACAATTTATTTTTTGCTCACGACCAGGAATTAGACCACCACCACCATTTTAGACTCTAAAATGGTGGGCCCACATAATCTAGATTCTAAAACAGCACCCGCTCCCCACCATCAAAAGTAGTGATTCATCACTGCGGAGGAGGAGGAGGAGGTGTTACTTTCAAAGGACATCTAAAGATATTTTTAGAAGCATCTTGAAAGGAAATCTTTAAGTTTTATGCTATTTGCCTTTCGATACAATGTGACAACTTAAGCATTGTTTTGTTTAGTCTTCTTATTTTTGTACTTTCAGGCTGGAATACCAGGATTAGCCACTAGACAGAAATAAGGTATTTTCCAACTGTGCTGGTAATATAACCAATGCATTTAAAATATAGAAATGCATTAAATTATTTTTGGAAGCATAGCATAATGATAATAGCCATCTGATTGCCTCAAACAAACAAAAAGTTATGCAATGAATTTCTTTCAGAAAGCAATATTTCAAATCTCAATACTAGAGGGATTGCTTCCTATTGGGACCAAGGTACAGTACTTAACTGATGGCCATTTTGGCCATGAGGAAGCCTTTATGAAGTAGGCATATCAGAAAACAAAACCAAAAAAACCCCACTGTAGCACTTTAAAGACTAACTGCTATATTTATGAAGTAGGTAAAGGTAAAGATTGAAGGTAAAGTCATATCCAACTCTAGGGTACAGTGCTCATGTCTGTTTATAGCCAGAGAGCCAGCGCTGTCTGCATCTGCAGATGTTTCCATGGTCATGTGGCAGACATGACTAGACACTGGAGCGCACAAAATGCTGTTTACCTTCCCACCAAAGTGGTACCTATTTATCTGCTTGCAATTTCTTGCTTTTGAACTGCTAGGTGGGCAGGAGCTGGGACAGAGAAGGGAGCTCACTCCATTGTGCAGTACCCAAGTCTTGAACTGCTGACCTGCTGACCTTCCAGTCGTCAAGTTCAGCATTGTACTTATGTGCAAAAGGCAAGGTGAAATTTAGTATACCAGCAGCCAAACAATGGTTTTCCTCCTTTTGTAGTTTATGTTTGGGTAGACCCAGTTGTTTAGAGAGCCACTTGTGGTAAGATGGACAAGTGGTGAGGTCAACCAGTCGCAAAACTTCACAAATGCCCTGTAGAAACAAAAGAAAAAAAGGAGTTATGTGGATATTGCAAGGTCTGTCAGCCAGAATGGTTTTGGTGCGCAGCCTAAGAGGCAAGTGTGTAAATTAGCCTCTTCTCAGATCTAGTGCTCTTCACATGTCTTGTATGACAACTTCTGCCATCCCTAGAAACACTGCCATTTTTCTAAATGTCTCTTAAATCATTGAAAGGAATTGTCATCTTCACAATACAAAGGATATGAGGAAATGCAAGAACAATTGCTGATCTGTATGAGAGTGATCCCATTTCCTTTTGTACTCCTGGATCCAAACTGTGGAGGGGCAGCTGTGCTTCCTTCTTGAACAGATAAGGGAATATTTTTTTATACTTCTGACAAATAAAAGGGGCTGACAGCGACACCTGCTTCACTTTTTTTTTTATTAAAGGTCTCTCTGCAGCTCCTCAGGCTGTGCTGCTTAGGAATACAGAAGATAAAACAATGTTTCCTCATGAGTCCCAGTCACTTGTTTTGCACTATTCTTCCCGACAGCATTAACCAGCATAGCTAGTATTGAATGACAAAGGCTGTAAGGCCAAAACACCAGTTTGGAGAAAGCTGGACTATAGTATGGTTACATTTTTCCCGCCACTGTGACAAAAATAACCCCAAGATTTCCATATGTCTTTCCCTCTACAAGAATTATTCACATCCTGCTTCTGACAGAGAGGAAGATATTTAGTAGAGACACTCAGGAGGATTTGGAAAATGTATGTTTGTTATCTACACAATAATCTATGGTAGAAATGCTGTTAGGAAGCATAGAGCATTATGTTTCCACAGGCATAGCATTCTCTGGACCCTTGCCTGGAGAATACCAACTTTACCCACCCTGAAAGGAATGGGACTTTTGCACCTGAAAAAGGGACAGTGATTACCCTCTTGCCCAAACAGTAGGAAAAAAGGCTGTTGCACATGAGACAAAAACGGACAGAATTTTGGCCTTTGCTTGGGATAGACAGAAAGTATATTAGGAGCTTCTAACAGATATTCAGATGATGATGTTGGGTCCCACCTCCCATGGGATCAGGACTGCCCGGCGGCCCCAACATCGCCGCCCAGCTGACTGTAATTGGCCGCTAGGAGGGGAGGGATTGTAATTGTCTTTGGGAGGAAAGTGATTGTAATTGTTTCTATGATAAGTATTGACAATGTTGATGCATTTGTCGTTATTTTGCTGTTTTAGTACATTGTATTATTGTATTTTCTATGACATTTAATTTCAAACATTGTGATATATTGGGAATGTATACAGATTGTTGATTATACTGTTGATGTTTATGAAATGTTATACTGTATGTGTTGTGAGCCGCCCTGAGTCGGTTGCACCGAGTAGGGCGGTATATAAATTGAAACAACAACAACAACAACAACAACAACAACAACAACAACAACAACAACAACAACAACAACAACAACAACAGAATTTTAAGATATTGAACCTCCCCCCGCCCCACTCCTTAATCATTTAAGAAAGTCTAGTGACAGGGCATGATTTAGGATACAAAAGGATTTGTGTGAGTAACTTTTACTTCAGATGTCAAAAACAAATTTCTGGGCTGGACAGTGCTCAGAGGTAACAAAGATGGTTTCATGTGGCAAGTGTTTGTTTCTTATCTATGCTACAGATCCACAGGTAGCGTGTGGCAGTAAGCAAACCCTGATCATCCTAGGTCCATGATGGTGAACCTTGGCACTCCAGCTGTTCTTGGACTGCAATTACCAGAAAACCCAAGCCAGCACTCCCCTGCTGATCAGGGCTTCTTGGAATTGAAGTCCAAGAACACCTGGAGTGCCAAGGTTTGCCATCACTGTCCCAGGTGATAGTGAAGCCCCATAAAGAGAGCTGGGGGCAAGACCATGGCCAGAAGCCCAACTCTGCCCCTGGTTGGCAGGGAGCTACACACTGGCATGTGCCCATGTTGTTTCCAGGGGACTATCACTCATAGATGAATCACCTGTAACAGCTGCAGGTGATTTGATTTGTCATGAAAATCCTAGCTTTGGGCTACAGTTTTCATGAGCTTTTGCTCACTATATAACTCTGTGCTTTAGTTCCTGCAAGATGGAGGTTTCAATCTGTGGAAGAAGCACTAGGACACATTCCTGAGAGCGAGAATGGAGTGTAAACTTATTGTAATTGGTTGAGAGTCCCCACGTGAGTAGACTGATATCAGATGAATGAAACCAGAGTGTGAGAAATTGTACTTTCTCTTTCTCCGGGGAAACCAGGGAGGGAGCCTCACAGAATGAATTTGTGAGTACTGTATAAGCTAGGCCAGAGGGCCAAGACAAGTTACATTTCTTATTTTTTGTATGTATTCTTTGAATGACTAGATTACAATCTTGATTTCCTATGCTATATTCATTTCTTTAATTCACTTACCGTATATACTCGAGTATAAGCCAAGTTTTTTTAGCCCAAAAAATGAGTCCCAAAAAGTGGACTCGGCTTACACTTGGGTCAAATACCACAAGGGTCCCAGAACCATGCTGGATTTAGATGTGCCAACAATTTAATTAATTTTACCATATTTTCATGTATTATGATTATAGAAACTCACTAGCGGCTGCTGCATTTCCCAACCTTGGCTTATACTCAGGTCAATCTATTTTCCTAGGTTTTCAGGTCAAAAATAGGTACCTCGGCTTATATTTGGATCGGCTTACACTCGAGTATATATGGTAAATAAACCTCATAAAATATAGATCCTTTGTGTCTATTGAATTGGGATAATAAGGGACTGACTGGACTATGCTAAGGCCACGTTTTTCTACCTAATCTAAGTCATCTGAGCCCTGCATGCTCACTAGCCAAGGTCACGTGAATTCACAAGGGAGCCCATAAGGGAGCCCCTGGGTCTCACAGTTGTCCCACATAGGAGGTGACACACGGATGGTAACAAGGCAGAGGGTGAAGTGTGGCAAGAAGGAATGAAAGGGGCTCTAGATAAAGAGGTCTCAATCATTACATGATTGATGGGGGGCATTTGGCTCTCCCAGTGCTTTGGATCTGTTCCTAGTGCTATACCAGAGACATTGCAGCCACAACCAGTAAAGAGATGGCATTTTCTCCCAAATATTTGTTTCCTATATTTCTTTTGTGCAACTCCTTGTTCTTGCAGTATGGGTCTGTTCATAACAATAGCCATTACTGGTAAAGTCACAGGAAGTAGACATAAATTAGGCAACGGGATTTCAGTCACTAATTGTGAACAGATCTTACTTTTGCAATAAAGATAATGTTAGATGAATCTGAAAGATCACGGGTGATTACTTTTCCATAGTGGAACCACTCAGCTTTGCAGACAGTAGCGATACTCTCTAAGGAAGAATCAGGCAGTGTTTCAAGAAGATCTACAGTTCTGGAAACAAATGGAAAACACAGGTTCTTTTCATCTCTTAATTAAGTTTTACTTTAAAGATCTGCCTGCTTTTTAAAGTCAACCTACCATTTCATGAAGATTTGAACTAGAAGGAATGGAGTGGGAAGTCCCTCTATTTAAAATTACATCAAGGTTTCACATGAACGGGGTTCCAAATTCAAGAAAAAGAGAAATGAGTAAGGTAAGGAAGAGGGTTGAACCCTCACTTGTTTGTAGTTTGTTTGCTTACTACAAGCCTTTGTGGCCCAAGTGTATGAAATTAAAATGAAACTGCAGAATTGCCCAGGTAAAGGAGCCCAAAACTCTGTACCTTTATATAGCTGGATCTCTTATTCCACTGATACAATTCCCAGATATATCCTGGAAATAGTGGTAACAGCAACTGCCATGCAATTCTGAGGGAAAAGCCAAGCTCTTGTATCTGTTCCACCACACCAAAACTTGCTGGGTCAACAATATCTTAGCCTATCAAAATTCAAGTTCAAACCTGAAATCATGGAGGGGGAGAAAAATGCTCTTGCATAAAAGCACAAAATAATATTTATGTCTAAAAGAATGAAACCTGTCTCAGTGTGATTTCCTAAATCTGTGATGGCAAACCTTGGCATTCTCGATATTCTTGGACTTCCAGTTCCCAAAAGCCCAAGCCCCTGTGAATCCACACGAATGGGTTTGCTGCGATTCATCCAGCCCATGACACCCTCGTTGCTCCCGGAAGCGGGAATAAAACGCGGCCAGTGTTTCCCCCTTTAAATCAGATTCTCATCCTCTGTCAATAATTGGTGGAGACCATGAATGCTGACAAGTATTGTAGCAGAACACAAAAACATTGCAATAAAATATTCCCTTTGGCAGTGCTGCTGAGGAACCTGGGCAGACAAGGACAGAACTGTTTACAGACAGGAATTTTTTAAAATTCTTTTGTTTTGTTTGTTTGTATTCCACCCATCTGGGATCATAAAAGGCCAACAATTTTTTAGTTCTTTACAGTAGCTGATCACTGTTATATTTTTACTGCCTGGGATGTAGAAAGCTGACTTTTTAATGTTCTGCTTCATGTACCAAAATAACTTGCCAAGAGGCTATGGAAAAAGATTATACTGAGAGTTTTTACCTTAGAAAGTCAAATCGGGCTTTTAGTTCTCGTTGAAGTTCCTCATCTAGCTTATACTTGAAAAAATCCTTCTTGTCCACCACCAGCAGTTCTGTTTCCTCCAGACAGACAATAGTGGCCGTTCTCCTTTTTCTATGTATAAGGGCAACTTCCTGTTAACATGAAGAAAGATAGAACAGACAAAGAAATGGCTAATTTGGATCCATTGCTTCTGCAAATCTTAGCCATGCCATGTTCCTATTGGTTTTCGATTCATCTACCTCAGGGGTGCCCAAACTTTTTGGGCTGTGGACCCATCATGTGGTTCAGGGAACCGGTCACTAAGGTCCAGGGGCTGGGTGCGGCCCCCGATGCCAATTCATCCGGCCTACGAAGTCCTCGTCACTCCTGGAAGCAGAAGTAAAACGCCCCTGGCCCCTGAGCCTTAGTTTGGGCACCACTGATCTACCTCTTCCCAACTTTTTACCTCTTCATTCTTCTGGATCTCTGCCTCTAAGATAACCAACTCCTAAATCCACCCAATTCTGTGGCATGCTGTTTCCTGAGCTCTCTGGCCAGTGGCTTTTTACCCTCTCCTCACCCAAGATACATATACTGTACAGTCTCTCTCTCTCTCTCCCTACTTTCACTCCCCTTCTCTCTAGGATCAACACAGTCCACGTAATGGTAGTAAGAATTATGATCTGAGAAGTACAATAAAGGACAGCCAATTTATCCTTTCCCTGCACCTCTATGACACAACTCAGCCAATCAGTGTTGGCCAGAAGCATTATCACTAGTACTGCTTCAAAATGTTTCACTTCTGCCAATGTAAACTGGTTTTACTCTGAGATGCTGCCATCTAACATGATTAGCTTTCAAACGGCAGTATAGAATGAAAGAAAAACCAGTCTAAGTAGGGCTTGATCCAACCATGGGGTCATCAAGATTCAAGCCCTGGAATGTCTGTGATGTAGCAGACAAGAGTTTATTTATTTATTTATTTATTTATTTAGATTTATATTGCCGCCCACTCCCCGAGGCGACTTAGGGCGGCTTACAGTCAAAACAACAACAGTACAATATAAATTATAAAATGCAACCACATAAAACAACCAAACCAGAACACAAACTAACTCTTGTCATGCCATTGTTGTGGGCCCAGAGAAGTGGGCAAGGTCCCCAGCCACTGCTAGGCCTTGGCATCTTCTTCCTCAGGCCGTTGTTGTGGGCCCAGAGGAGGGGGCAATGTTCTCAGCCACTGCTAGGCCTTCCCATCTTCTTCCTCAGGCCGTTGTTGTGGGCCCAGAGGAGGGGGCGATGTTCTCAGCCACTGCTAGGCCTTCGCATCTTCTTCCTCATTCAACAGGTCAAGAGTTTGGCCTGTGAGACATGGACTCAAGTTGCCATCCCACAAGGGTAAATGGTATCTGTGGTCATTTTCCAATGGTAATGGGAGCACTATGTATGTAGATATTTT